>CM053170.1:15870631-15893208 GCA_012977825.3 Pteromalus puparum | reverse complement strand
TAACGAAAATAACAAGTTGACAAAATAAAATGCAAACAAAAATAAAATGGGGGTTGGCGAAAGCGAAGCGAGCAGGGGGCGAAGCCCCACTAGTTATATATATATATATATATATATATATATATAAAGTTTTTATGCTTTTTCGTTTGATGGATAAAATTATTTCGAAATAATTATATTACATAATCAATGCGTAACTGAAAATCTTATTTTTAACGAATTAATAAAACAAAACAGCAAAAAACGAGTTTAAGTATAGATTAAATCCATTAATGGAAACTGAGATCGAAGCGATACAGTTTTCAGTTATATAGAGTATACAGGGTAAGAAAACAAAATTTTGAAGCTTAATATCTTTAAAACTAACTGGTATCATAAACAACCCAAAGAAAGAGATAAAGGTGCTATATAATGCTAACTAAATCCAAAATTTTAAATTGATTATTGCCTTTTTACTCCAGTTATCGCATCACGTTGACTCGTACTGCAAACTCCACACACGGCCTAAAAAAGCCCACTTTACGCCCTTGGCACACAATATACTATTAAAAAGCGTAGAAATCATTTATATCATAATCGAAAGTTTCAGAATAAAAAAATTTAATATTTTTGTAGGTTATAGCTAAGAAATTTAAGAGTCAAAATCAATGGTATTATGTACGAAATTTATATATTATTTATTTATTTTAATAATATTACATGCGTTACAATTTAAGAAAAATATTACAGTGTCATTAATTGTTATTTTGTACAGAGTTATGTACATCAGTCTTCTTCATACTTTTATAGTAATTGATTTACTATGCAACATGATAATTTTCATGTCGGCAACTAGCAATAAACACAGCATAAACTTTTAGCATAATACTTTTAACATGAACATAATTTTCAAAAACTACTTCTTTGTTCGCTTAAGATCCCAATAGGTTGCATTGCAAAGCACATCACTGAGTCCTTTGATGAATAATTTATCGTTGTCCTCCTAATTTTTTTCTTTTCTTGCACAAGAAATTACATATTCTATAGCAATACAAAATTCAAAAGACTTGAAAATATCTCTTGGATCCTTTGATGATATTCTGACTGCTGTATATTCAAGAGCAACTGCTTTTGTAATGAATTTTTTAAGCATTGAACTGATACTCTTGGTTATTACATAGTTGTCCGTATCCATGCAAGACTTCAGTATCGTAAGGACATCTTTCTTCATGTACTTATTTACACTTAACTCTTCATTAAACTTTACAAAAGCAGGCTTGTCTTCTATAGGTAGTTTGAAGTTATATTTTGCTTCAAAATCTATTTCATTCGCAGCAGTGCTTACCACTTCCTTGTCGCATAGATACTTTTCCAAGTTATCAAGTCTTCTGTTCATTTGCTGTAAATCTGTGGACATTAGGGAGAGAGACGTCAACACTGCAGTCTGAAATTCTGAAGAAGATTCAACATGGGGAATTTGGATCACTGGTAACTCCAAGCTCAAAACAGATGTTCCTTTATTTCTGTTCATCAGAGCACGAACACTTTTGAGAGAATTATTCTTATTTTGAGGTTGAGCGTAGGCATCCTTCTTTTTATGACCTTCAGATGACAAAATAGACGAGTCTGAGCAGTTCCAGTCTGACTGTTTCTTTCAGCTGGTCTATCAAACTAAAATAGTGAAATTCGCCAGCGCTGCCATCAGATACTTCCATATACTCAATTTCAAACTTCTCATCACTTTTCAAAAAAGTTTTTGAGCAAGACGGATGATCTGGTAGAAGTCTATGGTTCAATATTTGTAATAACCTGTCTAAGTCACTATGAGGAGTATTACAGTCTATTGTCCACTGACGTAATTGATTGATTTCTGGAGCCAATACTTCAGTATTTTCTTCATCACTACTATTCACTGATTCAATATCATTTTCGAACTCTTGGTCACTAAGCTGATACACTGATGCACAATCCAAGCTATCATCAGTTTCGGAGCAAACACGTTTTGGCAACTGATGATTTGATATTTCGAGAGATTTTCAAATCGATTAAATCTCTCAATGAGTTTCCGTTTTTTATTTTTTTCTCGTAGATATTTGGCGTATTCCCCCTGCCTACTACTCATTTTTAGTTTAATAAATAAATAACTGCAAACACGCACTACACAGTTTGGAGCACAGTACAGCGCGTCTTTCAGGTTAGAAGCGCTCTGAGCACTGTATATGTGATGTCTGCTGTCTGATATAACCTGCAGACGGTGCGTGTAGTTTGCTTGTATGTACACTCGACACGCAAACTATTTGAATTTTACATCGTGTAACATGGACTTTACCAAAATCAAAGTCGAGATTGAGTGTATCGAGCTCATGTTTTAAAAGGTCCATATTACACGATGCAAAAGATATTTTACGTGTTAAATGTTCAGGTTAGGTTACCAATCTTGACACATACGTATGAAATATACATTAAAACTATTTATTTATTCGTTTGACGGTAAATTTAAGTAGATGTTCAATAAATAATAACTTTTATCATTTAAAATACATCGGTTTTAATTACTATTCAAATTTTTTAATTTCATTTTGTATTAGTAGCTTCTTCAGCAGTTCTTACCCAGTGATTCATACTTTGAACTGGCTAGTTAGTCTTGGCTAAAACTTACTCTGCTGAGTAGCTTAATTTTCTACCAGGACTAGTGTGATCTTTACACAGGGAAACCATTTTATTGTTTTATGCAGCTAATGAAATTATGTGTTCTCGTTATTAATATTTAAATAAAAATTATGATGTACGTAATAAAGCACGCTCTGGGTTACGATTCTTCGTTAAGTTGTTAAGTACCCTCACTCTCAACATAATAAACGTTTAGAAGTAATGAATACAATTCAAAAGTAGATTAAATTATTTATTGGAAGAAAGCAATCGAGTTCGGGTTTCTCCTGCAACACTCCAGCTTTTTAAAATCCAGGATATATCGACAGTAATATCACAGTGGTGAATTAAACGACATTGAGGTCGTAAAAATATTGACTCTAGACGGTCGAGAAAATATTTTTCGCTCTCGTCGTATTTGGATTTAGAGTGTAGACTCAGCCGCAAAGACTCTATTCCCGGAACTGAAGTAAGAATTGCTTGCGGTGCAGGCATCGCAGGCGCAGAAATGAAAAAAAATTGAATCACGAGCAATTAGGGAATATCAAGCTGCTGTCGTCCTTGCCTCGGCGTTGATTTTACAGCCCGCGTCCAATCTCGACTTCAGATATTGCATTATACTCGTCGTCGTCGCAGAGAAGCTCATAACGACAAGATGGCCGCGAGATTTAAAAGTGAAGTGAACTTCTTATCACGTGGCTTAATTAATTCCACTGCCTCCGCGCATTTACTCCGAAATGAACTTTTCTTTTTTAGCATCAGCTATACCCTGGTAGAAACAATTTTGAAACTGGTCAGCAGACTAATGACTGGCCAGTGCTAACTCGCGAGTACGAAATGCTGTCACTGGCGAAGAACTGCCAAGTGGTACATAAAAATATATTATATGAATTAAAAACGTTTATAATAAGAACAGTCATACAAATATAATTACAATAATTATTGTTAATTAAAAATCAACTTAAAACTACCGTTTATCCAAATATTTATGAAATATTGTTAAAACGTACGTATTAAAGAGGCAAAGAGTAGCAACCTAATCTACGCACACATAATATAGTATACGCCGGGTATACAGGCTGTCTGCTTGTATCGCAGTACGAGCATGGTATATGCAGAGTACCTAACCGTAGTCACACATACAGAAGTATACGACGCGTATAATACAGGCTGTCTGCTATGCTATACAGCAGAATATTAGATCCAGAACTACAGCACAGATACCACAACACAGTCCCAGTCAATGTTAAAATGAACATGGTATATACACTGACTCAATTATTGTTGATTAAGTTTAAATTATAAAAGGTGTCATCTATGTGCTCGAACTGACCAATGATGAATTTTTCTGAGTGACTTGCACAGATATTTTCATCGTATCAGTATACGAGCCAGTTACTGCCAGTGTCCAAATCTGTCATTATCATGCTAAATCCATGATATTGAAGTTCAATGTCTGTTCTTTTGCGGAGAAACTTGTTAAATTATTTAAAAACAGACTGTGATGGCAGTTTTCACTTAACTGTCTTGGTTCGGCTTTTGATCTTGAACTTTACGGCTTTGGTGTCAAAATTTACAGGTAAGTCTATACATGAAACTCAAATTCATATCAGCTACAAGGATTTCAACTTAATATATTGTTTCAACATGCTAATAGAAATTAACATGTACAATTTCAGCCCTCTACGACTGATGGATTATAAATGAGAGCAAAAACAAAATTCTTACTGATTCCGATTACTTGTTTTATAATTTTGTTTTTGCTCTCATTTATAATCCATCAGTCGTAGAGAGCTGAAATTTTGCATGTTAATTTGTATTGGCATGTTGAAACAATATATTAAGTTAAATTCACTCTAACTATTATGAATATAATTTTCTTGTATAGACCTACCTGTAAATTTTGACGCCAAAGCCATAAAGTTCAAGATCAAAAGCTGAACCAAGACAGTTAGGTAAAAACTGCCATCGCAGTCTGTTTTTAAATAATTTAACAAGTCTCTCCGCAAAAGAACAGCCATCGAACTTCAATATCATGGATTTAGCATGATAATGACAGATTTGGACACTGACTAGTAGCTCGTATACGGATGAGATGGAAATATCTGTGCAAGTAACTTATCAAACTTCATCATTGGTGACTTTGAGCACAAAAATGAGACTTTACACAGTATTTTCACTTAAACAACACAAAGTCAGTCAGTACAGCATGCTTGTACATACTTTCACATATGAGTGTAAACATGTATAGGGTTAGTTTGCCACTCTTAATCCATAGCTTTAACAAATTATATTTATCCTTCCAAAAACATTCTAGATGCATTAATACGGTTCACTTAGCCTTTTTATCTAATTTAAATGCTAAAAATAGTAACAAACGTCCGATTGTTACTATTTTCTATTTTTTACTTCACTAGCCAGTTCTTGCGCAGTGAAGTTAAAAATCTGACGAAAATGGCGCGTCCACTGGGCAGTCACTACTGATGGAACTGGCCAGTTCCTTCCGAACTGGGTATGGACTGCCCAAAAACTGCTGATCATTTCTACCAGGGTATAGGTTCTGTAATTTTCCTTCTAAAACGAGCACAAGTCGAATTTCCGCAAGCTTTTTTCGAAATCATAAGCGTCACCGGAGCAACTTTCAGCGATCTGTTTTCCCGAAGAGGCAAAACTCGAGCTTTTTCTACCTTTTCGAGCTCAGCAAATGAGATACATAAAGTGCAGCAGCACAGGCCTTGGGTCTCGTCCACCAAAGCTCTTTGGCTCTCGCTCTCCCTCTCTCTCTCTTCTACTGCCGTGTGACGTCGTCTCGAATGTCTCCAAACTCGAAAAAGGTGTTCCCTCTCTTAAAATCGAGCTAGAGTACACCTAGCTATATACAAATCCTCGCGGTTTTATCGTGACAGTGCAGTGACTTCTGCGCACAGACGTCACACACGCACACACAGAATAGAGAGCCTCGAGCTTTTGAAGCTTTTCTCTTTGTCGAATAAACCACGCACCAAAGCTGCTGCTGCTGCTGCACATCGTTGTGTTTTTCTTCCTGCGCGCTTTTAGCGGCATCTCGGATTAACACCGCGCCGTTAAAAGTACCGGTAAACGCAAATTCGCACGGCTCACTCGAAAAGCTTCGATTCCGCGACCTCGTGGCTTTTAGCGCTCTAGCGCACACGCGAGTTTCGCTTTTTACGACGCGAAGATGTGACCACTTTGGCCGGCGGTAATTTCCTCGTGCTTTTAGTCACTTTGTTCGAAGGAGCCGCTCTCTTTTTTTTTCTGTGGCTTTTACAGTAGCGGAGAGAAATTGCTCGTGCCAACGAGTTTTTCGAGCAGATGATTTTCCGTTCATCGTTTTCAAACAGTGTTCGCGTTCCAATTCGTACACACTATCGTTCAATGATACACCGTTGGGTCAGGAACAAAAAGAAGCCTCTTCGAGCAACCGATCTAAAAAAAGAACGATATAAACTCCACCCGCGCTACAACACAGACCACACAGTAGTCTCTCTCCAATTTCCTGCTCATTGGAGAGGAATCAGGAAGGGTAAAGGCATTCCAATCGATTCAAAAACAAACCGGTCTTCTTCCGAGCCAATTACATTAGCGCTTTTGGCATGACTCGTCGACCCCCTTCCATCTTCGGCTGTCATGAAGTGCTTGTGCACGTTCCATTCCCGCAGATGCCGATTCAAATATGAACTTAACGCTTTGTGTTGTGTAGTGTTCGAGACTGTGTTGTTGATTTTTCTCTTCAAACACACTGCAACTGGAAAATTACGGGAAAATTACTCGAGCGTAAATTATTTCCTGTTCTTCGCAACCAGAGAGACTTTTTTTAAAGATTCTCGCGCAGCAATAGCAAATGAGAATCAGCAGGGAATCTACGCTGGGGAAAAAACATGCGGGCTGATCCGTCGTCGTGAAAGTTCAAAAAAACACGCGAGCGCATGTCGAAGGAACAGCCTCGATTTACCCCAGTATAAATAGACGCAGTGATGCAATCCGCGCAGTGGCAGCAACGGCTCATTGAATTACGCGAGAGAGCGTCTCAACGAGAGAGAGGGCCGCTCGGTCTTCTCTCGCTCTCTACTCCGTCAAATTACCACGGCAGGATCAAAAGCTTGAAAATAGAAGCGCGCCAGCGATATCCCTCTCGGTGGAGTCGCGCTCGTCGTGTTTTCGCTCTCCGACGGTGGATTTTAATCGCTGCCACCGCCAGAAAATTATTTGCCACCCGTAAACTTAATTAAAAAGCTCGCCTTATTATCTTCTTCCTTTATACATTTTAACTCGCTCTGTCTATCTTATATTATAGCTCTTTAGTGTTTTCGTAGATTCTGATGTTTCTGTCAAGCATCTGTTCTGGTTGTTGAGATATTGTAATTTTCTACCTGAAATTCCATTTAGAGACGAACTAACGAAGTTAAATACTTAATAGCATCGACCCAAGCGCGATCACTTTCATGTCTATAATTATAATTTATTATTCGAAGCACAGAAATATTACTGTTATAGAATATAGTTCACCATTTTTAATCAAGTCAATCGAAATACATACAATAAGCATGTTATACGGAACTGTTGATTCAAATCAAAACAAAGATCTAAATATTGCGGTTTTCAACAATAACTTTATATTACAATCATAAAAGAAGTATATTAATCGTAAAGTAATTAATCGTCGCTCAGCATTTACAGAGCAGATGAATTACTTATAATATGATTCAATAACTCTATTTTGCATGGATAATATATTTCGTAACAAAGTTCACCCGTTTAATATTCCAGCTGACATAATGCTCGTACACTCGCGTTTGTTCAAAAAACAATTCACGCAAACGAAACATTCTTCTCTATGCAAGTCTCTGAAAGAAACTAATTGAAATGCACTTCAAAGACAAACGTTCCACTCAATTAACATGAATTTTTAATTGCACTGTATCCACGCGCCAGCTTAATTAACTCGAAAACAGATAGAGCAACAGAACGAAAGAGAAATGGAACTTCAGCATGTTGAATATTTTTCTTCCATCTAGCAAAAAAGCAGCTACTCGCCATCTCTCACGTTCTTTTTCGACGCTCTCTCTCTCTCTCTCTCTCTCTCTCTCTCTCTCTCTTACACCCTGTTTGCTCATAGTTTTCTTTGAGAAGCCCACTCGTTATTTATTCAGTAGCGCATCCTCCAGCCAAGGCGAGTTTTTTGCGACAAATGTAGATTTTCTTCTGCGAAAAGGGCGAAGGTGATGCTCGTGCCTTCTGACGTCCCTTGACCGGGAGTCAAATAAAATGCCTCAGAGAGAGAAACATACGGAACTGATTTCGCTCTGGCGCCGATTTCTGTGGGGAAATCATGATAATGTCGTTAGCCCGTGAAATGAAAAATTTATACAGAGAGGAGACTCGGTTCTTGATGCGCTATGTGGTCTCGTTATTTTCTATGGGAATTCTGGGATCGAGAAAGGTTTAATGAATTCTTAAAGCTCTCATGATATGTGATGATTCGACGCGGGAAACGAAAAGCTATATAGTCGATACTTTATTTTTAACAATAAAGCTATTCAAACTAGGGTATCATTCTACTCTAAAAAAGACAAGGTAATCATTCTATTCGTCTTCTGATTGACTGCGTTCGTTTTACTACGCAATGTCTGCGTATGTTTGAATTTCTAACCTTAAAAAGTGAAAATTGTGAAAGTATGATAACAAGGGGTGCATTTCGTTATATTGTTGCGGAAATATCGACCTTTTCAAATCAAAATTTGAAGCTTCCTTATGCACCAAATATTTTTATTTTAAAAACACTGTTGTGAGTCTGAAATAAACTTAATTTTAATGTACATGCGTACGTTAGAGCGATATCAATCACCAAAACAAAGCAGTTTTGGACCAGCCCTTTCGTCGCCGTCTAAACTCTCCGTGTCTGCGTGGCAGATGAAAGTAGGTGGCGCATAGATACTTTTCCATTTCCCTCATAACAATATGCGCCCCGAGTCTAGATATAGTGGTGTGCCACCAATGCCAAAACTGCCTTGTTCGGCTTGTTACTTCGTCCGCTCATACTATAACTACGCACGCGCGTCCAAATTCGCTAGTTGTGTGCCAGTATATTATTTTCCCTAATATATTGTATTTAACAGTGCTTAATTAGAGAATCAATGATGATAGCGCGATAATTCAGCAATTAAGCCACACCGTGATAATTACTCCGTGATTCGCGGAAATAAATATCACGTTCTTGCCTGGAGCTAGGCACTTAAAATTAGCATCAAAGCAATAGAATCACGTTGGCGGCTTGGGCATTGTCTGCTCGTAGAATTGTTAATGGGTTGCATCGAGTACAAAGGATAGGGTCGCGTTTAGAGTAGCGCAAAGCCAGAGATGTGCACTCGCGAAGCACAACAAAGCTTTGCTCACCTGTTTAATGCTTGCTTTAGACGCGGCAATTCGTCGATAAATCGAGGATGAATTAACTAGTAAAAATCGCAAGTTTTATTTTATTAGTGTGAAGTGGAAGTATTCACCGAATGAAAATTACGCACTCGTTGGAAATTACTAGGGATTAACAATTAGCCCTAACGTCATGATCGATGCAGTAGAGCCGGTACGCAAAACTATTATAATCCAATCGGCATCTCTCGGAATGGCGATTAGAGTCTTAATTCGCTCGGACTTGTTTTTATCCCCGCGCGCCTCGTTTAAGCAGTATGACCAATCCATTATCGGCAATTGCGTTACCCGAAACTTTGCGCTCAAAGAAGAGGGCAATTGAAGCTAATTGAGGAGTCCACAACTTCGACATTGAGAGACGCGTTTCTCAATGAAGTCTCTCCCTGGACTTGTTAATAAGCGCGCACAACCTGTTAAGCGCCTCTTTTGATTCGCTCCTCGCTTTCTCGCGTGGATGTCATGTTATAATAGTATATGTAAGCTGTCCGCGCGTGCGCAACTCTCGCGTTATCTGTCTATAAATATACATTTCGAGCAACACACGGTATCGATTTCGAGGGATCTGCTTAAGTGACCGATAAGGCTCGCGCGGGTACGACTGCCAAATCGGATTAGGGAAATTTATAGCGGCGCATGTCAGCTCGCTCTCTCTTGTATTCTATTTTTTCTTTTTGTCTGTTTTCTTCTTATTCTTTACATACTACCCCCACTCCTTTGTCTTACTCAAATCGTTCAGGCTAAGCCTTTAGCAAGCATCCTCCGTTCCTCCGATGTGACTCGACGTCATCCACCCTCAGTTCATCTATCCGCTCTTATCTCTCGAGTGTCAATTGATTTTGGTCGATTACGAAGGTTCTCCCTCTTTCTCCCTCTTTCTCTCTCTCTCTCTCTCTCTCTCTCTCTCTCTCTCTCTCTCTCTCTCTCTCTCTCTTTGACTGCAGCACTATCAGAGCTTGCGAGCCTTTTCTCGGCTATACACTGACGCAGTTGCAAGCGCGTGAGTATTGATTTTCCTCGGATTGAAAAGCGATTTTGACAGCTTTTTGCGGAATTAATTCACGCAAATACCCTGTAAAGCTCGCGAGCTTCCGATCAAAGATTGAAGACTGCAGGCAATCTTTGAAGAAGTTCCAGATTGTTTTTAAAACGAATGAGATTACCCTTCACTCGCCAATACGTAAATAAGAGAGAGAGAGAGAGAGAGAGAGAGAGCCTTCGCAGTCGAGCTTCTATACACACGAGCCATAACGCGAGAACAAATTCGCAGCAACAGCGTTACTCGTGACTAACAACTTCCTTTTTTTCAAGCTTACCATCGCAACACCGTGTCAAACGGCTATACGATCTTCACCCCTTCAGTATCACACGTATACACACAAACACACAACAAAAATTTGCTCATTGTAACGATGATCCTCATGTAACACCTGTTTTAACTCTGTGCAGTGCCAAATCACACCTGCGACCATACCTCTGCGCTCGACAATCACAAACTGTAAAAAAAACCTGTATATGTAGCTCATACATCATGAACAATCGAGTCCAAATAAAACGCTAGCGCTCGTGTACTCGCACCCACGCATCCGCTCTCACGTAACACACAGTGCGTACAAGAGCCCAAAAGACAGAAGAGCATCGGCAAGTTGGAGCAGCAGCAGTAGCAGCAGATAAACAAACAGGCCTGACCGAGTTCGACGCCTGCCGGCGCTGTCTATTTCGACGTGTGCAGGAAGGGGGAAAAGTGTCAAACTCGTCGGAAATGCCGAGGCGAAGAGCGACGCTATTTTCGAGGCTCGCGAGAAGCTAGTGTGCGCCTAAAATAGTCGCTATCGAGAGAAGGGAGGCATGCGCTTTGCGACCGGCCGATAAGGGCAAGAGAGGGAGAGAGAGAGAGAGAGAGAGAGAGACGCTGCACACACAGAGAAGAAGAAGAAGAAGAAGCGGCGACAGGTATACCTAGAGCAGCAGCGGCGATTGAGCGAAGCGCAGCGTAGCAGTGTGTGCCCTCGGAGAAAATGGAAGATCCTTGAGGGAGTCGGAGCTTCGCCAGGAAAAAGTTTCCCTCTCTCTCCGAGCAGCTGGTCGTCGGTCGCATCAATCTCCTTGCGGAGATAGCACATCTCCTTCTTGTAAATACACGCGCGTAAACTCGGCTCCAGCGTTCGATTCTACGAGCGCAGGACTGCGAGACAGAGAAGATTAGGATTGGCACATCGCAGAGACACAGTATAAAAGACAGAGCAGCCCTGCCGATCTCGTCTCGAGGAAGACGTATATGTTGTTCCACGCCGACTGGCGTTAGGGCGGCGAGGTGGGGGGCGCGTTGTCTTGCTGCCTGCCGTGCGCCGGCGGCGGCGGCGCTGGCGCCGGGCCCGTGGCCGCCGACAAGCCATCGGCTCTCCTCCAACGACAAGCCCTTCAGCAGCAACAAAGCTCGCAGCAAAAGCAAGAGCAGCAGGACAGCTGTAAAGGGGACCAGCAGCAGCTGCAGCAGCAACAGCAGCTGCTGCTGCAGTCCGGCGGTAAAGCTGGGCTGGAAGTGAGGGAGGAACGACTGGATCTCGACGACGTCTATCTCGGTGACGTCGAGGAAGAGGAGGAAGACGACGACGAAGAGGAGGAGGAGGAGGACGAGGAGGAAGACGCCGAGGGCGCAAAGGACGGTGGGCACGAAGGGGGTGGCCAACACAGGCTCAGCCCCAGGCTGCACGACATCGAGGAGGAAGACGATGAGGAGGGCCGCAATACGCGCGAACGGTGAGTAATGGCTTTCTCACTTCTCAAATCTCATTATGGAACTCCATTCTCTCTCCGCTCTCTCGCTTGCTCCATCTCTATCTCTGTATATATCCCTCTCTCTCTCTCTCTCACTCGCTCTCGTGGATTTTCAATTTGCGAGACTCTTCCTATTGCAGCTCCGCTACTACTCCCTCATTATCGACTATACGACTCTCTTTCTCTCCCTCCGTCTCTCTCCTCCTCTCTCCGTATCGATGTCGATTTGTAAACAGGGCTTCGGTGGTGGGACTTGGCACTTTGGATGCTTATACATAAGACACCCTTAATATTTTTCATTCTATGTGGCTCACACTTTGTACAATTGATTCTTATATTATATGTATTATATTTATCATATCATGATGTACCGTATTATATATACTCACATTATGCGAATTGTCGTGCATGCAAATATGGTGGAACAGCACCGGTGTGACGTATGTGTAAGTTGAATATCTCTATATTGTTTATATACTATGTACATTGTGCCCGACTTATTACGTTTACGACTAATTACGCTCTAGGGATATCGAGAATATTCATGTGTATGTCTATAGGCAAGCATGCGAGTGTGTTGTAGTCCGCATCAGCGTATAGTATACCAGCTTGTTGCAGCTGTGCACGATTTTCATTTGCCGCTGACGAGCCCGTTTACGCATATATATTGTTGTAGACGTGCTGTAGGGCCAAAGTTTGGAAATTCGGATGAATTTCCTATACATATAATATGAAGACGCGGATCACCTCGTTTTATCGTCGCCGACCTCGTGATGCAGTTCACGAAATAATTTCGGTAAGCGAGAAAGTTGCCGCTCGTTTGATTGATGGGCGAAGGTCGAGGCGAAGGTCGCCGATAAAATACATGGACACACTTATTTACGTTACTTATTTATCTATGGACATACTTATTAAAGTATGTAGAAAACTTCGACGTCGCTATCAACACTGCAGGCTCACGGCAAAGAATATCGCGAATTTACATTTTTTAACCGAATGAATATTGCAGCGCTCGGAATGCAAATTTATTCAATTGGCGTGGAAATTTGTGTTACTCCCTGCCCTCGCTCTCCTGTTGCCGTTCCGTCTGCTGCTGCGAAGATAAATATCCCCTATACTGAAAATTGAAATAGCTGGAATGTTCAGCGAGTGAATTTCGTGTAGTACACCGGGAATACAAAGTGTAATTCATTGTTGTAGCTCGAGTATTTCACGCGAAGGTTCCAACAATATTATGAGCGAACGGAAAAATTTATTCACTCCAGGTTTCATGCAAAATTCAGCTCTAAACACACACATCCGAGCGCGACACCTATAATCAACTGTCGAGAGATCGATCGGGGGAGTCGATCACGCGCGGCTATAATAAACATCATCGCCGACGCCTCGTCATCGCCGCGGAGAGCCGATACCGAGTTTAATAAGCCCGCTGGGCACACGTATACCTATTATATATAATAGACAGCGACGCCGCTCGCTACCGTTCATTATGCGCGATCGCGAGTCCGGAGATAAAATATGTAATTATAGGCCACTTTTGTCCACGAGAACTCTCGGCTGCGTTGATTAGCATTCATCGCGGAAATGTGTGTTCCCCCTCATTCGATTAAACGCGGCCTCGCGCCCAAGGGAGAGCTCTACTACCCTCCTTTCAGCGTTAAATAGGCCAGAGAGCTACAGCTACTCGTTCGCGCCTTTTTTTAATTTCCTATACACAAGGGCTGCTCGCTGCTGTGAGTTACGATTTTAATTCGCAAATTGCCCGGTGTGTATCGTTGCAGTCACGCGAAAAGTCGAACTTGCCGCGGGCGGGCTAAAGGTTAATGAGGATGAGGAGCGCGTCTCTCTCGGCGATAAATTGTACTTATACGTTCAAGGTGGAATCTGTTATGATACACAACGTCGTACGCGAGTAGTCCGCGATACGATCGCGTATAGAGTATCATTATACGTTGCGTAATGGATGGGATATCTTCTGCGAGTGCGCGCCGTTCTCTTATTCGGACGCGACGACTGTACCACTATAGTCGCTATAACTTATTGCCGCAGTTCACGCGACGACGACGAGACGATCGAGTTTTCCCCTTGCACCCATGCGTCACACGGGAGATGAATTTTCCACAGGCTCTCGGTGCTTTTTCATCTAACTTTCCGCGGCTCCATCAACTTTCCATCAACTGAAGTGAGTATACATAGACGTGCGCGTCTGTAATTTTTTTTTCTTCGACTCGACTTCACTCGACATACGAAGGACACTTTTATAAAGTAGTCGAAAGCGGCGTTGCGAGCAGTCGTAAACTGTCATGATCATGGCACTGATCCGATGATAGAGATCCTTGAGAGCGAAATTGGCCGGTAAATCAAAACTTGCGTGCGGCCGTTCATGTCGCTGGAACAACATAGCCATTGTGTATCACACTTTGCGTCATTTTTCTAATGGGATAATTGGACGTTGCACAACTGGTTTAATAAACCGATACGTCACTCGCGCCTATACCTACGTGTATAATACGCACACACACGCACAAACACATAGCAAAGGAATTTTATCTCTCGCGTTCGGCTTGATTAATTCTAATTAAAGAGTTCGCTCCGCGGTTTTTCCCAACTTTTGACGAGAAAAGCCGTTAACTGTCACGCGCACTGCTATCTGACCGCTATATTGAAAAAAAAAGAGAAATGGAAAAACAAGATTTCAGAGCATATAGGCAAAACTCGGCTCCGTCTAGGCGACGCGGCGTTCAGTTCATACTGGTTTGGCGGCTCTTTGATGACTAAATTATGTAACTATCCGTCCGCCTCTCCGATGTGTGTACGTACTTTTGAATCTGCGCGCGCGAGAGCGCTCGGTTAGTTTCGAACTGGCATCGACGTAAAAAGTTGCGAACGAATTTCAAGCGCACTGTTTTGGAACTTTGGAGAGGTAAATTTTTATTTCTATTTTCATTTTAATTCGATTCGTAGGATATGCCTGCGTGTGTGGCTAAGTAGATACGTTCCGAGTACGACAAGACTCGCAGACGCTTACTTTTTACTCGAATACTTGTATTCAACGCTAATTAGCTCGCGGATGGCCAGAGCGTTATCCAACGTGAGTTGCAAACATTCAATTAATTTTCAATACTCACCAGCTATACGCATACACACTTTTACGCGGCGAAACTGTTTGCAGACGTAATTAACCAGAGACGAACGCGTCGTGCATTGCGACGTTAAAGGACTAAAAAGTGCACGATATAATAACGAAAAAGAAGAGCGAGGAGTGTTATTTGCTCACGAGGCATGGCTTCTCTCCTTTTGTTATACGGATTCGCCGCGCGGTTTCTTTTTTTCCTATCCTTTTCCGCCGCGCGCATTAACGTTTTGTGCGACTCGGCATCGAGCTCCGCGCACACACACACACACACACACACACACACACACACACACACACACACTGCGGGGCGAAAACGCGCGCGCGGATATGGCACTTCCATAAAGCTCTCGTGTGCGCGCGGAGGAAGAAATAAATGGCGAAACGTGACCTTGCGCGTATGGACGAGTGCACAAAAGAATATCGCGATGTATAAGAGGAATTTGAAATGCGACGCGCGGAATATTTCGCTGTATGCTCGCGACTGAATTCGATTATTTATTTATATACTATATATTTTCGCTTATCTTTTTGCGTTATTTGACGAGAATCGGGAATTTTAAACGCCTGGCTGGAAGAGACTTTCTTTTCTCTATACGCGCGTCACGCGAGGTTCGATTTCTGAATATTCAAAAATTACGACATTATCGTTCGGCGATCATAAATTGAATTTTTCGTCGATCGCACAGCATAACGTAAACACCTATCTCCACGAACGAGGAATAAGCGCAGTAAATCGCAACACCCGCTTACAGCCTCCACCACACAGACTACCGAGTATAAAGATGAAACGTCCGTCATCAATAAGCATTTGCTGCAGCCGAACGAGAAGCGCAACATACGCTTCTGAAAGTCCTTGGCGAGTCCACACGTAGCGCCCATACGTCAGTTTTCACACGCTATAAACGCGCGCGACGACTCCACGCTCGGAAAAAGCACTCGAGCGCAATACACACACACACAAACACACACACACACACCCATATATATATATAATCTACGCGGTCTCTAATACACATCCGCGCCAGTTTATCATCGGCTTATAGCTCCTCGGCTTTCTTCTCACTTAAAGCGCCGGAGAGAGAAAATCGCTCGCCGCTGCATCGGGTACACACGTAGATAGCGAGGCGCAGTCGCTCATTCGGATTCCGCGCGCGCCAGAGCAGAAAAGGCAACAGAGAGAGAGAGAGAGAGAGAGAGAGAGAGAGAGAGAGAGAGAGGGAGAGGGAGAGAGAGGAGTCAGCATCAATATCGACGTGTTTCCTCGTGCAGGCGGCCTATAGTTAAGGTGAGAGCGAGAGAGAGAGAGAGAAAGCGGGGGCGGATGAGCTCGCGCGCGCGGGAGCAGTCTGAAAGGGTGAATAGAGGGAGGAGAGAGGCAGATAGATAAGGCAGAGGGAGAAGCCTCGGCTTAGCTCATTTCCCGATTATCCAGCCGTGCTTCAATCTATTTGCCGGATATTGTGAACACCTAACTGAATGCATCGGTACACACGCGAACGCTTGCGCGGCGCGGGGGAGTTTATACTCGGGGAGCTTCGTCACTCTATCTCTGTACGAGCGTATAGTTCTATGCCGAAGGCTGAACTTTCATATTCACGCTTTGCATTATACGGCCGAGGCCAGAGATAAAAAGCTCTCTCTCTCTCTCTCTCTCTCTCTCTCGCTATACCTCCTCTCGATTTATCAGTTTTCGGATTGTTTCTAACCAAGAGCTGCCTTCACAGGGCTGCGGCTTTTAATATACACGCGCCGACCTTTTTTTCCCCGAGATTCATCTATATATCTTTTGTCGGGTATACGACTGACCGCGAGCTTTTTTCGGCGGGAGATTTTCAATCGCGTTTTCGGATCCGCACGAGCGTGAGAATAAAGCTACCGATGGCCGAGTGCGATGAATATAAAATCGACTTTTCTTTTTTTTTTATCAAAAGCTGGCGCCGAACGTTTGCTCTGAAAGCCGCGATTTCGGATTTTCGCTTTGATGAGCTTCCGCTCGGGAACATAATAAAATCAAAGCGCATTTGACAATTATTTATCGAGCGTCGTTCGGTTTATTTATTTTTTTACGCGCATCACACACGCCTGTGTATAACGACCGGTGAAATATATTTTAAGCAGCCTTTAGCATCGTGAATAATTCATCGAACCGCCACGTGAAATCTGCGCGGAATATTTACAGTGGAAATTGAATCCGACTGCAGGGTTGAGAAAGTGAGTTGAATTTTTACTGTGCAAACTCGCTGGGGCCATAGAACGATGCCCGAGGATTACGAGCGCCTATCACGGCCGTTTACGCGCGGTACACGTGCGCGCTGCTGCTGCAGTCGAGTTTTCGAAAAACTGAAAGGGCTGTTGTCTGTCGGGTGATTTATTGAAAATATGTTTGGGATCTGGCGCGTTATGTGCGCGTCAGGCATCATCGGAGAAATATTCAAATTTTCAACTTAGTCGAGTGGTAGGATTTGCGTCACCTCTGTGTGCTAGAAAATAATGCACAGTAGCTCAGAAACACGTTCCAACCTTCGATCTGCATTGTATCACGTGTACGCGTGAATAACTATAGACAATGCTCGCTTTTGAGTGGAGTTGGATAGCGTGCATAATTTAATTTACTCCATACGTTTCCTCGCGCAGCATATTTGCCGGGGATATTTGATATATTCAATGTACCCTCATGGTTCCGTTTGATTGCATATTTTATGTCGCAGTCTGGGATATTATTACTCTGTCAATGAAACTGACGCGTGATTCGTAGACGAGTTTAAACATAGCCTTCTATATAGCTGTACTCGATTGTTTTTTGATTAACGAACCGTTCCTAACGCATGTATATACGCTGTTAATTAGCTTGTCGACGTCGCACATATAAATTAGATTATTAAACTTTAATTAGGTTTTAATATGCGGCGTTGGAAATTGAAAACGCTGTATTAGTCTCTCGAAATGCTTAAACTATGAAACGTGAAAACGATGCATTTGCAAAATGCTTTCCATCGTGCTTTTAGTGTAAGTATAACATTTAATACCATAGAAATTTTGAGGTCCCTATATAGTGTGCGGAGTGCAGAGTATCAAGTAGTAATCTTTATGATTCTGCAAACATGAAAGCCCGGAATGTGGAGCATTAGCAACTTTAATAATTCCTCTGATGGTTTTGGAAATAGTCCCTTATAAAGCATGAAATATATTGCATATACGTTATGGTTGTTGCAGATATAACTGTTATTTTGACGTTTATTTGCAATGTTGTTTTTTGCATGATCCTTGTTTATGTAATATTGTAATGTTACTCTCTATACACAGCCCTAAGCTATGACAGACCTGTTTACACGATAACCCAAAAATGTAAAAAAAAAAAAAAATTAATATGCATGGGATACTTTAATTTAATACGGTGTACAGTAATAAATTATACGTCTTAATAAGTTCACTAAAAACGATCTCAACGTATTTTTAGTGGTATTCCCCGAGTGCCGTTGAATGAGAATAAATGAAAATAAAGTCGATGTATAGATTCCAATGAGAATACGAATATAGAAGCAT
This sequence comes from Pteromalus puparum, assembly GCA_012977825.3. NCBI lineage: Eukaryota > Metazoa > Arthropoda > Insecta > Hymenoptera > Pteromalidae > Pteromalus > Pteromalus puparum. Next base: position 15,874,679 of record CM053170.1, on the reverse strand, counting down.
GAGATAACCCGACTGATTCGCGGAAACGTATATACGAAAACGAGGATGAATAGAGCAGCCAAGTAACGAGAAACATCCTGGCTTTTTCAGACACTACCAGAAGAAATCGCCGACGCCAAGCGGCGGAGGTAGCAGCAGAACGGGTTGGCGCACGCGCAGAAGCGTCACGACGGCCGGCGCCACCGGACACCAGCACCACGTGATCGCCAGTGCCGTCGCCACGGCGCAGGCCAGGATGCAGGCCGAACAGGGGAGCATCGGTGAACTGCGAGGTTACCACAACCTCAGGTCCCGACGGCACACCCTGGCCAACGTTCGGTGAGTGCTATACGCCTTTTATCAATTATTCAGAGCCAGACTCGCTTTTTTCCCACCCTACACTCTGGTCTCTTTGTTTTTTTGTTTGTTTTTTTTTTTTTCGTTCTGTTCTCTTTTTTTTCGGATAAAAGAAGGGAAAAAAAGAAGGCAGTGTACCTGGACTATTGTTCCACGAGCCGACGCGAGTTCTCGATAAATGATTAAGCGCGGATCTGCATTCGCTGCCGCGGTCGCTAGGGAAAATACGGTGGAGTCGGCGTTCTCATGTTTTTAAATCGGACCTAGTCGAGATTCGCTATTATGGAGCGCTAATGGCCGGTTCGCTGGCTAATGGTATTGACGGCCTTTCTTTCAGAGCTTTCGTTGAAAAGGCTTCTTTTTCGGCTTATTCCTTCGTTGCTCAATACCGGCGGTGTGCGATTTTCGTAAAAGTTAATTGTAATATCTTTGAGGTAACTTTGTTTAACCAATATTTTATGGAAGTCGCATTCAACCAGAACCGAATTCTCTCTCTGCAACTGCTACCGTTAGCGCAGATTGCAAAAATATCAATTTACATGCCGCAAGGTAATGGATGCATAAAGTAGAGACACTCTATGATAGAGTTACCAAACTGGGTAATAGAATGTAAATTTAGATTGAGATTCAAATTTTTCCTCTTGCAAATGCAGTTTACTATTCTGTACAATGATATACTGAATCGTTTCTCCTTTGAATGCAAAATAGCGTTAATTGTTAAATTTTTCACGTTAAAATCTAAAATATAAGATAAAAAGATAAAAAGACCGTTAAAAACAAGCACGAAGTGTACTAGGATCGTAAATCATGTTCCTCTTTTTATGTTAATGATGTATGTAAACAGAAATTTCGCCACCCTGTGCTGATCAAAGTTGTACATCAAGCGATAGTAACCAGAAAACGAAACAGTTTTGAACTGGCCTTTCCTCTACCGCTCAAACTTGTCCTTCTTTCTAGTATCTGGTTAGCGAAGATAGGTGGCGCATAAGCACTTTTCTCTTTCCTTTATCTTGATCTGCGCGCCGAGTCTATATATAACGGTGTGCCACCTATGCTAAAACAGATTTGTTCGGCCTGCTTGGACCGCTTATGTTATAGCTGCAACTGAGTCTCTAAAGTCAGACTTCTGATTTTTGTAGATGAAAATGTATCAATGATTTCATTATTCAAAATAATATCCTTTCTGGCGACTAATCAATTAAAATTTCATCCAAAGACAAAAGCTTAACGAGGTAACCACCAGCAAAAGTTATGCGTATAAGGCTTTTTCATGCATCAATTTCCGTCGACTTAATAAATCCTGACATGTTTCCTACAGCTAGACAAAGAGTATCCCACCAGGCGAGTCACGATTCGTATTTTTTATTTCGTTTTAATATTCTGACGCCCCTGGGAGCACCTTCAGGTCGCGCACAGCTTTATTGGAGGTATTGATTACGAAGCTTTTAAGAATAATTATTCACTGAAGAGTCTCTGGAGTGCTTTTAAATTGGATTGAATTTGAATTTCGTTCGAGTTAAAAAGGCACATTTTTTCCCTGCTTAATTGGTTCAGTTCAAACTCATTAATTTTTGCCGATAACAAACTATTCATCCGAGTTTTGTCGCGGTATATTCTTTTTCAAGATCGTAAGGCTAGGATAAGCAAAGCTAGAATAATACATACCGAAAGAAAAAATTTATGAGGCTTGACAGAACTTACTCCGTATATCTTCTTGAGAAGGATGAATGTATTCTGCTCGCTTAAGAGGACATATTATACTTGCGCAGAATGTTTTTTGTTTCTTAATTTAGTACACCCGTTCCGCAAGGAGCAAATTCCCGAACCCACTAAATCTTTCGAAAACTTGAAGAAAATGCCTCAGTTCAGAAACTCAGAGAACTTAAATTTATTTAATTCTTCGTTAAAAGCATCTTTGAAACAAAACGCTGCGTAAAATTTTCCACCACGACGCACAACAACCAAGGCACAAGTTAAATACAAGATACAGCAAAGTTCGCAAGATATACAACAATACTACGTTCTGACCTACAATAAGGAAACTCCGATTCCGCTAGAAACTTGAGTCTTCTTATTTATATAAAGATACACATACAGATGCGGACACAGTCTAACCCAAACCCGTGTGCCATGGAATTCGTTGATAATTATAAACACCGCGTCGGAAGTAATATACCGAGACGACCTCGCTAAACTTCCGTAATGTATCAGAGCGTCGGCGTCGCGTCGTCCAAGTTATTCAATCCCGTCTCTCGAAGTAGATACGTCACTCGGATTCGGAGCTGCAGCGACACTGGTTTTTCAAGCAGGTGCAGCTCGAACCAAGCTTAGGCTTCGTGGACAAGCCGATGAGTTCACCGCTCGAAATCGCCTCCAGGATACGCGCAGCTTTGCGGCTCGCGCCGTCGAACAGTACTTCCAACGTCCCGCGCCGTTTCTTCGGCTTCTTTCGCCTACTGCTGCTCGGTGCTTTTGGTAGCTTTGCCAGAACGCCCTGTTCGCGCTTGGATTGGCTACTCGGGACTTCTGGAATGTTTCGACGAAATTTTGGATTAGCAGTTGGGATTATTGAAAGATTTCAGTTATGGGATTTTCGTATCAAGTTTAGCGTGAAAAAAACTGATTTTCTTTTTGCGTCTACTTCCAATGTTAGGTATTTCAAGCTTTCAAAAGAAAAGTAGCTTTGCATCCGTAAGAGCTTTTTGCTGATTTTATTCAACCTTATTGCAACTCTGCTTTTTGAATAAGATATTGCAGAAGGAAGAATGGAATAAAAAGCTAGCGGGGTTACCGTGGGTTAGAGCTTTTAAAGACATTTATTCAAATCCTGCTTTCACCAAAAGCATGCCCCGTTTGATAAGTGGATTCCTAATCCATCTTAGCTTAACGCCTTGAGTCCTTTCTACGGTAAATGGCTTAAGTGTTTTTCAATTTCGTTTCAGTTGAAGTTTTTTGAAGAAGAATATCGGGTTTGAAATTGTACTTTTGATTTTATTGAGTTGGTATTCAGAAAATATCTCGCTGAATTTGAATATGATTTTTCGAATAATTTAATTAATCTAATAATTGCAATTTTGCACTTTCTTAAAAGCTTTTCTAGTTTAAATGAAACTGCATAATTCGTATGCAATGTCTCTATTGTTATTAAATTAATTTTTTTTTTATAACCCTTAGAAAAGTCTGTGCGTCCAGAGCGGACGGGTGGGTGCCTATCACCACTACACGGCGCGTCCTCAGGTTGCGGATAGAGGAACGGCCCCTGAGAAAGAGGTTAGCTGCGAATAAATCGAATAAGCAGCCGCGGACAGCCGATAGGCCCGGGCGTGGGTGTGATGAGCCCACACTGGCGATCGAACGCATTCATCTAGAAACACTATGCAAGCACCACAACAACGAACACTCAACAATATTTCCTATTTCACTCTCTCTTCATACCTAACTATGTCTATAATCTATCTCTCTTAGCACACATAACAAAAATCCTGCTGTCGTGGAGAATGCGGGAGCGATGACAACTGCCCCGAAAGGGGATGTGTAGAATGATTCGCCACCTGGTCTTACACGGGACCTAGACGCCGGTGGAGAGACAATGTAAAAGCGGACTTAACTGAAATAGGGCGGGACGGCGCGAAATGGATAGGGTTAGCACAAATAAGGATACGTGGAAGGGCTTGCGTAGATGAGGCGATGAACTTTCGAGTCGAATGCCACT
>CM053170.1:15812913-15868678 GCA_012977825.3 Pteromalus puparum | reverse complement strand
CACGCGCCAACGAAGCCAGCGTAGGCGCGCTGCTTGCAGGGGGTTAGGATACGAGCGTGATTCCGTAGTGTGTCCGACATGAGCGACTCCGTCTTATCAAAGTCGAAACTCTCTCATACTTTAGTTCTAGAAGGTTATTGAGTTATTCACCTCTAGAACGTATGATCACCTGCATCGCAAACGGTATCCAAACGCGTGGGTTTTCATTCTTCATGGCTTCAAAAAAACCAAAAACAAACCAAATTCAATAGGGACTTAAACGGTAGGAACGTGGAATGGGCGCCATTATTCAAGCAAGGCGCGTACCGGGAAATTCTTAAAAGAAGCTGGCGGCTACAACTAGACGTAGTAGCTATACAAGAAATCCGTGGCAGATAGCGGTATGTGTTAGGAAAACGATAACTTTCACATTATGTACGGGACGCGAGCGGACATCCCTAGCGGCGCTACCGGATTTTGAATTTAGCAAAAGATTATTTAACCGCGTTTAAAAGTTTCAATTCGTTAAACGACGACTCTCTATATCGTCATCGAAGGAGCGTGGTACCATTAGTGGTATTAAAACGTGATGTCTAGGAGGACAAAGAGGAAGTAGGAAGCATCTTTATTCGAAGCCTGAGAGATTAACGACCAGTTCAAGTTTATGACACCAAAACTTAATAGTGGGGGAGTTCACGCTAAATAGGAGAAGGGAAATGTTTTAGGCCAGCCTATAGGCAGAAAGTCTGCCTACGCAAACCAGCAACGATACGGCATTAGAGCATATAAATTTCGCGGCGGCAAAGACTCTGTATAGTAAATGAGTACGTGCTTCAACCACAAGGATACACAAAGTACGTTGACATCCCCGGACGGAGCCACGAAAAATAAATCGAATCACTTTCTTATCGATAAAGGCGCCTACGAACGTAGCTTGAGTAAGAACCTATAGGGGGCGCGGATTGCGACTCGCGAATCATTTTCTAGTAGTTGGCCAAATTAAGAGCCAAATAGTAGCTGGGCAAAAAGTAAGGGCGAGCAAGTAGAAACGTTCGATATGAAAAGCACGGAACGGGCATAGAAGAATTTAAGTATCAAGTAGAAATAAGGGAATCGGTTCAGGTACTCGAAAGAAACCGGCTGCACCGACGGATGTAGATGACGACCCGACCACGTCTTTGCGGATATCGAAAAAGCGATAAAGAGGCGCGAATAAGAGTGTAGGCTAGAAAGAAAAACGCCAACAGAGCCAAACCATGTTTGACGAAGGTGACGATACTGTTTGAAAGCCGCAAAAAGGCCAAATAGACAGAGTAACCAATGGAGGCATAGGCCGTAGAAGAGTACACAATATAAGAGGCAAGTGGGGCGATTTTACTGGACAAAAAGCGGGTATTCAAAGAATCAGATTAAGAAAGAAAATAAAATTAAATAGTAAGGAAAATCCGCGCGAGATGTACAAAGGAATTAAAGTATTAGGAAGGGTTCCAGACTAGATCGCAATGTAATGAAGATGAGGCGGAATCTCGTTACAACGAAAATGAGATGCTAAAAGCTGTGGAAAGGATATTTTGATAAGTTACTCAACGTACATGAAAACTGCGAGAAAACGGGAGACGAAATCCACACTGCGGAACATCATATGAGAACCGACCTACAAAAGTAGAAGCCGCGATCAAAAAAACTAAAAAACAATAAAGCCGCGAACGATTCTATACAGCTGAACTACTTAAATACGGGGGCACCGCGCTTACACTCAAAATTTTGAAACTAGTTGTGCATTTTAATCCGATTATCGGTCAGGTCACCCTCAGTAGCGACGTTGGAAAAATGACAACGATACCGAAAAAACTGGAAAGAATCTATCATTTTACCGATTTTCAAAAAGGGAGATAAGACCGATTGCAATCTAACGGGAATCTCACTTTTAGCTACCTGCCTACAAAGTTCTATCAACGTATACAGGCCAGACTCCGCCCTTCGCGAAAGATATAATAGAAGCTCTCAGGTGGATTCCGGCGTAACAGGTCGACCGTGCGCATCCAAATGTAAAAAAAAAAAAAAAAAAAAAAAACCCTTAGAAAAGTTCCATATTATCTTGAAGAGTTTTCAAAATCTAAAAATTCATCTGAAAAATTTTAGATTTCTTGTAATTGTTCTAAAAATTTTAGAGCAGAAATTTAATGTTTTCAAGCGATCAAATTAGTGTCCAGACTGCAGTCGCAGTAACAAAACTCGCGATCATACACAATCGACTTTTAAAGCTGCTAACTCTAGCCTAAGCCGCGCAACAACGCGATGCTATAAAACACATAAAAAAAAACCCGAGCATGAAAATTTCAACGCAAGGCGATCATTAGACGACGCACACCACGACGTGGCTCGCGGAAAGAATGTGTATTCGCGCTCGTAAAAAATTATTAACCTGAAAGCTTTACGGCAATATCGTAAAGGGCTTTTCAGATTGTCGGGGAACCGTGTTATATCGAGCTTCATAATCCGTATAAAAGCTCCGGCAAGTCGCGGAATTTTATATTGCTCTCTCGCGGCGGCGCTGCTGTCTATACTTTTAGTGCTTTGCCGAGACCCTATTACCTGTGCCAAAGAAACTTGCAATCAGGCCAAGTTTTAAAAGAACGAGAGACTCGGAGCTTCGCGGAGTTGTGAAGCAAAAAAAGAAAAAAAGAAAGAACTCGCTCACCACTTGTCAGCGGGCCGTCGTCTCCTTTCTCCTCGCACTCGTCGATCCTCCTCTCGGTCACTGCTCGCCGAAGCGGTGCACCGCACCTGTAGCAGCAGTGACACTCCGGCATCCTTGGATAGCGCTGGTGGCGTCGAGGTGCCTGGCAAATCGTGCGTCGACGCGTCGCTCGCTGCTGCTCCTCGGCTGACCGATGCTCCTGTCGTGCTCGTCTCTCAAAGGGGCAGCCACACGCGAGCTTCGAGTGCACTGGAGGCTGCTGTCGCTCCCGATGCCACTTGCTCTGCTGCCACTGCCGCTGCCGCTGTGGCGTACAAAAGGAGGAGAGGTGCTTATTAATTTGAACGCTTCGCGTGTCCTCGTCCCATTCGACTGTCCCTCTCTCTTGCTCTTGGGAAGTGTGTCTCTGGTGGTTTGCCTGCAGATCTGGGTTATCGCTCGCAGGCTTTGTTTTCGCGGTTTTGCGGCGGACCTCTTTATCTCCCTCTCTGGCCGATGAGCTTCGTTTGATTAACCCTAGCATTAGGATCAGCCGGCCAACGGGTTGTAGTTTATGTGTGCTTTTTCGACGATTGCTCTGCGCGCGCTGAATGACGCCTTTTCACCACCGGGTTCTCAATTGCTCTCAATTGTTGCGAACGTGATGCAGCTTTTGTGCGTTAATGCGTGGTTGGTGACGACAACGAAATCAGTCGAAATGTAAACATTGGTTTCAATCGACTCGCTACGGACAATTAGCAAGCCAGAAATATATTCTTCCCCTGAATCCTGATGACAATAATAAAATAGCAATCACAAAAATGCGTACATTTGGGTCGAAATAATATTCGATTAAAAGTCGACCTTAGTCTCAGCACGCGCGCAGCGGAATTTCCCGATAGCAAACAAATAATTGACTTGTTTCCTCGCGATATATTTCAGTCTCGCTCGCAGTTTTAGTTTTAGTTTTTATGAACAATCATTCGTACACACTGAAGCTTAGTATATTTTTGTTAATGTATACTTCATTCTTTTGGCTCAGGATCGTTCGATTATTTACGGTGTAGAGTCGCTTTGTGTTTTTGCGCGTATTTCGAGGGGCAATTATTTCAGAAACGCTCGCTGACAAATTACGTTCGCAGAAATATGAGATACACGCGGCGATTTATAATAAGCGCGCCAGTCGAGCGCCTCGCGAGGTTTTGCAACTCGGAGATGGACGAATTTCAATTATTTTAATAATTTCCGACCAGCGGCTGCGACAAAGCGCGTAATCAAATGAGTGACTCGTTTAGATAATGAAAGTAGAATTTATTCAATTGTTCAAAGTTAACGCAGCGTTATTTTAGAGACACGAGCGTTAAAAATCTCTTTTGCAGTGCCGTTACGAGCCGGTGTAAAACAGATCCAATAGTCTGAAGCCATTTAAACATTCAATTATCTGGATAATCCTAAACGTATGACTATCCACACCTGTTCGATAATGCGATTGAGTTCTTTCTTTTTTCAACCTATTACCGTACCCTTCTGGCTTTTATATGCACGCACAGACGACCGTTTTGTTTAACGATTATCGCGAATTACTCGCGCCTTTATCACCGATTCGGGAGGTTCATCGGCGAGGAACTTCAGGCGATCATCCGTGTTTTCATTGAAATTCACCCCCTTAACCATCAAGAATCCGAATTTCGCCAATAAACGCTCAGACTCATTGGAAAACTTGGCTAATAGTTTTAAGCACACTATATACCCTCGCGCGATATAGTCAGCCAATATAATAAAAGTTCGGCAAACTTCAATGACCTCTGGTCACCGCGAACGTATAATATTATATTATACACATCTATATTATACCTCAGCCTAGATCGTAAAGACAAGCTTTACGATCGCGGAGCTGCGTACACAGATGATAGCTCGCGAATAGCGGTAAATTTTAATTTTCATGTCACCCCCCGTGTGCGCGCTGGAGACATCTATATAATCGTCGCGTCGCGCGTGTGCATCGCTGTGTGCAACGCTTGATGAATTATTTAGAAGAGGTGCGCGCGGGGGAGATCGATTCACGGTGAAACCGCGCTCGTAAACTTTGATGCTGGCGAAATATGCGGAACGCGCGTAGGAGTTGCGTTATTATTATACTCTCCAGGCGATATATCCATCCAGCTGAGAGCCTGAATTTCGGACCACCTAAGGCAATACAATGGCTCTTTGGATTTCCTTAGTCTGGCCCTGTTATCAATTTTTCGGGTTAAAGCGTATCATTGAAGTTCAAACTTTGTAATTTACACGCTGACGCGACAGTGTGTAATAACTATTTCAATTTCGCCGTGGTTACACGCAGCCTAGGTACGACGACGCCGTCAAAGTTTAATTATCCAGAGGTCTAGAGCGTTAGAGCTGTACACAACGCGAGAAATTATATCGTCGCTGCTGACATTTTCCAGCGAAAAGTAGCACTGTTGAGATTTTCCGCAAAGACTAGCACTACTCAGATTCATTTTCTTCGAAAAGATTCATTATTTTATAAAGAAAAACAAAAATTATTAAGACAAAGCTAATAAAATTGAAATATTCTTCTAATTGCCGATCAATTTTAAAAAATTTCAAAATTTTTAACAATTTTATCGTAAGTGTAATTTTTAATTAATTTTCAATTTTCAATTTTCAATTTTAAAGTTTCGATCGCAATTTTATCGTAAGTGTAATTTTTAATTAATTTTCAATTTTAAAGTTTCGATAAAATTGTTTAAAATTTTGAAATTTTTTAAAATTGTTCGACAATTAGAAGTATATTTTAATTTGGTTAGCTTTGTCTTAATAACTTTTGTTTTTCTTTAAAAAAGAATGAATCTTTTCGAATAATATGAATCTGAGTAGTGCTAGCCTTCGCGGGAAATCTGAACAGTGCTACTCTTCGCTAGAAAATGTTAACAGTGCTAGTCTTCGTAGGGAGCAACGAATCATACCCTCGACGAAATTTTGTGGTTTTTCGTTATTTATATATATATGTATATGTGTGTCGTCAACGGTGGCTTTTTATGTCGCACACCCACACACACACACACACACACACACACACACACACACACACACACACACACACACACACACACACAAATATATAACCGACGGCAGTAAACATACGCGCTTCGCATACCGGTAGCTTGTAATTTTGTTTATTTTCGTGAAAGAGCCGCGAAAAGCTTGAATTACGAGTAGTCGTCGCGGTTACTGACAATGAGTCACACGATTCCCAAGTGCGCGCTTCGTTTCGCTTATTTGCTCGAAGACGCAGTGGCGACGAAAATGCAGAGAGCGCTAGAAGAGTAGCCCAAGGACTATTATTAGACTAATTCATAGTCATGACGCAAAAATAAAAGCACACGCGAGGAGAGAGAGTCTCGCATTTCCGGTCTACAGTGGTACAGCGTATAGAATATCTAGGATTTTCGCGATTCGCCCTGTGCAGTACAGTTGTATATGAAAGAAGAACCGAGAATTTCGAAACGTCTTTTATCACTGCTCGACTCCTCGTATTCGCGGAAAACCGCGGGGCTTTTCGACGCCCGGAATGCAATTTAGAGCTTGCGTCGAGCTTTCCTCGCTCGGTCGACACATTTTTTCGAAATCTATGTGAAATCGATGGACCCGGCTTTTATCGAAATCGTACACGTTCGCCGTGACTTCCCGAAGTTTATTCGTTCTGGCCTTTCGTTATTTCGCTCGGAGAAGAGAGAGAGAAAAATTAGTTCCCCCGATAATAAAGAGCGCCGAGGATATTATACACATAGCAGAAGGGGTGTCGGCCAAGATTCGTATGAGATATGAGCTTACAAGCTCTTCGCGCTTATATTCGTACTTGGCAGCTGCCCCGAGCGTCGAGCGACCATGTGTTGTACCGGCAATAATTTTTGGCCGATTCGGCCGCGGTTCATATTTTCAAAAGGCGAAATGTAAATGTCATTCAATTTGATACTTTGACCATTATTTTATTTCTTCGGAGAGCGATTTTGCGCTCGGTCCAACGAGCTAAAAATACCGCGGTGTCGCGTCAAAAATAAGCGCGTCAATTAACTGTCGATTAAGCGTTGTGTTTTTTTTCCTTTAGCTCTCGACGCGTGGTTGTACAGTCGTTGCGTTTTTCAAAAAATCTTCCGGCAAAGCGGCTTTTCTAAACGAATACGAAAAGCAAAGCTTGGATATTATCAAGAGAAAGAACTACCAATTCGCCGATACACTCGCGAGCTTATACGCGTCCGTTGGCAGGCAATGAAATTCCATTCCCACACGCGGCAAATAGGAGAAAGCAAAGCTGTGCAGCCGACCCTCATCACCATCGCGATCATCTCCCCCGAGTCCGAGACGTCACCTCAGGCCTAAGAAAGAGAGAGAGAGAGAGAGAGAGAGAGAGAGAGAGAGAGAGAGAGAGGGCAAAAAAAGAAGAAGCAGTAAACCCACCATGATCCTGGCGAGGGGCTCGCATATGCAAAGCTCGTCGTCCGTCTTATCGTCCAGCCTCTTATCCGTCGTCGCTTCCACCGCTGCGGACTGCCGCGATAAATCCGGCTTATCTTTCGGCGCCTCCTCTCCTAATCCCTGCAGCGGTAGCTCGACTTTTTCCTCGGCCGGCTCGATTAATTTCGGCTGCTGCTGCTGCTGCTGTTCGAGGCTGACTTCCGTCGAGAACTCGATAGTGAAACCCAACGCAGCCGCGGCCATCTCCGTTTCGACAGCAGCCAGAGGTCCTTCCACTGTTCCTATTGTCTCCGGGACGTCTCCCTCTTCTTCCGCTGCTCGAGGACTTTCCGAAGCTTCGATCGAACTGCTGCTGCCGCTGGGCTGCTGCTGCTGCTGCTGCGACTCTTCGAGCTCGATCGAGCGGACCTGTTGAGGGTTTTTGCACGGCTGAACATTGTGCGAAGTGGAAAAGGGGTCAGGAGTTTGAAAACGTTACAGTTCAAAACTCGACTTGTGTCTCGCTCTCTCTCTCTCTCTCTCTCTCTCTCTCTCGCGCGCGACTGAAACTTCTAAGTATCCAAGTTTAGAAAGCTCTGATATGATATAAACTTGGATGATTTTATTGTGCCGAGAGCGAGCGAGAGAGGCGCGCTTTTATGGCCTGACGCCTCTATAATGCTATAGTGCAGGAGCACGTGTGTGATAGAACTTGCGAAGTATCTGTATTTTTCAGTTTCGAGTTTTATGATTCTTTTTTTTCACGGTATCGACGCAGAATCAGGTTCGAAATCGTAACGCTCGGTCAAACAACTAACAGTTATACGGATCTATATACGAGATGATGAAATAGAATGGATTTATCTCGCCGCTGCGAACTCGAAAAAAGTTTATTTCCCTTCGGAATGGACGAATAAACGATTTTGCAGAACGCGTTCGGCCCTTTAGCGCATTTCATCTCCCTGCACGGCATTTAACGAGCGACCATTTCCGCATCCTCTAGCACGAACCGTGCGCGAGCATCGAATTTGTTGAATACATATCTATGTATAGATTTCGCGCAACACTTACGCGGATCGAAGCTTTGCGGTTTTATTGTTTAACGCAAATAGAGAAATACCGTTGTATGTATGTATACCGTCGCTATTTTGATCAATCGAGCACTGCCCGCATACAAAGTGCTGCTTTTGAGTGAAAGGATTGAAAAAAACTTTGGTATAAATTGAAGTATTTGATTATAATTGACTTTTATCGCATTTAGCTGTATTATAATCTGTAATGTTCGATTTGATTACAATTTCAAAATTCGTAAGTTTGATATTTATTAGACTCTAATTGATCAAGTTAAAAATTGACTCAAACTACTCAAAAAATCAATCATTCATACCCTGGTAGAAATTCGAATATTTAAAATGGGCTGGAAACTCCAAAATGGCTATGAGAAGTAGCCTGTAACTAGCTTGTGATAAAACGCTTTTTTCCATTTCTTGATCATTTTCTAGAATAGACTTAACCTCAAAACCATAATATTGACTTTACGTTTTGTAACTTTTTGTATTGTACAGTAAATGCAAAGAAGTTTACAAATTTTGATTCGTTTCCAGTTATTTGTAACTTATAGTAGATAAAATTCATATATAGAACACGCATCATGAAAATATTCATGTTTTTCTCGTTTTTCAATTTTTTTGACCGAGTGCATTTTACATAGCTTTTTCCCAACCATTAACACGCTATTTTTTTAGTTTGTCTTATTCAATCAAACCTGTGTTAACAAGCTTGAAAATGCCTTGAAAAGTTGCATGATGAATATCTTACGCTATGTTTATACTTAAAAAATACTTAAGAAATAATTAAAAAAGCGTTTCATCGGTGGGCAAAAAATGGCCCAGAGTATTCGCCCATGTCTAGAGAAACGAGGTATTTACTAGCTTTTAAATGGAATCGATTTCTACCAGGGATAGCCATTTCCTAATTCCCATGTCAGGCCCAAAACCAACGCACCTAATAAACAATCGAGAGTTCTGCAGCCTCACGCCTCTCTCCGCTTCCGCGTAATGCATTTAAAACGTCCAAGTTACACAACTGAATAACGTGTTAGGTCGTCCAAATTCACGTCGTTCAAAGTAGCCCCGATCCCTCCCGGAATATTAAACGCGTATTGAATTTAACATTCGTTCATCAAAACTTGAGAAAGTCCATGTTGTCGTCTGCACAAAACACCACGAGAGAAAGCTTCAATCAACAAGTCGCTGTAAAATTGTTAAACAACAAAGTAACAACTGTATAGCTAATGCTGCGCGCGCTTTGTTCGTGCAGCGTCTAAATATAGATTTTTGCTCGTATGCATAACAGCCACAAGGTAGATGTAACTTTGAGAGCCAGTTCACGGACGCGCCAGTACGTAAATACACGCTTGACCGCGCGCGCGCGCGCTCACAGTAAGTTTGTGTGTGTATGTGTCGCACATCTACACGCAGAGACCAGCATGTATGCATAGAATGTATAGGTTCGATGGAAATCCCGGCGAGATGCGGTCTCTCTGCTCTAGCCCGGGGATAATTAATTGGATTCTACTTACGCCCTCTCACGCGCTCACTCGCTCTCTCTCTCTCTCTCTCTCTCTCTCTCTCTCTCTCTCTCTCTCTCTCTCTCTCTCGTCATATCTTTTTCATCGCCGAGCTCGAGAGGATTTAAACTTTAACTCGGCCGTAACGTGTTTAAATTTGTTTGAGAGTCGCACGGCCGAAGAGCCAATAATTCGGAGCCTGTCTATAGGAGGTGCCGATTATTTTATTATACTGACGCTATATACTTCGACGTTTTACGCGCCCGCGAGAGTTTCTTTTTAAGCGTTTGTTTCACCGGAGAGGAATCACTCGGTCGCGATAATGTGGCGGAAGAATTTAGGGGTCGTTTGGTCGCCTGACAATTTTCCTTTCGCTTTGACGTCTGCAGCTTTGTTTCAAAGTCGATCCTTATCGGGATATACGATCATAAGAGATGTAATTCTTTCTGGGTGAAGTACTTACACGAACCCGGAAAAGTTGGAATGCAAAAATGCTGCCTCCGCGAGTTCTCTTCGGAATGTTTTTTGAGATTGAAATTTTCTCTGCGGATCACCTTATCTTGCAAAAGTTACAACGTACGTATATACACGAGAGTAGTTCGAACTAATTTTGCTCGAGCGAAGTTTGCGAAAAGTTTCGGTTCGTCTCGGATGAAATACGCGTGCGTAGGATATTTCTGGAAAAATCTTAGGGACAGGATGCTCTAGTTAGAGAGCAGATCCAATTTTTCGCAATATTTCCTGACAATAATTTTAGCAGCCGGTTCATTAAGATGTCCTACGCGACTTCACGTCGAATTTATAGTTGTTCCTCGTTGAACATACTTGGCGAGCGTAATTCAGCCTATTACGGGGATGAAAATAGACGAGCGCTGCGATGATGAAATATTTACTTACCTCGGTCTCGGGGACTTTGGAATCTTGTCGCATGTCGGATTCGCGTTTCTCGCCGGACTCCTCTCCAACGTTTTCGGTTGAATTCAGTTGATTAAGACTCTTCTTTTTGGCTTCTTCTGATCCAGTTTTCGATGATGCCGATCCCCTGTCGTCTCGCTCGACCTCCTTTTTCTCCGGATTATCGCTGCTCAACTGGAATCAGTATTAAGCGTAACACTGTTCTTAAACTTTTAGGGTAAATAATCAGTCTAGTTCGTAGAGACTTCTGGAAAAGTGTGTTTTCTCCGGATTCCGGAGCGGTTTTCTTACAAGTTTCTTTTGAGTGAAGAAAAACTACAAGTGAAAAAGTACTCACACTATCAGTTGTTTTCGACTGTTCGATGATTTTAGATGCCTCCGATTCCAAAGTTGATGTTTTATCTGTTTCTTTGGCGTCTCGTGAACGAGCCTAAATGTAGCGATACTAATTTTGATTATTCTGCTCATCGTTTATCATTTCTATGATACAATAATGAGCTCTTACACTTTCGACCGCTTTCGAAGATGATGTCCTCGATTTAACATCCGATCTTTCTTGAATACTACTGCCCTGTTAAAATAAAGCTTACGTTACCTTCAATCATAACACACTATCTTTAGGAATTTAAAGTTCAGCTTACACTTTTGACTTCACTTTCCCGGCGAGTCGATTTAGTATCATCAGCTTTAGAAGACGACGCTTTCGATTTGCCGTCGGATTTCGAAAATTGCCTACTGCCGCTCTCTTGAGTTTTGCCAACCTGAAGCATATCAATAAGTGTAAAACGCTGTAACTATTAATAAATATGAGATATAACGCTGTCAAATATTTTACACTCTTTTGCGTTATTTGCGCAACGCTTTTACGACTTCCATCTACGGATGGATTTTTCGATTTTCTGGCGGATTGCGCGGATTTGGATCCATTACTCTCCATTACGGATTTTTTGCTCGCACTCTCCATTACCGATTTTTTGTCCTGAAAGCAAACTTGTTAGTTTTTGTGAAGTACCTGACCATTGACCACATTTGAATTCCACGCGATAAAACAAAAACGCAAAAATGCTTTCATTCGTATATAATGGAAATACTTTACACTTTTTATCGTTTTTTGGCTCTTGTTATCCAGTTCCACCGACGGAGCTTTTGATTTTCCAGCGGATTTTTCAGTTTTTTTGCTATCACTGGCTTGTACCAGGCTCTTGTTTTGCTGTAACGTGTATTGAAATTGAAAACTAATTGAATCTATTTCACAGACATAAAAATATACGTAATAATGGATTTAAAAAAAATCCTACGCTTTTTGACGGTTGAGTAGTCACGCTCTTTTTGTCATCAATGGTCGATGGCGCCTTTGATTTTAAAATTGATTTTACCGACTTCACATCTTTTTTGCTTTCGCTTTTGTCTAAAGTACTCTTGGCGGATGCGACTTCATCGTCCCTTCTCTTGTCGGAGCGTTTCGTATCGATCGTCGAAGCGCTTGCTTCGCTTTTACTCTCTATTCTCCGCGACTACAATGGCAAATGTAAAAATAGATTCGAGTATAGGTAATTTATGAAAAATACGACTTTTCGCTTATGCGATTCGAATACTTGCACTTTTCAAGCTTGCGCTCGATATCGTCGTCTCTGCGCCGGTTTTCTTTTCTCCCTGTTCTAGCGTGAAGCTGTCTAACTAAAACCATTATTACATGTCAAAATGTCGAAACGGAATAGCTTTCATTTTTCTCATATAAGCATATCACGCGATCAATTGAAATATTGCGCGAAATCGGAAACCGAATGAGGAGAAAAAATGAACTGTTATTACCCCGAGCTTCGATGCAAAGATATTCTTCAATTTTTGAAAATCATCGGAGACGAGCGGAAACTTGGATGTGGCCTGAAAATTTTATTACAGTAATCAATTCGCATAGTCGAGCGCGAAGCGGGCAGCGACAGGATAATATTCCTCACTGAAATCTTTTTATGCATGTCGTTGACAATGGACAGACACGTTTCAATTTCCGAGCGTGGAATCTTCATCGTGCCGTCGCGCAAGCTTTGTTCACTTTCGGCATCATGGACGGACTCGTGTTGTATATCTTTATCGGAAACTCCTGGGCCGAGTTGCACTCGGGAATCTTTCGCTCTTCCCGCCAATTCCGAGCCGGATAATCCTCGCGAAGCTGCGGAAACTCCCGTGGTATCTTTGCTCTTTCGACTCATTTCTACCTGGACGCAAACAACAAACTTGGGCTCGTAAAATATTTAATTGAATCTTAAATTATTGCTCGACTCTTTTGTCTTTCAGGATTGTCATTTTGGCATTTTATGTATTTGTTTTATTTTTCTTCACGTCTCGCAAATACAGATTTCCCGTTATAAATATCTGTCCCACTTACTGCTGTATACCTACATTTTATGCAGCTCCGTATCTTTATATTTATCATGAGCTTATACTCAGCAAAGAGGTTGCAAAGTAAATCCAGATCTCGTGTACTCTCGTCACGTACCTACTCACTTCTCGACAAGTGCGAAAACGGATACTTCAAGCATCGACTGCTTCATATAAAAGACACTGTACGTTTACTCTAATGTGATATACCAAGTTAAACATCAAACATTTGCTCTTGCGATACACGTGTATTACGGTTGAAAAATCAAACCGCTTAATCTGCTCAGACAATTAACTGTTAAGACGAGTAGGTACATGAGACACGGAATGTAATGTCGATATTTCACCAGTGAAGAGTAAAAAACAAATTTTAGGGATCCACGCCGCAGAATAAACCAGCGGTTTAAGTGCGTTAGTTCAGCTTACGAAGGCAGTATATATGTATCTTGTAACAGTATGTGTATCCTGTAACCAGGAAGGCGTGACGTTACGTAATTTGACTACGGTCACATGCCGCTCCGAGCGTCTAAATACGAAATTTCAACTTCGAAATATAATATAGCCTACCGTTAATTCGTAAATAACAAAAGGTCTTTTCAAATTACAAATATATTCCAATCCACTTACATCGGGCGATGCGTCCATCATTCCGGTCACGGAATCGACGACGTCGTTGCAAATGAAATCCGGCGGACAGCAGGCGGTAAATTCATCCTCGTCGTCCTGAGGATATCCGCAGGTGAAGCCACAGGCGAAATTTGGTAGGGTCGTCTCGTTCTTGTTCACGAGGATGACCCCCGCTTGAGCCAGCTTGTCTCGCATCTCGACTCGAGCCAGCACGGATTTGTTGGCTTCGCTGCGGTAATGACCGACGCACGCCGGCACGCACTCGACCGTCGCGTCCACGTCTTTGTTTGCTGTCTCGACGCCGGCCCACGTTTCCTTTCATTACACGCGAGACAGAGAATTAATCGAGGAATTAATGTCACGTGCTGTGCGGAAAGATTCTTTCCTTTTTTTAAGCTGAAAGTATCCACATTTAGCTTCGGGCATCTTGCGTCGTTCGAAACTTATAATAAGGCAGTTGAGATAAAAATTTGAAAAGTTTTTGTACTTTGAGGATCGCCATTATCGTTTGGCCGCTACTTTTCACATTTTTCACGAGGAGAAAAAAATAGAAGCTGTTAGCGTTATATGCTAGAATAGGTATATTACAAACAGCGCTGAATTATGGTGACTGCAACATGAGAAAAGAATGAAAAGTAGCGACTGGAAAGTGCCTTTGGCATAATGAGAGTTTTGAGAAACTTTCAAGTTTATTGGTCTACTTGCACTGCTCGGCTGCTGTTCCGAGTCAAAGCCAGTGTTTCTAAGAAACGATTCATTCTGGCAGTGAAAGCTGCTTAGGTCTGAATTTCGGAAAATGTGTTGTTTAGGACGAATTGAGTTTGAAAACGTAATATTATTTCTCGTCGTTATAATTAGGAAGCTGATTGACGAGGGGATGTTTTTTCTTCTGAATCGAGGGAACGGAAATTGCCGCGCGTCAGCTTGGCGTGGATCACGAGTGAATCTAATTAACTTTGACTGCATGGGCAAGACTCTACTTTGATAAGTTTCAAAGATGGAAAGCGTGTTTTATATTTTTCATTTTCGTTTAGCCTCCGTCGTGTTATTAATATTTTTGTTGCGAATATGGGTTAAAAAACTGATATTTTGAAGTGGCCCTTTTCCCACCGCTCAAACTATTTGTGTATCTCTGGTCAGCGAAGATAGGTGGCGCAATAGTGCTTTCCTATTTCCCTCATCACTGTATCGCACGCGCACAGTGTTTATATAGCGGCTCGTTATCCATACCTTAAACTGACATACTGAACCTTTATTGGGTCCGCTGCTTGGACCGCTTATGCTAGATTTACCACTTCGCTACTCCTACCTGTACAGTCGTATACAGTCTCACGGATGACAAACAAATATTTATGAATATAACGTACGTATACAAGAATATATTAGGTATACAATTACATTGCCCTGTACCCATGTTACATTTTGCAGGTTTGATCATCCGTTAATAAGCCAATATACAAATCACGTATCAAAATTAAAACTATTTCTCAACCATCACCGCTCTTTGCCGCACCAATAAATAAATCAACTCTATGTATCAAACAGAGGATTTATTGACATAATTATACCACACAGCCTCTTTCCCGCTTTGATAACGCAAATCATGCTTGGCAATATTACAGCAACATGCGTTCCCATTTGCAGTTGATTAATCGACAAGCTTAAAGCAGGCGCTCATAGCTAGCGACCATTCAAGCGACAAAATGAACACATAATACACTGCACCGGTGCGCACTAAGCTGACGTTACAGCATTCTAAGCTATGTACTCGCTAATATCCAGCAAGTTAAGCGACCTAACCATATAGCAAAACATCGCAGTTAATGGATTTCAGCTTTGTCAAAGCCTTCCCCCCTCATCAATTCATCACCAACACGCATCTTCATTTCGTTTTTCGACGACGAGCGAGCACACACAGCTCGCTAAATGAAAAAGCAAAGCCCTCGACGTCAATTGGAAAAGCACGCAGACGGCAATCTTTCAGCCCATTGTCAAAAAGCTCGTGAACCGACAGCAGCCAGAAGCACTCTCTTGGCAAAATTCGAAACTCCACTCGTCGCGCAATCTGTAAACTCTCTCTCGCGTGCATCCCCCGCAGTCCAAAATTCGGCCTCGATTCTCCAACCGCTAGCAGTGCATATATACGCGCGGCGTTACAGCTCATCGCGGACATCAGCGACGTTGACAGCGTCGTAGCCGCAATATCCCATTTAGCTTGCAGATAGCCGCACGAGAGGAATACACATACCTTACTCTCGAGCGAAGCCACACCGGTGATGGGTTGCTGCGTAGCCTGGTCTCGTACCGTAGCCAGATCGTCCTCCCGGCCAGCCCCGATGTCCGCAAGCTCGACCATAGCTTGCGCCTCCTTATCGCTCGGCAACAGCTCGACTTCTCGCTCACGGTATCTAGGCGGGGATGACAGTTCGGCTAAGTGTATTGTCGACGCAGCTGGTCGATCGGACGGATGATTGCGGGGGTGGGAAGGACACAGGGACACGGGTGGCCCATGATTTTCATCCTCGTTCGAGGGAAAACGTATAATAGGCCGGAGAGGGTCGTTTATTATATTGCGGGATTAAGACCGCTGGGCGGAACTCTGATTTTCATTGAGTTTCCTAATGCTTTTACTGCGACCTCTGAGAGCTTCGCGCACCCTTCTCTCTCTCTCTCTCTCTCTCTCTCTCTCTCTCTCTCTCTCTCTCTCTGGAATATCGCCGAAGAGTTACGCGCGGAAGAAGAGGAAGTTGATGTTCGTCCCTTCGATTATGCCGATTCGATGAGCGCGCGGCGAGTCAATGAATCGAGCATTCACGAGCTTTCTTTTATTGATTTTGGATTTCGACAATTCAATACGCGATAAAACAAGCAAATGGCACTGTTGGCCGATTTATTCACTCATAAATAAAACGTAAATCTTCATTACTGAAAGGATGTTACTCTTTTCAACGCGCTTATATATCTCAGAATGCTTTGTTGCTACGCGTGCCTTCAAATCCACCCTCTCGGAAAATCTCGACTCGGCGCTTCTCAAAAGCATTCGATGCATTCCCGGATTATACGCACGTGCATCGAATCACAAAGACGCATAGACTACGTTTCATCCGTTCCGCGAAATACCTGGCGAGCTCAGCCTGACATGCCTGCAGCTGTTTTTCCGCCTCGTCGGCCTGGGCCTTGACTCGTTGCAGCTCGTCGTCGGCTGGGACAAGCTGGTCCGCCTGGGCAAGAGCTTGCATAAGCGCCTGCTCCTTGGCCTCGAGCTCGGCGATACGTCGTCGGGTGCAGGACTCGGCCTCTGCCAGACTCTCGAGACGTCCCAGGCACTCGAGGTCGCTGGAGCACAGGGACGCTGCGCTCTCCACCAGGTCCAGCCACTTCTTGGCGTCTTCGCCTGTACGTGTGGTTATTGAACGAAACTGGATTATAGACTGATATGCTGATAGGGGTTAATGAGGATGCTCTAGTGTTTAGACGCTTAGGAGGACGAGGGTGTGGACGGTGTAGAGTGTTATTATGCTTCTGACTGAACTAGGATTAGTAGTGATGTTTTGAACGGTTTGGTTATGCTTTTACAATAGAGCTTTGTTAAAAAAGGTTGAATTAAGATCATATCGCTGTCCATGCGAACGGAAATTACATTTAAAGCAACAGTCCGATCGTGGTTCGCTTCGGAAGATTACAGGGCTGACGCGCCCCTTTAAGATTTTTTCAATTTCCTCGCCCTTTTCAAATTTTGCGATGAAAGGCAGAGATACGAATTTCGATCTAAAGCTTAAACCGAACAAAAAATGTCCGCCCTTATTATAAACCAAAACGAATCCTTGTCAGGTCCTTATCATCAACCACATTATATCGGCAAGCTTCTTGTCAACAAGTCAGACACGAGCCGAAATTACATCGCACCGTAACGACAGGGCACATTACGCCGCTAAATTAATTTAGCCCAGACCCACGCGGTGTAATCTACAACATATAACGCAGTTATCAATAAATTTAGATACACAGCAGCACACGCGCTGGCTACTGCCCTATTCGCATGATGATATACACATATATAGCATATAGTCCACGAGGAGCAGAGGGGAATGCCTGGCATACGTCGCTACAGTATTCCAAGCATCGGCTCGCACAGGAAAATGCCCAAGGCTGCAGCGTACATAACGGCGCCGGTGACTGTTATCGCGAAGCCCTGCGGTCGGAGTTTTCTTTTCCCTTTTTTTTTATCGCTGTAATTGCAGTTCCAGGGGTCGGCCAAGCCGCCCGAGGCGTCCGATCGGACTTTCCGTCGAAGCTCTCTGGCTATATTCGCCTGCAAACGGTCTTATAGGACATGTTTAGCACGTCCTACTTCTGTTTGCGTTGTAATATCCGAGGTGCGATGGAGAGACACTCCGGGGTACGGCCGCGTTATTAAGCCGGTGAAGGATCACTGCGCTATATGTGGTGGTGATCATCTGGTTGCTAGTTTTGTCACGATTAAGGGGATAACGCTGCAATCTCTAATGGTATCATTGTTGGGTTTTTTCATGTAATTTAGGGTGATCGTTGGCGCCTTTTTATGCGCGTTATACGTTGTTTATACGCCCGTGGATTATAGTATGGTAATGATCAACTAGTTTATGTTGAGGAGGTGCTCAGGTGGAGTTATAAGGATATTTTTGTTGTTCGTGTTCAGAAATTAAATGCAGAATTTACCAAAGTCAATCATTTTGGCCGCACGCGATAATGCAAACAATCAAAGAGTAACGGTCCGATCACTCATTCTTTTTCTGATGTTTGCCCTCGAATGAGTGTTTGCGCTGCCTCCAATTCATTCGTTTTTTCCGGAAAATTTCTCGCCCCGGGAACAAACACTTTTCTTTCTCATTTCGACACCAAAAATACGCCGACTTGTTAATTCCTTATAAATACATTATGATAATGTAGTTCGCTATATTAGTGCTTAAAGTACGCCTACAGGCTTCGAAGCTTGTGGCAACGTTGTTTGCCGCTGCTATAACCGGTTACGTTTAATACATCGAGTAATTTACTGGAGAGTGAAAAAGTAGAAGTAATATGCAAAAACGGCCAGCGCTGCATGGTGCATTTTACGCTAATTGCATGCTGGATCATTATGAAGCGCAAAAACGCTGAATTTTAAATGAATCGAGCACTTTGATGAGTAGGTAGATTGCGAAAGAGCGTGCGTCAGCTTATGTACTGCTGATGAAATTCCTGTATGGTATACCACTATCCTACACTATCCTATATTTTTCTATTTATTACTGTAAAAAATACATGGTTAACATTTTATTCATCCTCTGATTGGCTGTTCGTTTTACCGCGCAGCGGCTGCGTATGTTTGAATTCCTAACCTCAAAAAGTTAAAAATTGAGAAAATTGATGACAAAGGGTGTATTTTGTTATATTGTCGCAGGAATCTGGACCTTTATTTTCTTTATTTTAAAAGCACTGATGTCTCAGTCCAAATTAATAGTACATTTCTACCCCACCGAAATTGTCTAAATTAAAAAAAGAAAGGAGAGAGAGAGAGGGAGAGGGACAGTGAGACAGATATATGAGGGCAGCCAAGGGAGCGAAGCGAAAGAAAAAAGTCCGAACAAAAGCCGGATAATAGAAATCGATTTTTTAATTTTCTTTTTCATTCTTGTATGATCAAACAACTTGTATGATCTTACAACTTGGCATTTGTTCCGTTCAAGCGCTACCGGTGAGCCGCTCAACGTCATCTTCATTGAAGTACTTAAAAATATTCTCCAGAATCCCATTAGTGGGATCAGCTAACGGCAGCGCTTCGCTAAATATTATAAATACCTATCCTATCTTTTTCTGCCTGGCGATAGCCGCGTCGAATTCGTTTTTCAGTTGCCACCCGTAAATTGGGTAGCTCTGCTTCAGCTTTGACTGAAAGCTTCTTACAAGTTCCTCGTTTTTGGTGTAACGAGCCACCACGTCCAGCTGCTGCGTGAGCACGGACATGTGCGAGACGGAGCTGTCCTCAATATTGGTTATCCTCATGGCCGTTAGTTCGGCTTGGCACTTCTGATAGTATAGATCCTAACCTCCGGTCTATTGTCAATCACTCGCAGATTGTATTCGTCAAACAGTGGCTTGTTTGTCTTTGCCTCGAACTCCGCCGCGTATTCGATGATTAACATCCACGCATCTGTGTCTTTCAGTTCTATCGCGAGTTCGAGAGTCGTGTGATCTCTCCCTTCGTACATGCAGGAAGGAATGTTCACGTCGGCTCCGCTCTCTAGCAGCAGTCTAATAACCAGTCTCCTTATTTCCTCTGCGTAATTGGCTCGCAAGAAAGTTGCTGGTATGTCAAACTCGTCATTATGAAGTGATTTCAACTCAAAACAGTAGCAAAACAACGGCGTTCGGTCACCTCCGTTATAACCCTTGGCGTTGACGTTGGCACCTCCGGAGATCAACCGGCGCACGTTCCTCCGGCATGGACTAAGGCTCCTGTGATCGATATCGAGCCCGCTATTCTTCTGCTCGAGAATCTCCAGCACCAGGTCCATCACTCGTTCGTCTTGGTTTATGGACGAGAACGTCAGAGCGTTACCTCCGTCCGATATCAACGTGCTGATATCCGCTTTGTGCACGTCAATAAAGTAAGTCACCAGGTCGATGTCGCAAAGCTGGAGAACGTACTGGAAATAGGTTATTAAGCAAATTTAAAGTATATAGGTCACGGCGCGCTTCCTACGGCACAGTGTGTAAAACTTATACTTACCATTGCGACGCTACCGGACCTCTTGATTAACTCAAGTCCTATTTAATAAACTCTTTAACAGTTTTTGTTCAATTTAACGCGTTTGACAAATCAACCGATTTTTGGAAATCAATTTCTATTGATGTATATTAACTGAAATAAAAAAACTGAACCAATTAAACTCCTATTTACTTTCTTTGAAGCCTCGTAACTCTTGATATATCATCGAACATTCTCTTTGATGGCCGACTCAAAGATGATGATCTGACCTACTACGGAACACGATACTATAAATATTACTGTCTTAGAGTAAGTCCACTTTGATCAATTTACAGAGCACGTGGTTTCAATTCTGAAGACGAGATCTACATCGGATGTCAATAGCTCACATTCGATCGTGACTCAGTAGTATGCGTTTACTCCAATTAAGCTATCCTGACCGGTCTATTGTACAGTTACATAGCAACAATATGAAGTTGCTCTTAGAAACACTATAATACTGACTATAAACTGAAAATTATAATTCATTTCATATGATATAGAACACTTTGTTTTATTGAAACAGTAAAATTTTCATGTGGCAGCCATAACGAAAAAATCATCGGCTTTTGTTGATTCCGAAGAGTTTTTTTATCGCCTCTAATAAATTTCTCGTTATTCAAGGAGGATTCAATTCACGTGAAATAAGTATTGAAATTTTTATAGCTCGGTATCCCATAAGGCGCATATTATATATTCTTTCCAATAAGAAATAACTCGCGCTGTATTTTTCTCGATTCTTTCGTTTTGCGATGTTACTCAGTCATTCCTTCTAAAACTCTCGCAATCGTTGCACAAAGCGAGGACTTTTACGCTGAAAATGAAGACACTGATGGTACGAGCTGCGTATTGAAATAGCATTCTCTTTTATCCTGCCATATACGCTAATATAAAAGTTGTCGGGCTTTGCATACGAATTGCGCATTTATGATTGTCGAGAGGAAACAGTATACGGCAATAGCGAATAGAAAGGGGTTATACGGTTATAGCTGAAATTAAGTGTGCGTGCGGAGCGTTTCTGGTAAAAAGCGAGGACACTCGCGCGTTATTGTCGCGTATAATTAGAGTGAAAATTACGCAGATACCAGTAATTCATTGAAAGCTCGTCGCTTCACATCATACCGAACCGTAACTCCGCTCTGTTTAGACTCGAGACATTAACCACACAATTGACCTCTACAAGATGACGAATTCAACGACAATTAGCAAACCTCCGTAATGTGCACGAGCGCACTGCAGTTAAGAAAAATTGGGTTAGCGTTCAGCCAAGCGAAAAAAAGAAGCGGCGCTACGCGCGTAACATCGTAATCGCAAGGCTCGTTATAGCATGCAAATACCGTCGTTACATTAGACAGGTTGAATTGCGTTACAGGCTACTGGGAGAAGCTTGCCCTGGGAAAGCGTCGGCCACGAGAGAGTTTCCGAGGGAAAAAGGGAGAGGCAAAATGGGATTCCGGGGAGCGAAAATTCAATCTGTCGATGTATGCGAGAGAGCGAACAAAGCCACAGCATTCGAAGGCGACGTCGTCGAGGGCTACCGAGCAAGCAGGATTTTCCCATGAAATTAGGTGCTCGCGCGTGGAAAATATGTGCGCCTTTATTGTCGTGCGTGTGCGTATTTTATGGTTAATAGAAAATTGACCATTTTCGTGGGTTTGCCGTCGCTGGAAATTTGTCGCAGGGTGAAGTTCTAATATAACGTCGCCGTTTTTATCGTCTACCTTGATTTATCGTTGTTTCGGCAATATTAAAGTTTATATGTCGAGTGTAATAAAACGAAAGCCGGTCGAGGAGTTTCGAAATTTTTGAAGACTGCGATATTTGAGATATTAAAATATCGTTAGTAGATGGAATTTGAAAAGTATATAGCTTGGCATAAGAGTACCGGTTTTAAAATGGTCAGATATCTTGGCTTGTGATAGGCTGGATTTTCTTTCTAATTCTGAAATGCCTTAAAGTCATATAAAAGCGGATTAATTATTTGTAGTGTTTCTACAGTTAATATAACAATATAGCATTATACGGTGAAAAATTAGTCGTAGTAGGGCCAAGCCATAAGTAGCCGTGTAAACGAAACAGTTTTGGACTGTATGCATTCCCCCCGCCACTCAAACTTTCCGGCTCTCTAGTTTCTAGCTGGCGGCGGTAGCTGGCGCATAGACACTTTTTCATTTCTCTCATCATTATAAGGCGCGTTCGAGGCATCATGTATAAAGGGATGCGCAACCCATACCAAAACTGCCGTGTTGGTCCCACTTGAGCCTTACTACATAACGATTTGCTTTGCTTGGGTGAAATAGAATCCACTTTCACCGAAGTATTAGTTAGTATTAGCAAAGTAAAATACGCATTACGTCTAGACGTTTAGATGCTGCTCAATATCAGTAGAAATGCAGTAATATTAATTCAACCCCAAAAATATGTTACAGCAGCAGTAGTTGAACTATTTCTGAAACACGTCATTCGATATTGTTGTGCTAATTTTAGGAAAAGTTGCGAAATGGCAGCGGCATAAATTACAATTCTCGAAATGACAAGTTACACGTACAAAGCGCAGCCTTTACAAACAATGCTTTACGCGCCAATTTGTTAGGTCAAACTGAATCATTATTGAAAAGTCGGCGCACTACGCTCTCTCTTGTGTTCAGAGCGTTTTGGCAGATAATCAATAGCAATAAACGCGTCAGTAAATGAATTCATAACGACGAATTAACTACGTATATTTAAACACACCGAAGCAGTAGTATATTAAAGAAAATTCTTGGCACGGATATCTGTTTTCATAAATTATAATTAAAATTCTGCGCGATTGCGACAGCGCATTTTCAATTTTTAATTTTAAAATAAATCTCATATTTCCTGCCTTTATTTCCGTTAGTCTCATAAAAATTCCAGTAATAGCGCAATTTATAACATTCCCGTGAATTAAAATAAAAGCGCTCTAATTATATGCACAGCTAGTTTCATTCGACACGTTTACCGGTAACAAATTAAAGGCTGTTCTAAAATTGATTTTTGGAAGTCTATAGTTCCTCGCCATTTAATAATTTAATTAAAAATCTCTTTCTCGGAAAAATATGCGAAGTAAACTGTTGAACGTCCTCCATATTTCGATTTTTTTTTTCATTTCCAACTAAAAGCCACTCCTATTCATTTCAGTGTTTTTCTTTCACATTGAAAAAACGAATATCGAGGCTAGCGTGTCGGCAGAAACAATTTCAAAATTAAAAAACTACGCTGCGCTTTTGCGTGGAAAGTAAAATGAAATATCGATGTATACACACAGCGCGTCTGACCTAAGCCTCAACTGTACTACTTACTTTGTACACGTTAAACGAACTGCAGTCAAACAACTTTGCGTCGTAGAAAGTTTTGACGACCGAAAACAATTATAAGAAAACAATACGCGTCAAATATGAGCGAAAAGAGAGAAAGAAATCAATTCGCACCTCGACAACGCAAGTGCATTCGGACAGAGAGAGACGAACCAAACTCGGAGCTAAACAAGCAAATAAAGCGCAGTTGTTTTCTCTTGACCCAAATACCAGTATACGAAGCTGAGCGTCGAGTTCTCTCTCTCGCTCTTCGAGGAAGAGTCCGCAGTAGAAAAACTTTTTTTCACACAATCCCCCTCTCGAAAGAGAAAAAAAATCTCACGAGCACATATTTCAGCGTTCATCAGCGATACACTTTTATCGCCGTATACGCGTACAATAAAGCGGCGGCGGCGTCGATCCGTTCGCGCGAGACCGTCTGGCTATCCTCTATATACGCTGTCGCGTCGTAACTTTTCTCTCGCCCCTACTCACCAGATAGAGAGTATAAGAGCGAGAGAGAGAAAAATCGCGTTCTCCCCCCGAACCCAAACAGAGGAAAACTTTTAGCCAGTCTGGCCGCGTATATACGAATGCAAGGCGTTCGTTCACCCGAGCTCTATACATATATAACGTGTCTCTCAAAGTCTCGAAGGCCCTTGAAACGCGCTCTATCCTTCGCGAAAACCGAGAGTCAAGTGGCCGCACTTACAAATTGAATCTAAAAACGCGCGATGAGTTATTACCGATGCCGAGAGCGTCCTCAGAAGTTTGCCCTTTCACTGGAAGTTTGATGCGCTGGCATGCGAGAAGTAGTAGAGTAAAAGTAAAGTAAGGCAACTCACCGGTGCTGCCGGCCTCCTTCTCGAGTTTCCGAGCCTCAGCGGTCAGTTGGTCCATCCGTAGCCTTCGCTCGGCCTGCTGTTGCCTGGCCAGCTCGACACGCGCCCTCTGGCTCTGCAGAGCCGCTTCGCGCTCAAGCCACAAGCTGCGCGCCTCCTCTGCTCGACGGTGAGCTTCCTGCGCTTTTATATATATAAATGCGAAGGGTGAGAAGAGCGATCGGGTGTCGGTAGATTTATTGCCCCGATGCCCCGATGCTCTCTCTTCTCTCTCTCTCTCTGGGGAAGACATCGCATGCGTCCTCGCCAGAGAGTGAGCGCAACTTTTATATATGGGGCTGATTTTATTATTCTAGCGCGTATTTATCAAGTGCTGCAGTGCTGTTGTTCTTTTACTTCTCGGAATAAGCGGAAATTCGTTATGAGAAAGTAAGTTTGAGAAGAGAAACACGATTCATGTTTATATATGAGGAAATCTTCGCAAATCGGTCACCTTTTGGGGTCGCAAAATGGCAAATTTTCAAAAAGCGAGCACACTTTTCTAACTTGCTTTATATTGTTCATTATATCATAAAATGTACAAAAAGTCAGTGAAACATGAAAAAACTGCTTTGTGACACTGGTTTTTTCGGCCCCTTAAATTTAACCAAAAATAGCCATTGTTCATTGTTCAATGGCATGTACTTAATTTCCGACGGTGCAAACGGAAAATTCAGATTACTAGGATGAAAGCTGAATGGCTATTTTTGGTTAAATTTAAAGGGCCGAAAAAACAGCGTCACAAAGCAGTTTTCTCATGTTCCACTGACTTTTTGTACATTTTATGATATAATGAACAATATAAATTTGCCATTTCGCGACCCCAAAAAGTGGCCGATTTGCGAAGATTTCCTCATATGCAGCACCATGGCAGCGACGTTCGTTAAATTTTCAGCAGCTAGGTTTTTATGATAATGCAAAGCTCGCGTTGAAGCTGGGCCACGTATAGATCAAAGAGTCTCAGGTGCAGCACGTCTACGGTAACTGATAGTGCGTCGTCTCTAAGTCTTTCCTACGGGGATCAAAAGCGAGTGGCTTCTCTTATACGCACATTTCTATTCAACCCATACGCGCAGAGCACGAATACATGGCTGCTTCGCTTTTTATACAAACGACTGGAAGTTCGTGCAGATGACGGATTCAAAATACTCCATTAGGGACTTTCTAAAAGTTTACGGGGATGACTCTTTGGATTTCGAGTAGGTTGTGAATTTAATGCACTTCGTACGAAGTTCAAATATGAACTAGAAATCTGGCGAGCGCGAAAAGCAATTAGGACGAAATTTAATAGAATAATGCGGTTGTCGTGATAAAGTTGATTAAATTGTGAATCTTCCAAATTGTTTCGGGACTTTAGAAACAGTCGAGCGTTAATGTGGCATTAAACTGATCTTATATCGAAACTAATCTTCACGGATCCTTTCCGTTTCTTAATTTTAAACTTGCTCGAATTTCCCAACCCTCTAATAATCATTATCTTCTTTTTATGTTTCAGGTGAGTAACAGACT
The DNA here is from genome assembly GCA_012977825.3 of Pteromalus puparum. Classification (NCBI taxonomy): domain Eukaryota; kingdom Metazoa; phylum Arthropoda; class Insecta; order Hymenoptera; family Pteromalidae; genus Pteromalus; species Pteromalus puparum. Next base: position 15,842,604 of record CM053170.1, on the reverse strand, counting down.
TTTCTCTTCAACGCGCCAAGACACTGACTTGTGAGTCAATTTAGCTTATCACAACCGTTTACAAACTAAACCCCAAATTTTCGCAAACCCATATCACAGTCCCAACCGCGGTAATAGCTTTTGCAAACGAAAATTATTCCTCCAAACCCGACCCTCCGCCTACCCAGTCACAATTCGCCGTCTCCTTTTTCCAAGCTCCGCAAGCTCGCTCCAAAATGAACCCGTCGCCACAAAGGCTTAACGCGAAATCCCCCGTCGGCAACACACACACACACACACACACACACACACACACGCACACACGCGTGCATTATGATACGCGCATGCACACACGACAGCGTAGGAGCCGGCATAATCCAACAAAGGTAAACTGACCTTACGCTGAGCCTCGATCTCGCGCACTCTGCAGTCGTAATGCCGGCTCGGCGTGATCCTGCCGCCAGCACGAGTCGTCGTCGTCGTCGTCGTCGTCGTAGTGGTAGCCACCTCGACGAGCTTGCGCAGCGCCTCGGGGCTCGACTGCCTGGCCTTCCATACCGCCACTGCCGGTACGGTACATTCGAGCATCTGCAAGGACGAGAGCGTCTATGTAGTGTACACGCTGACGACGCGGGGTAGCTTTTTTACGAGCCGCTCTCGGCGCTTTTTATTGAGTCGTATAAAGAGGAAAGCCCTTCCACGGCCCTCGATCAATTTTCCGGCCGCCGGCGTATGATGTGCGCGCGCGTATAAATACATAGGCGGTTCTCAGTCTCTCTCCTGCTCTTAATAGAATTATATTTTTACGAGCGTGTTGTGCGCACCCTTGTCTTCTTATTTTTTTCTTCTTTGCGTGTGTCTCGGAAGCAAGAGCGAAGATCTATTCGAGTGGATACGGCCGATTTAATTAGGCTAATTCACGTTGATATAGAAACTTTGATAGCCGCCCCCGCAAGCTCGGGTAAGTTTACGAGGATACGAGCCTGGATGTGTATTATACGTTTTATGGCTAATTAGAATTTGTTGAATAATTAGTCCCGTCTTGGCGATAGCAAAAATAAACAAACCTCGAGTTTGGTAACTGTAGCGCTTTGATCCGTGTTTACAAAGCATATAATTGGTGATCAGGTGCTTCACTTTTTAATAGAATGAAATACAAAAGCTTTCTAAACTTTGCGAAAGACTCGACTCAAGAGCTTTCACGAAAGATTTTCTAACCAGAAGAAATTTCTTTGGCACTCCACACAAAAGAGTATCCACGGCGTATTGTCTGCTGCCGTATACGTTTTTTTATTCTTTTGAAAGAGGAGGTATAATACTGTTTATGTCGGTACTTTGCGCGAATCAGTATTGATTGTCAGTATATCATTCTCCTCTCGATAATCCAAAGGCGTTGAAGCTTTTTTATTTCGACGGTATAACGACGGTATTACAGCGACTCTGATCGATTCGAAAAAAACGCGTATACTACTACTACTACTGCGTTTTGTGGATCTCTATTTCGTTTTACCGCGAACTGCGCCGAAAAAACAAACTGGAAAAAAGAAAGCGTCGCAGAAATAACTCGAAAGAGAGAAAGAGAAACAAAGAGCGAAATAACGTGGTATATATTTTTTAGCCGCGCTCCTTCGCAAACAAAGCAGCGCCGACAGGAGCAAACAACAAATATTTGCGAGGAAATACATACATAGACACATCGGGCGCGTCGTATGATATAAAAGCGCGTCTTAATAAATAACGAGGCAGAGAGGCCGTCTATCATTCAAGCGCACTCTTGCAGCACCGAGCCTGATGCTGTGCGATATTCCTGCGAGACACATCACGGCGAAACAAGACCCGAGCGAGTATCTCTCGCTCTCTCTCCCTTGTAAATACGTAAGCATCTCGTCGCCTCGGGAGAGAGACTCCGCGCACAAAGCTTGCGTATATATACGTGTACGTATATTGTGTGCAGTGTGTATAGATAGCTGCGTTCGCGCGCACAGAGAGAGAGAGAGAGAGAGAGGGGGGGGGGGAATAAAGAGAGGACGAACCTGAAGCCGCTGGGAGAGCTGTCCCTCCCGCTGCTCGAGCCGTTCGTTCTTCAGCTCGTGCTTTCCAATCAGCTCTTTGATGCGGCTTTGACAGCGGCGGCGGTGCCGGGAATCCGTGCAGCAGCGCCGCACAGCCGGCAGCCGATTACTCTCGCGCGAGCGGCTCCCGATGCTCACCGAGGACAGCTGCGCGCCGTCGCCGCTCGCCACTTTCGAGAGCGTCGACCTCTCCACCGACGCTTCTTCTTCCAGCCTCACGAGCTTTTCATCCTCCGATGCTGTTGCGCCGCCGCTGCTGCTCCCGGCGAGTTGTTCTTCCTGCTGCTGCTGCTGCTGCTGCTGCGGCTGCTGCTGCTCTTCTTCGGTGTCCATTTTTCCATGCGCATAGCTGATGCGATCGGTGAAGGGTTTGTCTGCTCACGCTGGGGAAGTAATGCGTAGGAAAGGTTCAGTGGAGGCTTTTCCTTTTTCTTGTCAAGTTTTATTTACTCGACGCTGGTTCTGCGGGTTTTGCGATGTTTAACGAGTTTGCTTTAACAATTGTTTAGCGTTTTTTACAGAGGCGCTTTTAAACAAAAAAAGTTGCCAAACGGATTTTATAAAACGACGACTACGTGCCCGTACCAGCATCCGATGCGTGTCGAAGTAAATATGCACTGTTTGTGTGCAAGCTGGTCTACAGAGGGTATAAAATTAATTGTATATAAAATTCATTGTTGCCTATGATCGATAAAGTATAACATTAAAAAAAAAAAAAAAAAAAAAAATAGCGCGATCGTCCAATTCCCAAAAGTTAAGCTACATAAACGTCAAATTAGGTTAGCCCGAAGCAGTGACAAATACTATGCACTCCGTAGTTACGACTTGGCTCTCCTTGACTTTGTAACTCGAGCTAACTAAAACCTTCGAAACTTTACCGGAAGTATGCAAAGTACGTACTTGTATCCTCGCGAAATTTCATTGCAATTCAGATCTCTTCCAGCTCACTCTCGCCTTTCAGGTTCTCGAAATTGCCGAACGATCCTTAAAACTGACGCTAATTGCAGAAAATGCCGGTAATTGTCGCTTGTCGATAACTTATTCTTTCGAGGCAAATATTTGTATTGCAAAGTATAACATTACGCGTATTGATTTTGAAAGTCTTTGTTACAAAACTCACTGCAAATTTAGCGCAACCAACCTCGAAAAACGTTCAAGTAGTAAAAGGCTGAAACGCGACAGACGCGCGAGAGCCGTGAAGCTAGCGACTAGTGCTTGTTACGTTGATTTCATGTTTTTCCATTTATCGAATTCGCAATGCCTCCAACAGTAAAACTGACGTGGCTTTTGATTCCCACACACGTCGAATCTCGATATAATTAATACAGCGAATTGTTATTTTCGAGTATGAAACTTTACATCAAACGCACGAAAACAGGCTGTAATTGTGATTCTGTCGAGTCGTACATCACGTCGAGCTTTATACAATTACTCTCCCTCAAATCAACAATCACACGATTGTTGCTGCATCGATGTTCGCACCTCTAAACGTTCCCTCCATGAGAGTCTTTTATATTCAAAGCCATCATATCAAAGTCAGCGCAGAGACTACTGACATCAAAGCAGTCGACAATTAGCAGTGATACGCATCCGTTTCATATCGCGTTAATTAATTTCGCCCCATTGAAATTCGCTCCTCGGAGACAGAATTCCCGGGAAAAGCTGCAACGAGCGGTCTTTTGCGCGCGCGCGTGACGCCACTAATAGACGCTTAATTACGTCGCGTGAGTCGCGTCGCCGCGCGCATAAGAATATGATAAAAACACGGAGTGACGCTTTGCGCGAGCGCTTATCTAATTGGCGCGAAAAGAAATAATTCACGGCTCGTCGCCATCCGGTTCCTGATGCCGGTCACGAGTTCGCCGACCATTAGCGGAGAGAAAAACATATATAGATATGTATAGGCAGGCGTCATTACCGCGACTCTAAGCGCATTCGTCATTAGGATGACGCCGGAAGTACTTAAGGCTTTATAATTAGACGCAAGCAGCGAGCGCGGCACACACGAACGTTATTTATAACAATACTATTTCATAGTTGCAGTTGTGCGTGCAGGTGCCGCAAAATTATATGGTCTGTGGCGTTGTATTACTGAAGTGATAATTTTTTGTGAGACAGTGGTGGATGTACGATAGTATCGGCAAGTCGAAGCTCTCACTTTTTCACTTTTTGTTTTTGATAATCGATTCTTCCTACTGCCATGCAATTATGAAGAGAAAAGCTAGAGATGATTATAGTGTACGTATACATTTTAAGTTATCGAAAAGCCAAAAAAAGTCGTTAGTTAAGCACAGAAAACAACTTCACAGAAAACAACAGTGAAAAACGCATTTTGCTAGCCATATTGTAACCGGGAGACGTGACGACTTAAATTGATTCAAGTAGTGGAAACTATGTAACGTTGAACTTATTAAACTTAGAAAATCATGAGCTTTTGCGTTTCCCTTATCACAAATCCTCACCCAGAATATACATATACACAGCGGTGTGGTACCTATGCCAAAAGCAGCCTTCTTAGGCCTGCTTGAACTGCCCATGCTATAACTGCTTTCTATTTAAGTTAGCATTTCTATTATTTTCATTTGATATTGAATATGAGTAAGGTGTAGACGTAGATGAGCCTACCCTGGAAACTTTCGAACTCTTTAAATTCGTCGAAAAACACAACACGATACTTTGTGAGGCCATGAACTTTCGAGTTCGGAAAAGCCATCCACTTATAACTTTTTTATTTTTATTTCTTTATACGTCTAGTTAAAAGTGCTATTATTCATTTTGCAAAGAGACAATTTTATCGATTCGCGAAACAGGTTGAACAACTTTGTAATCCCCTCGTTATTTTATAACTCATTACATCGACAAGGTTAGCACGAAATTTTATCGCTGAACTGTTACGCTTTCGCGAATAAACAGATAATTACCGTTACCCAACCAGCGCACGAACTGTTAGATTTGTTCGCGAAGTTTCTACGAGTATCGATAATATCGTGCTTTAGGCGAACTTTTTTTTGCTTGCGTTCGTTTTTTGTATCGAAATTCAAGCGTATGCACACGCTCGATAGAGCAAATACGATATCCCCGGGGATAAACTCTATACATGCACAATAGTTAAACGCATGTACAGACAATCGTAAGTCTAACTCGTGTATACGGAAAATATAGAAAACTGCATGCACTGACGTGTTTTTTTCCTGTTAACGACTAATTGACTTTTCCAAATATTTTTATTGAGTTTTCAACTTTTCACGAATCAACTTTATCTGGAAATAAAAGTTGTAATTGTATTCCATACTTCTATTCGATTTCGCGTGTATATTCGTGTTATTTTTGTTTGTTGCTCTTTTTTTCGAAAAGTTTTGTTTCGGACCAATACGTGCGTTCGTAGATACGATTGTTTTGAAATAGTTACTGAATAAAACTGGATAAATAGTATTCGTGCGATATGACATCTTTTGTTTTTAATCAATAACGCGGCGGAACACATTTTTCCTTTGCCGTGTACTACTTGAAATAAATAAGGATTTCTTTTCTTATTTGATACTGATTTAATAGGATTCTTTGCAGAGTCAGGAAAAAAAAAGAATCTTTTATTCCATCCAGCTATTATGTCGAGACAAAGGAAGATTTCTTTGGTTAGTAAATTGATAGCTACACGCTTTTTGTGAATCATCTATCTTATAAATAATTTGATGATAATGGTAAAATCTACAATAAAAAGTATTCTCATATCTGTCTACGTGGTTAAACAACGCAAAAATCAAAGAGTAACGATATAAGAGCAAAAATGCTTCGAGACGACGTACTCGAGAGGAAATTCGTTTACAGGATACTTTGAAATCCACGCTAGGAAGGAGAGACGAGACGACGAAATGTAATTACATGATCGACCGAGCTTACCTAAACTGCGGTTCGATTTAATGATACTTGCGAGCTAGCGTTTCCAAGAGAAATCATACTTCTCATTTTTTTGCGATTTAGGAAGTTAATTTTGCTTCCTCCTCAAGAGGAAGCTTTGTAATAGTAAAATTTTCAGTTTTGCTAATACTTCGTGGAAACGCATTTGGAGGTGTTTGGAGTACGAATCATACGTTTTTAGAAAATGTCCGTGCGGATGGCTGTGTGTTGTTGGTGGTGTGTGTGGTGTGTGTGTGTGTTGGTGTGTGTGTGTGTGTGTATGTAGCGTATACCGCCATAATTTTGGAACCATGCGACGGATCGTAATAAAATTTGACATGCAATATATTTTTCTGATTCTGAATTTAGGTCATTTTTTGTTTATGATTCTGACCATTTTATGGCCATATTATAGCCATTTTTCTATTTTTGAAAAATATTTTTGCTTTTTTATAATGATATGATTTATACAATATATTCAAAATAGTGTATCTAAAAGAACATAATTTGTCTACTTTTTCCCGCAATTTCTAGATTGACTGATCTGTTCATTTTTTATGATATAAAGGTAATTTTTCGATAAACATATATAACTAAAAAAATAAATAGTAAATGTTTTGAAAAAATTTATGACATAAAAACAACGATATCTACTAGTTGTAAAAATTTAAGCAATTTGGCGACTAGTTTTTGAGATAAAAATCAATAACTAAAGAAAATGGTTTTTCTATGTCGTACGATTACGGGAGTAAAAGGTTTAAATTGAGTTGAAATTTTAGAAACAGATTGATCTTTTGATCACTTCGGCTAGGTTCTTTTGTAGCTTATGAAACCTTTTAGTTTAAAGATATTAAGATTCAAATTCTTCAACTCTCACCTGTATTCTTTTCACATACTCCTGTGTGACTGACATTATTATTTGCTTAACCATTTATTTGATAATTAAGCTTAGTATATTTTGAAGAGTTTTCGTGTGTTTATAAAATATTCGCGCAGATGTTGTGCTGTGGTGTGTGCGCGCGCTGCGTACGTATACTGCTGATATAATCTGAACTACGTGATCGATTGTAATAAGATTGACGTGCATATGATGTTTTCTGATTCTGAATTCGAGTAAATTTCTTTTAAGATTTAGACATTTTTAACATTTCATGGCCATTTTCGTATTTGAAAAATATTTTTGCTTTATTATGATATGATTTATACAATATATTCAACAATAGTGTACCAAAAGACGTTACCACAAGTTATTATTTTTCGCGCGTTCTCGACTGCCCGCGCTCTCTCGTCTTAAGAGAGCTCGGGGCGTCTCAGTCCCGAGCGGATCTCGGTGAGACCACTCTCTCAGGATCTATGGAATATAGAAAACAACTTCAAGGGTCGAAGGCGGCTGGGATGTAAGAAATCTATTGCAAAATGTCAAAAGGCGACTGTGGTAACAGAAAACGATTACGAATGGTCTAAAATGCGACTGTGAGTGCTGAAATGAGCTTTAAAATTTTTAAAGACGATTATGGGAGTATAGAAAAGAACGTCAAGGGTCTGAAAGGCGGCTGTGGGTACGTAGAAATCGTTGAAAAATAATTGTTTGTGAAAAAGTTTATTTTTCACAAAAAAATGATGCCACCGCAATTTTTGTAACTTGCAGTTGTTAAACGTAATAACGATTCCGCAATTACTGGTATTTCTTTTATTACGATATAATGTAAAGTTATTTTAGGAGTTCACGAGCTCTATCCTTTGAGTATCCACCTTAACCCCACTCCCCTGATACCCTCCCTACAAGTGTCTTCCTAACCTACTTTTAGTATCGAATAGTAGCGAATATTTTAAATCAAAGAAATGACGTTGATTGTCCCATGTAATTATATTCCACTAGCAGAATAGTGAGGAAGCTAAGTGCAATGACTTGGCAGCGGTTTGTTATTATTTTTGTTAAACCATATAATTTGATAATTAAAGCTTAGTATATTTTGAGAGTTTTCATGGTTTTATAAAATGTCCGTGCAGATGGTTTTGTCTGTGTGTGTGTGCGTTCGTGCGTGCGTGCATGCGTGCGTACGTATACTGTTATAATTCTGGAACTACGTGATCGATCGTAATAAGATTGGACGTGCATATATGTTTTCTGATTTTGAATTCAAGTAAACCTATCCTTTTAGTATCGAATAGTAGCGAATATTAAAATCAAAGAATGAGTTGATTGTCCCATGTAATTATCTTCCACTAGCAGAATAGGAGGAAGCTAAGTGCCAATGACTTGGCAGCGGTTTTTACTTGTAAAAAGGGTTTCGATAACAGCTTTAAATTTAACGGTCTGCTCTATGACATGGCAACAAAGCTCTTCTTTGTTTGCCTTCTTGTTTCTCGTTATACATCAAACCAGACATTACCACAACTTATTGCAAATCGTTGATGTTACTCAAAAAATCCAAACATAAGTTCGTCACTTGTTCAACACATCCATCTCATCCACAGCTTGAACAGACATTCCAAGCGTTGCACAGTTGCACAACAACCAATGCTCCCAACGAATAACCGATAATTAAGCATCTCCATCACACTGACCCACAATGATTAACAGGGAAAATACTCGCTCGAGCGAGCACAAAGATATATATATATATATATATATATATATACGTGTGCAGGCCAGAGAGAATCGGGGAGCCGTAAAAAAAATCGACGAAGGCGCCTGACCGGGGGGCAGCAGCGGGGTGCGCTCGGCCGGGAATTTCGTGCTCGAATCGATCGAAGCGCAGCAATTATATCGATTCATGCGCGCACTGATTGACGATGCAGCAAAGCCTCGCGGGACGGTAACGAATGGCTCTAGCCCCGTTGCGCGATATTCTCTATACTTCGAAGAGATAAATTCATCTAGCCGTGAATCGGCGAACAATAATGCACACAGTCGTCATTAAAGGAGGCCGGCCACGTAAGAAGTAGTGGCAGCTGGGTATACAGATACATGCACATATGTGCTAGCCTGGATTTGCTTGCGGAGGGAGAAAGAGAGCATGTCGTCACTGTCTAAACTCTCCGTGTCTCTGTTAGGGGGACATAGGTGGCGCGTATGTGCTGTTCCATTTCCCTCGATAATAAGCTCGCCAAGTCTAGATATAGCGGTATGCCACCAATGCTAAATGTGCCTTGTCTAGCCTGCTGCTTTTCGCGGCCGCTCATGCTAAATTATTAAAAATATTCCGTACATAGCGAATAGGAAAATTATCCTAATGGGATTGAAGAAGGTGGGCCCGGGGTGGAGTGTCGAGAGAGGTGGTCCGTCTTACCCTCCAAAGTCATGGTAAAAATTGTAGAGCGTGTCCATAGCTGTCAGTTTGAAAAGTGCATCGTCTCTGAACGTCGCAAGATTTGAAGAAGCAACTTAAACTCTTCGGCACATTCTCTATCAGTCTAGCATCCACCAAGATATAAACAGAGATCGTACGTTTTAGTGTTCAAGAAAACCAGCGTGTACCAGTAGTGAATAACATCATGGCCATGAAAAAGCAACAACCCAAGCATCTCAATCGAGGTTGCAGAAGCCTCGAGCGCACGAAGCTTATGTTTAAAGCACTCGAAATGCGCAATCTAGGTGCATATCTAGGATAAAAATGCTGTTCAAGGAGGGCTGGGTGAGGATCAATGCTCGCTCAGCTGGGAAAACACTACTGCACATAGCCGTCCTCTATGGAAACAGCATCCGTATCATCAGGCGCCTCGTCCAAGCCGGCTGCCGCATCAACTCAGCTGACTATGAAGGTTATGGCCGCTCGGTACCACAGGATTGACATCGCCGTTGAATTGGTAAGGCTCGGAGCTAACGTTCACGCCCTGAATTATAATAACGGTGACACTCCGCTGCGATTCGCCGTAGCCAACAAGAGCCACGTCGATCTGCTGGACATGATATCCAACGGAGACAAACATAGGGAGACGGCATTACATGGAATAGAATGCCTTCGTATGATTACTCAATCGGATTTGTTCGGCCGCGACTGCTGGATTCCGCCTCTTGTCGCTAGCTACGAGGGTAAAACGGTCTACGACGACATGTATCGCGGATTCGTGAAGATGCTGCTGGATGCTGGCGCGGACGTCAACGCCATGAACGGCGGCAACACGGGTGACCTCGAGCTTGTGAATATTCTCATAGACGCTGGCGCCAACCTGGATAATCCTAATGATATTAATGCCACTGCATTGCTGGAAGCAGTCTTGTGCTGTAACGAGGCGATGGTACATTTGCTGCTGAGTCGCGGGATCAACGTCGACAGCCAGACAACCATGCGAGAAACAGCTCTACACTAGGCCTTGCAGCTCAACACAGACAACAGCCACAAAGGAATAATAAAAAAGCTGCTGGAATTCGGAAGCGACCTCTACTACAAAGACACGATGGACCGGACGGCCTTCCAGTACGTTCTCCAGCTTTGCGACATATACTTGGTGACTTACTTTATCGACGTGCACAAAGCGGATATCAGCACGTTGATATCAGACGAAGGCAACGCTCTGACGTTCGCGGCCATAAACCAAGACGAACGAGTGATGGATCTGGTGCTGAAGATTCTCAAGCAGAAAAATGGCGGGCTCGATATCGATCACAGGAGCCTAAGTCTATTAACACCGTTGAATCACGCGAGCATGATGTCCATGCCGAGAAACGTTCGCCGGCTGATCTTCAGAGGTGCCAACGTCAACGCCAAGGATTATAACAGAGGTGACCGAACGCCGTTGTTTTGCTGCTGTTTTGAGTTGAAATCACTGCATGATGACGAGTTTGATATACCAGCAGCTTTCTTGCGAGCCAATTACGCAGAGGAAAGGAGACTGGTTATAAGACTGTTGCTAGAGAGCAGAGGCGACGTGAACGTTCTTTCCTGCATGTACGAAGGGAGAGATCACACGACTCGCGATAGAGCTGAAAGACACAGATGCGTGGAAGTTAATTATCGAATACGCGGCGGAGTTCGAGGCAAGGACAAACAAGCCACTGTTTGACGAATACAATCTGCGGGTGCTTGGCAGTAGACCGGAGGTTAGTGGTGGCTCGTTACTGGAGCAGAGCTACCCAATTTACGGGTGGCAACAGAAGAACAAATTTGACGCAGCTATCGCCAGGCAGAAAAGGATAGGACAGGTATTTACAATATTAAGCGAGGCGCTGCCGTTCGCTCATCCCACCAATGGGATTCTGGAGAGAATTTTTAAGTACTTGAATGAAGATGACGTTAAGCGGCTCATCGGTAGCGCTTAAACGAGACAAATGCCAAGTTATAAGATATTTTTACAAATAAAATGAATTATAAGATGCAATTTTTGTGTTTCTTTTAATACGAATAACGATTTAAAATAAGCAAATATTTGTTGAAATATAAATAAATATTTTTTTCTGTTTGATCTTAAATTTATTTGATCATATAGGAATAAAAAAGAAAGCAGAAGAATCGATTTCTATTATCCGGCCTTCGCTCGGACTTTTCCATTTATCGTGCTGGTGGCTCTTCTTCTTCTTCTTCCAGCAATTTCTATTTCACCTGCCTTTTCTTCGCTTCGCCCCCTTGGCTGGGTTCATATATCTGTCTCACTGTCTCTCTCCCTCCTTTCTTTTTTAATTCAGGCAATTTCGGTGGGGATTTGCCGGATGACGAGCTAGATTCGTCGTCTTCTTCCTCCCTAAGCCAGATATGCCTCTGTGCGGAACTAATGCTGTGACAACTTGCCATTGTCATCTTTTTTTCTGTCTTGAAAAGCTGCACCCACACTATTAACTCGGAATCAGTTATTAGATCAACCCTCTATAAAAGATGCATGACTTTCGATCATGAATGTCGATCGAACAAAGCGGTAATCGTGTATCCACATGGGTAAACCCGTTCGGAATCAGATGTCTTATAATCAAAACCTAGCTGTTGCTCTGCGTAACGTGTAATATACATACGGCTGACACCTGGGTATTAGGGCTTCGCCATGCCTGAATTGCAATAACTGCCAGGCGGATCTGAACACGAGGATATAATTGTTGGACACCTTCACTCTCAAGCGCAGAACATCAGCGCAAATTGCTACACCACTCAGATACGTTGGAATGTAACGAGATGACACTTTTGCGAGGTGAGGAATTGCATCTCTTTATTGTTCAGTAAAAAAGAAAAAAAAAACTACAATTCAAAGACGCGAAAATTCACGCGGGATCCATCTGCTGGAGCACTTTATCATCATTGCATTACACACAGCAGAAAGCGTCATACTAAAGGTCCCCTTTCCCATCTGGAACTCAGCTCATCTTCCCCTTTCAGCCTGCAGCTCTCGACTCGTTTTTCTTTTCATTTCGTATTCACAAAGGGCGCATATAACAGCTGCCGGAGTACAGGTCCAAGACGTCGTTAAAATGCACAGCCTCTGGCGACGCGCTGTGAAGTCCGGGCTTCGCTGATTGATATTCCATAAATAATAAGCGTCCCGGCCAAGGATCGTTATTTCGGACGACGACGACGACGACAACGACTCGGAAAAGCGACACCGGAAGATCGTGCCTGGGAAATGATCTCGAAGATGGGGCCATTACTGTTATTACTCGGGTTATTATTGGCTCGAGCAAGAGAGAGAGAGAGAGAGCACTGCGGGAAGCAGCAGGGACGAGATCCTATTCCTTTGGTTATATTCAGGGGCATAAGTGCGCTCGATTTACTTCCACTTTGCTTTTTTCGATCGCTGCTGATTCGAAACACTTATACGAGATTTGCCGAGATTTGCCTCGTATCAGTGATTGGAAACCAGCCTCAGTGTCTTTCGATCATATTGATTATATTAAATCTGAGCTTTTTGAGGCTTGATTTTTGTTCGATACTCGAAATTGCGATTATATCAATATACCTGTATCAATCAATAGATTACTTTTTAATTAATATTTATTGACTGGTACGGAAATTAATTTTTATACTCTTTATTTTCGCATCGTTATTTCTTCAATAAAATTTTAATTAAAATACCTCGTGGTATTACTGAAAATACAACGAAAGCTTGCGGCGCAAAATCATAATCGTATGAAGCTGAATAAACGTGTTCGATGTCATGACAATTCCGAGTAACGTTTAAATCAGCTACATTTATGGAGTTACGTTCTTCGCAAACACTATAGCGACAGGGCTATAATATCGCTATGATTGAATGATTGCCGTGATTTTAATGTTTGATCCGCTGATGAAATTTGCAGACTATCAGTACATGCATAATATATCGAGTAAACCAATAAAGCTTATCGGAAGCCGCACGTATGTATACACCTGATCGACCCGTTCCCCCGCAACTCTCGTTCCAATTTTAACCGATAATAATATTATATAACACGCAGACACACACCGTAAAACTCAAATTCCTGCGGCTATGGCAAATTGAGCTCCGCACGTTTCTACAGCACCAGAGTACACGTTGTATACCTGCATATATATAACGCATACATATTTCAAAGAGACTATCGACGAGTCGAGCTGAAAGATAATGTTGTTATCGGAGGCTCTCTCTCTCTCTCTCTCTCTCTCTCTCTCTCTCTCTCTCTCTCTCGCGCGCGCGCGCGCACATTGGGTTTTTGAACTCGGAAAAATCGATTCGCTCAAAATATTCACGTTACCGACGCTAATGTTACCCTCATTGCGCGCCGGCGTTAAGTACAGAATTAGTATCGGGAAAAAATCAATACGCTAAAGCCGTACACGCACACACACGGGCTTTGATGCTTTTTACGATCCAACATACGTATGTATTGTACGTCAATGCCGTAGTAAAATAGACGAGGGTTTGATAATTCTTCGTGATTACTGTGTTACGGCAGCGCACATACGCTCGAGTTTATCGCCGGAGGCGAGAGATATGCATTTTACGGTCAACGGCGAATTGGTGTTAAGTACTCGCGAATAAGAAGATGAAGTTAAATCGGTAGATTGATGACTCGCGCCGAGCGCAGCGAGTAATGCGAAAGGGATTGATTAGGAACTATGTATAGCACGTGTTTGAGCGCATTTAGAGCTTGTTAGATGGACGGGCTAGTTTTGCAGGTCAAGTATGCTGGGTAAATTAGTGGCTGGAATTTTTACGCGTCGTCTATTGACGGGATTGCTCGAGCTTTGTTGGATTCATGTACGAGATAATGGTTATTTTTATATAGTCGCAAAAGAGTATTATGTTCGTCGAGCTTTACATGCAAAGTCGATTAGCAAAAACACTTGCGAGGAAAGTTTTTATACTAAAGTTTGAAGCGGGAGGCTTGATAATAAGAACATAGAATCGACCGTCTTTGCACTATACTTCATGGTTCTTGGCGATTGTTTGAGTATCTGTACAAAGTCTCGAGCATAATATAATAGCTTAATGCAATCGAGCTAAGTTTTACAAAGCAAGCCGATAGAAATATCCAATGCGATTGCGCTTATTATTATCATCTTTTAATTAACGGCACGAGAGGTGGGTATGGGATTAGCGGTCTTGGTCTTATAAATAGATCTCGGTTCTGCCCGCCATCCTCCGATGTGCCGACATATTTTTTTAAATAAATAAGTAGATGAATAACATTCATTGTCTTTTAAATAAACTCGCGCGCAGTTATAGCATGAGCGGCCGATACAGCAAGCTAAACAGGCAGTTTTAGCTTCGGTGGCACACCACCATATCAAAACTCGGAGCGCAGATCAAGACGAGTAAAACCAAAAAGTGCCTATTGCGCCGCCTATTTTCACCTGCCACAGACACGGAGAGTTTAGGCGGTGACGAAAGTGTTTTTGTAATTGACGCATAGCTAAACTGGTCCACACAATAGTCCAAAAAAAATGTTCGCAGATCACTTAAAATGAACAAATATAAGTCTAATTCAATCAGAAAAAAGTTTTTTTAGACTTTCAATGTACATTTTTCCTCGATGGCATTAAGTTAACGCGTATGAAAATTTGTAAATCAGTGTAAACACAAGCCACCCGCCCTGCCTCTCTCTTGTTTTCCAACGACCCCGCACACCAAGTTTTTATCCCCCGCTTATCCGAAAGAACAACCCCGCGATAGCTATCCAGGGCCGACAATCCCTTAATCTATCAAACTAATTACGGCTGGAAAAAAGCATCGACCGCCCACGCGAACTCTCGATTAACAGAGCGAATCACAAGCCAATTAACCTTTGTCAGCACATTAAAGCCGCTCTCTCGCGTCTTTAACGAGTAGGAGAACTGCAGTAGTCTACGAACCGTATACCAAAGGCCAAGCCAGACTCTGTGTATGTGTATGTCTGGGTGTTAGATAGCTATATATAGACATAGAGAGCTTGCAAAGCTGCGGGCGGAGTCACGCTAGGTGATATGCACACGTCTCGGTGTCGCGTTCGCGCGCGCCAGACTATCACACCTCATCCGCGTATACGGCACGTGATCCTCCTCGCACGCGCCTATATCATATATATATATATATATATATATATATATATATATAACCGAAAAGCTAACGAAGTCGCCAGCCAAAATCACCGCTTGAATATTAATACATCTCGTCCTGACGCTCTCGATTCTCAGGCACCACTGGTGCGTGTACTCTATATAGATATACATACGTTCATGAAGGAGGGGTCGATTTGCCCGCTGACACGAATATTGTATGACCGGCCTTAAAGAGAGAGAGGGATCGATAGAACTTACTCGTGAGCGCGTTAAATAAGAATGACTTGGTTTTCTCCGCCGGCAGGAGAAATGGCTGTACATGGAAATGCGAAGGATTCTTATCGATATGGGGAAACAACGCGTGGATGCGAAGTGTAACGAGCGCTCGATTGCGAGTATGTACTTTTCGTCTTTGGAATCGAATTTCTGAGACAACTATGCTCGCTGCGAAATCATTTAGAATATTCCGAGATTCCGACTTCGAAGTTTTCCAAGTATACTCGCTGAAGATAGAGTTGAAGGTAACGTTGCAGTATCGTAGCTTCTATATAGTACCGCCGATATTACGAATAATGATCCGTACAGGTATTTTATTTTTCGATGAAAAGGGTATATATATTCCAATGATTCCACGTCTACTCGAATTCACCTTCTATTCAGCGTCGAAGCTGCAGTTACAGCCTCCCCCGCATTTTGCAAAGTCGTCACGAGCTTTTCCAAAATGTAATCGCGAGCCCTCGAGAACGAGCGCAGCATACACGAACGAACGAACTTCACAATAGCCGCTTTCGCTTGCATTTGGTCTCTCTTCTCTGTAGCTTCATTCGAGAGCGCCACTCGTCGCAACAGTACGCTGGTCCTGTCTGTTTTCCGCGAGCTCGGAGTAGCTCTGCTTTTTTTGCTCCGTTTTTTTCCCGGCTTCTCCACTTCTTTATTAAAGAGCTTAAAAAATAAAAGGCCAATCCCTTTCTAGCCACTCTCGTCGCATCTTTGTTTCCTCGTCCCCTTTGGCTCGTTCCTCTTTTCTGCATCTCGGTTTGCCGATTCCGCGCGCGGTATTATATGCGTACGCACGAATGAAAAGTCAATTTGACTCTCGAAATGCCGTGGACAATAGCCGCGTTACCGATGTCGAGAGGCTTGTGTAAGCTTAGCCCTCGAACGAGCAACCGCCAACATGAAAATTATTGCTTCCCTTTCACGCGCATCCGCGACACCTTTTCATGCTGTCACTAATCGATTAATTTTCTCTTGTTCCTTTGAGATCTCTCTCTCTCTCTCTCTCTCTCTCTCGGTTGTGCTGGAGTGAACGACGTTTCGTGAACAAAGACCTCTCTTTTAGTGGACTGACGAGGAAGTGTCGAAACTTTTTTAGTACTGGGCATATTTATAAAGGGATGTTTGAATATTATTGCCTCTACGCAAATGTACGATTTACGTCGATGTCAGGTCTTATCAAAAACTTACATTGAGTTAATTATCAACTATTTATATCGAGCTTGCAGATTTCTAAAGAAAATATATATATTTTTGATGTTTGAGTTGCGTAATGATGAACTTTTTACCTTTGCAAATCTCAAAGTTACACTGTTAAAAATATATAGTCACAATTACCAGAATTTTACTATAAATATGAGTAGTATAGGGACACGACAATATTTTATAGTAATTATTACTGATAAATTTATAGTAAAAACTGATAAATGTATAGTAAAAATTGATAAAATTATAGTAAAAACTGATAAATTTATAGTAAACATTACTATATCCGAATAGTAAACTATGAAAAATTGTTCTAGGCAACCTAACGAAAAGGACCGAAACATTTTACTAAAAAAGTATAACAATTACAAGAATATTGTTACATTTACTATAAATTTTGTAATCACTAACAATTTTAAAATTACTATGGTGTATAGTAATCCTTACTTTGTCGATTTTTCTCAGTGTACGTTGGATATAATGACTACAGTACAGTATATCCGTCAGTGTTCTAGATTCGCAGAATATCTGTCTTATTAAGCAAACANTTTTTCTCAGTGTACGTTGGATATAATGACTACAGTACAGTATATCCGTCAGTGTTCTAGATTCGCAGAATATCTGTCTTATTAAGCAAACACGTGTAAAACAAAAATATTCACATCAAAAGTAAGCTTGACGTAGAGGTAGAACTTTTATTTGTGTTATAATTAAAAAAAAACAGAGCAAAAGCAGAATAGAATAATGTAAACAGAATAATAAATTATTAACTATATTTAAAATAAAAAGTACAATTTGGACTTATGCCATAATAAGGATAACAAGCAATTTTAATACCATACTGTGCAGTTCATTTTGAAATCCGGATTTTCTGTTTTTTTTTATTTCATAAGCCGCTTTAAATAATGCTTGTACAGTTTTAAAAAGGTTTTTCTTCAAAAAATTATGTCTATTAAGCTGGAACCATCACTTTCACCCAACCAGAAATAAACTATTCCACAATTTGTTGCTATTTTGTTGCTAATTTGTTACGCAAGAATTAATTTTGTTGCTCTAGCCGTTTCCGAGAAACGAAGGTTGGGCTAGCTTAAGTATTAAGCTAGCACCACCATAGCTGTAACTTTTGATCTAATGGAGCTATTTTTCTAATTCAAACGGCATATTTTGTTGCTATTTTGTTGCTCAAAGATAGGCAAGGTCCCATTCCCCACATTAACCCATAAGGCCCATGGGCCGATACCGGGCCGAGGCCCAAAACCGCAAAAATGATTAAAAATGCGTTTCGGCGGAAAATAACTGTTCTAGAATTTGTTTCTAATTTGTTGCTGACGTTTTACACCTTAAACTATTTTGTTGCTCCATTTTTTGCCGAGAAACAAAGGTTGGGCTAGCTTAAGTATTAAGCTGGCACCACCATAGCTGTAACTTTTGATCTAGTGGAGCTTTCTTGACCATTTAAATGGCATATTTTATTGCTAATTTGTTGCTGAGAGATAGGCTGGGTCTATTCCTTTAATGTAACTATAAGGCCTATAGGCCGATATCGCGCCAAAGCCCAAAACCGGAAAAATTTTGAAAAATGAAACAAGAACTCATAATTTGCAAGATTTAAGATCGCACAAACATATACACACACGCAGAAACATATATAATATAATATGTTTGTGCGTGTGTGTACACAGACACGTATTGAAATATATTACTGTTGAGTTATTTTCTACTAGAGCATGAATTCGAGACCCTCAGGTACGCCGTTTCAAGCGGCTTTTCATTAGACGCTGAAAACGAGGGCTGTACAAATTGCTTGTATAGAGAAAAGTCTGTAGACAAATTTTAACAAAAGCAATTAATTACGCGCGTGTGAACACTATTTTATTTTCCTGATAAATAAAATTCTTTTATAACGTTTTAAAGTTGGCTCTCAAAGCTTTAATTCGAGACTAATCGCAGTCTTCCTTTTATAAATGTATAAGCCGTCACGTAATCAACTGATCGCTTTCAGCTAGATCCATAATTCAGAGATGACGGGCCCTCCTTTTATGCTATAGTACCAAGCTGTGACAACAACAATCTGTTCAAAACTTATTAAAAAGACATAATGGCTCACAATATCCTCTACGGCAATGGCTTACCATTATAAATTAATTGGTCAATGTATTGGGAGTATAAAGTTAATTCACGGTCAGAAAAATGGCGGCGAAAAAGTCGCTATTTATACATTGCAAGTATATCTATATATATCAAATATGGCGGCGATAAAGTCGCGTCCACCAGAGGGCGTATTGCTACTTTAAACTCCCAATACCTGCTGTCCTACCGTTTAAAGCACAAGCGTACTACGCTATAGTTATGCGAGCCCTACGTTAGAATATGGGCTTTTTTCACCAATGCTATATTTCAGCAACAAACCAGCATCGACTAATTCAATCAAATCATTAAAAAAGCTCCATTAGGTAAAAAGTGACAGTTATGGTGGTGCCAGCTCAGGATTTAAGCCAGCCCAACCTTTGTTTCTTTGCAAAAAATGAAGCAACAAAATAGTTTAAGGTGTAAAACGTCAGCAACAAATTAGAAACAAATTCTAGAACAGTTATTTTCCGCCAAAACGCATTTTTAATCATTTTTCCAGTTTTGGGCCTCGGCCCGGTATCAGCCCATGGGCCTTATGGGTGAAAGCGGGGAATGGGACCTAGCCTATCTTTCAGCAACAAATTAGCAACAAAATATGCCGTTTGAATCAGAAAAATAGCTCCATTAGATCAAAAGTTACAGCTATGATGGTGCCAGTTTAATACTTAAGCCAGCCCAACCTTTGTTTCTCGGCAAAAAATGAAGCAACAAAATAGTTTAAGGTGTAAAACGTCAGCAACAAATTAGAAACAAATTCTAGAACAGTTATTTTCCGCCAAAACGCATTTTTAATCATTTTTCCAGTTTTGGGCCTCGGCCCGGTATCAGCCCATGGGCCTTATGGGTGAAAGCGGGGAATGGGACCTAGCCTATCTTTCAGCAACAAATTAGCAACAAAATATGCCGTTTGAATCAGAAAAATAGCTCCATTAGATCAAAAGTTACAGCTATGATGGTGCCAGTTTAATACTTAAGCCAGCCCAACCTTTGTTTCTCGGCAAAAAATGGAGCAACAAAATAGTTTAAGGTGTAAAACGTCAGCAACAAATTAGAAACAAATTCTAGAACAGTTATTTTCCGCCGAAACGCATTTTTAATCATTTTTGCGGTTTTGGGCCTCGGCCCGGTATCGGCCCATGGGCCTTATGGGTTAATGTGGGGAATGGGACCTTGCCTATCTTTGAGCAACAAAATAGCAACAAAATATGCCGTTTGAATTAGAAAAATAGCTCCATTAGATCAAAAGTTACAGCTATGGTGGTGCTAGCTTAATACTTAAGCTAGCCCAACCTTCGTTTCTCGGAAACGGCTAGAGCAACAAAATTAATTCTTGCGTAATAAATTAGCAACAAATTAGCAACAAATTGTGGAATAGTTTATTTCTGGTTGGGTGAAAGCGGTTGTTCCAGCTTAATAGACATCAAAAAATTATATATGTGAAATGCTATTTTCTACAAAATTATTAGTAACCCTGGTATAAATGTTAACGGTTCAATTGCTTATTAAGGGGGGGGGGGGGTGAAACCCAATTTTTACCGACCGAATCGATAGTGTGAGTGCTCGGAGGAAAATTGGTTGAAACTGAATAAATACAACGAATTTCGCTAAAGCAAGACATCATATCGTCGGTCCCTACGAAGACCAGCACAGCCTAGATTCTTATCGAAGAGTATCACGGTTTATTCTCGCCGCGAAGAGTAGCACAGAACCGATTCGCTCCGCGAAGAGTTGCACAGTTCAGCTTCTCTCCGCAAAGAGTAGCACAGATCAACTTATGCCGCGAAGAGTAGCACAGATCAATTTATGCCGCGAAGAGTAGTCTCGTTCCTATCTGTGCTTTTCGACGACGTGATGCAGTGATGCAGAAGTGCCAGTTTTACCATCTTCAGGAAAGTGTTGTTATGGCGCATGTACATACCTAATAAGTATGTGCTTTGAAGCAGTACTCAGTAGCCTTCGCTCACGCGATCTCGCTCGCGGATCGGCTGTTCGCTGCTCTTGCGATTTTTAGTGTAGTGTAGTTGTGCAAAAAGTATCAACAAGTGATGCACCGAAATTGTAGCCACGATGCGACGTGTGAGTGGCAATCCGTCAAGAAGTGGTGCAGTAGGGGAAAAAAGTAACGCCAGCAAGAAACTTGAGCTTCCGCTTGGAGGTTATCCCTTATTTGGTGTCTACTCCTGTTGCTGCTGTTGCTGGTGCTCTTGCTGCCTCCCCTGCTAGATGAGGATTGAGAATGGTCACTGTTTATGCTGCTTCAACGGCTGTGCTGATTCTTTCCTCCTACATACGGTCTGGATGAAGAGTAGTCATCAAATTCGCCATTACTTAAGATTCACAATCGATATTTCTTGTTTTATGTCCAGTGAAATGAGTGTCATCTGTTTCTATGCATTATAGGTTGGCATTGATGGCTACAGACAAGGCGACTTGAGCTGGATCAACACTGTCTGGTGCTACTGATGTTGGTTGGCGTTTCTAAGGCTTCAGTTATCTGGAAACGACTCTGAAGCCAGGTTCACGCTCTCTGGTGGTGCTGGGTGGCGTTGCTGGTGGCTTCAGTCATCTGAGGATAACCTTGGAACCAGATTTTCGCTGTCTGCTGGGAAGATTAGCGTTGTAGGCCCATTTCAATCATCTGTAGACGACCCTGGAGTCCAGAGTCAACTGCTGCTGCTGTTTCTAGTACAGAGTCCAGTGCTGCTAGAGTTACTGGTCCAGGGTGTACTCCAGCTGCACATTCAGGGGCCACTGCTGTGACTGCTGTGTGTGCAGCTTTTGCTGCTTCTACTCTTACAACTTTTGCTGCTGCTGCTACTCAAGCTTAGTCAACTGCTGTATGTTCAGGATCTGCTACTGCTCCTTGACCAAGGTTAACTTGTTGCTTCTACCGGTACACACACCGTTAAATGAAACTTTGAATTCTGGAAATTCCCGCCGGCTCTGGCCGGTTGTTAACTGGGGCCGACGCGCATGCGCTCTATATCAAAACGCGGCCACGCTCGTACAGCGCATGCGCGTCGACTCTGGATATTCTCAATTAACCTGCGACCGGCACTGGCGGGAATTTCTTTTCAAGATTTGTGTGGTTAAATATTGTATATCTCAAACCTCATGTATCATATACACTTAAAACTTGATATGCAAGCCTGTGTTGTGTATTTCAACATATTTATACAGTTTAGTGACTTAAGTGTAACCAAAAGATCTACTTTGTTCGAAAACACTTGCGCCAGAAGCGTATATTTAGAACGAACTAGATCTTCTGCTTACACTTAAGTCACTAAACTGTATAAATATGTTGAAATACATACCAAGGGCTTGCATACCAAGTTTCAAGTTTATACAATGCGCCACTTGTACATAAACTCAATTTTTTTTAATTTCTGGGACTAATAAATTGCATATCTCAAAAGTAGTGCATTGGATGCACTTGAAACTTGATATACAAGCCCTTGTAATGTATTTTAACATATTTCTTTAATTTGATGAATTTATTACAACTAGAAGGTGTAATTTGTTCAAAAGCACTTGCGCCAAATGAGTATATTCAGAACAAACTAGATCTTCCAGTTCTATTAAAGTCACTAAACAATATAAATATGTTGAAATACATGATAAGAGCTTGCATATCAAATTTTAAGTTTGTATAATAAACCACTTATTTACATAAACTTATTTTTTTTTATTTTTTTAAAAGTGGTGCATTTTTTTTTTTTTTTTTTTGTTTTTCCGGAGAGTTGGAGAAATGCTTAATGCACCATGGCAGGAGCCGTGCGGGACTCCCCG
Source organism: Pteromalus puparum (assembly GCA_012977825.3). Lineage (NCBI taxonomy): Eukaryota > Metazoa > Arthropoda > Insecta > Hymenoptera > Pteromalidae > Pteromalus > Pteromalus puparum. The sequence goes on along the minus strand of CM053170.1, from coordinate 15,819,836 downwards.
TGTGTGGGACTCTCCTGGCGCGGGACAGACGCCAGGCATACCCACTAAAACTCCACCTCTCATATGGCCGCGAGAATCCCCCCGGTAGCCGCTTTCGCATTCCTTCGGGGGGTCGCCTGTCTTGTTACGACCTATGGGTCATCTATCGTCGTCTAGTCAGCTAAGCACCCGTCACTATTTTTCGCGCGGAGAACCGTCTCCACGAACGCCGTTATGTCGTCCCAATTCTGCTTGCTAGCAAGCATCGTTTTCACTACCGTGTCGGGCGTAAATGCCCCTACCGTCACCTCTAAGATTCTACGCCTATCAGCCCACCGAGGGCAGTCAAAAAACGTGTGTCTCACGTCGTCCCGTTCGTCACCGCAGTATTTGCAACCCGGTGTCGCTACCTTGTTCATCGCGAACAGGTAACTCCTGAAGTAGCCATGTCCGAAAAGAAATTGGGTGAGATAAAAATTGACCTCCCCATCTTCTGCCTACCCACGGGCCTACCTCCTTAATCAATGATTTCGCCCATTTCGCATGGCGGCATTCACTCCATCGCTCCTGCCATTTCCGCATCGTCCTATCGCGTTCATCGGTTCGGATTTCCACCCTAGCCGATTCCCGGAGACTCTCGTAGATCCGCTTGCGTTCAATTGTAAGCAGATCCACGGGAATCACCCCCGCGATAACCATTGACGCGTCCCCGGATACCGTTCGGTACGAGCACGCGATCCGAAGTGCCCCTCTTCGTTGCACCGCCGTTATCTGCTTACGATACTTTTTCTTCTGCATGGCATCGGCCCACACCTCCGCTCCGTATAAAAGAATAGAGTTTGTGGTTGCCATTAAGAGTCGTCTGACTGCCGGCCTAGGCCCGCGCACGTTGGCCATTAATCGACTAAGCTGCGCCACCCTAATCGCCGCCTTTTCGCATACGCTGTCTAAATGCGCCCCGTAGTTCAGCTTCGTATCTAGGGTTACCCCCAGGTACTTGGCTGTCGGCTTCGTCGTTATTGTTACGTCTCCGACGCGCATCGGTATGATGGTCGAGACACGCTTCCTAGTCAAGAGAACTATCTCCGTCTTTTCGAGTGCTAGCTGTAGTCCGTGGTCGGTCATCCATTTTAGCACCCGGGCCATTACCGCGTTCAATTTGCCCTGCGCGATCTCCACATTTCTAGCTATTATAACCGCCGCTACGTCGTCCGCGTACCCGACGAGTTTAACATCCTCCGGTACTTCTACTCTGAGTAACCCATCGTACAGAATGCCCCAGAAGTCCGGTCCCAAGATTGAACCCTGCGCCACCCCTGCCGTTATGGGCCTGCTCTTACGTCCCTCCACGGTTTCGTATTCGATCGTGCGCTCCCTCAGATAATCCTCTACGAGTCGCATGATGTACCAAGGCACCCCAAACGATCGCAGAGAATCCAAAATGTCGACCCATCTAGCCGAATTGAACGCGTTTTTCACGTCTAGTGTCACGAGCAAGACCAATGGCCTGGCCGCATGACACGCTTCATCCGTTTTCTTGACCGTGTCCGTTACTTCTCTGATCGCGCCGATTGTTGAGCGTCCCTTTCTGAAGCCGTATTGCTTGTCTGAAAGGTCTCCCGCCTCCCTGACGGCGCTTAATATTCGCGGTTTTATTAGCGATTCGCCTGTCTTTCCCATAGTGTCGAGCAGGCTCAACGGCCTGTACGATGGCTTCGCGCCCGCCTGACCTTTAGCTTTTTCAATTAAGACTAGCCTAGCCCTTTTCCACCGCGGACTGAACACGCCCTGCACCAGGCACTGATTGTACATTTCCAGGAGCAGCTCAGGCCGTTGTTTGGCAACGGCCTTAAGTATTTCCGCGGGAATGCCATCCAGTCCCGGAGCCTTACCGCTCTTCAGGGAAGAAGTTGCCGCGATAAGTTCGCCTTCGCTAAAAAGGGGTATCTCATCCGTCAGTTCGTCCGTCATTTCTAATTGAGGTCGGGTGGGATGGGTGGGAAACAGCTTGTCAATTATCTTCTCGATCGCCTCTGCCGCCATCGGTTCCATTCGCCCCATTTCTCCTATTTTTCGCGTGACGATCGCGTATCCCTCGCCGAACGGATCGTTCTCTACATCATCTAGGATCTTGTACCAGCAGCGGCGCTTACTTTCTTTGATTGCGTCTCGGAGTCTCTTCTTCGCCTCGTCGTACCCGCGAGCAAGTTCTTGAGCCGTTGGGCGGTTATGGGCCCTTTGAGCTCTTCTTCTGGCTCGAAGGCTTTGCTTTCTAAGCTCAGCGATTTCGCCCGTCCACCAGTAAACCGGACGTCTGAGGTGGCCGGTGGATACTCGGGGCATCGTTGCGTCGCACATCTCGGTGATTAGCCTAGTAGTGCGTTCTACTAGGATTTCGGCTTTCTCACGTCCGCCTAGTTCGTCCGGAAGCCCATTAGAAGGTAATTCTGCGCTTCGAATCACCTCCGTAAGCGCCTCCCGATTAAGACGTCGAGTGTTCCATCGTGGTTCCCGGCTGTTTCCGCTACTTCGCCTCTCCGCGCGTTCTTCCTCGATATTAAAAAGAATGTACTGGTGGTCGCTAGCAGTAAATTCTTCCGTAACGTGCCAGCCCCTTATCTTGCGGATCGTACTTTCCCCAGCGAAAGTTACATCCGGTATCGACTCCCCGAAACCTGGTCTGCGGTAGGTAGCTGTATTTCCCTCGTTCGCAACTACCAGTCCTATCCTTGCTGCCATCTCAAGTATCGCCCTACCTCTCCTATTCGTCTGTGGCATGCCCCACTCTGTCGCTCGCGCGTTAAAGTCGCCCCCGACTACTAGGTCCCCAGGAACGTCTTTTATCGCGTCTTCTAGGGCCCCTAACCTTGTCGCGAAGTCGGCTGCAGTTAGGTTCGGTGACAGATACACGCTGAAGTAAGTGACGCGACCCACCCTCACCCGCACGTAATCGTCTCCGGTTACCGTATCCGCGATTCCCCGCCTGGGCACCCAAACAGCGGCAGTTTTTGCGCCGTTGGACACCCAGCCAGGTGCATCTCGGTCCATATACTGCTCACTTATGAGGAGGATATCCACACTCTCCTCTGCGATGAACTGCGGTAGGAGATCGTGAGCCAGCCTGCTCCTGTGCAGATTACCTTGCAGTATTCGCGCCATTATTTTTGGGTCCTAGCCGCGTTTAGAGCGTTGCGGAAGACCGCGCACGCTCCGGTTCCTGGAGCATGCGCCGTCCTATCGCAAGGCACCTTTGCTTCTGTACACAAGAAACACTTCATTTCTTGAGCCGGCACAGAGCATTGCTTGGCCTTGTGCCCAGCCGCACCACACTTCCAGCAGCTGGTGCTTCTGTCGGGACCCTTACATTGCGCTTTAACGTGACCGTACCCGAGGCACCGGTAGCATCGCGTGGCGCTCGCTCGAACCCGCACCCGGCAGTTGACCCACCCGATACGGATCTTGCCTATATTGAGCAGGGCTGTGGCCTTGGTCTGGTCCATTTCGACCACTGCCACCCTCTGCTCTCTCGAGTTTGGTTCGAAGAGGTGCACTTTGGTATCTTGTTCGTCGCACCCCGTGGCCACAGCGATGGCGCCGCAGACTTCCTCCTTTGTCGTAAGGCCGTCAATGTCCCTGATCTCCAGTGTAGTTCTGGTAATCTTGCCCCTAACTGTGCCTGCATGCCCTATTGCGGTTTGTATGGCCGTTTTGAGTGATTCCATTTTGTCTTCACTCTTACCCACGACAACCAAAACGCCACCGTCTTTCGTTTTGCTAAGATACTTAACCTCTGTATTCAATTCTTCTGGCTTAACCTTTGCCTTGATCTCTCTCAAGATATCGGCGTAAGTCTTACCCAATTCCGGTCTTATGAGGATTGCGTCTCCCCTCTGCCGCGAGGTCTTCCCTGCGCTTTTCCTCAGTTGTTGAGGCTGGCTTTGCTCCTGTTTGTTCTGTCCTTTCTTCTTTGCTTTTCTTCCTGCAGCTAGCTGCCAAGCCCCTTGTGTGTGTGTATCTGCAGCTTCCTCTTGCGTTTTGCTCGTAGACGGTGCAGATCTATCCTCCTTCTTGTCTTTTTTGGCGGGGGTACCGCCGCCTCCGTCGGATGATGTCCGCCCCCTCTTCTTTGGCTTGCAAGACTTCGAATGGTCTTCTCCAGGTTGTTGAGATGGCAACTTTTTCGCGCCATCCTCCATCTTGTCGAGAAGCGTGAAAACTTCAATCATAATAGCTCCTATTACCGGTAGTCCCTCTTTGATTGTTGTATTCACGTTCTTCTGCTTATCCAGAGTTTTTATCATCTCTCTGTTCGTTCGTCTTATTTCCAGCAACTTTTCTCGCAGGCTGGCGTGTTCTTTTAGCCATAACCCTATCACTGTCATATTTTCGTATTCAGCGGCACTCATCGCGCTGGCTATACTAGTGCTGCTGGTTGACTTGTGGATTGGGTATCCACCGTCTTGCGATGCTGGCACCTTTAGGGTGTCAACTGTCAGGTTTCCCTGTACCTCTTTTCTTGGTTCGTTCCTAGTATCCATTGACATCGATTTTCTTCGTCCCGGTATGTGTCCGACCACCCGGATCCCCCCGTCTATGGGGGCAGCTGACATGGCCCCAACACATGACTGAAGGCGGTGCCAGACTGGGTACATCATACCAGAATATAGCGCGCGCTGTCGCACTAGCCCATCTCCGCTCTCTCGAACCTCCCACTCCGAACAAAAGTGATTGGCTCTCTGGAGAGTTTCTAACAGGCGTCACACGACATCACACACTCGCTCAAGCCGTTTGACTGGTACTAGCTAGGTAACCAGCCTCCCGTCTTGCCGTCAGCAGAAGCCAAAGATGGTTCAGGTCACTTCGGCGCGCAACCTCGGATCGCCTCCCCATCCAGGATCTCCCTTTGGCAGCTCACGGGTCGCACCGCACGGCAAACACGGCGGCATGTTTGGTCCACGAAGCATATTTTATTTCTGCTTTACCCTCCAAGGTTACCTCGGCGAGCACTCCCCTATCCGCCACCCAGGGGACGCGCCGCATACGGGNGCATTGCAATAAATTATTTTTTGTAATAAGAATGGCGTGTAGTCGAAACACGTGTGTATATGCGAAATACACATAACTATTTTTGTAATAAAAAGAAGCGTGTAGTCGAAACACGCGTGTATATGCGAAATACACATAGGTAACTATTTGTAATAAAAAGAAGCGTGTAGTCGAAACACGCATATATATACGAAATACACATTTTCTTTTGTAATATGAAAAATGCGTTATTTGTTTATAATAATTATTTTTAGACTTGACAGCAATTTTTTTACGCCTTGCGTATCCGTAAGCGTATCTTGGTTTTATGCTCATCTCTGGCGATCGTCGCCAGATGGCGCCAGAGGTGATCATAAGCACCACCTGCATTACCGGTGCTAGGCCGATAAAATCGCAGGAATGGGTGTGACACCCCCTTAATGGCTTATTTAACCAAATTCGTTAATGAACCGTTTAGAAATTCGCTAAATAATCGCTTACTGTAATAGAAATTATACACGGCTCCTAACGGTTAATTTGCTTATATATTTAGTTTACCAGGCATGCATGTACAATTATGAGGTTAGGATGTTCATCAATGAATGTAACCCTGGTAGAAATTTTGACTGTTTTGAGCAGTTTTTGGCCAGTGCTCGCCAGTAACTGTGTAATTTCGATAGAATTAGTCAGTAACTGGTTAACACGGGTCACAATTTCTACCAGGGAATTATTATAATTATAATTTAAATAAGGGCAGGAAATGCCAAGAACATTAAATAATTTGTAGGAAATATATTCAAGTCATATATAGGTATATTTTGAGGTTAAGAGTTTAGGATAATCCCCATATAAATAAATCAGTTTGATTTTATTAATGCTTTAACTTGATATATTTAATTCAATCCTACTCTACTATCTCTAAAAAGTTGATATGATACGCATGCACTGCACTTCATTTAACTTGACTGAACAAAGCCATCAACTTGTATTTCATAATATCCTGTTATCTGGTAGACAAATTAATAGATATTATTTATATTAGCATGATTTTTTTTTTTTTAAGTGGCATTTCGAACTCGAAAGTTCATCGCCTCATCTACGCAAGCCTTCCACGTATCCCTATTTTGTGCTAACCCTATCCATTTCGCGCCGTTCTGCCCGATTTCAGTTAAGTCCGCTTTTACATTGTCCTCCCACCTGCGTCTAGGTCTACCTAGAGGTCGCGACGTATTTGGCTTTCCTTTCATTATACGCGCTGCCGTGCGATCATTTCCCATTCTTGCAACGTGCCCTGCCCATCTTAGTCTTCGCGATTTAATTATTCTGTTTATATTCGGTGACGCGTATAAGTTATGTAGCTCGTCGTTGTGCAGTTTCCTCCACTCCGGTCTCCCGCGCGGTTTCCGTCATCTTCTGTGGTCCCGTATATTTTTCGGCCAAGAACTTTATTTGTCAAACAGGACCCGCCCTAAAACGGTTTTTCCTCTGCTCTTAGATGATGCGCCAAGTTTCGCATCCGTACGAAGATTTAACCCAGCGGCATTATTATAGCCCTAGTCATAGGTCGTAAATATTTTTACATTTTTAGACATGGCATTTGGTGCATCTTTAGTAATAATTGTTCACGGCGTAGAAGGCGCATACCCGAATGATAGTCTCGTTTATTAAGTTCTCAGGTTTTAGATTTCGTTTGCGATCCATTAATTATAGTTGATGGCGGCGCTAAACTATTTGAATTGCCTAACCGCTTGTTCCGAAATGTCGAACAATTTCGACGTCTAAATCGCCCTCTCCTCGCAAATGCCTCAGTTTATCCATAATCATGGATAGTTTCGTTGTCGATTCGCTGCACACTCGTTAAACTTGCGCCGTTTTCCTCGGCCGGCATTTATGAGTAGTTTCCCCGTTTCTCGCTAGAA
>CM053170.1:15696982-15811739 GCA_012977825.3 Pteromalus puparum | reverse complement strand
ACTGATACTTAATTCGTTCTATCCCGTCGGTAGCTTTTCAATATCGAACGTTATCTACTTTGTCACCGTTTACTATTTTGCCAGCTACTAGTTGGCCTCTTAACGTTGGCACTACTAGAAAATGCATCACGATCGCAATCCGGCCGCCCCTGTAGGTTCTTACGTCAAGCACGGTTCGTGTGGCGACTTTCTTGGATCGATAGAAAGTGTGATCGATGTATTTTTCGTGGCTCCGTCCGGCGAGTCCACCATACTTGTGTGATATATCCTTGTGCTTAAAAGCAGGGCTCTTTGACTGATATAGATCGTTGAGCCATCCGCGCGGAATTTATGACTCTAATACCGTTATCGTGCTGGTTTTCGTGCAGACTTTCCTTGCCTATGTGGCCTAAACATTTCCTCTTTCCCTTTTAGCGTGAAGATTCCCACTACTATTTTGGTGTCGTAAGACGCCGAATGGTCGCATTATTGCTCAAGGCTCGTAATCAAGATCCTTCCTTCTTCCTCTTTGGTCTCGGTAGGACATGCACCGTTTAATGAACCGCCTTTGTAATCAGTACCACGCTCCTTCGATGACGATCATACGAGAGTCTTGTCGTTTACGGAATTTTAAATTTTAACGCGTGTATAATTCTTTTGTTAATCAGGAACCCGTACCTAGGAGTCCGCCGCGCGCGCCCCGTACATAAGAGTGAAATTTATCGTTCTAACATACCGTTTCTTGCCACCGGAGTTTTCTTAGTATAGCTACTACGTCTTATGTAAGTATAGATTGTACCCGTCAGCCTCTTTTAAGATTTCCCGGTACGCGCCTGCTCTGTATAAACTGCGCACATTCCACGTTCCTACCTTTAAGTCCCTATTGATTTTGGTTTGGTTTTGGTTTTTTTGAGCCATGATAGTAAGTGAAACCCACGCGTTTTGGATCCTGTTTCCGATCGCAGGTGAATCATCCGTTCTAGAGGTGATAACTCCCATACCTCTCTAGAACTAAGTATGAGAGCTTTCCGACTTTGATGAGGACGGAGTCAGCTCATCATTGGACACACTACGGAATCACGCTCGTATCCTAACGCCCCCCTGCAAGGCAGCGCGCCTACGCTGGCTTCGTTGCCCTGTAAGACCAGGTGGCGAATCATTCTACACATCTCCTTTCGGGGCAGTTGTCATCGCTCCCGCATTCCCCACGACAGCAGGATTTTTGTAATGTGTGCTAAAGGAGATAGATTATAGACATAGTGAGGTAGAAAGAGAAAGTGAAAATAGGAAATATTGTTGAGTGTTCGTTGTTGTAGTGGTGCTTGCGTAGTGTTTCTAGATGAATGCGTTCGCCAGTGTGGGCTCATCACACCCACGCCGGCCTATCGGCTGTTCCGCGGCCTGCTTATTCGATTTATTCGCAGCTAACCTCTTTCTCAGGGCCGCTTCCTCTATCCGCAACCTGAGGACGCGCTGTTAGGTGGTGATAGGCACCACCCGTCCGTTCTGGACGCACAGATTATTAGCCATGATAACAATGCAAAATGTCTTGCTTAACAAAAGTAAACCTAAAATGAACCCATTCGAACATTCATGGTGGCTTGTCGAGTAAATTAGATACAAATTTCACATTTCGCTTGGCATACGGTCAATTTGACCAAAATTTCAAATCAGCCAATTCCAATGATAACAGAATGAACTTTATTTGAACTTGTGTATCAGCTCTTGACAATTAAAAAAGAGTATATATCAATAACTTTTGATTCATAGTTTAAAAGATATTCAAAAACTTCAAAAGAATTTCAAGCACTTGCTCGTGGTTTTTAATTTTTGAAGATACAAATGTTCTACTAACTTCTGAACTGTAAATTAAAAGTTATTGATATATACTCTTTTTTGAATTGTCGAGAGCTGTACACAAGTTCAAATAAAATTCATTCTGTTATCATTTCAATTGGCTGATTTGAAATTTTGGTCAAATTGACCGTATGCCAAGCGAAATGTGAAATTTTCATCTAATGTACTCGACAAGCCACAATGAATGTTCGAAGGGTTCATTTTTAGTTTAGTTTTGTTGATTAAGACACTAATATAAACAATATCTATTAATTTGTTTAATCAGATAGTATGACATGATGAAATAAAGGTTGATGACTTGATATGGGCAAGTGAAATGAAGTATAGTGCATGCGTATCATATAAACTTTGTACAGACAGTGAAGTAAGACAGTATTAAATTCAACAAATTGAAGTACTAATAAAATCAAACTGATTTATTTAGGAGGTGCTTATCTTAACCTCTTAACCTTAAATTGGTCTCCGGCAGACATCTTGGAAACTTAACGATTCCTAAGCCACGTTTTATTTTAAATTTTAGCTTAATAACCGTTAAAACAGTTAGCTAAGTCTAAAGGTCTTAGCAAATTCGAACCGTTCATTCTACCAGGGAATTATTAGAGATACAAAAAGACCTAGCTAGCGTAATGATTTATGTATTTTAATCTGCAGAAATAGTTACATTTTAATATTAGGCTGAATATTTACTTGATATGAAATAAAGGCAGAATAAATAAACTCGAATATTAATTCCGAGGCTGATGTAAGCAACAGTTCTGTGTATTTACATACTTTAAAAGATATTTTAATTTTGTGCTGATTCTATTTGTGCCATATGATAAAATATTTCATCTTGATTTCTTTTGTCGGTCAATCCAGAATTTCACGATTTCTCCTCAATTCACATATACCTTGAATAAACGTATATTATAAGCGCAATAGTATAGTTGACAGCTTCTGGTTCAGAAAAGTGGCCCACATTTAAAATACGACATAACTCGGAGTATTGTCAGAACCACACTCGAATATTTACTGCTGATCGATTGATCCAGTCTGGAAACTTCACACTCCCACCATCAAAGTCACTCACGAAAAACACGCATCAATCATATACCAAACTCCTCTTTTTGGCCGTATAACACAATCCATTTGAATTATGCGGGTGACGAAGGTTCCCATCGCATATCTACCCTTTATATGCGCGAGCTCGCGCGTAATTAAAACTGCTATGCAAATACTTGCTCGTCCGCAATTGCGCGCTGTTTCGAAAATTCAATTTCTTTTAAAACACGTTCGACGCTGCTGTTTACTCGTACATCCATGCACGTTAATTCCAGGCAATAACGAGAGCGTTTTTTCACAAAAAGAATTCATTAATCTTCTTTTCCATCACAGGGCCGAACGTTAAATAAACGCGAGTACAGTGTTTATCGTAGGGACGCGAGAAAGATACCCAAATCTACAGCCGCAGGAGTGTTCCTCTTAATTACAGTTCAGTGCGAACTTCCTCGCGTGTGTGTCTCGTTTATAAACGCCTTGAAATTACGGTTTTTGTCAGTCTTTCGTGGACGCGGCGAAGCTCGACGGCGGGATTTTACCCGGGATAAAACGTTGTTATTCAACTGTTGCACACAAGACCTTTGCGTGCGAGGGTTGAGTATATTTTTTTCCAGACGCGAGAATAATCGCGAATTTCACGCTTTTATGGCTGCTTTTTGTCGCGTTTAGGCGCAGAGTTGTGGAAAAAATACTGTTGATACCGATGCTTTTGCACTGAGCATGATGCGTTTGGCTAGAACAATAAACACAGCGATCATGGTGTTGGTCGATGTTGGACAAACGGGTTTTCTGGGTGCGTGTGATTTTAGTGTTCTTTGTTAAAAGATTAAAAGAATTGTTATTGTTTTATTTCTAAGGAAGCATTTCTAACCGCACGACTCCAATTTACTCTAACGATTTGTATAAATAATAAGAAAATCTTTCATCCGTTCGCATATCTGTCATGCTAAATGCAAATTTTCTTTCCATATGTTTCAGGTGAGTTCCAAAAAATATCACGTATCTCTAAAAACTCTCTTCAATTCGTAAGTTTCAAAGTTTCGACAATGCAATATAAATACTGCAGTCCAAAAGTTAATTCTAGCTCATTGTGTTTAACAAAGCCACTAACACAACGCTTGCATTATTCGTTTTCCAAACATCTCAACTATTTACTTTTCCACGAGCGTACGAATGAATCCGCATCAGCTATGCAGATTAACCGACCGCAGCGTAATTCCCTCTTTACTCATAAAACACATAAACGCACACGCGCATCGCAAGCTCCAGCGAATTAACAAGGTACTCCGGCAAACATCAAGAACTGTAAATCATAACACTAGGGATTGATTTTCTCCAACATATATTTGCGAAAAGGTGGCCTTTCGCTTCGAGTTTCCCGTCGCATACGCGACATTTTTCTCGGCATCGCTAGCTCGTCTCTTTTTTTTTTTTATTCCATCCGCGCGTATAGAGATGTCGGCGAAAAAAGGAAAAGACAAATGTGTTTTGATTTAAAGTGACGCGCGACATCGACCAGCAGCAGCGGCCGTTACTTCGCTTCCCTTTTATTTTTCTCCTCTCCTTTCACTCTTCGGCAGCGGCTTTTCCTGTTTCTCCGCCGCGACGACGCAACGACCTGAAAATACGAGGTTATAAATTAAAAACGCGCCCGCAGGAGCCGTGCGAGAGTTCTTCCGTTAAAATTTTAATTTGAAATGGTATTTCGAACGGAGTTACGATCGCTTTTTATCTTTGCGTGCACTCTTTCTCTTGCTTTCGGTTTTATCTCTCGTCTGCGCCTGTGCTTTCGCCCCAGCCGCAACAGAGCTTTCGTTACGTTCGAATTTATTTGTTTACATAAACGCGCGAGCGGATGTAATCCGGGTTATTGATGCTTGCGCACCAGCGAAGATTACACTGCTGCTCGGGTTTCTCGGATGCGGTTGTTTTTTTTCCTTCTCCTTTTCATTCTGTCGTTGGTGGTTAACGTTGAGCTTTACTGCGCAGGGAATTTACTGGTTTCGAAGTTTACAGTAAAATAGGTATTTGAAATGCGGGCATGCCATCGTGCGATTGCGTTTTAGTTATCCGATTTCCGTTAGGCTGTAAATCGACGCCACTTCCATTAAATATCTGTGTAATTTGTTGTACGTGGTTGAGTGTAAAAAGAAATAATCATCTTTTGTGACAAAATATTCATACTTTTAATATGTTCTTAAGTCGCCATGAACTCGAGAGACGAAAATTAAAATTAATTATACTTTATCTCCTACTGCCCGTTAAATTTTGTCTCATGCTTCAGGATCCATTACGCTTAACGACTCCGACTTCGGAGTCTAATGTGTTATTTCGGACTTTCCCAGTGGCACGCAAACTTATTTTTCATTGAAATCGCAGTTTAAATTGCGAAATGGCTCCTCGCATTAGAGACGCACAAAAGGCGCGCATTGAACAAGGGAACTTGTTGAATAAATTCCCGCAGCAGTTCCGGAATTATAAACCATGCGGCTTTGTGATTTATAAATCGTGATCATTTTCCTCAAAAATTCACGCCAAAAGAAACGAAGTTGAAGCTCCGTTTAAAAGTTTCCCCCCGCGGCTGTTCTTTTTCATTTCTCGCCGGATTTCACCTTTTAACATTATACTTAATTTTCCTCTTTCTCGATTATTTTTAATTACTTCCGAACTTTACACTCGATCATTCTAATTAGCGAACGCATTTCTTCTTTCCCCCTCCTACGTGAAGCTTCATTAATTTTGGATTTACACCTCCTCATAATGTAACGACAAGACCCGGTTTATTATGCAACAACGAAATTCAGCATCGCCTTGAGGCATCGCGCTATCTAGAGGGAGCGTTTTACGAGCTTCTCAGACAGCGGGGTTCCGTTTTCATTGGCAGTTTTTCTTTTTTAATTGCGCCGTACGTAAACGTGAATAAATTGTGCGTTGATTGCCTTTAAATATCATACGTTATATGCGGCTAAATTACGTTAATTTTACGAGCGGTCGGAACAATTACCACGTCAGGGTTTTATCACTACGGAAAAAGTTGTAAATTTTTCTGTATTCATATATTTATGAAAAAAAAGTAGTAAAATTCTGAGTCGTATATTCACGCACTGCATCAATGCGAAAAGCACATTCACGCTCGCCGTATATCACGGCATGATGAATAGAAAAATATCAACATGCGCGCGATAACAAAAAGGTGTTCCGGTTTGCCGTTTTTTTCCTCTCCTTCTGGAGTAAAAAATTTATAGCGACGTGGATGGAAACTTACACGGCAGGTATATAGCGCGTGCGAAGCGCTCGGGGCAAAATTTCATTTTCTGGAAATTCAAGCCCGGCTTCTAGCTAACGTGCGACTCTTGCAATTCATTAACTTGATCCGGAATGCGGAGAAAAAAAAGTTGGAAATAATTTTTTTTTTCCGTTGTAACTCGAAACCGTGCAGCTTTTCACCTCGAAAAATTACGCAAGTAGTAAAAGCTCGGTACAGCGAGACACACATGACCTACATTTTACAAACGATCGAATTAGCGCATGCAAATGATAATGAAACCCGTAATAAGCTAATCAACATCAAACTAACTTCCGTCATTAAATCAGTCTCGCGTGAAAGTATTAAATACGCCGTCAGAGCAAAAGCGCGTAGTATACATACGTCATCATCAAGGAAGTATCGGCTTACAAATTCCATGCCTCTTGATTTCTGACTTCTGGCTCTCTCTCCGTACAGCCTCCCGTAAGCTCTGTCATTAATAATCCCGTATCCGCAGTAGCCTCGTCGAGGCGTGAAAAACAAATAACAAAATATTCGACGGAGGGAAAAAAGGGATGTTTCTGCGGAGTAGGAGCATTATTTCAAGCATATACGTATATACGCCAGATGAAAGTCGACTTCCGAGTCAATAACCTCTACCACCGGAGAGAGGGAGCGAAAGTCTCTGTGTTTGAATATGGAATTCTCTCCTCTGGCTCAGGAGTCATTAAGTCGCTAAATAAATATTCCAAGCCGAGTTTTGCGAGCGCATCCGAACGTGAGAGAGCGTAATTCTCTTCGGTGTTTCTTTGACTTTTCTCGTCGCTCGATCATCTTTTTTTTCTCTCGTCGAGATCGAAGAAGAGAGAAAAAATGTAGTTTACAAGTCAACGCGCGTATCGTAAAATGAACTCATTACAGGAGCCGGGATAGTAGTATGTAAATGCACATGAATAATTTCAAGTGGTAAAGTTCATGCTCATGCGAGACGGCGATCGAAGTGGGTATACTGTGCGTGAATAACACAAACTTGCGCTGTTACCCCGCGACTCGCTCGGGCGTTAAAGAGCAAACTTTTATTAAATTTACCGACTCATCGCAAGCCCCGAGTTATCGTATATCCAGAGAGCAAAATCAAGAGAAAAAAAGCGCGAGACGCTGTTATCGGTTATTTATATGCCGAGACGCGGGAAAAATTCTCTCATGGAAAACTATACCCTTTTTACGCTCGAGATTCCATCGGCTTTCACGAGATAGCGCAGCTTTTTTCACGAAACATACACCCGCATACTCGAGAACGCTTTAACATAAGAACGATATGGAAATACCAACAAAAGCAAAAGCCGGTAATTTATTTGCCCGGAGCCAGGCTGCACACACACAATGTCCTAGCTTTGACATCGAGCGTATACGGCGTCGTTAATTTTCGGCTGGGCGCAAAGTGCGTCCGATTGTATCCGCACTGATGGGAGGGTGGGACTCTCTGTGGTACGGCCAGCTGTGCACGCGTCGATGAGCCGTGTGGGATCAATAATGAAAACAGCTAGCGCCCTTAAGAAAATACAAAGAGGCCGGAACAACGGGGGTGGAAAGCTCGCTTTCCCTGCGTAAACATCAGGATATCGCCTCCAGACCGGGTGTGTAATAATATCGCGGATCATCGCACGTGCAGGTGCTATATTTACGCGTGCAAACACGCGGAGCTTTTACGCGCGCAACGACTGCAGCGCGCGACAAATAAGACAAATAAGAAATGGCAACGGCGTCGCACCCACGCAAGCTCTCCGTCAGCCTCTCTCTATAAATAGCAGTATACACGAGCGCGCCGTTTGCACGCGACGACGCTTGGATGCAATTTGAGAGCGGGGGATAATCTTTAATTGACGCTGTTACGTCGCGCAAATGGTTCATTGTCGCTCGACGCGAGATCGTACCTATACGTGAGGATGTACGCGAGGCTGCGTGACGGTGGTTTACATCTAAAAAAAAAAGAAGAGAAAGAGCATAGAGGAAAAGGAAGAAAAGAGAGAGAGAGAGAGAGAGAGAGAGAGAGTCGGTCGGGTACAAAGTAAAGGGGGGTGGCGCGCGAGTATAACGCGGCCGGGGGGAGGCTTTAAGCTGGCGCGGAAGGTGAGGTTCGTTGCCATGGCGACGCTCGGGGGAGGAGGATCGATGTGCCAGTGGCGTATAGCATCAGGTGGCGCTGCCCTGATCGGCGGCGTCCAACAAGTGGGTATATACTCTTTGCTAGGGGGTGTCTGCGGTTACGAAAGGGAGAGACGGAGGGAGATTGTTGATACCGGCTGCTGCTACTGCTGTACAGGGAGAGAGAGAGAGAGACACGGCGCAACGTTACGTGTGTATAATGCAAAAAAATTAGACGTCTGTCCACTCGGAAGTATCCTTGAGACGTTGGACTGGTCTTTTTTGGGGGAGGGGGATGCATATTTTCGAGACTGACTTTTATAGAGTGTGTGGAATGCTACGTGATGTTTGGACAGGGGGAGGGTTTTGAATCCGAGGGGTGATGCTGATTTCGTTTCGTGGAATGTTTTTTCGACCCTGCTTTCGCACGGGTGAATGTTTTAAATCGTGGAATAATTTAAGTTCTGTTTAATTTTTTTTTCCGACAATCGATGACGATCATTTTTTTAACCAATTTCTTTGTTAAAGCTGTAAATCAATACGTGCTGACGCGTTACTAAAATACCCTCTGCAATGTTTATAACTTCGATCATCAATAACGAATCTCCCTTGTCCGAGAATTCCGCTCATTTCACACGTGAATTTTCAATAAAACTCGCTCCTCCAGCAACCGATCGAATATCAGTAAAGCGGCAAAGTTTAGAATTCAATATCAAAGCAATTTCGAGCCGGACATTCTAATTTCCCATTACACATCACACACACACACACACACACGGCCCATTTATATAAAAGCTCACCCCTCGTACTGCAGTAGCAGCGTACAAAAATAAGCGGAAAAGAATAAGCTCTCGACGTCTTCGGTGTGTATGAGAATTCCAGGGATAAACGGACTCACGCAGGCGGTATAGCGAAACTCATCGCTCATGTGTGACGCTCGAGATGAAACTCGTCTCTCTGCACGAGTGTGTGTGCGTATACGCTCTGCGGCCGATGCCATTTTCGCTAATCCCTCCTGTGGCTTTGGTATTTCCTCATCACTGTTTCCTGAAATTCCTAGCTGCTGCGCCTTATACGCAAGAGTTGTTCCACCCTCGCTCTCGCTTTTTTCACCCACTCTCTCCCTGTTCAGCAGCGTAGCTCTTTGGCAGAGAGAGGGAGAGAGAGAGAGAGAGAGAGTCTGCTTATTCGGCCTCCAGCGATGTCGCGTATATATGAGTGTTCGTCAAACAGAGGCGGCCTCTTTATTCCTGTGTATACTCGCGGGCTTTCGGCCGATCCCCCTCTTTTGTGCGCCAGCTTTCTTTTACACAATTTGGGATTTATCGGGACGCTGGAAATAAACGTTGCCCTACCCTGAATCTCTTTACTCCTGATCTTTATGTTCCGTAATAGTTCAGAAGTTTGATTTTTTACATTTTGTCTTTTGCGTCTATTGTGTTGATTATTGGTTAAGGAATAATCACGAACGAGAACCCTGGTCTCGATGATCGAATACAACAATAGAGCCGCGTTATTAAGGTTTGTTTGCGATCTATTCGACAGAATACACAGCGCGTAGAAAAGAAACATAAAAAATTTCACTTGTTGCCCCTGGGTTCTATAGGTGCGCCAATATTGACGATGCAAACTGGGTTTTCAAATTGCTTTTTGCCCACGTCGTATCGGTTTTATTCGAAACAAAAGCGGAGACGTCATTTGCATTTTACCTTGATAAGAAAATTCGACTCGGTTTCCGATTTAATATTTAATTCGTTTCGGGTTAATTAAACGTTAAATTTGAACGAGTAAATAATTACACTCGCGCAGCTCTTTCATACAGTATTCTTGGTAGCATATCATGCGTCATAAAAACATTTTCGTTGAAATGTGTTTACTTTGTAATGTTTCACGTGCGGCAGAATTATGACAAAAGAACTGCTAAAGTGTGTGCACAACAATACCAGCTCTCCACGGGGTGTGTGTAACGCGAAGCTGCAAAATGTACGAGCAGGGGAAAGAATATCTCTTTTTCCTGTTTTGTGTATGTGAAATCTGAAATTCAAAAATATAACATAGACGCATTTTATAAAATTTTTATTAAATAAATCATGTGCATACTTCAACACTAAGACCTTTATATTGAAACTGACATCTGGTTAAATTACACGCACGAATTTTAGCCGCTACTAACTTCATGAAATAAGCTAATACGTGCATCAGTGATACCCAAACCTCTCGAGGCAGAAAAAAAATCTCAAAAAGAGAGGATCCCGTTTCCTTTTTAATTATACCTAGAAGCTATTTTCTCCCCTTCATGCATAATACTCCCGCATAATAATCTTCATTTTTCTCGACATCAGCATCCTCGTCGTAATGATACGTACCTATGACGTTTTTTCCGCAACCTTCACCGTTCCATAAGCTCGACTCTCGACAAACCGAGTAAAACCCCAAAACGGTGTTCTTCCAACATCCACTTCCTATCAGAAATTGAAAAAAAGCTCCAACGTGTATAATTCCAGTACAAGCTTGCAGCCAACCGTCGCGTTTTTTTCTCCCGGGAAGCAATTAATTGACGGGCGTAATCCTAGCTAGCCGCGTCCGCGAGCACCCATTTCATTAATTGCACTGCTCGAGGCTAAGCAAATAGTCTTCGATCTTGAAAGCTCTCGCCGCGGCTCACGCGGTAGGTTGTATCTAGAAAGTCGGCGAAACTAGGCTATATATGCGCTTTGGCTGAAAAATTCAGCGAACGAAAATCAAATTCCCGTTTCTATTGTCCGAAGCACAGGTCACGCGTTATGTCAAACTCTCGCTGACGCACCGCTCGGTAAGCTTGCAAGCTCGTGACAATGGAGCGAAAGAGAGACCACTAGAGCCTCGCGGCCTAGAAATCAGGCCCGTTATTATACATACCGTTTTCCGGGGCGTCTCTCCTATGCTCTGACGCACTCGCTGTGCGCCGCCTCGCGTACGTAATCTAGCTCGCGTTCTGCCGTTTAGCCTCTCCTTCCACTTATCTCCGCCGAGGAGCTTTTTTGTCTCGTTTTGCTCGCTCAATAGCAACGACTCGCATATGTAGTATAATACGGCTAGTCGAGAGTGCAGTAGCAGTAGCAGTAGCAGCGGCTCATCCTCGAGGTCTATAGAGCTTGACGCGCCGCCGCTGCCTCAAGTCGCGGCATATAACGACTCTGGCATGCAATGAACCTTGCCGTAGGTTAGGATGTCAAGGACGTCAACAAGTACGCCTAGCCGGGCATCGATTTTCCCCCTGTGTGCGCGGCTTCTCCGTGCGGATAGCCTCTGTACACACCACTGCTAGCTGCGGCCAAGTTATGGGGATTAGGAATAACTCTCCGCTTAGCCAGCTCTCTGCGGATTTATATTCGCGAGAGTATATATAAGCTGCGCTGTATTATTATATCAGTCTTCATCGTCGCCACCGCCGACTCATTGTCAAAGCGGCGTGTCTGCGATGTGTATACCGTCTTTCTCTCGGCGGTGTGGTGTCCCTCGCTGATTCAATTGTTCTCGTCGCGCGGAAGATATATATACACGCAGAGGCAAGGCTTGCGAGACAAGACAAAAGGAGATGGTACTTTTGTGTTGCTGCTGATGTTTGCCGGACACTGTGTATACTCTGATGCTGTCGTGTGTTTTCGTTCTTGTCGCAGACGCGGCTGTTGCGCCTCTCGACCGCTGCTGTCCCTTTTTTGCCTTCGTATCGAGCGATGCTTATGCTATAATGAGAATATGCCGTCATGCGCGCCAATGCCGCTCTTGCTTTTCAATCTTCTTTCTTATTTTTATTCTGCCCACTGTCTTCCTCAGAGATATATGCTTGCGTTGAGCCATTAATAGAAGGACTTCTGTGCGATTCGTTTGTATACTTTTTGCTTTTTCAGTATTTCGCAATGACACCTACATTGAAAAACGTCAAAAAAAGTGAGGAAAAAAAATGTTTGAAAAATCGAGGTGAATCGCGACAGAACGCGGTTGAGAGGGCGTCGAAATTATCGCGTCTGTACGGAAACTTGACATCCCCCCGTTATCGAGGGATCCATGTCACTGCGCGCGCAGTTATTGGGTATTCGCTAAAATTAAAATGCGGCAAACGAAAGCCTCTCTAATCGCCCTGTTGAATCGCGCGTTTGACGAAAAAAAAAAAAATAAGAGATAGTCGATTTTAATGAAAACGAGTCACAGTCGACTGGCGAGCTTTATCCCATATCGTATATACGCCAATGATTAAATCAATTCACGTTCCGCTAAAAAGCGTTATTTAATTTCTTTCTGCCCACTCGAATGGCTTTTGAATTGCGAATGACGCATAGGAGGGAAAAAAGTTTTAACGCTTATGGAAACCGAGTAAAACGTCGGGATTTTATCTCTGGGAAAACGATATTTTCGTACTGAATGATTCTCCGAAAATTCATCTGTAAATTTCTACGTTTTTATACATTCTGGGAGATTTTAACTAATATTCGGAAACAAAAGAATTCCATACAATTTTATTAATTAAAATGAATAATCCGTGTAATATTGAAAAATCAGTGCGCTTGACGTTTTAATTGCTTAACAAGCATTGCTTCGATTCTCTCTTATTTTTTCAGGATTTATTCGATTCAATAATTTAAAAAAAAAATCCCCACGGGCCGCAATATCCATTAAGATCCACAAAGATGCAAAAAAAGCAAGTGATACGAGCTTTTATAGCTGCCATCGGAATCTTCCCGCTTACTTTTTCATCACAAGCTCCCTCGTGTGTCCGACGAGCTCGTTATACACATATCTACACGCCACACACTGGCTCACGCAGTCGATCAAGAAAAAAAACGAGCCCTTTACCGCCGACTCGTGATTGCCAGAGAGCACGCGCTCTCAAAAGAAAAAAAGAAGAAAAAAAGAAGGAGAAATTAGGCCTGATCATTTCAGCAGCCATACGAGCGATGAGCCCATTTGAATATTGCTGGCTTATCGTGCGGAAAAAAGTATCGATTTTCCATCGGGATCGCGGAAATGGATATTCAATCTGAATAAGTAGAGCATCGCTGTGCTGCTACCGTCGCTACTGCGCTGTACATTAGCCGAGCCGTAAACGCGCGTAAGATACCGCTTCTGTTTTTTTTCTACCTTGCCTCGTTCGAAGCTCGTTTATCAATGAAAAATTCATGCGGCTTTCCACGAGATGCGTGTGCAAGATGTATGTTACTCGATTCGGGGACGAGAGGAGATATAAATAACAGCCAGTAGCAAATAAATCCAGTAAATCGCTGGAGGCGTTCGATTATTCAGGAGCGCAGGGGATGTTTAATAGCTGCGACGGCTAATTAATTTGACGAGTTCGGATTTCCATCGTGAAAACTCCGAGAGTCATTTAACGACGCCGATTCCTGTACAGCCGAAGCGTAACGAGCCAAAGTGACACATGCAAAACGTTAAGAGCTGTGCGCGAATGTTTAACGGCGGAGCATAACGCGTGCGGAGTTACAGCCGCATTGTAAAAGCTCGAACCAACACTGGTATACGGACTGACCAATAAGGACGACTCTCGTTGAAAGCGCTGTAATGCGTATTTCAGCTGTTTTAATTTCCCGTATAAGAATACTGCGACGACTCTCTTGACTTCGCTGATGTAGGTTATTTCACGGTTATACACGGACACTTCAAACTATACACGATTTTACTTATCCTCGTGTTATCCGCGTACGTATACTCCTCAACTTTGCCCATCCAATTATAAAAAATAAAATACAGACGCGCAAGTACCAGCTACTAAAAAACTTTCGGCGTAAAAAACAAATGCCTCAATCATTCCTCGAGATTAAGAAAACCTGCCGCAAACTTAATTCGCCCCCCTTATACATCCCTAGGCATATAAAATCGCGGCGGCGAACAACTAAAATGGAAATTTTCGCAGAGTCGCGCATCCCAATGGGAACAGGGAGAAACTTTTTCCCCGGCATATGCCAAGTGCGCGCGCGAGAGAGACTACTCGAGTGTATATACACACCAACGAAAGCAGCAGCAGCAGCAGCAGCAGCAGCAGCAGGAGCTTCTCGAGTTAACGGCGAACAGGAAAGTGCTGCTAGTGGGTCGTTAAGGTTCTCTAATCCAGCGAGAGCGACGACGACCGAAAGCTCGCGTTCGTCGCGCGAATACGACACTTAACTGTTAATTGCGCTATAAATCGTTAAAGAAGCTCGCAACCACTCGCTAATCCCCCTCCTCCTCCTCCTTTTTCGCGCTCTGCTGCTGCTGCTGCTGCAGAGAAACAAACTCTGAGAGAGAGAGAGAAAGCGAACCTGAACTCGAGGAATTGAAGATGATTGACGCTGCCGTCCGCTGCACGCAAACCTGCGCTATATACACAAGCAAGCAAGCAAGCTCGTCGTCGTTGTGTGAGCGCGTGTCGAGGAGAGCATGATTATTGAATCTTCCTCTCTCTTTCTCTCTCTCTCTCTCTCTCTCTCACTACTTCTGCGCGGAATTCGAGACTCTAATGAAGAAAAACGGTCACTGCCGGGCGCTAATGGTTTTCGATATTTTATATACGACATACGCACGCCGGCTGCGTTTTAATCGTTGAGCTTTTGATTGAAGCTTTAGCCGATTGATCGGAGCTTTCTTAATTTATCCGATTGTTTTATATTACCGGGAATAAAAAGGTCGCGATTGGAATTCTGAGAAATTAATTTATCTTCACATGAAACCACAATATTAATAGTTTATTCGCGGACGAATAGTATGCCAGTGAAACAATTTGAATAGTTAAACTATTTTCCATTCACGTGCAATTCTAACTGATTGGCTGTAATAGAAGTTAATAACCAGATTGCAATAGAGGGGAACTATTTTTGAATTATAGATTTAATGAAGCTTTGTAATGCACGTGACGTTATACTGATAAAATATTTTTGGAAATATATGTTCCTCCAAATATTCTAGAACAAGAGCATGACTAAAAATCAGGAATATATCAGCTTTATAATATTATAATGTGTATGTAGTCGAACGTTGTTTAAGTTAGCCCCTGCGTTTGACCAGAGCCAGTTATTTTCTACTGAACTAAGCAGAGGACGCTTTTATTTTCAAAATTTCTGATAAATTAAATTTCGTACTTTATTTCACAACACTACTAAAAATTTAGTTGATACCGGCGACTTAAATGCGCTTCGCGCGCAGTTACAGCATGAGCAACCAAAGCAGCAGGCCAAACAAGGCATGTTTAGCATTGGTGGCACACCACTGTATCTAGACTCAGGGCGCATATTATCGTGAGGAAAACAGAAAAGTGCCTATGCGCCACCTATATTTTCACCTGCCAGAGACTCAGATGGAGTTTTTAGACGGTGACAAAAGCGCCAGTTCAAAACTGATATCGCTCTAGCGCCCCACTTATGCATGAGCATTAAAATTAAGTTTAAAAGTAAGCTTTAAATTTTGCTTCAAAAAGGTCGTGATTCCCGCGACAATATAACGAAATGCACCCCTTGTTACCCTGTTTTCTCAATTTTCACTTTTGGAGGTTAGGAATTTAAAAATACGCAAACATTGCGCGGTAAAACGAACAGCCAATCAGAAGACGAATAGAATGATTACCTTGTCTTTTTTAGATTAAGATTATTAATTATATTTAATACTGTTTTTTTTTTAATGTTCATGCGGCCGGGCCATTAATTGAAGTAATTACATTAAAAGAATTATCCAATGGAAAATCGCGTAAAGTTCTTCTTAAATAAAGCCGATGAAGATGAACTTTCAAACTATAGAGGCTTTGAAATTACGAATTTTCTACACCGTTGATCCGATCTCAATATACTGAAGCTCATTAACAACTTCTATCCAAACTTTACAAAGGATCCTCTACTTAATTTGAGATTGACAAGTTTATTAAATGTTAATCTAATACCATTATACGTTCTCGCGGCGTCGCATAATATATCAATTTTATTCTTTAGAGTTGAACTGAATTTTCGAATTGGGTAGTACCTATAAACTGCTAGATCAATGGCACAAAAAAAATTATAAAATATTTATAAAAACCTTTAAAAAATTTCGATCGTCGAAAGAACAGTTTTAATCTTCCTGTAGTACATTACACTAAAGCTTAAAGGTGGGCGTTAAATGAGAGCGACTCTCGGAACTTATTTGGCAAACATAAAAGCCCACCCAGAAACCCAGAAAATCAAAATGTTGAAACACAATTTATGTAAACAGAACTTAAAGTAGAGTAAACTTTAAGCACGTATGCGCGCCGAAAGGTGCGCGCGACTTTAATGTCTGGTGTTTGATGTCCTTTTCGCGAATCGAAAAAGATACGTTATCATTTTTTCGAACATACAAAGCGCGCAAGAATGTTGTCCGTAGTTACACACGAAATCGTTAATCGACGCGCATCGCACCGATCGACCTCGAGCCGTCGCCGCGCGAAATCACAGGTTCCAGAGCCGCTGATGACGTGGGAAGAAACGCCGCATATAAGAAAGAAGGAATAAGTATGCGTCGGCGAAAAAGTAGAGCGAGGAGGCGCGATATATATATGAGGAAATCTACGCAAATCGGTCACTTTTTGCGGTCGCGAAATGGCAAATTTTCAAAAAGCGAGCACACCTTTCTAACTTGGTTTATCTTGTTCATTATATCATAAAATGTACAAAAAGTCAGTGGAACATGAGAAAGCTACTTTGTGACACTGTTTTTCGGCCCTTTAAATTTAACCAAAAATAGCCATTTGTTCAATGGCATGTACTTAATTCCCGAAGGTGCAAACAATTGAAAATATGGAAAAATCATAAAAATTTGAGGATTTTTCGGAGTCAAGAAATTCGTACATTTTTTCAACGCATTTTTTTTTAAATTAAAGCTACTCTTTTATCGTTCTTTCATCCTAGTAATCTGAATTTTCCGTTTGCACCTTCGGAAATTAAGTACATGCCATTGAACAATGACTATTTTTGGTTAAATTTAAAGGGCCGAAAAAACAGTGTCACAAAGCAGTTTTCTCGTGTTCCACTGACTTTTTGTATATTTTATGATATAATGAACAAGATAAACCAAGTTAGAAAGGTGTGCTCGCTTTTTGAAAATTTGCCATTTCGCGACCGCAAAAAGTGACCGATTTGCGTAGATTTCCTCATATACAGCAGTACGCGCGCAGTGGGAAGGAGGGGGACAGACCAAGAGCGAAAAAAATTAAAAAAAAAAGAGCAATAACTAAACAGGCGAAAGCGCGCGCGAGCGCTATCCCTCCGCTAAAAAGTGCATAACGAAGAAATAAAGAAAGGTTCACGTGCAGAAACCAAGAGAGGCAACAAAAGAGAAAACGAGCGACCGAGAAGAGGACAGCCGTGAAAT
The DNA here is from genome assembly GCA_012977825.3 of Pteromalus puparum. Lineage (NCBI taxonomy): Eukaryota > Metazoa > Arthropoda > Insecta > Hymenoptera > Pteromalidae > Pteromalus > Pteromalus puparum. Next base: position 15,794,131 of record CM053170.1, on the reverse strand, counting down.
GGACGCGTACTGATTAGCCGACTGCTCATCCTCTACTTCCTCTCTCTTTTTCTCTTTCTCGGCGGCAGTGCAGTGTACCACGTCGACGATGACGACTGTACGAGCGGCTCGACCATGCGCTCTCCTCGTCGACGAAGACCGGCCAAGGGGTCGAGGTTAACGCGGCCCGAATGCATCGCGAGCGCCGCTATCCGATGCTCGCTGCAAGCTCTCCTTCTCTTCTATCCTTTACTTTTGCTTGCGCGCTTTTTAAGTACGCGTCTGCAAAGCTTTGAGGAGAGATCCACAGATGGCGCCAGATGCTCGAAGGGAGAGCTTGCGAAGAGCTTGAGAGCTGGTGCTATCTGGCGGCGCGACGTTGAAGCTTCTGCGCATTTAGCCCGGGAAATTACGAACTTGTGGAGTAGGCGACGCCACGCTGGAGATGGTATTGACGTTCGAACGAGGAGGCGGCAAGGCATTAGCGCTTTGGGATTGAAACTACTCTCTCTCTCTCTCTCTCCCGCTCTCCCACTGTGTGTATTGATTTGCATTCGCGCCAGGCGCTGCGACGACCTTTAGGGGCTGGAAATCTTAAGAGTTTTTGGAGTTGCTTGCGAGACGTTTTAGAACTTGTGTGCGAATGATCCAAATGCATTTTGTAAAGGGATTACTTCGAATTATCGTGTTCTATTTGTCAAGGAATTATTAAGTTTGTAAAACAATGACTTATTTGAATTGGTTTAAAATGTGTATTACAGATAGCATAAATATAGTACTTTTTGATGTAATCTATTAATAATCGAGGATCTGAGAGATATTTAAAACGATGTCACTTAATAACAGCTACGTGATACGTGGTCAATTACTTTGAAGTAAAGTGTTTCTATTAAAGATGATAACGAGGATACTTATCTCTGTGACACTAGTCGATTTTTACCATCCCAATAAAGCTTTAAAATCTTTTAAGCTGTAGTATTAGCTCTCATAATGCAGCAGCGTTCATCTCTTTTATGATCCGCTTTTTTGATCTTGTGATTTCTCAAGCCTTTGATGAATTAAGCTTGAAAATTAGTATTTAAATCTGGCGCTATAATGTAACTTGAGATAATGTTATTTAAATCTTAAAGAATAATTCCAAATAGTAATGTACTAATGATTTTATTCTTATTTCTGTTATAGGTAAGTCATCAATATACTGTCTATTTATAGTTTACAAAGCAAATAAGAAGCCATCGGTAAGTTTGTTCAATCAGCACTACTTGTTGAAAGCTAATATCAATATGCATTCAAACAAAAGTGACATCATCTTTTGCGTCGATTCAATTATTTCATAGTAATTTGTCAATGCAACAAATAATTAGCTTTCATCGCGTTTTAGTTTTCTTCAAAGAATAGAATTGGGTTTCTGTCATTTTTGTAATCCTGTGCCACAGTGGAATTAAATTTCGTCTCGTAGTTTCAATTGAGCAGTGTAACTAACAGAAAGTTCGTTCATCCAATTAAGCTACCCCAGTTCAAACAATGCTCAGCGAAAAGATGATTCAATAGTTTGAGTCTGATACAGTTGTAAACACGTTTCAGTAAGTTAAATAACATACAATGAATTGAATGCAGATATTACTTTAACTCCAGAGTAAAAGAATTATAAATCTTATAATCCACTTCAAGTATGCTAACATACGTTGTATGTGAAAAGAAAACACTTTTATTCGCATACTGCAAATGCATGCATGGTTCTGACTTGTATTACCAAGTCGTTTAAAGGATATACGTTTTATTCACATGTAAATATTATGTTTAGCGCGTCATAACCTGCTTTATATGCAAAGCACGTGATCGCGCAGGTAACTGACCAGTAACCGTATTTTCCATTACGTAGAGCGCGTTAACTTCTTGCTCATTTCTACCGCAGATCTCGTTTGTACTCGCATGGAATTTCAAGTTAAGAGTAGTCCAATTAAAATGATAAGGTACTGCAAACGTATCATCGTTATTATTATTATTATTATTATTATTATTATTATTATTATTATTATTATTATTATTATTATTATTATTATTATTATTATTATTATTATTATTATTATTATTATTATTATTATTATTATTATTATTATTATTATTATTATTATTATTATTATTATTATTATTATTATTATTATTATTATTATTATTATTATTATTATTATTATTATTATTATTATTATTATTATTATTATTATTATTATTATTATTATTATTATTATTATTATTATTATTATTATTATTATTATTATTATTATTATTATTATTATTATTATTATTATTATTATTATTATTATTATTATTATTATTATTATTATTATTATTATTATTATTATTATTATTATTATTATTATTATTATTATTATTATTATTATTATTATTATTATTATTATTATTATTATTATTATTATTATTATTATTATTATTATTATTATTATTATTATTATTATTATTATTATTATGATTATTATTATTATTATTATTATTATTATTATTATTATTATTATTATTATTATTATTAATATTATTATTATTATTATTATTATTATTATTATTATTATTATTATTATTATTATTATGAAAGTGAATGTTAATCGCAATCATGTTCTAGATTCTACCTAAAAATTTTCCATTGTCATTGAACTGTGTATAAGTACGTTTCTTCATATAATTAGAGACTGCTTATACTCAAATTTTAATTACGCAATAGAAACGTGAGTTAAAAAAGTCGTTTCTCTTGTCGTCCACGCTTAATTTCCACGGAATGTATTTTATAACGCTATAAAGGATTTGTGCCAAAATGCCGCGGATTATCTCTCTTTATGCTATCCGATCATTTGTTCTTAAAATAATCATTGCGTGGGAACAGCGATATTCTCGATCACTTATCCAACTTTACTCAGTTTACATATCGCTTTCAAAAGCGCCACCCTTTTACAAAAAAGCAGAAGTGTAAAGAGCTTCATTTGCGAAAGCGACAACTGCAAAAATATTTTCCTTTCGAAACGGCCGTGTTGTTAAAGCTCGACTCGGGTAACGCTTCGGTTTCCCTCGGCTCGCAGCAGCGACGCGAAGCTTATTAAGACGAAGAGATGGAAGGATAGAGAAAGAGAAGGAGAGCAACGCAAGCTCGACTCTTGCCTCGTATTTCCGGACACACTAAAAAGTCTTGAGGTCAGCGCCGTTCATACTGCATCTACACGTTCGGCTTCGACTTTCTCACTCTTCGCACCTTTTGCAGGTGTAAAAAACTTTAGAGGAGGAAAAATTGTTTTGATTATTTACTCGACTGTCAATTTCCGTGTTTATACTGAATATGGATAAACATACGCAATGATTTTGCTCGTAACAATTGCTTCGATGTGTCGTATAAGAAGGCGTGGAAAAAATATTTGCACAAGTTACATAAAGTTTATAGGGAATCACAAGTTTTAGACGCAAACTTTTACAGTCAATATATGGGTAAGAAGTTAGTAAAACTGCATTAAAAGCGTTTGCTCAGTACCCACACTGCAAAATATATGAAGGATCACTATTCCGAGCATCTTATGCGAACTTGCGCCATCATTCAAAGTGCACTAAAATATATATCAAAGACATTCGGCTCTATTTTATACGAGAAGTTGAAAAAAAAGATGAGTTAAAGCGCACACGGAGAATAATATATGGAAGAAGTGGCTTGCGTTGTTCCATTTTCAACGATATTATTACCATCTTGGTGTTTTATCTATTGTGCTGATTTTTGTGAACTTTTTTTAAAGAAATCTAACAAAGAAAAATAAAAATTTCAATAACGTTTAGAACCTTGACTTTTGAGAAAGCAAATTCGACATCTGTTTGCACAGTCTCGAGTAAAATTGAAATTCTAAACACAGTCAGAGATGGTTTTATCTTATATTTTTTCTGGCATGTCTTTGTAAGATGAATAGATCCACGTCTCTTTGTAGAATATGGCAGCTTAATTAACGCTTTACTTTCATCTCGTGTTTTCTGTCATTCAGGGATTCGGCAATTTTGACATTTTTAGAAACGATGATTTCAAAATACTAATATCAAATTTTCCTTATGCAAGACTGTGCGATAAATAAAAATTCACATTTTATTTATAATGCATCTCACCGCGATGCTTCGACTTGCTTGATACTTTCGAGCTATATTTAGAGCAGCTCTCGTAAATAGCACAACAACATACAGGTTGCAGGCAAAAATATCCTTGGGTTGTTATACTTTGTTTGTTGTTTGGATTATTGGCGAATTGTAGCATACAACTATTATAGTTATTTTGAAAACACGCACGCAAATGATATTCATCTCCTTTTTCTCGAAACTGCAGCACAAAAGACTTTTGGTAATAAATTCGCTTGCCCTCAAAAAACAACTCTTTTGTTTAAAAACCCGCGATTTTTCTCGCATTATTTTTAGCTTTTATTTATATCCCCTTTTAATTTTAAAGTCTCGAGATTCCGTGAATTTCTATATAAGCGCTCTGCGAACATATTTTTATCTTGAATTTTCAATGTGGTTCAAAGTGCACAATATTTACCAATTTATTACGAGTCCCAAGACCTGCATTTGACAGATTTTAGCAGTGGTATTAAAGTTCGTGAAATATTCGATCGTGTCCTTTATTTTCGTACTTTACTGCCAGGAACTTTCGCTACTTTAAAAAGAGATAGAGGGCGAACGGCGAATCGAGAGAAAACGCGACGGAAAAAAGATAAAAGAGTTGGAAAAAACACAAAGTTCGCGAAAAAAGTGTGACAGTCGAATAATCTGAGTTAACAGATTGAAATTGATTTTCCGTCTCGTTTCTCCACGTCTATTTAATAGAAGTGTCAACAAAAGTCATTAAAATGTTTGTTAGTGAAAAAATTAGAATTATACAATTGAAAAAGGAATTTCAATGTAAAAATCAATGGAGAAAGTGATCTTTTGAATATTGATTTTCCAAAGCCGTAAGCACATCATCAACAAGCGTGATTACACAAAGAGCAAAGATGCTAATTAGCTTTGGAGTCTGATGTAGTTCGCCTTACATCGATTGTATTATTTGAGAACTTTCTAATCCTTGTTCGCCTAACAAGGTGAGTTTTGAGCCTCCGGGTCATGGATTTTGATTAAACTATGGTAGGTATTTTCAAGCTTTGGAGATTGAGCTCTCCGCCTGTAGTTTGATCTTATAGGCCGGAACTTTCGACGCGACCTTCGAATAACACACTATACGGAGTATTCAAAGTTTATCGTACAAATTCAGTGCTGATGCTTATTATTATAACCGATAAACCAGCTCTAGATTGATAGAATAGTTAAAAACTTATTGAAATATATATGAAAATAATAAAGCGTATCAAATTGGAAGGTATACGCGCGAGACTAGTTGACGCAGATCTGATTCTAAGGTCAGCCAGTGTCGAGTTCATTTAGATGAGTGTAACCCGCGCGATATTTTTTCTGCTGCGTATCATACACTGAACAGGTGACGAGCAGGAAGCGTCTGAAAAATGATTTAAATCTTTTTGACTATAACGTAATATAAAACCGTATTCACAAAACTACAGCTGCTCTCAAGACTGAAGGCTTTTCCGCAGTTTTTAAGAGAGCACGAGCTGCGCGATATGTTTACGCTGAATAAATACAGCGTACGAAACAAGTTGAATGGAATATTTTCGAATTTGGCATCGAGCACCGAGATCCCCGAAAGATTATGAAAGATCTCATTCCTCGCTGAAGTTATGCACACGATCATCGATTTCCAGTTTGCAAGCCCACTTATATACTCTCCCAAGAGTTTACACCGAAGCACGTACGTAGGCATCTTCGCTCTCTAACCTCAATTCAGTCGAACTGCAGCAGGGGAAGAGAAAAGGGGACAACATCGAAGTCCAAGGTACACAGACCTAAAGGTATAGAAGAAAAGCTCGTCGCGCGAAAGTACGGAGACTACGAGATAAGAAGCGACAAAGACGGAGGGAGCGGGAGAGAGAAAGAGAGCAGAGAGAAAAATACAAAGAAAAGAGAGCAGCGAAGCATCGCAGCCAGCGGCGGTGCTCGTGGCCAAGAGGCGAAATCTAATATAAACGCGTGTACTCTCTCTCTCTCTCTCTCTCTCTCTCTCTCTCTCTCTGTGCTACGAGACGACGACGCGCGACACGCGACACACGTGAGAAAGGAAGCAGATCGGCGGGCGGTTCAAAATAATCCACGCGCGCAGCGGAGGCTCTCCTCTCTATAAATACAATACGAAAAGTCAGTCCGGTGCTCGGCGTCGCGATGCTCGGTCGCTGATGCCGCCCGCGCTTATTGCCCCGATTTCCTTTCATCTCTCTTACCGTGTGTTCGTTAGTGTGTACACCTACGAAGAAGAAAAAGAAGTCTCGATAAATAACCCAAGCAGTGCAGCTCTCTCGAACAGGGACTAATTCGCCGGAGCACACGTGGTCCGGTACTGCAGCGATATCGATCGAGAGCCGTGAATGAGCTCCTATGCATCGCGCGAATACCTGCGCGGCTGAATAGCCGGCTGTTGTTGTCGCCGTTGTCTCGTTTGGCCAACGCGCCGAGAAAAGCTCGCGGCGAAGCTCGACAAATGGCATATTTACGAGTGCACGTGCTGTGCTGCATCAGGCTGCTTGCGTGATATTGAGATTTTCGCGCTGAACTGTGGATGTGTGTATACGTGTGCGAGGGTGTATTATAGGAGAGAGAAGAAACAAACATCGGATACCACGATATTGCCAAAATTTCTCGGCTCTCGGCCGGCTCATATGGTCGTAGGTGATTCACTCATTGTACGTCGAATGCGGAGTTCAGCGAAATTTTTCAAATAGACAAAGGAATAACCCGCATGAGTGTCTCCTTCCGCGAATCACGAGTCGCTCGCGGTGTAACACACAGTGGAGCGGAAATACCTGAGCAAGCTATCGCCCCGTATTATCGCAAAATATGTAACGACGTACTTGGGACCCTCTCTCCAGTACGAAAATAAGTTACGTTCGCCGCTGCGCGATCGAGCAAACAAACACTGAGTGAATCGCGCTGCACCGGTATACCGAGTCAATTAACTCTGCGATTCGAGCTGCTGACACGCTCTTCCTCTGTAATAGCGCAGAGCCACTTGCCTACGACGTGTAGCAGATAATAAATATCTCGCGATCATCGCATAATGCTCTTCTGAAGTGCGAGAAGTGAGAACGAGCGAAGACTCGCGTTATTATATTCGAGAAGCGCGCGTCAGTCGCGGATATAAACAAGCAACTCTCGAGTGCTGCGAAAGTGAGCGAGAAGAGCTTCAGCCATGGAACGAGTCGACCTGCTCGAACAGATACGTCGTAAGGACAGGAGAAGGAGGAGGGGTTGGACCGTCGTCGTGGGCCACGAAGTTCGGTGAGTTCTTGCAACGTCGTGCGTACGATATACATTTTTTTCAAACGTGCAAGAGGACAAAATTTATGCCCCTGGAGATTTTTCACAAGCAGCGCGTAAATCACTGGTGACGCGTAAAATTTGGCTCTATACCGAGCTTTTATGACTCAGCGGTGCAACGCACGGCCTTATGCAAATACGCGGGGACCGGCCGGACTTTTTTCCGCATTAGCATAATCTGGTTTGCGAAAAATTAGAAGCCCAGCAGCTTTGCTTATCCTCCGCTGACTTATAAACCAGCCCGAGCGGAATTACCCTGAGAATGTCGTGCAAGTGGAAAGAGAGGAAATTAAATTTATTCGTGTAGTGCGAGTTTGTTTTCTGTGCGACACTCTTTTGACACGAAATTACGCTCTTGAGGTTGCAGCGCGTGTGCTTTATTGAGTAGGATTTGAATTGTTATGTTGATTTAGGACTGAAGAATTATATACCGACGATACGACGAAGTTGTATATTACATATAAATAGCTTATCTAAAAATAAAAAAAAAAGCAAACAGTAGAAGAACAACAATTTATGAGTCTACCATGCGGTCGACTTGTTTACGATGCTTTCAGTAGTAATCGGTTCAATTTGTTCGTTTTAAATATATACCAAAAACTTTTTAACTTGACTACGCGGTACGCGTGAAGATATTTGGAACAAATATGTAGTGTTTATTTTTGGCGCTCCTCTCTCTTGATCGTGACTTTCGGCGATCCAAGAATTTTTCGGCAAGAATTTCGAGCAGAGGGTATACCGCGCGATAGACACACAGAGAGAAAGAGAGAGAGACAGAGAAAATAAGAATTCCAAGATTGAAGAGGCGAAAAAGAGGGTTACAAGGATTAATTATAGAGCGCAAAAATGTAGGACAACATCTCGTGGCAGATTTCCACGCGGCATATCATTCTCTGCAATGATAGATCGGCGAGCGATATACCAGCCTAATATGTCATTTTAGACAAATTTAAGAGATTTATAAAAAAAATATTCAGCTCATCCGTTTATCCCCTATTAATTTTTCTTAACAAAAAAATCTTGTTTCAACTGGTTCGGAAAAATGTTGATCTTCGGAAAATCGGGTTATAACATGCTCGTACGTGCCGCGTACTTACATCACTCGTTCAAAAATAATTTGAGAACTTAGCGCGAATACGCAGATATTATGAATTTGTCAGTGGAGCAGTAAATTTCGAACAATGGCGCGACTAGCGCCGAAAATTATTATATTTCCAAAATTCTATTGTGACGACAGTCCGTTGGTATTCCGTGTGGTGGGTGTCTTTATGACGGACTTTTAGAAAATTATGATAACCTCTAAACCATGATTGGAGAAGAACAAAAATTTACGATAATGCTGCGGCTTGGCGGATAGCGCGTGTATAAATAGGCGCCTAAACTATTTATCACTATACTTTTTCGGAACAGGTGTTAATGACCGAAGTCTGTGAGGTTACTCAACGACGACGAAACAGAACTAGTTTTGTGTATATTTACGTTTTGAAAATGAGCGTTGCACAACTGTGTCAGCGTATCCTCATGATAATATTGAAAAAATATCACATAAATAATTTAATTTTTGAAGAATTCTGAAAAAATTACCAATTACCGACAAACACTACGCAGCAGAGCACAAAAGATCTAAAAAGATGAATTAATATATATATATATATATATAATATAAAAAGCTCCGTCAACTCACACGAGACACAGACGCGACGAGTATAACGACTTTCCCATCGTCCGGTTAATCCAATCAGGGAAGCTTTGATGCCGTAGAGCATATATACTCGATGCGTGTATACCTTTACGCGCGCGCGAGCGCCGAGTCGCAAGTTTGACCTGACATGTGTGCGTGTGTGACGGGCACCTATACAGGTGCTCTGCGCTCAGAGCAGCAGCAGCATCAGACGATTTGCGCGCGAGCGCTCGCTCACTGACGAGCCTATAACCCACTAAATAATTCAGGCCGATGATTAAACCAATCAAGCAAGTTCAACGCTGCTGCTGCTGCTGCTGCTGCTGCTGCTGCTGCTGCTGATTTTGCTGCGCTGTTCCGTGTGCGTACGTGCGCGCTTGCACAGTGCATTAATTAAGAAAAGTACGCGCGCGCGCGCGTGTGTGTGTGTGTGTGTGTGTGTATGTATAGAGCGTTATACCGAGCGAGTGAGTTATTATCGCTACGTATGACGCTCCTCTCTCTATTAATCCCGGTGATATGGCAGTCCTGATACGCGAATCAAGAGGCAGATCAGCGGTGGACCTTTGACCGCTGAAATCCTTGTAGATATAGCTATATACAAAGTCGTGAATGGCTGTACGCATACACGGGTAAAAGCGAGACGGGCAATTGAAACGCGCTTGTTTCCCACGGCGCGTGCTACCGGATTGAGCCGAGGGGATATAGATATATGCTGAATCGGCTGGATTGCTTTTGTGCAGGCGAGGGATCGGGAGAGATTTTTTAAAAGTTTGCCGAGGGAAATAGGGGAGAGCGTGTGTAGAGAGCGCGCTACGTGAAATTTGAATATGAAATAGCTCGGAGGAAAACACCGGCTCTGAGATTTTTCGAGCTTTTCGGATGCACGCAAACGAGCGCGGTTCAAACGTGCTGTACGAGAGAGTACACTGAATTATGCAAATTTTGTTTGTTGTCGCTGTTTTTCCTCGTTGTTGTTTGGATTTTTTTGGAAAAATTTTCGTTTGCTTTTTTTCGACGGTTGTAAACGTTGCTATATGTATACTGTGTATTTATCCTCGTTTTAAGGTTGTGCGCGTTATCTCTAGTGAGCGGATAATCGAAGGTAATTGTATCAATAGAGCGAACTTCGATTTGATCTTAGTCGGCAGGTTTGAAATTTTTACCAAAGTGAAAAATATCGTTAAAGCTCTATTGGGCAAACTGAAAAAGCTCTCGTTATCTTTATTTTTGACGCCTATAACTAACGAACGTTTTCAAATTCTCTTTGTAGATTGCGGCAATTTAGAGCGAAAACGAAGCACGAAACGCCACTGCAACTTGAGTTTAGATTAAATTCTTATGAAGAGCAGTTGTAAACAATTAGCCTAATTACTCAGTACGAGGGCTTACGGTTACATACAAGCAAAGTTCACGGATTTACGTGAGAGCTACGTGCCGGTTAAGCAGCGGCACGCTTAGAACTCGAGTCGAACAAATAAGTCACGTTATTCCGAAATTAATTCATTGTTATTTCCGCCGAAAGCAATTTAATCTCTCTCGTAACTATTGTCTCGAAATTCGCGAGTTTTAAAACACGACACCCGCATGGCCCACACTACTGATTACACCCCGTACTTTTCTACTTATAACAACGCCATATAATACTCGAAAGTATACCGTTTTTGGCATATCTTTGCGCTATTAACTCTTATCACCTCCTCGCCGCACGTAGAACCGAATATTCAAACGTTCAAGCGTAAAATCCGAGCAGCCACAAAAACTAGAGAAGCAATCGAGATAAAATTTTTCGAACAAAAGTCCCCTCAGCCAAATCGCTCTCGCGGGATCAAAAAAAAATCCAATCCATACTACGGTTGTCGGAACAGGCAGCTTTCGTCGAGAAAAGCATCAGCGACCGCCCCTGTAATTTACTATGGAGTCCAGCTCTATCGCTCTCTGCAGCGCGCATCAGCGAGCACTCAACACATTAATCAGTTCCCCCGAACAGCTTACTCGCAAAAATAAAGCGTCGGCACTCAATCTCCAGCTGCGTCGCACATACGCAATACAGTCCATCAAACCAGAGAGGACGAGGAGGAAAAAACGTCGTTCGAGATATAATCGAATGCGGGAGAGCGAGTAGTGTACAAGAAAAAGCAGTTGCCGGCCATTCCGCTCCATATTTCTCAAGTCTCTCCCGAGATTATTTACTGCTCAAAGCTCGCTACACACGTATATAATCGATTATCATCGATTATCGCCAGAGGGTAGCGCCAATAGTATCAGTAGCTCTCGACTTTATCAACCGACGAGCTTTCTGCCGCTCCGTCGGCGCAAGCTCACCGCAAGCTCTACCTTCAGCCGGAACTTACCAAGCGAGGATCTCCGCAGCTTCGAACCGACGCCAGATGGCGTCACTATACGATCCTCGGAGCAGATGAGTTTGCACGGTGGAGGGGAGCAAGTCGAGCTTTCGCGGGGGTTCAGCGGGAAACTGGGCCACCAGGCACCGCGATGACGCGTGACTGCGATATACACGTATACGCTCGGGGGTATGTCGGTGTCTGCTCTCTGTTTTGTGCGAGTGTGTGCGTGTGTATACGCGTGTCGCCGAGGAACATCGATGTAGGCTTGCTGCAGCGCAGAGCATATACGGCCGAGCCCCGGGTATTAAGAGGCACCGCGAAAAATCCATGCATTTATGCGTGTGCGCGCCCTCGGCCGTTGTGTGGGTATTATCCAGAATTTAGGGTCGAGCTGAATTTTATGCAAAGTTTTCTGCAGAGGGGGGAGGGAAAATCTGAGATTTGTGGAAAATGTCTCGGAAGCTTTGCGCGCTGCGACTCTTTTTTGTTTATTATTTTGGAGAGGGAGAACGTTGTGAGTCGTATTAAAGCTCGTTGACGGATTAATGAGCTCTCTTACTATACGTTCCTATACCTACTATCTCTAATCCCATCCTATTCTACAAACGGCATGGTAATAATCATTTTATTCATTCTTTAATTGGCTATTCGTTTTAACGTGCAATGTCTGCGTATGTTTCAATTCCTAACTACAAAAGTGGGTATTAAGAAAATTTGATAAGATAGATATGCGTTTATTTTTGTTAGTTACATAAGATAAGAAGGGGGGAGCATTTCGTTATATATTTTTGCGGGAATCTTGACCTTTTCAAATCAAAATTTGACTATTTACTGAACATTTTTATTTTAAAATATTGTTGCGAGTCTGAATTAAACTTAATCTTTACGTACATACGTATGTATAACCGCTATAGATATTAAGTATCAAAATAGAGGAGTTTTGGATTGGCTCTTTTGTCACTACCTATTAAATGCTCCGTGTCTGTGGCAAGTGACAATAGGTGGCGCATAGGCACTTTTCCATTCTCCTCATAACAATATACGCTCCGAGTCTAGATTTATAGTGGTGGGTCGCCAATGTCAAAACTGTCTTGTTCGGACTGTTACTTCGGCCGCTCATACTATGTAAGTGCCCACGAAGCGCGTTTTTGGAAGTTGTTAAGTTTGAATCCGCTTCCGATTCGATATCGTATGACCGACTATTTTTTAATCATGAAGGATGCTTTTTTTATTTTCGAATGTGAACGTGGATTCCTGGAAAAGTTTTTTTATTTTTCATTCTCTCCGAAATACATATATAAAATATGTTCTACATTAGTACAATAGAGAAGCTTACACTTCACAGGATTTCGCTGCATATTCTGCGCACACGGAAAATTTTAAATTAAAACATATGCTCGAGGTACTTTTTACACAAATTAATAAAGCTTAAACAAAGCACACTTCTCACCATCGAATCGAAGCAATGAAGTTTTAAAATCCCTCCCAAAGCGAGGTTTAAACTCCTAAGAGAACACTATACAACAATCATCAAAGCCCGGCGCTCGCACCGCAATCGCAATTAACGCTCCTTCTATTTCTGTAAAACAAATTAAAGACCACACTCCGATTGCGTGCAGTTAACATCGTTCAACGTTTCCTCTTGAAAAAAAAACTTCCCTGAAAATACCTCGCACGCGAGAGTTCGGCTTGAAAAAAAGGCAACGACGATCGAGATACACTGCACAACGAAATTTCCGGATTTTATATGCGCGGAGAAAGCGAGAGTATAACAGCTCTTACGTCAGTGGCGGGAGTTTCGAATCATTCTCTCCTCAGCTCGTGTAATCCTCTTTGCGCTCGATTCTTTGTGCGGTGCTGTTGTGTGGTATGTGCCTCGATGAGATTTCGAGCGAGAGAATGCAGGTTATACTCAGGCATCAGTTTGTGAAATTGGCCGCAGTGTAAGCTCTGTGATATGGACCTTTTTCCCAGAGACACTTTGAATATTCGAATTTCTGGCTGTGGCTTTGTATTTGTTACTGTAATGTGCGGAATCGCGCAGTTTGGAGTTACACTCGGAAATGCAATGCTGCGAAGCGTATGTAACGGTATGTTGTAATGACGTTAAACTATGGGTTGTAGGGAAAATGATGATAGTGCTATTAAATTTGTTTATTTTTTAAATTTTTGTGAAATATTCGACTATACACATATGAGTTCCGGTTTTATAGAGAGTTAATATAAAGTACGGACTCTGTGTTTATCACAAACAATAACATATATCATATAATTATAATTACTCATAGAGACCGGAATCACATCGGTTTTAGCGAATAATTTAATTTGAAGTAAGCAATTATGAATTAATTATAACTGCGTATGTATCGAAATATCAATTTATGCCCTTTTTTTGACTTTAACGAGAACTATATACCTTCGCTTGCAATTCGCCCACGTATTTCCGAAAATCAAATCATTTAATATCTGCATTTATTAACAATTTTGAACGCACATTGGAATGCAATATTGCTCGATTCACCTTCAGATTTTCGAACTATACCTAATTTTTGTAGAATAAAATTCCGCCTTTTTTAACTTTTCGTCTTTTCTCGTACTCCTCAATTCTTACATCCCGTGTATCTCTCTTCCACCTATTTTTTGCATCATTAGCCGTTGCTCACCGCTTCTTTTATATCCTCCTACATCTCTTTCTTTCGACCGAGTTTACGCTCGTTGGCTTTGCCCGTTTTTCCGCGTTGAACTGCGCGCAAGACGGCCAATTTCCGAATAACGCGATTTCCTTCCGTCGCATATGCGCTCGACACTTTGATGTGCTCACATTCAGCGCGCCGTTGACCTACACAACGCTTTCCAATACGGCAGGAGAGAGAGAGATAGTACTCACGCGTATAGTTTTATCTGGCTTCTCATTAATATGACTGCGACGGTTTCCTGCTATTGCAGCTCTCTCTCCTATAACAGCCGGAAGACAGCGATGGGTATAACTTTTTCTTTTATCGAACGAGCTTTTTTATTGGCGAGCGCGTGTCGAGAGGAAATGTTTCGTAGATGCTCGTTTCTTCGTGTGCTCCATCATAAATAGATTAGAATCTTCGTAAAATAAGCTGGAGGAAAAATAATGGATTTTTCCTAGAGGAAGCTGGAGGAGACGAAGGAAAATTTTCTGACTCCATCAATATTTTTACTGCCGTGTAGCTCTATTGATCTAAAGTTATACGGTCTAATTTATTGTTCCTCTTAGTCACGCAGGTACAACAAACTGAGCAAAGTCTAATTACCCGGCGGTGCGAATCGAGACGCGTGTTGATTCGCCGCGTGTAAATCATAAACGTTTTCGGAGAGAAAAAAACAGAGCGAGAGCTTCGTGACGTTTTTCGCCTTATTAAAAGACAAACACAGGCGGATACAAGGCTTATCCTAATTAAATATCGTTATCGTCGCTTACCGCGCGAGACTCTTCAATAGTATATTACATAGTCAGATAAGAGAACTCTAGAGCGAGTTTAGATATCACTTAATTACGTGTCTTATCAAACAGATTTTAGTTTATCAGTTATCTCTCTGATCGCGCGTCTTATTACGCGCATAGAAAATTTCAGTGACGATTCCCCGCTTGTCTCTTCTAATCATGATTTAATGATTCGAAATTATATGATCACGAGCTTGTATTAGGCATAGCATCATATTGTACTCTTGGATCGTTTACGGTAACCGATCGGACAGGAGTACAATTCAGCCAATTATAATTATAACGATCAAATTAGCATTGACGTGTTCATCCTCGGGTGCGATTTTGTATCTCGGGGCGGCGAATGTTGTTGACTTAATTCGGAATAGTCTGCCGTAGTCAGAAACGCGTATACAGCTGCTGACGCTTTCAGCTCTGTATAACGAGGCGCCATAATTCCCAGTTATACAAGTACATTGTTCCAATTAAGAGCTGCCGGTTTTTCGCTGGAAAATATTGTTGGCCTCGCAAACAACAATTTTCTATCGCGTCGAGAGTTTTTTTTCATTTCGACCCCTGACGCGGTGTGGAAAATCAATACGGCCTGTCGACATGGTTTTCTTCTTTGAAAGTATAACGATTTGAAAATAAGCAAAAAAAAAAAAATCATAAAACTTGCACAGTTTCTGCGCTCTACATCCCTGATATCTCAAGTAATCGGCACTACCAAGTCGCGCAAAAAATTTCTTTAGGTTTACGCAGCACAGCGCAATTTTTAATCACTCCCGAAAGCTTTCTCTGCCCCTTTGTGGTTGGTTCTTTTATCCCTACACCCACACACTGGTACGTGAAAGCTCTGCAGAACTGTGTGCTTTCACAGGAAATGAAGTTCTCCGCGGCTCCCGATGAAAATGGACACTTACCGAGGTGTCGCTTACCGCGAGCGCATTATAAAGTTCGGGCCACTGGAAATGCCGCTGCAGTTACAAGCTCGTATACTGCAACAAATGCCTTTGTAATTACATTTGGCTTTGACGAGTGAAATTTACTCTCCTCATCCCCTTCGATTATACTATACTCGGTACAGTTTCGAAGTCGAATGAGCAGTTTGCTCTGTATATGAATATTTTGTACGATGATTTTTTATACTCGTTGCAGTAGTCAAATCAATTATTCACTGGATTCATCAGGCGAAGTGCGGCAATTATGACGAAGCTCAATTGTATAATACTTTGCCTTCAAGCTTTCGGAGTATCGGTAAAATAATAATCGATCCGTTGTCTATTTGCACACTGCAAAAGGCTCATCGTCACGCAGTAGTTTCAGTCGAGCTCCGGCCAGACATTACGCTTGCCTTTCCCCCCTCCTCCTTCGGCCCTTTGACCGTCCCTTGACGTCTCTGGTTTGACGTGCCGCCGCTGCCACAACCGCAATCACGAGCAAACGAGGAAACGCGTGGGCGGCCGGGCAAAGGTCGCCGCAGACGACGAACGTTTCGGGCTCGCGCGCGCGCACAGACGTTGCGTCGAATTTGAGAGGGGACTGTGCGCTTGTTGGCTGCGGGATGTGTTTCGATGGCTGCTGCTGCTATTGCTGGGTTTTTAGACCTGACTTTATGTTCATTAATTGAAGGTGTGGAGACGGTTATTTCGAGCCTTTGTTTGCTTTGGTCGCTAGCATTCTTGTGAGTAATAATTTATGATGGGTGTGAAGCTCTAAATTAATACTTTTGCACATCCAACGACCAAATGGAAAAATTGCTTCGCTAATAAAACACGAGAATAACCAGACAAAAACCACGCGAGCATCAGCTGCTGTGCTCGGCTTTGTTCCTTTTGTATCTCCGGCCAACGAGTCTCATCAGCAGGTCATGCGCAACGAGAAAAATACCGCGCGATAACGAAGGAAACTCATCAGAGGCGCGCGCGAGTTAATAACGAGAGCTCGTCATCGTTGTCTCGAGATACAATCATCGCGCCTGGCTGAACGCTACGTGTCGTCCATTTAAAAAGTGTCGCCGCTCTCGTATTTTTCCTCTTCGGCACGTCGCATATAAACAAGCGAAATTGTTCACGTGCATGTTTATACGGAATAATTGGCCGATTCCAGCTGCTGCGCACTGGCGTTGTTAAGAGTTTCTGCAGTCGTTCACAGTTAACGCAACAACCTCCCCGATGAATTGGGAAAACGGCCCCGAGCTTCCGGAAGCAGAACTTTTTCACGCCGTACACTCTCTCCTGTCTCCAGCGATATAACTCTGAAAATAACAATGCAGCGATTGTAATTGCATTCGGCTCGATGAACGCGATCGCGTTTCGTCGAACGGTTATTGTTGTGTGCGAGCGCGCGCTATATGCTCTTGATACTTTTTCAGGCAATTAGATTCGACCTCCCTCTCATTTGGATTTACAATTGTTACCCGATACGATTTGGTTCGATCCCTGATGTATTCGCCCGCGAGCTATTATCGTTCGGCCGCTTTTGTGCGTAATAATGCGAACTCGCGGATCGATCGAACAGCTGATATTTGACGGCTTTTGAGATATACCAAGTATATACGGAAGATTTACTACGTTAACGTCAATGGTGACGTAGTAATCATCAATTTGACGTATAAACGCCATTTGATTTACAATTTTTTGTAGAAACGTGCGACTGATTCGCGCTCAACAAACAAAGCTATAAAAACGAGCGATTTAAATCGATTTTCGTGCGTAATCAGAGCTGACGCTGATATCTACGGATCACTTACAACTTCAAGTTTTAACTTGTTCAAACAAATCAAAAATGTCGTCTTGAATCGTGCAATCTGATTGAAAAAGTCTTCTGGTAATAAAACTAGAACTGTATAACTGGAAAAAAACACTGATAACCGCGCGCGGGAAAGAGACTAAAGATTAGACACTCGTATAGTTGTAAAAACTTACTTTATTCTTCGCCAACGTCAACTATTTAAAGATAAAACGTAAAAAGGAATAGTTTTTTCCTCACAGCCGATAACTTCCTCGGCGGTTCCCATTTTGTTTTTATAAAGGCGTTTTATACTCGGATCTAACTTTTCTTTATCGCCGATATTATTGGACATCATCTAATATCCACTAAAACACATATTGAACGGTAAAGTCATTCGAACTTGAGGCCGTTTCAACTTTACTCATCTTTCTCATACGAACATAATAAATACCGATGGGCGATATGAAAATTTTATGGATTTTAAATTGCCTTCCTACTATACTATATTCGAAAGGTGCACATATACATATAGCGTCGCGCTCGATCGATTTAGTCAGAAAACCCGATTCCGCGAGAAAACGATAATTGCAAAAGTGCAGAGCGCGACTGTATTTTGCGTATCCGCAAAGTCCCAGAGTACCGAGAGTCCATTTCTGGAAGTAGCCAGTGGAGTAGCAAGTCAGGACGTACGTGACTGCTTGCAGATGACTCATATTGATCAAAAAGCCGCTGCGTGTGTGTGTGTGTGTGTGTGTGTGTGTTAGGCCGCCGTTCGATGGAAAGTTGATCTTTAAAATTTGAAATTACTATCACCGTCGTCGATCGGAATTCTAAATCCGTCCGCGACGTTTTCAACTTGGATGTGTTCAGTCTTTATTACTGATTTACATTAAGATATTTCCAGTGTGATAGGTTCCTTAATGATGTAATCAAATAAGACCGATCTATATATAATCATTTCTTTTTTCACTCCTCGCCCACCATCTAATTAAAAGCATCAATTGATTCGTTCCGGGAGTCGGAGCATTAGTCTCTGAAAATATTGACCCTAGTAAGAGATTCTCATCAGCCTCGCAGCGCATAAATACGAGAAGACTTTGAGTTGAATCCAATTTTCCAAATCACACATTTATTTGCCTGCGAATACGGAAATGAGGAAAGAAAAACACTGCACGCGTAGACTTTACGATCCATTCGACCATAGCTACTGTCGAATTTCCAAATGGCTTGGGCGTATATGTATACGTAAAAGCCCCGAAACAAGGCGCAGCAGCGTCGGGATGTAACCGAGAGTAAATTAAGCAGCAGCCGTAAAATCTATCGATCCCCTTTTCTCCTTCGCTTCCCTCTTCAGGCACACCCTTCTCTGGATTTGTGCCCGGCTAAGCGCATACACGACGAGAGAGCTTCGTGCATCTTATTCTCTCTCTTTCTCTTTCTCCCCTGAATATCCTGAATCTGGCCTCTCGATCAGTCATCCGACTGGTTTATTTAGATCTTTAAATTTACGACCTTTCTTGTTGAGGATCTCTCTCTTGGTTTTTTCGATGGTACGTGTGCTCGTTTTCCGCTTCGTCCTTGAGCTTTTTTACGGGAAAGACGACGTGGTTGTAATCAGAACGACTCTTCTGGTGCTTCGCTTCTTTTTTTCCTCTGTGTTTTGGGAATAAAAATGATGGCTGGAGGGCTGCTACGATCGACCGAGTTCCTGCTGATCCGTCGATAAAATTTGTACAGATGCAATATTGTGTTGAAATAACTGTGCTTTGTAGCTTGTTACAAATGACCTGCTTGTCTTTTTTAATTATGCTTTTTCTTATAGAGAGTATACGCCTGACCTCAAAGACTCAAGATTACAGCTTATGAATAAATTTTAATATTCATGCTCAGTTGTGGCTTCCTTATCGACCCTTGCATCTTAATTATTATTTCATCAAACCTAGCCGATGAACATCGAATATCTTCTGCTGATAATCAGTAATTAGTTACCTTTCCTTCAAAAAAAAAAAAAAAAAAACAATTTTTCGTTCACGAAACTTCTTTATAGTTTTGAAAAAGTTGGTAAGTTTCCAGCGGTATAATCAGCGCAATATATTAGCATAGTTGCACTGAGAAGATACATATTTATGTAAATATAAGCCAAAACTTTCAAAGTGAGTGTTGGAAATGTTCACTGTCTATTAGGGCGATAGTTGAAACAAATGAACTATCTTAATCAAAAGTAATTGTTTCGAGAGATGCATTTCCTAAAATAATAGTTACTATTATTGTACGTACTGTACGTATTGTAGGTATTTTATAAGCTCGAATAAAAAATCGAATGGTATAAAGTTGTAAATATAAAAGGATCTGGTTTCAAGATGAAACAAGTGTGTATATTTGAATTCCTAACCTCAAAAAGTAAACAGAGAAAATATAACAAGGGATATATTTCACTATATATATTATCATGAGAATCCTCGATCTTTCCAAATCATAATTTAACCATGTATACCAAGCATTTTTATTTTAAAACACTGTTGCGAGTCTAAATTAGACTTAATTTTAATGTACATGCATACGTGGTACAATTACCAAAACAGCAGTTTTTGATTGGCCCTTTCGTTACTGCCTAAACGCCCCGCGTCAGTGGCAGGTGAAAATAGCTGGCGCATTAGGCACTTTTCCATTTCCCTCATAACAATAAGTGCGCTGAGTCTAGATATAGTAGTGTGCTACCAATACTAAAACTGATTGTTCGGCCTGTTACTTTAGCCGCTCATGCTATATAGTAAATGAGTAAACAAATAGAATAATTCTAATGTTTGTTTGACTTTTAGCTTATCATTTTCTCTTATCATTTTCTCAATATTTTCTAATTGAATTTTCACAGTATTCCCTTTCGCATGTCGCATTTTTCGAGCGTTTACATTGTCAAATATTCAATTCAGTATATTTCAAAGACATACTTTAGTAGCTTTTAAGCTGATACCTCTTCAATATTGGAAATACGAGCGAAAGTCTAATACAAGATAGTGCTATTTTCTATAAAAATGTGAAGCGTAAAGATTCTATGGAGATAGGTATTTCACATTGTAAAAGTATCAAATTTTCAGAACAAGGCTTCTTCAATATAATACTAACGCTGCATGTAATTTGTCCAGCTAGTGCACGTTGTTATCGTCAGTTCGATATTGGAGATCCAATAGATGCACTGTTTTAACGAGCAAAATCCTTTCATATTGCAATAGGTATTAGAAACTTTCATAAATACCGCACCGTAAACATGAGGTCATGGCCATAAAGTTTACACAGCGCCAAGGCATACACATACCTATAGGTTTGACCCTATAGGGTCAAAGTGTAAGTACACCGTTAAAAATATCGAGAGGGTACTTGTCGATTACTTTATAATCCCTCGGAAGCTGTATATAAATAACTTCCATTATATCTTCCCTTAAACCCGCAAAAATGAAACCAGCGCAGAAAAGCGTATCCCTCGAATCGCGGAGCAAAAGTAAATACCTCAACGGACTCGAGCGCAATAAGACGCTTCCGCAGTGCATTCATCGTTATAATTTTCTTTCGAGCGCCTTATTCGATTTTTCTCTCATGATAACTCTCTCTTCTCTATACGACTGTTTCTATTCTAGGTTCTCTCCTTTGTATTTACCTCTACTATCCGAGCAGGTATAGGTATATGTATATAAGCACAACACGGAATTCGGCGGCGTTATCCTCTGGGTTGAACACGTCTAAGCCGAAGAAGACACGGCCGAGACGCGGTGTCACCGGCAGGGAGAAAGGCTTTACTCGCTTCTAAGCTCTCTCTCTCTCTCTCTCGGTGAATTAAGCTCGAAATTTTGAGACACAAAGCTCTGCAGCGTATTTTTCGTTGTGAACTTGTTCCAGCTGAGCTTGACTGTACTTACAGATCGAGTCTGGAGAGGCTGAGCAGGCTCAGCTGTGACTACTTATTGCGTGCGTGGTTTGACATTGGTAATTTATCCTTAAACCTTTCTCTACATATTAAAGAAGTTTCGTAATATCGGCGAATTACTAGTAAAAACTTTGGGACATGTTGGCAAGTTGCGTAAGAACTTTGAATACACTCGGTGAATAATGGATGTATAGGGTTACATATTAGAAGATTGTTATTCAACCGAGATAAACAATGTTGGCTTTATTTTTTGCAAATAATCGTAACGTATATAATGAGAGATGTCTTTCGCGATATAACACGCAATATTCTTTTGTCTCTCGGCGCTCTTAATATATATTCGAGGAGGAGGCGTATACACGTACGGTTTCCGTATGCAGAACATGTTCGACTCTCTCTCTCTCTCTCTCTCTCTCTCTCTCTCTCTCTCTCTCTCTCTTAGGGAAGACATAGCCTGGGAGAAACAGAGATGGAAAATTCGCTAACAGAGAAGCTTTGAAAGCTCTGGAGTAGCTCGAAAGATGAAACGAGAGCAAACATTTTATATTTAAAACGAACGCGGCTTTCCGTGAAAGGAAAAGATTCTAGAGGCATACCTTTTTTTATACGATTGCATAGCCTCCTTTTCTCGTCAAGTACTATTACGTTTTGTTACTAGCTGTCTTCTGTTCCTGTCCTCGTGTATAAGGTAAAAGTTGTGTAAACGTGTATAAATAGCTTTTCCAAATTAAGCAAATTGTGTTATTAATTATCTAAAAAAATTAATCCATCACTATCGCGGTATATACATTCAGCGGGAGCATTACCGTTTCAACTCACGCTGTCGAAATACTCCCTTCACAATGCAGCTCAACCATCGCTCCGAAATTACACAAATTACTCCGTATAACTCCCTGTAATTCCCGACTCAATAATTACAACCTAATAATTCAGCCGACTCTCCACCTACACGTGCGCAAATACGCTTACATCCCATCATTATAGCGTATCCACTTCCAAATTCGTTGAAACCGTATAACCGCAGCTCCGAAAATCATCGCGCTTGTTTGTTCCTCATCTCTCTCTCTCTCTCTCTCTCTCTCTCTCTCTCTCTCTCTCATATCTGCGATAAATTTACTAACAAGTCTAGTATTTCTCTCTCTCTCTCTCTCTCTCTCTCTCTCGCTTCATCGTTACCTCTTAGCTCTCCGGCGATACATTTTTCACGAGAGTTCAGCAGCGAGACTCGAGAGAGCACATAGGAGGGGGGCATACCCGGCTGACTAGAGAGAGAGAGAGAGAGAGAAAGCATAATGCGCCCGAGGTGCCTGCGTGCGCGCGAACGAGTAGGTAGTAGGGACGCGACGTCGCGGTGGCGGGAGACTACGGCGACGGGCCATATTGGCTCAGTCCAGCAGCAGCATGCGCGACGGCGGCTGCTCTTGAGCCTGCTGCTCCGCGCTCGCGAGCTCTATTATTATTATTGCAAATCTATACACACGATAATACATCCTCGTATGCGTAAACTCTGTGCTAGTTAGTAACGAGAAGTTTTTAGTGCGTCTGATTCGTCTGCCTGAAGTTTTTCAAAAGTACGGAATTTCAGCGATAAGTATTCCCTGCTACTGATGCTACTTCCTCTCGTTGCCAGAACGAAATTTTGGCAAACTATTCAGTGACGACGTGTGTGCGTGCGCGAGAAACTCAAAGGTCACGGCGAGAGAACTCAATTCGCCCGTTTTCTCCCGGCTTGATGAGCTTCGTTTTCCTATATACATACGAATCGATAGCGTCTATTATTGGGCGAAACGAGAGAAAAAAATATTCGCGAGGTTAGTGTCCCGAGAGCTATATACTACTGATGCAGCTCGATCCAGAAGAAGGAAATGCGGGTCGCGGATTACGTAGTGCGCTCGCGTGGAAATAGACGCTGTTGTGTTGCGGCTGACGTGACTGCGCGATGATGTTCTTTTTTTTCCTCGTTTCTCACTACTGTGTTCTTCTTTCCTTGCTGTGAAAATTCGCCGTCCGTCAATGGAAGCTTCTTTACGACTTCAATTTGCGCGGGAGTATACGATAAAAATTTTACGCGCCGAACGTGATGCCGAATTCGAAGAGACTGTATGATGTCGAATAAGTCGATTCCACAGCTGTTTCGTGAATTGATGTATTCAGAAGTTGCGCGAAGTTTGCGCTACGCGTATTGTCTTTTCGAAAAGTGCTCGATAAATTATACTCGGATCTCGCGACATATTATTGTTGGCTCAGTCGTGAGTATACTGGTATAGAATGTTGATTGTAGATATAAGCGAGATTATCTTGTTTTTTCGGTGTGATCGAACCTCCGAAACGGCGTGTTAATCGCCGTTAAGTGTTTTTATATAACGGCATACACTTTATGAATCTTAAGCGGATCGCTCCCGCAAATGAGTTATGCACCTGAAAGCCGCCCGTCATTTGCATGACAATATTTTCTGGGAACAATGCGCGCTCGCTATAAATACCCTCTAATACACCGTTTCGTTCGCGCTTCGAAAAAAAAAGAAACTTCTTAATATTCGCGTGCAAAAAAAATCGTGCAACGCGTGCGTCGATAAATTAACAGTTCGAGAAAAAACACAAGCTCCCGCCAGAATGAATACTTTACACGGCCGCTTTAGCTCCGGGAGAGCTACTTTATCCCAAAGATTTTTATGGGCCACTAAAAAGCTCTTGCCAGCCTTGCGGAGAGGCACTAAAAGATATCTGGCGCGAATTTCGAGCGCGTGACACACACACACAGACACACATGTGAAATTCGCGTATATTGTACACACGTATTATACGGCGCTAATTAATCGCGCGCCGCAGCCTCGTTAAGGGCGTATATCACGGTAGGCTGCATCGGGAAAAGAGAGAAAAAGCCAGAGGGGGTAATATGGATCGAAGCTCGCTATCCGAATATAAAGAAAGCCATCGGGCTTTTCTCCGTCGAATTGGGCTTGGCGCTCGGATTTGCATTTAAATTGGTCGGACCGTGTTTTTTCTGCCTCGCTGAGCCTCTCTTGCTCTCGTTTTCGCGGCGACTGATGAATTGAGAGGCCCATACGTACACGAAATATTATATAAGAACTATAGTCGCTGAGATGATTATTTTTGCAAAAAGAGTTCAACAACCGCCAACGTGCGAATCGCACCGGCGGTCTAATCAGCCACACGTGGAATCCGACGAGACGCGAGAAGTGTAAGTAGTGTACAGTCATAGCGACCGAAATAGCTCATTCTCTCCGTCTCGGTATCGTTGTGTCGCGTAAAAGCGTCTCGCGCGACGAGGTGTCGCGTTTCGCCGAAGAAGAAAAAGAAACGAGAGAGAGAGGAAGTAGCATGACAGCAGCTTTTTTTCAAGGGCCACCATGTATACACTTACTGTTTGTGCTCGGTGTGTTACGATCGATCGAAGATCAAAGTGTTTATCAGAGAGAAGATGCCGCTGCTGCTGAGGAATGTGTGCAGTGCTACGTATAACGATGATTGATGCGAAGCTGCAGATTCGTTATTGCGAGGATTTATTGCGGCCGACGAGCTTTGACGGGAAAGTCACATTGTGCGAGCTCCGCTGTGTGTGTGATTGACGAGGCTTTTTCGAGCTGACTGACGGTAATGCTGAGAAATTTTCGAGGACTCGATGCAGAAAGCTCAAAGATGAGGCTTTAGACGGATGGGAGTCTCTTGAAAAAAAATTTTTTAACGCGTCTCTTTTTCCAAGCAGATTATTAATCAAATCGTGTATGGGTTTACTTTGCTTCCAGCGTGGTTTGATCCGTAAATCACTCGTATGAGGACGGGTAATCCTTTCCGCCAGTATTTCACGTCCGTTTAATAAAAAGAACGAATGGTTATATACGTGTTTCCGAATGTATACCTGCTGTCTGGGCGCTGCTCGACAGTAAAATTTTACGCGGCTTTTTTCAGGACGTGCATACCGAAAAATGCGCTTCAAGAGCGTCGAAAATAAAAGAATAAATCCCTCTCGTTCGCATGTACTGTAATTTATAGTCAGTAAAAAGTTCAAGATCGATTTAACCAGATCGAAGCTTATACTAGAAGTGTCTCGGAAATATTCAGACACAGTCGTACGCGCGACTTCACTCACGGAATGTAATAAAAGTTTCTCGTAATAGAGCGCGAGTTCTCTCGCATATAGGAATAAATCCAATGCTCGATTTTTGTATAAAAAAAAAAACACCTCTCAATGCCTATATCTCGAAAATCAATTTCCGCCCTCTCTGGTTCCGTTGACTGGAGCGCATTCGGTATTCGGCGCTGAATCCCCGGAATTTCCAACCCACGCGATCCAGCCCATATATATATATATGTATATAGACACGTGGCTCGTGCATAACTAGATATAGAGGAGAAAGAAGGAGAATTAAAAAGGAAAAAAGGCTAAAGTCAGGGACGTAATTTAGAGGAATCGGAGTGAGTAAAGGGAATCCCGGTCTTGGTACGGTTTCTAGCTCGCGTGCGCAGCCTCGGGATATGCGGGGCTGATTGGAGGTCGTCGCGACGATGCGAAGATGAAGTGCCGCCGATGTAATGAGATCGATTATGCGGCCGAGCGATGCATCCGTAGCTGCAGCTGCTATTTATCGGGCCGGGAATTGGGTTGACCAGTCTCGAGAAGACGATGTAGTCGACCTTCGCGGTTTCTTCATTTTTTCTCTCGTTTTTTTTCCACCACGACGAGAGATACTCGAGCTCGTTGGATAAAAAAAAAGAAGCTACCTCTTCGAAAGCAAACTAACAAATTTGTTCCCGACCGGAAAAAAAAAACCCAGAAAATAGTCCAAGCGTCTATAGTCGCGTGTTTGTGAGCGCGCGAGAAAACTTTGGCGGCGAAAGCCTTTAAAATTAGAACAAAAGCTCGAGAGAGAGAGAGAGAGAGAGAGAGAGAGAGAGAGAGAGACGCGAAGCTGAAGCTCCCTAATGATCTAACGGCGGGTCGATCGCTCGCGAGGTCGTCGTCGTCGTCGTCGCGTCTGCACAAGAGCTGCTTCTGTGCATCGCGTGTATATATCGTCCACGCGACGTCTCTCTTGCGCCCATTTCGCGACGAGATAGAGATATCGCGCCAGAGGGAGAAATCGCCAGAATCTCAAGTGCTCGAGCTATAGCATATATGCGTCTGTTTTCTTAATAAGGTCGATGAAGGATATTCCCACTTTTATTCCCCCCTCTCTCGTCTCCGTGTATAGAGCACAGTCGAGAGCTTATCTCGCTCGTGTTTCGTTCTTCTTTTCTCCGAGAAAGTTACCGTGGCGTTATTTCAGGAGATTAGTGCTGGAAATTAAAAAGTGCTTCTTCGAGGGGAGGGTATGTAGAACGACGTTTTGGGGAACAGAGATGCTCGTCTTAGTGCAAATCTCTGCTCCATGTTTACCTAATGAGTACGAAGACGCGTCATGCGTTTTTAATTAAATGTGCTTGGAGGTGCGTGAGATAATCGCGAGAGTTTTACGATGTGATTCGGGGAAAAGCCGAGCCAAGTCATATATAGTATAGCCGTGAGACGGAACAATTTTGGACTGGACTGGTCTTTCCCCCACCGCTTGAGCTTACGGACTATCTAGTCTTTGTCAAGCGGAGATAGGTGGCGTGTGAGAGTCTGCGCACGGAATGTATTTAGAGATGCGCTATCCATCTCAAAACTGTATTCTTGAGCCTCTTATGCTTGATAAATTAATTGATTTTTTGTTTATATCATATTGTTGTTATCCTCTCTTATATCGTAAAAAATCCGTGTAAGTAATAATAAAAGAAAATAAAATCAGTAAACTTTTGTGATTACATAGTAGACATAGCCGGTGTTTTCCAAAATCACCCGGATTTCCAAATTCACCCGGAGCGTGTTGGATAACATAATATAGAGCGAAAGAATTCTCGCCGCGTTTACGTAACACGTATAAAGATAAAAATACACAACGCGTTACATTTCGAGACTAGCTTCTCTCTCTACAAAATTTGAAAGAACTAGTCGATTTCAAAGGTTTTCCAACTATATATATCTCAACACTGATGCGCAAAAAAGTATATAATAGTCAATCGCGTCGTCGGTTACAAGTGTACGCGATATACACGCGACCAAGATGACGAAGGCGAAAAACCCATCGCAAAAACACGCATTAGATTACATCGTCGTGTCGTTCGGGAAAAAGTCGAATATCAAGATCCGCTGCGTTGCTGCAGCCATTAGCATTCCGGTTTCATAACCGGCTGCGCGAGAAAAAGCGGAAGGTAAAAAGCGCGCGCGGAAAATTCATTAATTAAAACAAAATGCGCCGCTATACACTCGTAACATTTTTAGCGCCGCACTGCAGCAGCTTATACTCTCCGTCGTGTGTATATAAGGTAGCTATAGAGCAGCGACTGCAGTGGAGAGAAAAAATTAATCTCTTCTTCTTCTTCCGCGTGTATATACAGCCAACCGAGCGCAAAGGAATTTCTCTCCTCGAATATAGCTCGGCTCCGATGCTTCGGCGTTTGATAAGAGAACACGCGGCGCGAGAGATCGAGCCTTATTTAGGCGACGCGACGGACGAGACGCGCAGACTTTTTATGTAGCTACACATCGCGTCCAATCGAGCACTTATAGACCTGTGTACGTACAGTATGTAGCGACGAGACGAGAGCGCGAAAATCGCTCGAGTGGAATTAACGCGCGTTGGCTTTTTCTGTGACGAGGATTAGTGAAAACGATTTTGCTGCAAATAATTGCTAGACTGATGAATCAATTTTCTTTTTTCATTTCAACCGCCGATGGTTGCAAGTTCGCTTCGAGTGAATTGTTCGCACGTTTCCACTGAATGTTGCGTTGGTTTATTTAATTAAAAGGAACAATGTTGTTTCCGACTGGATGGAGATAGATTTTTAATCGAGCGCGAATAAATTAAACGGTTTCCATGCGAGGATACTTTTTCAAATTCGATTTTGCAGAAGTGGATATGTTTTGTGTAAAGTTTTTGGAGAAGGGTCGTTTTCCAAAATTTGTATGGTTTTCAAAACTCGAA
The DNA here is from genome assembly GCA_012977825.3 of Pteromalus puparum. Lineage (NCBI taxonomy): Eukaryota > Metazoa > Arthropoda > Insecta > Hymenoptera > Pteromalidae > Pteromalus > Pteromalus puparum. The sequence goes on along the minus strand of CM053170.1, from coordinate 15,765,546 downwards.
ATCAATCTGGAGCGTAGGAAACGAATACCCATAAAAGCAATCATTTTTCCACTCATAATGAGAATAACGTGCCGAATACACCTCTTAAAAGAGTGTAAGGCACAGTTGAAAATAAGAACGAAAATTCATGTTAAGGTCGTATTACAGCTGCGCTGATATGATATCGCGTGATTGAAACGGCCAAGATAATGGGTAAAGCGTCGTAAAACCTATCCTTTATGGGCATTATGTAAAATGTAATTGTAAGCTTTGAAGAGGGTGCCTGACAGTCATACCCTTATCGTCTCGCACTACTTTACAAGGCGTGCAATCAATTTTGATTATACAAGAGGCGCCACACACGGTTCCCACTTAACGATACAGTGCTTGTTGTTAGCTTTATCAAACTCTGTCCGAGATCAAATTATGCCATATTAAGATTTGAAAAAAATATAATTAATATCTTTATTCTCAAGTCGCATCTGCGCGGTTCGATAATTTTATCAAAGAAAGCCAATCTTTTCATGCCTCCCACGTCCCGCGGTCGATCGTATATATCGAGTTCGAAGCAATATGATGCCTTGATAATGATAAATGGTATTATTTGCATAAAGAAAAAACTAAAAAATCCCTCTCTGATATATCAATGCGCACTTATATAGATTGGAGAAATAAATTATGATGCATGAAGTAATTTCCACAGGGACGACATCAGATCTTCTTTTTCTCTATGATGAGAGTATATTAGCGACGAGCAGAGACACGATGCTTTTATTGTTACTTTTTTCTTTTACGGAATAATCGATATCGGCGAAGTAGGATTTCTTTAGGGACGCCGCGCACTGCGGATACTATGAAATCATGACGTCATTGCTTTCGCTATTCATGCGGCTGAAAAATTCAAGGGAATATATGAGTATGAAAAAAAATTTATTCTCAAGTCGTCGAGCAGCTTTGATTTGAAATGGTTAATGCAGTTGGCGTTAGTCACTTCTCTACTCGGATTTAGTTCATAGGAATACGAGCCAGACGTAGTAACCTATAGTCAAGCTTGACTTAATAGTATTTTCCAAAGTGTATATATGCGTTTGAAAATTCGAAAACTGTTGCCAATATTCAGAGACTTACTTCCCGTGCATTCCTTCTTTAACAAATTACGAGTCTACAAATAGTACTGAATCATGCGACTTCAAATAAAAATAATTGCAGTAGTGTATTTATATATTTAAATAATTGACAAACGTTATATAGTTGCCGTAACATCTGTTCGAAGTTATTTCGTACGTCTCGACACAAAGTGTAAGAGCTTGAAAATTTATCTGTGAAGACACTTTAGTTCGATTACATAATCCTTTTGTCTGCTGCTCAAAGTGTGTATTACACATATATACGCTACTCGTTCGAATGATTATATGAATATGTCACAATAATGAAAATTAAAAATAACCAGTATTCAATAAAGTAGTCTTAATCAAAAGAACAAATATAAAATAAATCAACGGCAAATTGTTTTAGCTACGTTGCTCAAAAGGAAAAAGCTAGCTTGCACAAATTTACGAAAGCTCGTTTCATCCCTCGCCTCCACGTATGTTCAGTAGCTCTCGCTCTCGCCGTGTACATACAAACGTATAACCCTCTAAACCTTCCTTTGACGCGTTTTATTTTCTCCCTCGTACCTCGTCTTTCACTTTTTCGCTTCCGCCTCTTCTTTTTCTACTATCTCTATCTCTCTTCTTATGCTCGCAGCCGTCTCGCTTAAGAAAATACTCGATAAGAAAATATTTGTGCGATCGTTTCGAAAAACAGTTTTGTCGCTCGACGTACAGCGCAAGAGAGGGACGGAGCTGTTTGCTCGGCTGCCTCCAGTGCGCGGTGTACATATCTAGCGGCCGACCGATAGCTCGAAAAAAAATATTTAATCTTTTAAAATATGTCGTTTGTGTGTGTGTGTGTGTGTGTATCTCCAATTGCGTTGAATATTCATAAACGGGAAATAATTCGCTGCGCGATCTAGATTCGACGCAGTATCACGTGCAAGCTTGTCTATACGGGGATCGATATTTACCGCTGGAAAACTTGCAGATATCGAGAGAGGGCTTTTTATTTATCGTGGCTTTGCGCTCTCCATATAACTCCTTTAGCCGCGGTAAAAATCGAATCTCCCGCCCTTTCGCTCTTGTCGAGCTTTTTCTCAGAGACTAAATTTCCTCAAAGTTAAGGAATAATTTATACTTCCCGCATTTTGATTTTCACTTCAGAAGTTGCGCCGCCGCCGCGCGCATCTTTAAGTATATTCACGCGTATACGCGAGCGAGTAGCGGCAAACTCGATAAGGTTGAATTTGCATAAAATTTTCACGCGAAAAAATCAGCAGTCGTCATGACGCGACTGTGATGGCAAGAAGACCATGAATACCGGATTCCACTTTCAAAATGACAAAGTTTAAAAGCTCGTTTATAAAGTATGTATCCGAACAAAGAGGTATCTATTATGCAGCGCACAGCGAAATTACGCGCCGACACGCAAAAGGCTTTCGGCTCAAAAGCTCTAAATATACAACGAGAACTTGCGGAGCGCTCACACGCACTTGTGTCAAATGACTATATAGATTCCAGGTTAAAATAACCAAGCGTCTAGTCTAGTCGATCTTACGAAAGTTCGAAGCGTCTTGCATTATTAATAACCCGGGCTGAGGTTAGTAGCCGCACACGCGGCTTTCCAAATCATTCATCCCTCGTCTAACGTACGTCGCGGGAGAAAATTTCCAATTTCTCAGCTGGCTGATCCTGCCACCTCCGCTTCCGCGTTGTTTTAGCCAACTACAAAGGCGCGCGCGCGAGAGAGAGAGAGAGAGAGAGAGAGAGAGAGAGAGAGAGAGAGAGAGAGAGAGAGGGAGGAAAAAGGAGAAAGTCCTTTAACAGTTGTTAGCCGCGCGGCACGGAAGGAAAAAGGTGGAGGAAAGCTCCGCAATCGATTACTTAGGAGATGTGCAAGCTCTGTATATACGTGTATAACTGTGCGCGGAGATCAGTGAAAGAGAAAAAAAGGAGAAGAAAGCGATCGCTTATTTCTCGACTCGATCAATTAATACCTTGTTATATAGGCCCTCTGATTGACACTCATTGCAGCTCGTAAATTATCGCGATCCCCCGGGAGAAAGAGACGATACTGCGGCCAAACGGATTTCCTAATTTTGCCTTTTATTTTCGCTCTTCTCTTCGCAGCCAGCTTCTATTAATAAGCACTCGCGTATCATCACGCGAGAAAAGGATGTACATTAAGTATAAGGTGTGAGAAATTGCGAGCCTTTGTTTCGCGACCTTTTTTCTCGTTCTTCATCTTTTCTCCGCCTTCAGAGAGACGGCGGCGCTAGGAGGGGGGATCGTCATTGTTTATGTATACGAGACGTTGTATATACGCGTGGCGCTTTGTTGTCGATTCCTCTTTTGCGGCTCGTTAATTGCGCGGCTGGCGCGTTGCACTTTTCTTGTGCTTTTTCTTTCTCTCCGAGGCTACACTAACATTGCTATAGTGAATAATGTATGGTTTATTAATCGTAGTGGAAGATTCATTTTTTTCTCGTAATGCGTAGCACCTGCGAGTGTCACTCTGATTTATCTTCTCTACTGTATAGTCTACTGTGGCTCTGATAAGCCGAAAAATGCTGAACGCTCCTGTAATTACTGATTATATACTCGTCGTCGTCGTCGGCAATGTTTTCTCACTGACGTATCCGCTATTGACGAAGTATACACAGTTTATCTTCATTATGTAAAGCGATATTTCATAAACGAACGGTACTTCGGCGTATATTTTTGATCGGTCGTCTGCACTCGATCGATGAGATTGTGAGAGAGATAGATGCTTGGTATTGAAAGATAATCGTCTATCCTATTGTGCCGTCGTAATGATCGTTTCTCTCTTTCGTATATAAGTATTAGACGATTGGCTTCTATACGTAGTGTATTATAGCAGTATTATTCGACCTCATCAATTCGTTAAACGCTGCTCGGAATTTCATCATGCAAATGCGCCATTGTTAAATTTTTTTTCACAGGCAGGTCATATAAGAGACTTTGTTTGTCAAAGGATGGGATGCTCTTTGCATTATGCATCGAGGTACAAATTATAATCCGGCGAATTATTTTAGATTTAAAACTATACGTGCGCTCCGTTTCATACATTTTTTGTGCGAAATTTAAATTAAATTACATTATATTATGCGCGGTTTCACCACATAAATTTAGCTGCAAAAGCTTCAATCTTCAAAATATAGCCTTCGCGAATCCATTTTTTCGCTGCTAAAAGATTCAGAAAAAGTTTATCTGTCCGCCGATAATTGAGCGCGTTCGTCTCTCGCCGCGAAAAACAATTAAGCCGACACGTGCAGCATATATTACAACTCGGGCGACGACGAAGACACTTAAAATTATCAGCTGCACACCTCCCCGTGTCTAAACGAATTCGAGGCGGGCGTGTACTCGTAACAATCGTATCCGCGCGACTTCTGTGTCTTTCATCGAGGCAAACGTCACGCGCAAGTGCGCAAACAATCGTCGGCGCATTTTTCCGCGGCGTGAAAATCGTCTCTCGACTGCAGAGAGACGCGCAATCGACATTTTTCGACGATGATGTAACGAAGTCAGTTCGATCGAGCCACAATTTAATGATCATTTATTCCTATGAATATTTAGGCGACTATACACTGTGACGCGAATCGTTAAATTGCGCGCGAGGTTCAAATATTTCTCGTTTAGAGACGTAATAACAAAAAGTCCTTTTGCGTTCTGATTTCATCGATGACAGATGAAATCGAACAATTCCTGGAATATTTCACAATGAAATTCGTTATAAAAACTGTTCTCGGAATTTATGCAAAAGTTAGTTTAATCTGACCAAATAAAATACACACAACAAATATGTTGCACGTGTAAAAATACGAGTAAGGCCGATTTAAAAATTCCACTCATCGTTCACGATATATTTACGTAACTTTAAAAGAGAGAAGAAAAGCCCCGCGTCGGATAAAAAGGGGATCGCGAATTCAGCTCGCGCGTTTGTCACGCGCGCTTCATAATACTTCCTTCCCGAAAATCCGAGATACCCGCGTTCGCAAAAAGGAGTCGATTCTCGCACACGTATAGACATACAACCTAGCTATACACACACACACACACCCACCCACACACACCCACACACTGACACAGGCAGGCCCCCCACGAAATTTCTCACTCGACGCTTCTCGAAGCTTAAATATATATATATGCTCGCGATGTGTTTTCATTTTTCGCGGGCAATTTTTCATTCCGCGTGGCGAGATTACGCCCAGATAAAAACGCTTCGCTCGCGCGCGCGCGCACTGAGGAAATTACTTCCTGGAATTGAAAGGAGAGCGAGGCTCGCTTTCAGTCAGTGCGCTAATTTTCTGATCCCGTTTTTTTGGCCGCGTTATGTTTATATACCGCTTTCGACGATGTAAATAATGACGATGGCTTTGCGACGCTTTAATCGCGCGCGATTATTCACCCCGTGACGTCAACTTTTCGCACATATGCCATATTATGTGTGTCGCCTTGTACAGAAATATTCTTCGTTTGCATTTTTCGTACCGTGAATCTTTACCAGAAGTGTATATAAGGCCGTTTTCGTGGAAATTTGTAAACAAAGACGGTTTCGTTCGGAGTTGAAAAAGCATCGAGCACATCGCAATTAGCATCGTTCGGAACGCGTGTGTACGTTATATATACGCGAATATTCCGAGCTGCCTTGTGGACGCGTTTCGACAGAAATAAACAAGTGCATGAAAGCACGCGCTTGACAAGCTGCCGTGTGTAAAGAAAATACGACAATAATACACTCGCGTTCGCAAAAACCGAGAGGCGCAACAACAGGAAAGAAGGCAAAGAGAGAGGGAGAGCGGGTTCCCCGAGATAAAGTTCGTAATGTACTGCTTTTAATTACAAGGATTCCACACACACACACACACGCACGCGCACACACACACACACACACACACTTTGAAGATATAACGCGTTGAAAAAAACAGAGGCGTCCGTCCTTTTGCATTCGCTGGGTTCAAAGAAATGCGCAAGATAAATAAATATTAGCGCCTGCGGATATTTTTTAAATGAAGTGCGTGGCTGCAAATTATTTTCAAGTATTCGACATTTTGCGTCGATGTCGATGCATTTTGAAATAATTTCAAAACTTGTTCGGTTTGTTTATTTTCCATTTTTCTGGCCAGTTAACTGCAGCGAGCATTTACGTTTATATACAAACATTGAATTTTCCAGTGTTGCAAATGGCACAGGTACGTCATATTATACGAACGCCTTTATAAAAAAAAAATCATTCAAACATCATTTTATTTCGAATAAGCACATTTTGTATCAGCTCTTCCTACGCATACTCTCATTTTATTAAAGAGAGGATTTTTTTTTAAAAGGTGGACCCTAGCCATTTTAGAGCAAAAAACCCTTTCATCATGACAAAAATTTAATTTTCTACATCGCAGTTTTAAGTGCATTACTTTATGCTCGCTCTAAAAATTATTGCACCGCAGTTTTAGTGAAATTGCTGCATACCATATATTTTTGACTTGTGTATGTGTTGGAAATTAAATTTTTTTTTTCTAAAATGACATGGTAATTATTCTATTTCTCCTTTGATTGGCTGTTCGTTTTACCGCGCAATGTCCGCGTACATTTAAATTCATAACCTTAAAAAATAAAAATGGAGAAAATATGATAGCAAGAAGTGATATCAATTACGAAAACAAAGCAGTTTTGGCTGATCTTTCGCGATCCCTATCACCAGAACGCTCTGGCTGTGTAGTATTTCACCAGCGACTATAGGTGGCGCATAGGCGCACTTTTCCATTTCCATCACAACAATATGCGCACCGATTCTAGATATAGTGGTGTGCCACCAATGCCAAAACTGCCTTGTTCGGCCTGCTGCTTCAGCCACTTATGTTACAACTGCGTAATAGTATGTAAAAATGTTATGTTATAAGTCTACGTCGAGGTCTACGTGCAATTGGTCTAGTCATTCTGTGAAAAAAATAACGTCAAACATAAATGATTAACTAACAATATATTATAACAAAACTTCGTTTACTGTTGATTACTTATTAACTCGGTTTAAATAATACATAATGACTTCGATATTAGTAGCTATATGATTTTATAGCAACGATCTTTCAGCAAACGTAAACAAAACGTTTTATTTCCATACGAAGCAAAAATAAAAGGAAAAAAACAACACCGTGACCCAGAACTTGGAAAAAATCACCTTCACCGATACAGCTACTCGTATACATCAGACACAGACGTAAGGCAATTTCCTGCGTCTCGCGATACTAATAATCATGCCGCAGCGAAGGCCTCTCGTCTCGCTTCTCTCTCTCTCTCCCTCTCTCTCTCTCTCTCTCTCTCTCTCTCTCTCTCTCTCTCTCTCTCTTCGAGCTAATTAAACGAACAGGAGGCGAGAGACAGAGAAGGAGAGAGCTAAGAGAACAGACAATCGCGCATTCAGCTTCGGAGGAAGTTTAATTCCGCTGATACAGCTATATCACTCCCACACTTTGACTCTTTTCCGCTGGCTGATGTATACACACGAGTACACACACCGCCGTGGCTTGAAAAACTTCTTCTTTTCAGAGCAGCACGTCTGCCCCGGGAAAAATCGAGGGATGCGCGCCTCCGACACGTCCCGGGCGTAAAGCCTCTACCCCCTATATGTATACTCTTCACTTCACTCGCCTATAGGTATACAGGATCAGTCGTGTGATTCGGAAAGGGGGAATCACAAAATAACATTGTCGCGGGTAATTCGCAGGGATAACGCGCAGATTTACTGGAAATAACAGACGTTAATTGAATGATTTTCTGGTAGGATGACATCATCGAGTAGCGGTACAATTAATTCGCTAATTATTCACACGGAATATTTCCCGGCTCTGGAAAATCGTAAAACTCCGAGTTCCAACGCGCGTTTCTTCCGACGAAGTTCCGCAGAGACTAATTACAACTTCACTGTTGTACAGTCACTGCAGTTTCCAGGCTCGCAAAGCAGCGATTACGCCTCTCAAAAATAGAAAACAAAAGTTCGACGTGCGCGCTGAAGAAAAACAAATTTTTAAGAATACACCTTCGCCTCAGAGCTAAAACTTGCTCTTCTTTTATACCTCCTCGTCCCCTTACAAAGCAACTCGGAACTTTTCTACAATCTTCTTCTTCGCGTGCTATCCGCGCAGTAAACGTCTCTTCCTTTTTCACTCTCTTTTTGCCGAGTCGAGGTATCGGCAGAGAAAAGAGGAAAAAGACGCAGCGAAGAAAAGGCAGAGAAAGAGAGAGGACTATGTTAAGCGACGGACAAGCGGACAAGCAGAGGGTCCGTAAGAAGACAGAGCTCTCGCCAGTATGAAACTATCCCAACTACTCGCATTATTCTACAGGGAAAAAGCTAGGGGCGAAATTCGATGCGCATATACCTATACCTTCAGCCGATGAACAGTCGACGCGGCTTTAGCATTCCTTTTTCGGTCGCTGCTCGCGCGCTGTTGGTCTCGATATCGACAGACCGCTCTATCCCACGTGGAAATGAGGAATAGGGTGGTAGCGGCGCGCGCACAAAGGGTAAGAGATATTTATAGACTGGGGGAAAAAAGTGACAATGAAAGTCATTTTGTTTCACGGCGGAAGAACGATTTTTCGATTCTCATCGTGCGCGCTCTTGTAATTGATAGCCGAGCTTGGCACAAAGGGATGCTTTTAATTATCCAGAGCTTTTTTCCAAGCGCACAACTCTGCAAGCTGAAAAGTTTTACGCGTTTTGATGCTAATGGTAATACGAGATTTTATTCTGAATTCGTGTGTTCGGTGTTGATTTGGAAGCTAAAATAAAAAAAGCTTGTTATTTTCCGAAAAAAAAACCGAGATTGACGTTAATTCCCGGCACATCAATTAAAAAGCTCGTGCGAGCTTTCAGAAAAAAGAAAAGAGCTCGATTCTTCACCTCTCTGATTTCGATCTTCTTTTCTCAGTGTAGCACCTTTCTCGCGGCCGTTTAAATAACAGATGAAGCGTTACTTATTTGGACTCTCTTTTCTCTCTCACTGTCTCGAGGGTAAATAATGCCGTGATGCCACACAGTACGATCGAGTCAATATTTTATCAACCGAGGCCTCCACTGGCTTGATTCGATCAGCGGATCTACCTGGGGTGTAATTTTTTCTCCAGGCGAGAACCTGTCGCGGCCTTAGCTTTATTGCTGCTGCCCCGCCAAATTTTTATGGCCCCGTTTTAATCTCGCGAACAAGCTGCCCGCGCTTTAACTGTTCAAGCGGTCGCTTTTTTTACTGCTATACACTCTACGTATATAGTTTTATTTACAGTCTCTCCTCTCTCTCTCTCTCTCTCTCTGGGATTTTGAAAAAAGTCGAGCAAATTTTGTGTTTTATCGACCGGCGAGAGAAAAACTTTGCACTTGCCCCTTCTTGGGAAGTGTATTTTTAGCTGAAAGTGGGGAACGGTTACGCAAAGTTGATACTGCATAAGGAGCTCATGCATTATTTGAAACGTAGCGTTGTTCTCAGGATATTAACGAACGTTTGATTTTCGTTACTTTTTTTCTGCCTTAAAGTTTCGATCGCTCCATCTTGAAGGAGTTCTATTTGTCGTCTGATTGGTCAGTTAAAAAAGGGCGCGGTTCGTTTTGAATTCGAAGTTGTATTTTAAATTTTTTAAGAATGATAAGCAAACGAATAATGCTCGTAATGAAATGAGATATTAGGATGGTTTCTTATTATATTCAAACAGCTACTGATATTTAGAATTTTACGACTTAAGGCAGTGCCCGACATAACCTATAAAAATTGTAGATATGAATTTAGAACCTCAAAGAGAATACTTTCTGAATAACAAAAATTTCACTTTTCTAACAAATAGGATAGTCTGCACCTGACTCTTATGAATGAGTCGTTTATATATGTATGCACAGTGCACACATATCTAAAAAATCTACGTAACCTTAAAAATGTAAAATATTAAAATGCGTGGGGCAATAAGAAAGATATCAATACCAAAGCAAAGTAGTTTTGGATTGGCTCTTTTATCACTGTCTAAACACTCCGGCACTTTCCATTTTCCTCATAACAATATGCGCTTCAAGCCTAGATATAATGGTGTGCCACCAATCCTAAAACTGCTTTGTTTGGCCTGCTGCTTTGGCCGCTGATGCTGTAACTGCGCGAAGTCGCTAGTATTATATTTATATTAGTCACTAGTATTTGAACATAGGATATATGAATATTCAAAACGAACGTATATAAAAGCAGGGCTTCTCTTATTTCTGACGTTTCGAACGCATTTATCGCCTCTCTTCAGAGAACAAAACAACCAATGCAACAATCATTGAGCTTGGTCGAATGTGGTAGTCGAAAGACTAGCCGACGAGAGTAAAACGAAAAGAGTAAGCGGGTCCACTTGAGTATGAGGAACAATCGACGACAAGAGCCTGCGAGGATGTTGAGTCGCAGTGTGGCCTCCTTGACGTCGAAAGTCAGAATGATGAGGCCTATACAAAAACAAAAACTATGACTGTACAAAAATCAATAAATCCCAAAGGATATAAATCGTCGATATCAGTCCGGACATCGTCCCCTCATGAACCTATTTCTCGAATCGTCGTCCCATTCGTCGGCCTCTTTCCCTTCAATAAACTTTCTCCATAGCGTAAAAATTACAACTTTTGCCTCGAGCTAGATACGCAGCTCTTCCACGACTGCACGGGTAGAAAAAACGCGTGGTGAGCCACTCACGTGATTCCAGAGACAGAGAGAGAGAGAGAAAGAAGCCCCGGGAAAAAGGAGGAAATAAGCCATTCGCTGCGCTCTGCAGTAGTCGATGGAAAAACGAACGAATAACGAGAGGTCGAGGGTGAAAATTGAGCGCTCGAGGGGCCGCTAACACACATTTGTCGGATGGAGAGAGAGAGAGAGAGAGAGAGAGAGAGAGAGAGAGAGAGAGAGAGAGAGAGAGAGAGAAACGCGCAGAGTCAGCGGTGAAGAGGATTCGTCGACAGAATGAGTATAGTATGGTATTTGTATGGAGAAACGAGAGTGTACTTGTGGCGAAAGGTAGAGCAAATAAATCGAGCGAGTCAATAAGCTGAAGCCCGTATTATTAAAGAACAGAGTAGTGTCTTACAGTACATCTCGACGCGAGAGCAGAGCGATATGCTCTTTAATGCGCTTTATCTGATATTCCAGCTCCTTATCTATATCGAATGCCCCGGTCTTATCGCGCCTACTTCTTCTCTTTTCCTTCCACAATGTTTATAAACAGGGATTCCTCGTCGAGGTCATCGCATTGTACATCAACCGTCGATTAAAAACTCTTACGTACATCAGCTTTCCTCTTAATTATGCACGTGTAGGTCTCTTTGTATTCAGCCGGTGCTCGTGGGCTATTGAGTTAATTATTCGCGACTGCAATTGTATGGCACTTGGGGTTCGTGACGCGAATCCTCGAGCGTGTACGAGTACGCGCAGACGGGAGAAAGGGAGAATACACAAACTTTCCAAGCCTTTGGAGAGTAGATCTTTGATGGAATCGCTCATGCGTGTACATACTTCGAGAGCCTCGCGTGAAAGCTAATTCGTTCGTTGAATTTCAAGCGAGCTCTCTGTTATAGCTAGGGATTATGTTTTCTTCTTTTTTTTATCACTTATATTTTCAACTATACGGGGTCGTTGCGGTTCTTCCTTTTTATACTTGTTCTGTGTATACATTAGCGAATTGAAGAGATGATGTCTGTCGGTACTTAGGCCCGCAATAAGAGCATCGAGGAATCCATTAGTTAGGAACGTAATTTCAAATGGGAGCGATTCCTCCTCCCAGAACGCATTAATTTTACGGCGAGCTTTAAAAACTCTGCGTAGCATTGATAACTCCTAAAAAAGCTCAGAAGCGTTGCGGGGAGATTGAAAAAAGCTTAATTTTACGCTACATAACGCGCTTTATACTTTTGATTTACATATCACTGTAGCGTACGCAGGAATTATATACGCCGTTTCTATTGTGTTTACGTTTTACGCGTTTCCCTGTGCAACCTCTTATACTTGAATTCCGAAATGTGAAAGCTCGCGCTAGCGGTGTTGTATACATTCAATTAGAATATTTCAAGCAATTTATGCTCGTCGTAAATGCCATTATAAAAGTCGAGTAACGAGCCCTAGAGCATCCCTGCGTCCTCATATTTCAAGAAGCCATACTGTGTGTAAAAACAAGACCGAACTTTCGCGAATACCCCATTTTATTGCTCACCTTTGTCCCGACGTTCGCCATAACTCGATTATTAATTTTACTGCTAATTTTGAATTTTTACGGTTTTGGGGTATAATTAGTCGTAAAGTCGACGATTTACAATTCAAGTACTCGAATTCGTCGCAGACTTTTAATAGCAGTTTTTAATATAACAAGCATAATAATTGTGCATCAAGGGAGTAAACTAGAAGGTTTTCGTTAAAATTAGTTAATTTTGTCACAGATGCACACGTCTGCAACGCGAGCTGCACTTCGATGCATGCATGCGCATGCATCGTAGGCGGTAGCTCAGTGGTAGAGCTCCAGGCGTCGCAATCTCGGGGTCCCGGGTTCGATCCTACCCACCGTCTACTTTTTTTCGCTTTCCGACTCGTCTCCTCTCCGTCCGTTACAATTTCCTCTTTTTAACGTAAAGCAGCGCACATTTGCTGTCGAAATTCTCCGGCGCAATATAATCGAAGACGGCAAAACAAAGCCGGATCTTGTGCGCGTCACAGGCTCTCCTTGCGCGGAAACTTGCGTAATTGATCGTCGCACGGCGAAAAGTGTAGACGAGTCTGACAGGAGTAATCACGCTGACGTAACCGTTTATTCATCTTGAAATTGCTTCTCTGTGTTCTATATCGCCTTTTCAGAACTTTATGCGCGCGGATAGTATGCGTAATCGAATTTCCCGCGCGCGTATATACCTTATGAATTTTGCAATTCTCCCTCGTGGCTTCTCGGTGTTATTTCCGAGTAGTGGACGTAAGAAACAATCGTTAAACCTGGAAATCGGATCGTCGCACCCCTGTGTGTGCTTAATCCATCGATCGCCGATAAATAGATTGTATTTTCAAGACAAGCGCACCCGTATTTCAATCAAATGATTTTCCCTTTTCTACCTTTTCCATTGGTGTATCACAAAAGGAATATCGTGATGCAGTCGATATCGAGCGCACATGCGAGCGCCGTGAAAGCTCATCGGGGTAAAAGTCGTGCGTCATTCGGCCCACTGGTCATTCGCGCGCGCGTGAGCTTGGAGTCGAAAGTTGAGAAAAGCAAGCGGATCGTTAGGTTCGCGGAAGCAAAGTAAACTCATCAGTGGAATCGATGTATAATTTGAATTGAGCGCCCGAGTCAAGCTCGGCTCTCGAAAAAGCTCGTCGGCCGACTTTATATTCCTAATGCCTCGAGCATCCGAGTGCTAACAGCAGCAGCAGCAGCAGCAGCAGCAGCATCAACAGCCACTCGAGCACAGCAGTAGTGCGCGTATACACAGAGCTTGCGAGGTCAAGCTTCAAGGGTTAATTAACTTTGCAGCGGTGTAGAGCGGAGCGGAGGCATCTGCAGCAGCAGACCACATAGAGCGGCAGGGGATCGACAATGTTCGCGCGGACAAAAGCGAAAGTCCCGGGCGGTAGTACAAGAAGAAGCAGCAGCAGCAATCAGTTCCGGAAAGCGGCCGAACGCCGACGACGCCTGGTTCGGTGAAACAAGCTGAGCGAGCTTCAGCCGGCTATCCAGGACCAAGCGAGCTCGTATCGTCTTATCTTTGTGGCGAAGTCGCGTTGGCCGGTGGTAGCAGCAGAGGCATGGAGGACGACGAGCCGGAGGAGTCGAACGGCGGCAACCGGTGCGTCACCGCCGGGCCCGACTCCTGCAACAACAGCAAGAAGACGGCCCTGAGCAAGATCGCGCAGAGCAAACACAATACCAACACCTCGGCCGAGGGCTCCGAGAAGATCACCTCCTCCTCGGAAAACGAGGTCGAGGAGATCCCCAAGGACGAGGAGAACCAGCCCCAGTCGACGCCACCGGCACTGCAGCAGCAGCACACGAGCAGCGCGATGCTACACGTGAACGCAAACCCGCTGTTCGGCAGGTCGCGCACCTTCGACGGCAGCGTCCAGGACGAGCACGCCCAGCACGCGATGACGCTGCACCTGCACCAGCAGCAACAGCAGCACCACAGCCGGGACGTGCATACGTACAGCGTGGTCAAGTACCCGGGCGGCCGCGCAGGCCTCTTCACCATGACCACCCGCAGCCCGCACTCGAGCTCCAGCCAGGAGGACTACGAGCCCGAGGTGAAGCCGCTGCACAGCCAGGGCAGACCCCAGCTGCTCATCGCCGGAACGAGCAGCAGCAGCCAGGTGACGGCCCGCTCGATGGAGTCGCTGCGCACCAGCCAGCGCAACTACCTCGACCCCGAGGTCGACTACGTCGAGGACTCGCGCTCGCTCGAGTCGCTCTACTCGAGCTCCGAGTCACACGTGCTACCGGGCCGCTCTTCCGGCAGCCACCACTATCGCAGCTTCCTCACCGCCTCGAAGCTCGACGTCCGGCGCATCCAGGCGGTCGAGTCCCGGAGCAGCGAGAACCTCCACCGCGAGGAGAGCCTCAAGGCCGAGATCCGCAGGGGACTCTTCGCCGGCACAGACCGCAGCAAGCTCCAGCACCTCAGCCTACCGCCGCCCAACAACTTCATCTCGCTGACCAGTCCCGGCGGAAGCGACCGGAGGATCACGATACTGAGCCCTCACTCGCCCATCGCCGCGCCGGATTTCCAGCAGGCCTTTGCCGCCATGAGCTGCGGCCAGACGCTCAAGGCGCGCAGGAAAAAGGCCGCCGTCGTTTTGCCGAGGTTGGTGTTGGCGCGAAGCGAATCTCCGGTTTTCGAGTGAGTAGCACATCAATAGTCACGCACGCAATTTTCTCCCACACCCTGTCAGGCTGTCACCCACCACCACGTGGTTAAATTTATTTTTTATTTCTTTTTCGAGCGCGGATTCGTGGTCGACGGGGAACTATTTTGAACGCCAACGCACCCGTTGACCGCGGATTTGCGAATACAGGTTTTTTTGTTGTTCCGTTTTCTGACCGAGTCTCTTGGTTTTGAAAACACGATAAACTGGTTTTCAGAATATCCCGAATGAACACCTCTATATACTCGCGATAACTTTCCACGATCGAGTATAATAATCCACTCATCGAATAGACTCTCCTTCCGCAACATCAACTCCGTGATAATCGTCGAAAGTATCATTGACGTTTTCATTACATAGACGGACCCGCGCGAAGGACTCAATCCGTACAAGAGAGCGTCTTCAGCTCCTTTCAAGTCCGTCGATTAAAGTGTGCCATTCCGCGGTGGCAATTCAGCCGATGAAATCTCCGCGAAAGACGCTTAATTAATCCGTCAAGCTCAAAGGAGCCCAATTAGAGCTTTTTGTAATTCGAAAGCGCGCGCGTATAGATATGCATATTTGCAGTTGCTGTACACACCATGAATATCGATGCGCGAACTGCCTCGTGAATATTGAAAAAAATTTGTCCACACAAAAATACCAGCGTGAATTTGTATACACGTGACGAGGTGTATTATGACGTAAGCACAGTAAACACTGCACTCCGAGAGTTTGTTGCAGCTTATAGTCACTCATCGTTGAAGAGAAAAACGACGCGGATTATTTACGATCTCGCAAGACAACTGATGCACGTCTGCTTTTTTTATTCTGATTTTCACGAGCGACGCGCTTGTTCCAGAGGAGAGACGATGACGATTTGTCGGAGAGTATACACACACACGCACAGAGAGAGCTGTGTTTCGTGAGCCCGCGCTTGATGAGTTTCGTAATGCGGGTAGCGAAATAACTTATCGTTACGCTTGGGTAAATTACTTTTGCCTTTCCATTTCGCTGCTGCTGATTTGTCTTCTTCTTTAATTGCTCCAATCCAACGGGTTCATTATCATTTCTTGCTTTTAATTAGTTTGGAAATTTAATACTTTACTAGTGATGTTTATCGTCGCTGTTGTTGTTGTTGTTGTTGTCTCCGACGACGTTTTAACAATTTCTCGGATCTTGAGTTGATAAACCGGATACGCTGCATTTGACGATTAAGTCGTTCGACGAAACACCACTGTTTGTATTGCCGGTTTGAGACTGCCTCGTAAATTGTGGAAACTCTCCGACAAGCGTCCGACGTCGCGAACCGAGCTCTGTTATTTCATTTGCGGCTTCTGTAGATAGGGTAAACACATTGAACACTTTGCATATACACTGCACGATGAAGATCTTGGGAATGGTCACTTTTCAAATGCACTTTTGTACGTTATATTGAGTTTTTTACAATTTTTTATCAAACTATATTTTTTTGGGGTCCATCTCATCGATCATTCAGGTGTGTATCATCTTTTTATACTTTCAACGTAATATTTTCAAGATCACTACGTACTTGACATATTGTTGAATGAATGCTATATAGTGATGAAATTATTTGAAACATTATAATGTAAAGATAATTTATGAAAATTGTGTGCAAGTTATACATGAAAATGATTGTAAGCAGTAAAGTAAAGCAGTATTAACTTAGTCCACGCAACCTTTCTTGCTTCTTACTTTCTCTCATCTAAACGTAATCGAAGCTCAGGTATCCTTCTTCTTCCTTATGAATTCGATCTTCCTTTTTTTAGATTAAAATATAATGTTAAATTATAATGTTTTTGCAGAAAATTTTGTAACATAAATATAATAAATCGTATACTAATCTAAAAAAAACATGGTAATCATTCTATTCGCTATACGATTGTCTGCGCATGTTTGAATTCCTAACCTCATAAAGTAAAAATTGAAAAAATATGATAACAAGAAGTAACAAGGAGTGTACTTTGTTATATTGTCGCAGGAATCTGAAAATTTTAAACTTACTTATGTACCAAAGATTTCTCGTTTTAAAAATACCGATACGAGTACCTCCGGACCGCTAGACAGATATCAATACCATAATAAAGCAGATTTGGACTGACTTTTTTGTGAGCTCTTTCGTCGCCGCTTAAACTCTCCGTATCTCTGGCAAGTGAAACAGGTGGCGCAAGGTGCCGAGTCTAGATATAGCGGTGTGCCACCAATGCTCAAACTGCCTTGTTTGGCCTGATGCTTCGGCCGCTCATGCTATAACCGTCTAAAGTCGCTAATTCAATAACTATACTTGCAGTGACCTCCGAAAATCCATTCTTCAAAATCCGATTTTTTAAGTGCAAATGCAAAACGATAAAAAAGCAACTGCATGCGTCGATATCGATAAATGCAAATCATCGATAGAATCTGCAAAATAGGATGATTCGCCATTTCATCTCTTTCGCCCGATAGTTGCCTTTTCCGCATCCATCGAACGAAAATTCGTGGCTATTCAGTGAGACACGATAGTGCAACGTCCTCCCTCTTCCCTCCGCAACTTCGAGTCTAAATTTCTTCTCCACTTGGCAGAGCGAAGTGGCTTCTCCACGTGCGCCCGCGAAATAGGCTATATTACGCAAGCAATCCCAATTTCTCTCGAGATCCTTCATATTTATCAAGGAGCCAGCGAAAATTCAGTTCGCCCGAGTTGGCCGGCCAACTTTTTCTCGAGGGTCCATTCAGCCGACGCGTTTACTGCGCTGTAAAAATATTAATCAAAAAGGAGAGCGCAAGCGCGCGCTGCTCTGCGAAGTTTCTGAAAGGAGGCTAGATTAAATACTTCATTAAAAAGCTTGCCTTCAAAAGGCTTTGCCCGCTCCGCGTATTGTTTACCCACAAAATTTAGCATACAGTCCCGGCAATGCTATATATATATTAATCATATTACTGCGCGTTTGCTGCAGTGTACCCGAGGTGTACCGGTGTATAACTGCCTGGCTCCAAGTTCATAGTTTGTATTGATGTTTCCTTGCTAAACGGCCTCGTATGTATTTGAGAGATGTGTACGTTTGTAATTAATTATCTGATTGGAGAATTTTCATTGAACTGAATTCCCTCGATGATCACTTGTTTCAATCTGTCGTGTCTTGAAGATTACGGAGCGTTATTAACGCGATAGCTAAAAGGAAACCACACATGAACAATTATAAAGGTTTAGTGAGAGAGATTTGGCGACGATTTCTGGATCGATTATTTCAAACAATAGGGATAGAAGCGTTGCTGGAGATTAATAGCGTACCATTGTAGATTCCGAAACGAAGTTCTCTTGTTTTTCAGAGTCTTGTGAATCGGAATGGCAATTTTGAAATCTGAAAACTGGATTCAATTACTCGTTAACTGATTTATAAACCCTAACTTAGCATAAAAAATTTTGATTTAGGTTGTACGAATGATCGATTTGCTCATCCATCATGTGATTCCACTCCATTTATAAAAACGTTTATAAAGTTATAAAAATGACTAAACGCAAGGTATCAAAAATGTGTTATTGAGCAATTTAATGAGAAAAGAAGGTTACCATATTATATATTATCATTTACCTTAACTGTCTTCAAAAGTACACATCAGTTTGAGATTTATTACTAGTTCACGCTGTTCATTGGTTGTTATTCAAATCAGAAAATTTTAATCATTCGTAAATTTAGTCAAAATTTAAATCTCTCTCTCGCTCTTTCCAGTGAATACAATTTTTCTCAAACGCGTGGTACACAGTAGCTTCGTACTTTGTACGAGCGCAAATTCGATCCTAAAGGTCATTTGAATCGCTAATCGTGAACGCGAATCTCCAATATCCAAATGTAATCGATTAAATGTGGGCGAGGGACGAGCGAAAAAAGTACACAAAAATCGATATCAATCAAATGTTCGACAACGCGAGCAGAGGAGAGAATAATTTTGCATTTCAAAGCAACATTATCACGCTCGCAGCATTTACTCGATTGCCTTGAAAATTACCCATCCTTTTACTGCGAACTGCACATATTGCCTCTGCAAAAAGAGAAAAATAAAAATAGTTCATTTCTCTATTTTCCAGCAGCACCTGCACACGATAAACAATAACCTAGAGACGAATTCAATCTCGCTCGCGGCTGAATAATTAATGAGGTAGACTCCATCAGTCCCGCAAATGGGAAACAAATTTGAAATTAATGCAGAGCCAAGCGAATAATGCGATAGGCGAAAGAAAGTCGAGCAAGAGAGAGAGAGAGGGAGAGAAAATTGCTGAAAAATTCATTTGCCGAATGATTCGCGCTGCTGCCCAGCTACGGCCTTGCTCCAGAGAGAGAGAGATCAAGAGCAAAGAAGATAAAGAGCCACCCCGCGCGGCCGCATAGAAATCGTCGAGGTGGAAGGGAGGGCTCCGCGCTTCTTTTTTTTTCGTGAAAGGCACGGACTCGAGTTTACAGCGTTTAAATGCAGCCTCGGCGCGACCCGCGATTTGCGTCACTACTGCGCTCGTTAGGGGCGAGTTTCTCGGGCGTCGCTTCTTCTTCTCCCTCCTCCTCTTCTTTTTTTCGAGACTACGGCTATCCATTCCTGGCATAGCAATTTGCTCGACACGATTCGCTAAGTACCGAGAAAGCAGCAGCAGCAGCAGCGATCGAGAGGTCCGGTGAAGCGGAGACGAGCTTTCGGACTCTCTCGAGTGCGGCTGATGCTTGGATTTAGAGCTGACGTCGGCGACACGGAGTCTCTTCAGCCCTTCCGTTGATTCTTCTTCGCGCTCAGCTGCGCCTGATTCGTTTTTTCCTCTTGGATTTTTTCCTGCTCGTTTGGTTTATTGTCTCGCAGCCTTCTGTCGTTATTTCGTCGAATAATTGATTTTTTTAGAAGGCCGTGTATTGTTTGTATTGTTTATCGTTTCTTGGATGCTCGTTTTTTTCTTTTGATTGGAAAATGTTTATACACTTCAGTATGTAATGCAATAGGTTAAATTAATATTGTGCTTTGAAATGGACTGATAAAGTTTTGTTTTTAGTACAATACATCCAAGTGACTGATATAATATGATACCTATTCGCAAAAACTAATTGTTCGATGCAAAGTTCCATTTTATTACGTATAAGAAACATCCGGACCCCTGTATTCTTATATTAACTTGTGTATAATCCTGATCCGCTTTGAGAGGCGGGCTTTACAAAATGAATAAAAGAAACTTGTAAAATTTATGAAACGCCTACTCCGTACGAAACCTTTTTCCACTCACGTTTCAAACACTTTTCTTCACGAAAGGCTTGTGATGGGCTTGTGGTGGCTTTAGCCCAAAGTTTAAATAAAAATAAGTTTTTCTATTTACAAAATTGACAAATCCATCATATTCCATCACATCGATTCAGCGCCAATCATATAAAACTAAAAATCACAACACACACACCTGTATAAACGTTCAACCTTGCCATCATTTATTAATACGACTCGACAGTCCACTCTCAGCAACGCAAACAAAATCCAAACTTTCCACAAGCTAGGGCTATATACAAGCTGAACAAGTCAGCCCCTCTGGATTTCGGTTTATCGTGTAAATAGCGCTGCGAGCACGTATAAGAGGCCGCGCGACGTCCGTGCAATTGACAGGCGGTAAGAAAATAGCTGTCGCGCGTCGATATGTCGAGTATATAACGCATCGCGCGTGGAGCACGGCGGGCGTCCATGTGAATACAAAGCCAAGGGTTTAAAGAGGGGGAGAGTTTGACATCATACCTGATGACAAAGTGTCGCTCGCAAGATTACGCGATAGTCTCGGGCACAAAGGACTAAATCGGTTTATCGGAGTTTACGAGCTTTTCGGCTCGAGCGCGATTACCGATTTTATCGGGTACATGATGGGAGTACTCGTGGGAGTATGCACGTACGTCTGGATTTTCGGTATATTAACGCTAGTTTCGGCGGTGAATCAACGCGAGCGTGTATGGATTCACTTCTGGTTAAAGTTTGTTGGGTATATTATTCGACGTTGTTATCATAAATTATAATAGCAAAGTTGTTTCAAAAACTTTTCTGAGGCAGCTAAAGTTAGGCTTATAGATTTACAGAATGTTTGGGTATAACATTATTGATATATTTGCGAAATTTTAAAACCAAATATCACCGTAATACCCTGTGCTTGAAAAATTCATGAGGCTCCTTCTTGAAGGGAATCTTGGGTCGTCTTATTTTGAACACACAAGTTTTCCTCTCGATGAAAAAAAATGTATGAAAAAGCCGTTATCGGAGAAAAAGAAAATGTGAAACTAAAGGACTTACAATAATGACTTTTGAAAGTTCATTCGTGATAGTTCAGTATACATTTTTCTGACTAATTTTTTGTGTGTACGCTGTAGGGCTTTTTAAATAAATGGTACATCAACTTATTTTTGCAAAAGAAAAACGATGCTTTTTCTACTTTTCAACATATTATTGATTTTTAAAATTATATACATTGTACAAACTCTAAAAAATATAAATCCATGAATAATACAAGAGGCGTAAAAGAAGCTTTGGCTGCCTGTATATATTTTCTCGCGTCTAAAAAATACTCCAACGTAAGTGTAAATATATGCAGAAGCTAGAGCTGTTTAGGCATATTAACGACAAGAGTTGAAAACTTCTGAACTAGGCTCAGCTGTGTGTATTATATAGGTTCGTGCAAGGTGAAAATCATTGCAAAAAACGAAACTAGTTCAAAGTCTTTTGAAAACTTCGTTGCATGTGAAAACAGTTTAAGTATTTCAACACCACGCATTGACCAATTGAATCTTCCTGTCTTTCTCATTTCTATTGGTATTTATACGATGGTTTTGGTAGTAAAAATAAGGAGTAACAGTTTTTAACAATACACAAACATTTGTTATGGCAATGGCTTTATTGTACATAGCGATTTATAGCTTGGATTTCCAAAACTTTGTATTTATTCAATATTTTTCAAGCAACCTTTTTAACCCGACCTAGCAACTGTTGACTAAACTTTTCATTTTAATTAAAATGTAATTTGCTTAATCAGCGAGCGCTTTTCCTTTGCAGATAAGTGAATAATTTCACTAAAAATGAAAAGTTAATTAAAAACCCAAAGTCGGTATTTTTCCTGCATATAGTAGGTACCTGCGGTTTTACAGTCTACCATCATGTACCGTAATCTGGATAAGTTCTTCCTCTCTTAGAATTAAAGTTTTGATTCTGAATTTAAAACTCTATAACTTTATTAATTCAATACAAAGTTAATTCAATGCTGATTGAAATATCACTATTAAATAATAGAATTGGTCGAACCCTGGTAGAAAAGCGCCTACTTAAAATGGTGGTAAAGGCAGAAACTGGCTAAGTAAAATGTGAAAAAACTAGATATTTTAAATTCCTCAAAAGTAGCGATATCTTGTGTATTTTTTATGGGTGAGAATTATATTTCATGAAAGTATCAATAAATCAATTAGTTTTTTGGATGCAAGATACAAAATTATTAATATTTAGGCGTAAACTGAATAATTTTAATAATTTAAACGTATGGCGAAGCTCGTAGGGCTTGCGTGGAAGAATGTCTGCGTGGCCCAGTCGGTCAAGGCGCACGACCGTACTTATTTGTCCTCGTGCAGGGCGTGGGTTCAAATCCCCGGTCAGACAGAATTCGTTCAGATGCAAATAATTATTCTATACTTTCCTATAACCAAAAAACTCGAATCGAAGCCTGCTAGCAACGACTTTACAATTCTAACCTCGAACCGCGATAAGCCACGTGTAACTCAGCTGTGTAACTCGAACAACTATAATGGGCAGGTTGTACATAAAAACAAAAGCGTTACATTCTGCCTAAGAAATGGCAAATAAAACTGTCTAGTTCTTAGTTAGATTCTATGCCAAGAACTGGCCATTAAGTGGGTTACCGATTCTACCAGGGAATATATACATATGATAACAATATTTATAATAAGACTATACCGATGGCTTATAATTTGTAAATAAAATACACATCCCCACAAACAAGGTCCGTATGAAACTGAAACTCTATTCATATACATTTATAGAAATTTTGAGAGTGCACAAGATTACTTTATGCTTTGACAACTGAGGTTGCGAAATGAGCATCAATACTTGATTTGGTTAACCATAGAAAGTGATGCTTGAAATGCGACAGTACGCACATTTCGCGCAACCTCTGCCTTTATGATTTGGCAAATTTATTTACCGCTTCTTTATCAAAACTATGAGAATACTGAATATAGCCGATAAAACTTAAATCGGCCTCTATACGATACCTATATATTCTTCGAAACATGTCGCGCACACTGCAACAAGCCATAAGCATATACAGCACGCTATATAGCTGGCGCACGTGTGCGGCGGCAAGATGTTTCCCGAAGAAAAACAAAACACTATCCGCAACACAACACACAGAAAGCCACAGAGTCTAACCTATCGTCTCTTGTTTCCCTCCGAATTTCAGTTTCGACGTCGAGAATGGCGCCTCGACGTTGGACGGCGCCGCCGGCGGAGGAGGCGGCACATCGCCCAGCACCGGACTTGTGCTGCAAGCGATGCCCCAGCGCCGCGAGAGCTTCCTCTACCGCAGTGACAGCGACTTCGAGATGTCCCCGAAATCGATGTCCCGCAACAGCTCGATCGCCAGCGAAAGGTAAGCACACACGCAACACCACACACACACACACACACACACACACACACACACACACACACACACACACACACACACACACGTATACACTAACTGTTCTGTTCTCGTTCCGCCCTCTATAATTGACCCATAATGGAGACTCCTTCAAGTGCTCCCCCTGTGCATACAGATATACGGGGTATATTTAGCAGAGCTGCACAACCGCTCCGCTACACGGACAGGCTCTCTCTTCGTGTTTGAATTTCAAATTCAAGCCACGCCCGCGCGTGTAAGCTTCGCGCGTAGGCTATAGCCTATAGGCCGGTGAGAGTAGCGCGAGCAAACAACGAGGAAAAACGAATCAGTGTTGCCGCGTGACCCGCCTCGGGATTTAATTTTCTTTTTGGAATCGCACGCGCGCCGATGCAGTTTAATTATTGATGCGGGATCCCAGATTTTTATTGTTTAATTGTAGAGACATAAATAGTACGCGCCGCGTTGAGGGCGAAAGAAAGATTGAGTGCATAATTGAATTTCGTATAGTAAACGTAGAAATTCATTTTCCAATAATTTTCGGTTCGTTATTATAGGTATTTGCTCGAGTATTTGTAATCCGCTGTGTCCAAGATAACTGTTGCGATTTTTTATTAAAATAATTAAAATCGGTTGAGCAGCTCTGTTACGTTATACTTACCTTGAGCCAACGAAATTGATATAATACTATCTTGATCTCCTACAGCGTTGATTTTCAATTATTTTTATTATAAAATATAGAGATCCCTTGATAAAAACAAAGTTTGAACAAATACGAACGTCGTCATGCGAATGAAATACAGAATTATTTGCTTTGCGCTATTCAGGAGCGTAGAGTAGGATTTCAGGAGAAAAAATAAAAAATAGCCCAGTGTTTGCATTTAATCAAAGTGAATGAATCGATGAACAAACACGGTATGCTGTTTTTGCGTTGAAAATATTTTCGTCTATACTGATTCCTTCTCATTGTTCGACTTTCACGACCGCACATGAAAAAAGATTGACTGGTGGAAAACAATTTTTCGTTTGTGACGTGTTTCGGTATATCGGACAAATAGCCTAATAAAATATGAACTAACAATTTTTACTCGTAGCAGTATTTTTTCAACGACATTTATAACTAGAAGTTTTAGTATACTGCAGATGTTCATCAAAATTAAAAGGGATATTAGATAACTTTTTCAAAAAAAGCGTGAAAAAATTCTTCTTTCGTCGTGCTGGATATCATCGTGAAAAGCAGCGTAGAATTGAGATAACGCGATACGTTATGTGAACGTAAAAACACTTCCGAGTCATATTTTATCCAGTGCGTGCATGCCTTGAAATTCATCGAAATTCCGAGTGTTGTCTTCGGCTGGCTTTTGTTTTTCAAACGCGACCGAAATTCACGTAATACTGCGCGCACATCACGCGAATTTTATGTGGGATATGAATATTAGATTTCACGATCGTATCTGTATAGTACATACGGTCGCGGAATTTCTGGAAATATTCTAGCTAACGTAGGCGACGAGTTCGAGGATCTGATAATATCGCACTTCATTTCGTTTAGTACTTTTATGGGGGAGAATATAATGCGACACGAATATACGTATTTACGACGACGCAGTGTCGGCGCAATGCAATTTTCGAAGTATAAAGAGCGTAAAATAACACAGGAAATACGCGATAAGAGAAAGCAATTATTCTTCTGAAGTATGATCATATAGCTTTATATTCTAAAAAGCAGTATCTGCATTGTGACTTGTCTATATTCTTTCTTATGCTGAAAACTCTATATATTTCGTGTGCGTTTCGTCATGAACATGAAAAGTATCTGGTATCGTCTTGTAATGAGATCTTGTTATATGCTAAACAAAAAAGAATTTTTTATTTGCTCCTCTATCGACTTTATTCTCTAAAGTCCACATGTCAACGAAGAAAAGCTTATTATGTCACTGCATATACAGCATAATTTTTTTTCGTCGATATATCTATACTCTTATTATTTTTCTTTTTATACCTGGAGATAAGAGATTATTAGACATTGGAGATCGCGAATGTCGTTGATTTTACGACAATACAATTTTTATTATTATTATAAATATACGTATATTTGAAAAAAAAAAAGTTAACATCATAATTTTAATAAAAATGTGCAATATATTTTGTGCGCGACATTCTTATTATTTTCTGGTTATATTTTCCGACATGAAGTATAAGTCACTCTGGCGTGTAATTCCAAAAAACATATATGATGTAAGATTAAGTGCCTTTCACTGTATTTTCTCTCGAGAAACTTCCTACTGAGAATAATGTAAACCTATAACACGCGTTTGTATCAGAAAAATATTTCCGGGAAGCCGAAATAACCTAAGGGTGCATATCTTATGAATCTTCGTTATAGTTGTATGATTTAAGCCATCGATTTATTTTACTTTAGTATTATATTCTCTTATCTAATTACTGCAGTGACTTCACTTTTCTGAAAATAATCAAGAAAATATGCTTCTTCGAGTCAATTTATTCAATCAAAAGTATATACCATTCGAAATCTCCAATTGTCGAATACGTCGTTTATTTTCTGCATAATGTTGTATTGTGTGCTTGAAGCGCCACGACTTTACTCGTCTGATCCTTACGTTGCAGGTTGAAAGAGACCGAGCCACCCATCGAGCGAGCGTATGTACTCGATCTTACTATCTACTTGTCTTTTTTTCCTTTTGATTTTTGGCCCTATCGCTTGCTGTATTTCTGCTTCATAAAACACCATATAGTATATGTTTGTAGTATTCATATACCATTGCTTTCGAATTATGCTTCAGGACACGTATATGTGCTCCGTGTTTTGTTTTGTCCAGATATGCTTTTTCTTCACATTCCATCTGCATGAAAATCTTCTTTGTATAGCTAATACTCCTTTCGAGTGTCGATTTCTGCTTTCAAAATGCTTGTTGTGTGAAATTGCTTTTTTAGAAATTACCAAAAAAATGCTTGCCGTGTCTATACTAGAGAACATAATTATATATAAATATATTAGTTGGTATCCATTTATAATCTTAGTGTATAATTATCTCAATGTTAAATTATACTGGCTGTTTTATATTAGATAATGTAGTATAGAATAAGAAAAACTTATTAAATAGAACAAATTAGATGATACAACAAGGAATACTTTAATTAGTATAATAAATGAGGTTTTCCGTGATAATTATAACTATAAAATATTAAAATATGATAAAACGACTGCAATACTTGTACTCGATTTTTCGACGTCGATGCATAAATGATTAATTGACGCATTCGTCGTCGTTACTACTGCGAAGACGATTTTCCTGAAATCAGATCTACAATAATATCAAGTAGAAAATCCACACAATATACTGCGCAATAATAAGCAACGAAGGAAAAATTCCATTCGCATACTCCCAGCACACGAGTCCGCTAATAATGTTCCCGTGAAGAAAGCGAGCCGAGCAAAATAAAAAAAAAAAGAGCACACAGGAAAAATGGCCGAGCACACGAGGGCACGAGGGCAGTAGGGCTGAAAGCCGTATAAGAAAGGAGAAGAAGAAGAAGAAAAGCCTTTGCCTTGCAGAAGTTGGCAAGCGGCGCATTCCCGGGACGCCGTAAATCGTCCGTGGCATCAGTAGTATCGCCCGTATCCTTTAGCTCTATACCCCGCGTGAACGAGGCGATACGGAGGAGGTCGAGAGAAAGCTAGTGTATGGTGAGGACAACCCTCGTACCCAATTTATGATTTGTTTTTTTGGGGCCAACGATTAATTTTTCAACACGGACTACTGATTCTTATTTAATTTCCGCTCTTCTTCCAAAGGGGATGTTTTCCTATGAAAGTATTATATAACCGACGCCGCGGACTGCTCATGGATGATCGATCGCGATTTTGTTTGATTTTATACAATGGACGCTTTTCAAGGGTGTGTGTGTGTGATTAATTTTAATAATGGATTGGCCTGAGTGTGTGTGTGTGTACGTACAAAACTCTTTTTTCCGATCAGATAAATTTTTATTATACGCGCGAGCGTGGAGTTTACGACGGCGAAGAATAATATTTTGCAATTAGCGCAATTTGCGTTCGACGGGAAAGGCTGAGCCTCGTTCGTGTGAACTCTGTCCCTGAAGAAAGTCGAAAAAACGATAATCAACTCTGAAACGCACGCGAATATACAGTGCGAAACGTACGTGTACAGACTGAGTAGTAAAAGTCAACGTATGCGCGATTAGGCATGTATTCCAACCCTCATGTGTCTTCCGGGCCTTGACTGAATTTGTTTTCAATTTTCCCCCAAGGGTATACCTACGAAGGAGTTTTGTGTGTGGTTAGACTTTGATGTGTATTATCGCGTGCTTTGTAAACTGTATACTATATACGCGATATTGGTTTATAAACTGCACTTCCAAAGTATAAATCACATCGAGTCATGGCGTCGCTTTATCGGACTGAAGTTAAGTGGAGTATTAAATATTACTTGGAGACGTTAAATTTTTGCTCACGAAAAGAAATCTTCCGCGAAGTATAGGCATATACAAGTATCACAACCTTCCGGTATATAGAGTTAAACTCTTTTACGCGGTCTTTGCGCGAAATAACAAAGAACGGCATTGAGTACGTATATAATATATATACATTAGATAACTTTTGCACAAAGAGAAGATGGCCAAGATACACGTAATTTCTGCCCTCAAAAACGTGCATACAGCTATTCTTTTCTCGAGTAGACTTGAACGGATTCCAAACTCTTTGTAAGAGAGTGTTAATCGTCGATGTTCGATAACGGACACACCAAAACAGTTTTTTCAATTCATACGAGCTCAATTTCCCTAAAACCGAAAATATTTTTATACAATCCGCAATATTTTTCAAAGCAGCGATACTCCACACATGACTGACCGCAAACCTGCAATTCTATATATACAAACCCTCGCGACCGAAATCCAGATTTGAAATTGATCCTCGTCGTCGGCCTCACTCTCGAAAAAAAGTCCGGTTAATCCCCCAAAGCCAGGCACCGAAAGCGCATCCGTCCAAAGAAGAAAAAAAAAAGAAAACGCGTCGAGCTCTCTGATCGATAGCGAGGCGCGCGGTGCCGGTAAATCAGGAGCTATACTCGCGCTGCCGCTGATCTTGAAATGGCGTGACGCAGTAGACGACCCCCGCGATCTCGATCTGCCAGAGAGATGTCAAGGCGCGCGCGCAAGACCGACTGCCGGCGCATTACACGGAGCTGATGACCCCCGAAATGTTAGCCCTGGAGAGAGTCGAGACCTCGCGGCGGCGGCCGAGTTTCAATGATATAAAGAGGGAGGCTTGGCTGTATATCGTCGATGGAATTAATTGATTTGGCTGCGCTGTGGATAATGTATACTAACGAGCGGAGAGGGTGGGATTTTGTGACTGATTTTTCGAGTGATCTGTGCTGCTGATTTTTTTTCCTTTTCAAATAACGACTGGATTAAGGGGTAAATAATTCAGCGGCGAAAAAAGGTGGATAATTTGCGGATCGATGAACTATTAGAAGAATTTAGACTTGTTATTTCTTAAGGGCGTTCTTCTTACCTTGAAAGCATTTAACGCAGACGTCGATGTATAGGTGCTTTTTTCAGTTCATAATGTATTCATAAATTCGCGGTTATACACGGAGAGAAACTGTGCAGTAAAATTTACTAAAAGTATAGGAAATTTTACTAAAAAGTACAATAATCTGATCACAGACCCGAAATAGTGGGCAAATTACTGTACTGTACAGTAAAATTTACTGTACGTGTAGTAAATTTTACGGTAAAGTATAATAAAATTTCTAAGACAGTACAGTAATTTTTATGGCGACTGTTCGTTTGTATTAGACTACGTGAAAAATTTTACTGTATTTTTTCGTAATTTCAATGCCATTTCCCGACTTTCTATAATCAGCTGTTCAAACGTCTTGAAGCACCACCATGTTTTTAACGGACGCGGTGGCGGAATGGATAAGTGATCCGCCTCTCGCCCCAAAGGTTCCTGCCGGTTCGAGTCCCAGTCAGAGCAGGATTTTTTCAGCGGATTTTTCTAAGGTTCTACAATTTCAATTAATTTGTAATAAATTTTATGATTTTCTATGCTTCCATAAAAATTACTGTACTGTCTGGTAAAAGTTACTGAGTCTGTGATGACATTACTGTTCAGTATGGTCAAAATTCCTGCAGAAAAAACTAAAATTTACTGAATAATTTCTCTCCGTGTATGCATCCACGTTATTTGGGTCACGCACATGGTAAACAACTTGCTTCTTTTTTTTTATTTAACATTATAGCAGGCAAACAAACGATATCGTCTATACTAGTATGTACAGTCAATTACGATACGCCGCTCGAACAGCAGCAGCTATAGAGAGTATACTTAATATGAACTCTTCCGGGAAGATGCACTAGGAGAAAGAAAAATAGCTATTGACTAACGGATGCCATTATTGTGAAATCGGTACATCTATTTTAGTAGTAGCGCCAAGCCCAAGTATGTAAACAAGGCTAGGGACGGTAGGTGGCGCATAGGCACTTTTCCATCCTCATCACTTTCATGCGCGCGCACTGCATATATTGTACAGTAGTCTGCTACACGGAAAGAATTTTACAATAAAAATTTTACAATAAAAATTACATAGAAATTAAGGATAAAAATTACAGTGCTAGCACAGTA
Source organism: Pteromalus puparum (assembly GCA_012977825.3). Classification (NCBI taxonomy): domain Eukaryota; kingdom Metazoa; phylum Arthropoda; class Insecta; order Hymenoptera; family Pteromalidae; genus Pteromalus; species Pteromalus puparum. The sequence continues at coordinate 15,735,228 of CM053170.1, read as the reverse complement.
ACGCTGGTACGCCGCGCCATCTAGTGCAATTTTACTGGGTCGGCACAAAATTTTCGGTATTTTGTTATTTTTTTGCAGACCCTTTCTATTATGAGATTTTGTTATGTATGCGTGAATTGCGCATTCGCAATGGTATATTATTAGTAAATAAAGGGTAATTCATAGATAACACACTTTACACCAAGAAATTTGTTGATTGAAAAAGCGTATATCAGAGTTAGATTTGGTGGTTATGGAAGCAGCTGGCGCTCGTGGTTCGGCGCAGCGCGCATGCGCCGAACATGGATTTCCTTTGCAGCACAGTAAAAATTTTCGCGACCAAAGAATTTACCGTGCCGGTTCGGTAAAATTTACAGGGAGCAAGATAAATAATATCTTAAGTCAGATAAAAAGTTTGGGAAAGACACGGTGGCCCACGATTACCGTGCTATTCCGGTAATTTTTACTGAAAAATTCTTTCCGTGTACCTATAAAACTACAAAACTGTCTTGCTAGGCATGTGCTAGGGCCGCTCATACTGTAACTGCCATACACACATTAGGTTAATTAATTTCTGATGATGAAGATAAGATTGAATAAAATTTGTCCAGCAGAAATTCTCTATCGATGCAAAAGTGTAGCATACTTACAGCTCTCCCATCGTAACCCGATAAATCGCGAGCAAACACAGCTGTGCTCCTCCAACAACAGCTCTCGAAAGCTGACTCGTAATAGAAGGCAATAGCCGTATAAAGCTCATCAAGCCGGTGTAAATACGCGATATAAAGCCGCTGCAAAACGCTTCAACCGAGAGCATCAAGTGCCTTGTGAAACTGCCTGAAAAACGGCTTTCTCGATTGTTTCCTCCCACTGCAGCCTGGCTAAAAGAAAACACTGCACGAGCCTCCGTACAAACACGACATCTCCGTCGTCGAGAGGGCCGTAAATAGCAGACTTCCGTGAGCGAGAGAGGGACAGAGAACGACGACGGCACAGGACTAATATGATTTTCCATGCAGCATCAGCAGCAGCAGCATCGCCGTGTACACGTATCTACCGGAGATTACAGGTGCGCCGGCTCTCGATCGTCGCGACGAAACCTCATTAACGTGATGCGCACGGGAGTAGGGCCTCGAGCCATATGTCGACGTGTATCGTATAATAGGATGCCCTTAGCTTCTGCTGCTGCTGCTGCTGCTGCTGCTGCTGCTCGCACATATTCGGTGGCATCTATCTCTAGACCGAAGAGTCCTTGCACGGCTTATCGAAAGCTGCTGCTTGTTAGGTTGGAGAGGGTATGGTCGAGGCTAAATGACTGGGGAAATTACGATTCCTCACTTTTAGATTGATTAACCGATTGGCCGCGATGCTTTCTCGATTCTGGGCTCTGATAATCGTTGTTCGCGATGTGTTGCGGGAGATAATATACGAAAGCGCGCTGAGAACCGACTGGGATTATCGATCTTTTGGAAAGGCGAGTCACGAGCTGTGTGCATGAGAAAATATAATGCTATGGTGGAGGTCATGGTGAAGTGTATGAAAGTATTGTATTCTCTGTCGCGTCTGACCATAATCGGTCTTTTCTACTGTCGTGAATACACGTAGCGGCGATTGTTCAGATGGAACCTTGTTGCGAATAAACGGCGGTGACAATGCGGTGATAAAACGCTCGCTTGGCTCAAAAATACGCGTCGCTGCGCGGTGACACTCACTAATTTCGGATATTTTTATACCCGCGAAATTTTGCTAATGAACGTTTGATTGACACGATAATTGCACGGGAACGCTATAAACAGATTATTTTAAAAGTAATTCTTACTAAAAGCAAAAAATATTGACGCAGTTTACAAAGGACAGCGAGTTGATTAGAAAGTAATCAAAGTGTGTTTATTCAGGTGTTTTGCTTAATACCAAATGACCAAGTTGTGACAATAAGTGAAGTATGAAAATCTAAACTGTGGACGCGAGCGCATATTGCCATATCGATCTTCAATAATAATACACCTGTTTTTTCGCAGACAATTTTCAGCGGAGATAAAATCTAATGGGGCTAATAATAAATGCACAGCAGGTCTGATCGTATTTTCAAGTCTGGCGAAATTGACTAGAAATATTAATTAACCTTCAATAAAATAATCCGCCTCGCAGCGTGATAAATTTTCATAGAGACGGATGATTTCGATATAACGACATTCTCAGAATATTATAAACCAGTATTTTATATGGTGCGTACTTTAGCGTAAAAATAAACGTGAATGTTATCCGATTGGATCATAAAGTTGAATACAAAAATTGTATTAACGCAGAAATTGATTAAGCTTTTGAGTGAATTTTTACCTACGCTCTTGAAGCTAACAGTCTGAAATTTTTAAACTTTTGGAACGTTATTATATGGTGGAACCCATTATGAGCTTAGCTATTCAAACAACATTTTGAAGGAAAATAATACATTGCTGAGCGAAAACCTCAATTCGAATCAAGGTATTATTATAATATTAAAGTGAATTCCAAAACCCTTCGTATACTTATCATCCTCTATAAGTACAGATTATATAACGTCTTCAAAATCGATTATCGAAAACCATTTTTTAAAATTCCATCAGCATATAATGAACTTCATTTCCACCACTAATCTCATCCTCATTGAATACACTTGAACCGAATCACGACGCTAATTCGTCCAAGTGTAAACTCGCAAGCTCTCCAAGATAAAACCACGAGGTCACAGATAAAAGCTCTCAAAACTCTCAACGATAGAATCATCTCTCGAAATTATATTATACATCACCAATCGTACAAACAAAGTCCAGACACCGAAATTTCCCCTAACATTCACCAAATCCTCCTCTCGACTATTTCGAAGCAAAGTTAGACAACAATAGCAGCAGCAGTAGCACGTGCCTGGTTTTTCACGTCGCAAGCTGCACCAAAGGCAGTAGCTTGAGCGCATCGACTAGAAATCGAATTCCCAGGGAATATAGCCGTCGCCGCGACTGTATAGGTGCATTCTCTGATATACCTATAGTCCCGCAAACAGCCGGTCTCCGCAAGCATACGTGCGCGTGCAGGCAACGAGCTTGCCTCGGAGCTTGCGGCGCGTCAAAGGTCTGCCTGGCGTGTCGACTACTGCGGACGCGTCCTTGGCACGGGGCCTTGGCGCCCTTCTCTCCGTGGAATCCCTCCCTGCATCGATTCTTCCTCTCCCCACTGCCCCGGTTTTCGGCCGGCACGTATATTCCACCGCCCCACGCGCCACCTGTGTATGCGGTATATACATAGAGGCGCGTTTATATACGTCGCAGTGTGTGTGTGTGAGTGTGTGTAATTGAAATGAGGGTTATCGACATGCGAACGAGATTCGGGAGAAAATTATTTGATTTTAGGACGAAGCTTGCACCAGATACGTCGTTTTATCGAAAGCGAAACGCTATAAAAGATTTCAATGCATCGTGCGAGATTAATGCAACGCTCTTTGTGCAACAGCGCGCGCCGGCCTTTGACCGTGTCAGCGGCAAACTGACTTCGCGTATTTATAAAGCGCGAGCTCGCGTTGAAAAACTTTGGAAACTGTTATAGCCGCGTGCAGCATGTACGTGCTGACAGCCTTTCTATCGTGTCCGAAACAATTTACCGGCTACTGCTGTGACCGGCGTTTTTATATACCTTGATTTAAATCTCATAACGGTTAACCAAACGCAGAGAGACGACGGCTCTCGTGCTTTTATAGCCAAATTGACGTTCATTATTTACAAAGCGATGTAAAGAAAGACTTTCATCGATGACAAAATTCGGCCCCGGTATAAAATTTATCTTCCAAACCAGCTCTCCCATCGCGATTCTCCGGAAATCAAACGCAAGTCCATGCGCACATCAGTACAGTCCCATTGGTCGTGGAGAAAGAGCTATAGACAGTTAATCAAGCTCTACAGCGTGTATAGAGCGCATGATGCCTGCGGTCGAGCGCACACGCTACGCTCGCGTTGTAATCGATGGCAAAACGTCGGGGGAGTTGTATAGGCCAGTGGTGCCAAGTTGAACCACCGGCGCCGACTGCATAACGAGGAAATAACGGAAAGAGCTTGATGATGATGATTGAGCCATTAAGCCGCGCGTGCGTTCGTGCGATAGCAGACAGACGATGGAATATATGTGCTAGCTATACTGCTGGCCTTTTGTGATGTGAAAAATGTGCCGGGAGAGAGAGAGAGAGAGAGAGAGAGAGAGAGAGAGAGAGAGAGAGAGGAAGAGAAGCGATAATTACGGGATCAGCGGAAGGATCGAAGTTTATATTCCCGGGAGCTGGGATATATACGCAGAGCTGTTTGTCTTCGGAGCTTGCGGTCAGCTGATGGCGATTGTCCTCTATTGAATGACTATCTGGAACATCGCGTGACCACTTTACCGGGGCTGCAGCCTTTTTGAGAGATAAAATTCGTTTGTTAGCTTCAAGGGTTATTGAATTTACGCGGGCGAAGTGCGCGCCGCGAGTTTGGCTTTAATGAACGGAGCGAGAGAGTGTCGTGTGCGTTTGGCAAAGTAACTGGTGGACGTGGAAAAAATTTGAGAATTACCATTTTGGAATATTTAAAGCACTCTCGGAAATTCATCAAAAACGTTCGAGCGTGTTTATTAACGCCGGGAAATTCAAAACTTGAAAAATTCGAAATTTTAATCTCGAGTGTCCTCTCGGAAAAAAATGTCGATCCGAAGCCCGTATAATATAACACGAATAAAAATTTCAAGTCCTACTCTCGACATCAGTCAAAGCTATACGGTACCGCTGAATTTTGCATTCAGCTCTTCCTCTTTCTGTCATTATCCCGAATGCGATTGGGGCGAACGTCAAAGGCCGGCGCCGGAAGTGAAAAGGAGACAAACTCGTAAATTCAAGCTTCCCGCACACTTTCAATGAGCAAGCCATGCAAATTTCAACCCAGTTAACGAAAGGGATATTCGGCACAAATACAAATATACACACACGTTATCCTCGAAAATTCGTGCCTCGCGAGAGTATAGGCTAAAAATAAGTGGCCCGTGCAGTGTGTATCGGTTTTGCCAAATCAGATATATATATATACATATAGGATTGAGCTATCGCGCTAGAGGAATATAGTGAGTGTCTGTTTACGTCTAACTACCTAACGTATACGAGAGCGCGGCTGCGGTTTACGTGTACATCAGTGATCGATCCATTCGCGCGCACTAATTATCCCCTTTGCCGACGAACTTTTGGGGGCTGAATTTTCTCGAATTAATAATTTACATTCGCTGCTACGATTGTCATCTTTCACTGTGCGGTTCATTTTTAACTTTGTATATATACGTGATATTGTTCGTTTCCTCCCAATAACAATAATAGCAACAGTTGAACTTGCGAGGATTTATCTTGATGCACTTGTAACATCGCGCATAGCTGGGGAAATTCAATACCGAGAAACTCGATAAGGTCGCGAGGCGCGAACAGCAATTTAGATCCTTTTTTTTCTCTCTTTCTACAAACAAAGCCACGGTCACGACGAACGGCGGCATATGCATAACCAGGTGAGAGCCGTGCGTTGGAAGAAACGATAAAAGTAAAGGGTGTATATATATGTGAGCAAGAAAGAAAAAGTGAGAGAGAGAGAGAGAGACGGCTTAAATAAGTAAGCGCGCCAGAGCAGAGGAGAAAATAAAAGGAAGACGTAGCAATTCAAACGCGCCTAGTCACGAACTTGAAAAAGAAAAAGGACAATTGGGCCAACGAGGTTATCACTCGGAGAAGCGTTTAATTTTCAACTCTTTTTTCTCTTTCCTTTTCCGACTCGACTTTTTTCTCCTTTCTTCTATTATATTATGAAGCATTAGCAAAATCGTTACTCGCGAGAGCTCTCCCTCTCTTTAGAAATGGAAAGCAATAATTAACGGATATATCCTAGCAGTGCTATAAGTGCATTTGTGAGGCAATTAGCGCTCGGATTCAGGATTTTAATTAAAAGACGGTTAATTATGGCTCCTTTTTTCATCACTAGCTATATATGCGTCTATAACAATAAGAGGATTTTTTTTCGCCGAGCTTGAATTGTCAAGATAGCGCGCGGAAAACAAAAGCTTCGCTATTATACCTACACAGTTTTTCAATTGAACAAGTTAGCGACGACGAATTCGCGGAAATTAACGAGAAATCCAAAGCGAACCCGGTAGAGATTAGTACACGCACATCAGAATGGTAATAATGCCTCGACAAGCGCGAGCTTCGCTGCGATGCAACCACGCGGAAAATTCAAATTTAAACAGGCTGTAAACAAGCACTGAAGCACTCGGCTACTGCAGCGTTTCGAATACACCTGTGTGTATATGTGTATATAGGCAGAAGTACGCGGTGCATTATACATGTATATGTTTACGCGAGTTGAGGGTATATATACGTAAGGGGTGACGCGCTATGCGTGTATATATGCTATTATCGATTGGCGACGTCATTTCTGTACTATAAACGCGACGCGATTATCCGCAGCGACGAAAATGTGTAATTAATGCAGCCCGAGCCAATTAGGAGCTCTTCGCCAGTTGAGGAAGAGAGAAAAAATGCGCTCGACTTTGTCCAAACAAAGCGTTTATTGTTGTAGGTATGTTTTTAATTAAACGGGTTCGCGTTGATTAAAAACAACGCTTTTATCAAAAGTAAGAGAAAATTTAAATTTTCATTCCACGCGGATTCGATTAATTCTCGAGGGGCCTCGTAATTTTTTTTCGCGTTGTAATATTTTTCCGAGCCACGATTTTTACTTTTTTCACGGGATACACGATTATTCAGAGGTTCACGGAAGCGTATCCTCTATCGTCGATGAAACATTATTCTAATGCATGTCCCGAAACAACGCACATTTAGAAAAAACAAAATGTATAGGTATAATCCCCCAAAATCCAGAGGCGTTATTTTGACATCTTCGTGCGCGTATGCATTATGCAAATTGAGTACGTTATTCAAGTGGGCCCGGGATTAAAAGTCCCTCTAAAAATACACCCCCGCCTGCACGTTATGATAGTAGCCCGGGCTCTCTGGGGCAAAAAAAAAAAAGAGAAAGAGGGAGGGGACGCGGCACTTAAAGAAATTGCTACGTTTAATGCACTCGGCGTTTGAAGATGCCGCTGCTCTCCCTCTCTCTCGCGCAATCAAGGCGGCGTCGTTATTTTAAAGTGTACAAGAGGGCCTTTGCTGAGTATATATAGTGCAGTGACGCCGCTTCATGCTAATTAACGGTATAATATCGACTCGATGTAAATCCGATGTGTGTGTGTGTGTGTGTGTGTGTGTGTGTCTGTATCGCGTCGGTATATAACGAGGAATCGATCTACCGCCGCTGTTCCTTGTGACACCACCGGTTGCGCTTTTGCAGTTATTCTTTGTCGTGCTAAGAGAGGAGGAGAGGGCGGGTATATAGAGAGACGAGTCGCGAAAGGGAAGTTTTTAATTGGAGAAATGGTCGGGAGCGTTAAAGGTGACGTTCGTTATGTTCTGCGAGAGAGAAGTAGGCGGTAATTAATTTCGAGAAAGTTGCCGCATTTCGCCGATTGTTACCAAGTTATACAGTGTGTCATTTGGCTCTTGTAATTAGGCGAAACGACCGACTTCTTTAGACGATCTACTTTAGCCGCGCGCACTCTTGGCTGGGGGTTGTGAAAAACGAAGTAATTGCGAGAATAAGCGAGATAAGAGAGCTGGTTATTGTGCACTTTCAGACGATCGTTCGTAATGCGATGAGTGCAGTGTGAAGTTTGAATTTATACTTATTGACTTGCAATCATTTGTTGTAATTTACGATTGCGTGAATTACGCGCGATAATGTATGCGCATGCAAATTATTGAGTTTACGTATTATGATGAAAATTTGTGGATTTTTCGGAGTCAAGGAATTCGTACATTTTTTCGTGATTTTTACATATTTTCAATTGTAGACAACTTTTGACCAAATCAAGCATTTTCAACGCATTTTTTTTTAAATTAAAGCTCTTTTACCGTTCTTTCATCCTAGTAATCTGAATTTTCCGTTTGCACCTTCGGAAATCAAGTACATGCCATTGATCAATGGCTATTTTTGGTTAAATTAAAGGGCCGAAAAAACAGTGTCACAAAGCACTTTTCTCATGTTCCACTGACTTTTTGTACATTTTATGATATAATGAACAAGATAAACCGAGTTAGAAAGGAGTGCTCGCTTTTTGAAAATTTGCCATATCGCGACCCCAAAAAGTGACCGATTTGCGAAGATTTCCTCATATAATGGCTCACGTTGGTGTATGATAATGGTTTTTAATGATAAGCTAATAAATCAATTCGGATAACAACGTTGTCGCGATAAATCACGAATAATATGCGCAGTGCTTGATGAAAAATAAAGCACAGCGAATAAATCGATTTTCACTTCATGTGTCGACTGAGAAGTAGGTAGAATGAAATTTCTTATCCAACAGAGATCAAGTGAGTTCTCACGAGTTTGCTGAGAGAAAAATTGTCAAGTGTATCGAAGCTAGACGCGACAGGAAGTTTTGAAGGATTTCACTTACTTCCTCTAGTTGTCCGAGAATTGACTTTGATATACCTTCGATCTGAACTCCGAGATTATGTGACACTTTTCGAGAGAAACGGAATGTTGTCATTAAAATTATCGAATAAAAATATAAAGTTTAAAATAATATATGTAAACGTTGTTGTAATTTTATCATTATTTTTTATATCAGTGTTTTTAACCCCTTAATGCACTACAATGTCACTAGATATTTACAAATCTTACATTATAACGATCGAACATTTTTGCAATCTGAGTGTTATATAATTTATGTACGTACGGTAGCACATCGGTTATAAATTTGTAAATATGAATCCATTATCGTCAACATTTTCACGACGTTTAAGTAATTATCTCCCATGCATATTAATGCACGACACGTTTGCATATAGAAACGCTGTTTATAGACTAGTTTTTAGTGTCCGACATAAATTGTATCAGCATCAGTCACGCATACATATATATCCCGTGCAAAACAAACAATGCCAAGCACACAAGCACACAGTTGTGGTAATCAATGATAATTACCCCTCGCACCGGTATATTGTTTCCATCAGTGAATGCGCTGCAGATATCAGCACTAATCCATCACACATTCTCGGAGAGTTGATTAATATTTTCCATGCAAGCACAAAATATCAATTTTCAAAAAGTTCGCCAAAACTTCAAAATCCGGCTAGTTTGGTCGCAACAACATGCTTAGCATACGCATTTACATATACCAATTAGAACTTCCAGCGCTGTATTGGTGACACTAAGATAATATACACTCGTATCGCATAATAAATATACTTACCGCGCAAATTTCATGCCTGCGTAGATATAATACACACATCTAGTTTAAAGATGCGAATTAGCGAAAAGTCATGCACCCGCGATATAACAGTTATGATTAGGCACATTTATGCTGTATACCTACCTGCATGCTAAACGAGCATTTAACCCCGTACGTATATTCCAGAGTCATTACATTACACCCCCTCAAGCTCTCGTCCCCAAGCTCACGGCCTTTTATTAACACGAAAGCAAACTTGAACTAGTACATAGTAGCGCAGCCTTCCCTTAGTTACCACGCAAGCAACCAACCAACCAAGCAACCAAGCAAGCGAGAGATGCGGTGGCGGCGCCGGAAACGACGCCGCTGCCTGCAGAAGATGATTCACTGATTTTGACTGATTTAATTTCTCTTTTAATTACAGTCATGGCGAGGACCTCATCGTTACGCCCTTCGCACAAATACTTGCGTCTCTTCGTTCGGTTAGAAACAACTTCTTATCCCTCACTAATGTACCTACGAACAAGTAAGTGTAAACCAAACTGGGATAACAATTTTATTTTTACAGGTTGTATCAATGCTATCACGATTCAGCCTTTCGTTTTGTTTGTTCGAACGAGTGCTTCAGAAATAACATAAAGGGTGCATTTTTATTTTTCGTTTATCATTTCACAAACAAAAATTCGAGTGGCTATGAAACTGAACTTTTATTGAAAAGCAGGCAGTCAATGGAAAGCTTTTGAACTCGAGCTTTTATTTTATGACTCCGATTGCAGTTTGTAAAAAAAATAATCTCGCATCGAACTGAATTATTTTCAGGTCCAGAGAAATCGAGAAAAAAAATTGTATTTTCAAAGGAGGATTTGTTATCTGCAAAAGTTTAGTCTCCTCTCTTGAAACTTCGGGCAGTTGCAGAGGGATTTTTAAATTCCAAAAGTTTTCACTCATAGAATGAAGGAGCTGAATCGTGCAGACATGATATAGTTTCTTGTTAAAGGCTTCCTGAAAGTTTTTGTACATTCATGGGATTCGAAAAGACTTTGAAAAAGCTTAATAAATTACAAATGACGATCGCTGTATCTATACGCGATTTCAAGCTGAAGTTTTGCAGAACTTTTTCCGAGGCTGTACTTTGCAAAGTGTGATTATACTTTCATGAATATAACGAAGATAATTTTATGATTCGATTATAAAATATCTTGAAGTGCAAGCTAAATCAATCAATGAGATGCGCACATACTTCTTTTACTTCAATAATTAAAATTACTATAAACTCTAAGTGCATCGTAATTGGATTTTTCTCGCGATATGGACGTAGCTTTTTCGAAGAAATTTCTGCCAATATTGAAAGTTGTAAATGGTCTAGTTTAAATTTGAACGGAATGTATATCATGATGTAATTTTAAACTTTTAAAATCTCGTAAACAAAACTTGGAAAGTTAAAGTATAGATACCAGCACGCAAAGTTAAAAAACAAGCTCGTTCGCGATCTTATTGTAATCGCCATTTTGAATATTCGAAGCTTTTATACATAAGTATTTTAAGCGTCAGCAATGGGCATATATCTCTATTTATAACGCTTCTCTCGTCGCGAAAGTAATTTGCATAGCTCGACGAGGGGCGATTTTAACTGACTATTAATCACTCTCTGACAAATAGCTATATAATTAATTGCCTATCCAGAAACGTAAAATAGACCTCGTTTGAGCAAAACCATGCGCGAAATTTGCGCGCTAGAGAGAGAGAGAGAGAGAGAGAGAGAGAGAGAGAGAGAGAGAAAGAGAGAGAGAGAGAGAGAGAGAGAGGAAAGCCAATATTTCATGAGCAGTAGCCCAAAGGAAGTCTTTAGTTTTGCTCTCTTCATAGAGCTATACATAGATCATAGATATACAGCACTCCCGTACGTCTGATATGATGTATACATAAGGAGGGTTTTCAATTAGAGGATCCAATTTATGAAGCAATAATCTTAAGGCTTCGTGCATGCAGAAATTTCGAAACTTTCTATAAACAAAAAATAAAATATACGTGTGTATTATAAATGACTGCGGAAAAGTTGAATATCTCTCGATGTATATTATCGATCATATGCCAGTGTAGTCAAGACCCTCCTTATAGAGATACACGCGAAAATAATGGCTTTATTCATGAAGCTTCATTTAATGACTGAAACTGGAATTTTCTCTGTTTCTGGCAAAGATCGAGGAGGAGCAGCGCTGCCCAGGGTAGCAGTACGCCACAGCCACGGATCCTTGCCCCCGGAGGTAAAGCGACTCTTTCATTACTTCATCCATGTTCCGTAATTACCTATATTCACGGAAAAAGTCGTGAACTCGAGCTTTTGCATTAGCGTAATGAAATAAGGAGCAGTGCGTTATTAGTCATTCTTCGCGCATATTTTCTGAGCTGCTTTGACGGCTGACTTGAAATATCGTTAGACGTACCTCAGTCCCGAGTGGAAATGTGCGCGCGAGTAGTATACACGCTTAATTAAAGTGATTTGTCATCGCGATGCGCGATATCAACGGGTCTGAAGTGTGAATGAAAGTTACTTTTATTTATAGCTTCATCGCGCTAGCTGCCTTGAACTCAATGGGGTTTTTATACCCTGGACTAAAGCTTTTTTTTCGTTGTATACTGCATATTTTATACTTGCCAGTGCGAATTCCTTTTAGATAAAAATAACGTTTTATATTCTGAAATATTTCTTTAACTTTATTTTTACCTACCGGTAGCAAGAATTTTTAAAAGTGCCGTTATACGGAGGCTTCTGTGATACCGAATATAAAAATTTGATTACGTACTGTGTATCAGTCTCTTACGTGTCATAAAACACTGCTAGGAATAAAATACGAATGTATCTCTCAATAGAAACCCTATTACTGAACGTAAGACCAGTAAATAAAACAGGATCGCGCTTATAGTGGGAAAAAATATTCCAGATCGTCACATTGTTATTTTTAACCAAGCATAGTAAAAAGAAGTATATAAACTTTCATTCGCTCATCTCGTCACGAATAAATTGTACAATTTATATATAGCTCGAGTCATAAACGTTGAGACTTTTCTTAAACTACGCTCTATTCAAAAAACGTTCTTGCGAACGAAATTTCGTTCTACCTATACAATCCACTCTCGCATATACATGACTTACGGCGTTTCGTTGCTGTGCTGTTATTGCGCATTCTCCTGTCCGATATATACCCCGGGAAAAAGTTTGCGCAGCAGCATCAATAAAGTTTGTAAGCCGAGTGTCAGAGAGAGAAATTCCACTGGACGCGTGTCCTCGACTGGGTGCAGTGAAAAACTATGATTTAATTCCTCTTCCGATACTCACAGAGGAGCCCTACATGAAGCTCGCTGTCGAGACAATGGAGGAACTTGATTGGTGTCTGGATCAATTGGAAACTATTCAAACTCATCGATCCGTGTCCGACATGGCATCGCTGAAGGTAAATAGCTTTTATGTAATTTATGCCGACGAAAACGTTGAATGCGCCGCGCGTAACCTCCGACATTTCCAATAATTTACCTTTGTATTAATGTAACGTGTCCGCTTTGCACTACTCCTCTTGGCTATCTCAAAACGATCCTCTCCTCGACCCGATTTCCCGACGGGCAATTGATTATTAATCGTTTTGAATTATCGGTAATACTTACCTCGCGTCAATTACGTCAGGCATTCGTGCGAATATTATACGCTATTGTTGTTCCGATTTTACTGGCTTATTGTACTGTACCGAAAGTGTGTCATATTTTGCGAACGATTAATTCAATAGGAGATGAAGAACCACTTTGGTGCATTATGAAACGTAGAACGTATATATCGTTCGATAATATTCTCTTGTAACTATTAGCAGCGAAATATCAATAAAATATTACGCTGTAAGCTCGCGCGTGCTTGAATCGGTAACGAGCGATCGAAAGGACATTATCATAAATAATTACGTTCAAATATTGCGAAGAGCGACTTTTTACTAACGTTTCGCGTGCTAACGATGAAAAATCGATTCTCCTATATATTCTTACATCCAGGCGTGACAATAATCAAAAGCTCGACGTCTCTCCGCGTTTAAATTAAATCGCGTTACACTTGTCTCGGCTCTCTGGAATTCTCAGACTCTGTCCAATACTTTCCGTTATTCAAGCATTTCTCAGCTAAATGTAAAACTATTTACACGTGTCGAGTTGACGGATATCCTTTGTGCTGCAGACGCGAGAGTAAGTATAGCGCGCGCGCAGCCGAGCAAAAGGGACTAATCTCACAAAGCTCGATAATGAAAGTCAAGCGCTCAAGAGTCGCAAGTCGAGCTTTTCCACGTCAGCCCAGTTGACCTATAGACAGACACCCACCCACACACACACACACACACACACACACACACGTACACACACGTACATCCTCGTGTCCCTTTTCTTCCACTTGCTCGCTGGAGAGCTATTAGAAGCGCTGACGCAGTAGCCAGTCCGGACGTACTTTCAAGAGCTGTCTTTAACGGCGCTAACTTTCACGACTGCTGCACAGCGCGCTCGCGAAATGTCCTCTTACACCTAAAGCTGCGTCTCACTCGGATAAATTTCATCTAAGCTCTCTGTTGCGCATCGGACTCATCTCGCGTTTTACACTCGGCTGTGAAAAAATGAGCTGTTTCTTTCGTCAGATGATACGAGAGGGCGTGTGGTTAATGATCGAGGGCAGAAGCGTTTTTATAATAAGTATTGAAGTGATATCTATCTGCGTGATAAATAATCAACTCACAGAGTTGTAAGCTTCCAAGATAAATTTATTTCAATAAGAAAAATAAAATACATATAGAATACACGAGACAGACAGACGAGGGCTTCGCGACTGCTCGGACTCGGTGTCGGACTTTAACTGACTACTGTCCTCCGCTGAGGGCATTACAATACCTCGGAGACGCGGCCCAAACAGCTGGTCAGGAGAAACGGTATAAAGCGCGGGAATGCGGACGGATTTTAAAAACTCGGAGGCGCGATACGACCGGCGCTACAGTCGTTATATTTTTACGGCTCACGAGAGCGACTATTCTACATCTTCAGGTGTATACGGGAGTTCGTTTTTGCGGATTACGATGATGCGTGCGTGGTGTTTATTGGTGCGTGCGCAGCGCAGGGATGTATCCTCGCTATATTTTTTCAGTTTTTACACGGAATTTCGGAGAGACGATTGGACGTGTATATCGAGTTTGTTTGTTTTATAAACAAGTAGAGATTCGTTTTATCGTGAAAAAGTAAAAACAGAATCTATTGAAATGTTTTGTTAAGATTTTATTTTTTTTACAAAGATCAAACGTTTGCCGTCGTTGTAGTTACTGAAAAATCGTTTTAATACTATGTTTCTATGATTATATAGCTTACTCTCGTTAGTTTTACTTGGAAAGAGGTGGCTATACGTTACATTCGCATCGATTCAATCGAAAAAGTTTCGTGCTCGTTATACCGAAATGCTTATACACTTCCAATCATAGCCGATGTCAATGCCGATCAAATCAGCTTTCCACGCATAAAAGACCCATAATCAGCATTCGTTATACACTCCAACGACGAGTCTACGTCAATTTCAAAGCCGCATTCAAACCATACAGAAGATCCAATTAAAAGCTCGCATTATGCATTTTCAATGAGAAATAAATCTCTCCAGATCCTCCGCGGGTTTTCTTCCAATGCGCGCACGTAAATCAGAAAATCAGCCGAAGCCCAAGAACGCATATAAGAATTCGCGCAAATAGGGGAGGCGATGCGAGAGATATTCACGCAGACAACGCAAAGACGCATGAAGTACGCGATCCCGGAATGCGATGCGGTGAATATACGTGCGCTGGACAGAAATATTCCGCTCTATCAATCACTGCATTCACTCACATTTTCAGCGTTCTATCATCCCTCTACACACGTGTATACATCGGCGCACAAAGCGAGAAGCGCGCAGGGAATAGAGCTCGCGAGGAATAAAAGCATTAAAAGCTTTATGTCTCCCCTGCGACACTCGCGCGCGCGCGCAAAAGAATGAAAACAAGCGCGCGGCGAAACGAGAGAGAGAGAGAGAGAGAGAAAGAGAAAGAGAGCGTGTATAACGAAGGGAAATATAGAAGCGAGTTTCAAAGGTTATATGCGCGCGATTCTGAAGAGATTTGTTACGGAGAGCTTTTTTTTCACCCTCGTCGGCGTTCACGAAATTCGTATGGATTCCTCCGGTGAATTATGCGCTGTGCAAATTTTTTTTTTTTTTTAGAAAAAGCGATTGCATATCGACTTTAGCTCGATCTCAAGGGGACCGCTTACATCGTACGCGCATTCGAAAGCGAGTCCGGCGTTCTTTTTGAAAAACGAAGGGAAAAAACTGGTGGAAAAAGCAAACGCTTACATGGATGCCTGATGCATACGCGCGATATACTTGCGAGCGCCTTATACACTCGGATTTCTCGAATCGCACTTTTCCCCTGTGGCAGCTCTCGCCGAGAGGTTTTACGTCGTCCACGACTGCCCTTCTCACTTGGGTATATATAACTATATCGCATGGCTGAGCTTTTGTCTACTTCGAGCTGGGTCATACGTATACGTATACAATACATTTTTTCTTCTTCGCGGCGAAAGAACGCGATCAGCGTTTTCGTGAAAAATCGGATCTCCGACGTTTTCCTCTCGGCTTTCCTGCAATAAGCTCCGCACCTTTCGTTGTATCAATATTCTTTTTCTTCAGCTATAGCGAGTCTCGTGTCTCTCTCGATTTCTATATTCAGGGGAGCGTGTACACGTCTGTAATGAAATTTGCTGCTTTTTCTTTAACGGTTTGTACTACTTCGGAACGAGTATTACTCGTCCTTTTCTTTGTTTTTTATGGATAAATGCGAAACGTGGCGAGACGCATCAGTTTTTTTCTTTGTCCTGTTTATTACACGGCTCGGCTGTCACACATCTGCGACACGACGTTCGTAGAATTTGCGATTAGAAAAACGCGTCTCTCTTATGGGACGGTAGAGGGAATGTTGTGTTGAAATGAAATGTTGGAGCGAGTTTATTTATGAAAATCTACACACTGAGAAATGTTATTAAAACGCGAGATAAACATTCGCTCTGTGGTGTACACGAAACCGTTATTATACGAAAGCATTTTCATACAAATACACTGATGGAAACGAGAAGGGGAATGAAAAATATGGGTTAATTCGCGTGTTACGTTTCAATCATTAAATTATTGAATCAGCAGCACGAGGCATTCTTGTATTTGTTCGTTAATTCGCATCGGTGGATAAAGAAAAAATGTTTTTATGATACGTGCATGAAAAAGACCCTTTTTCATGCATGTAAAATTAATAGAAAATTGAGTATTTCATAGCAGCGGGAGAGAAAATTTTCTCTCCCGCTACGGCAATTACAAAATTTTAAATTTTTTCTCAATTTTCTATTCCTTTTGTATGCTTAAAAAAGGGTCTATTCATGCCCTTATCAAAAAAAGTACGGTGTTCAACAAGGGGGGAGTGGCTTTTTCAGACTCGGGTGATGTTTCGAGCACTCGCTAGAAAAAGCCAATTTCACTCCCCTAGTTGCACAATATACTATTTTGTAACACAAGCACTATTTTCGCGTTTTTCTGACCTACTAAGCGGGACTAAAGTAACTTTTTTCAGACCGGCGGGCAAAAAAAAACTGAAAAACGCCCGCTAACATTTTTCGGGAAATTTTCTATATGTATCCATATATACATATGCATATATATATATATATATATATTTATGTATGCATATATACATATGTATATATATATATATATAAATTTAAAAATTAGTCTACTAAGAGTGTGGTCGCCGATTCTGAAAAAAGTTGCATCAGTCGCACTCAATATCTAAAAAAAAAACGCAAAAATCTGTACTTGCGTTACAAAAAATATGGTGTGCACCAAGGGCTAAGTGGGCTTTTTGGCCTCGTGTGGTTGCAGTACTCGTCTGCGGCTCGTAAACGCCCTCGCCTTCGGCTCGGGCTAACTCGCCTTGACTCGTACTGCAAACTCCACACTCGGCCTAAAAAAGCCCACTTTACGCCCTTGGCACACAATATACTATTTTATGTCGAAGTATTTTTTTCATCACGAGAAAGGCGGGATAAAAGAGTTACGCAGAGAGTTATTCAGGTCAATACTGTGGCGTCACGACGTTACCCCGTTGTTTCACAAAATTATTCGTATTACATGCATGCCATGCGAAAAACCTTGGAATTGCGATCTTGAAATGTTTTTACCATATCTTTGTATTTTATTTTACTTTGTTGTAAAACAATGTGCTGGCTACACGTGCCTCATTTCATAAAATTTATTAAATTTTTAACTTCGAAACAGTCATCGAAAATACAGAATTATTTGACTAACGCATTTTTCAAAACTTTCCGGAGAAACGCAATTATTTTTTCGTGAGTGGTCACTTACATTCATCACCCGTATTTTGCATATTTAACACGCATGTTTTTGCAAGATTAAATTCCAGAACCGTTTTAATATTTAACAAAACCACAGCCTCCTTCTCATAACACCGCGTAAAACAGTAATACTGCACCTAAAAAAACAAACGCACTGGTTTATTCGCGCTTTTATCAGAGGAAAACAACGAATGCAGAAATATCGTTAATATCTATAGCACACTTGTCTGGAAGAAGCTTCCGGAGAATAGAACATTGCGACGACGGCGATAATTAATGGCGCGCTGAGATCCCTGGATTACATTGTGTATTCCTGTGCAGACTGAGTTTGCGAACTAAGAATAGCTCGTTAAAAGTTCTTTCTGCCTTTTTAATTCTCGATTTATCTCCGCGTCTTGGAGCAATGCGATGCAGTCTCTCAAATGAAAAATATACATTTCGCAACTTGATAATAAGCCAGTAAAAGCGGGAAATCGAAAAGACATTTTCCACCAAATTTCGTCGATGGGTCGGATCGAAAAAAATACTAAACAGCCGCACTCGATATAACAACGCTCACTTCTTTCTGCCCACAGTTCAAGAGAATGCTGAACAAGGAGCTGTCCCACTTTTCGGAATCCTCCAAGTCCGGAAATCAAATTTCCGAATACATCTGCAGCACTTTCCTCGGTAAGTCGAACGAACCCCTATTGCGATAAATACACATATATGTTTCTCCGTCGTTAAACCAATCGCTTCCTGCATCGATCTGTATCCATATATAAGTATACTGCGTGTCTCCATTGTGTAATCTGTATTAATTGCAGCTCTAATGTGCAAGAGAGTATATAAAAGTTTTCAAAAGTTCCGCTAAAAAGAGCCATTAGAAAGTTAATGCAACGTTTAATTGAATCTATATACGCTCTTCAATTAGTTTTCTCGTAAAATGTTTTCCGATACTTTCGATATTTTCCGGAACGAAATATAAGGCCTATATGCAGCGTTTTCGGTGTAGCGCCAGCCCGAGGTTATTATATTTATTACGTGCGCGCAATTTCGAAGATCTATGCAGTTGCATGCGGTACTATAAACATGCCTCGCGGCCTAAAGGAGATATTAAATTATTATCTAATAAGGAAGCTCTTCTAAAATTAAAATTCTTTTCATAAAGTAAAAAGTAAATAAACTGTCGGTAATTTGACTTTTGACGCAAACACGAATTTGCATCGAAAGGTGTACAGTATAAAGAAACAGACGCGGTAAAAGCTGTCCGTGACACGACTTAGCCACCCACGCTCTATGCTGCCGTATATACGTATAATGCATATACACACGTACGCGAGATCGAGGCGAATGACGCGCGTTGACGAGGAGAATAGTAAGCTCGACGATATAGGAAGGAAGGACCTCTTATCGTTGACGATTTTTACGGATGGCAGGATTATTGCCGCTTTGATCGTCGCTCTATTCCTGAAATTTGTACGAGAATAGCGAGGCGACGTGCGCATGCTTATTTATATGCATTTCCTCGAAGCTCGTGTGCTTTTATGGTTTTGCAAAATTCACGCGCTAGCGACTCGGAATAAAAAGCGTGAGATCTCGGAAATCTCCAAAGTTCTTCGCGTATAAGTTTTGTATCATCGATATTTCAATTTTATAAAAGTATAAGACAATCCTTATTTACGAGCCTTTTTCCTCAGCTTGCGTATCAAAACACTGATATTTAAACGAAGCGAAAAATAAATAATCGAACCATCGCCGTGAGTCGCTTGTTTACAGTGTATCGCCTCTGCAGTAAAGTGAGCGTTCGACTCTCTCCATATATATTGCACACACAACACTCGCGCCAAACGCATACCCACGCGGGACTTTTTTGCGGCAGCAACGAAAGGCCTGATTAAAAAAGTTGTCAAACGCGCGCATTTTTGCGTCCGCTCACTAGACAATTTGATTTCCGTACTCCCGTGTGCATGTGTCTCCGTGCGCGCGCGCGCGCGTGTGTGTGTGTGTGTGTATGTAGCAGAGAGAATAGCAGCGGAGGTTTCATCCCTTTTTTGTCGTCGCATGCGCGCGGCCAGCTGAAAGCTTCATTCTCGACGTTGACGCACGCGCGGCTCCAACGACACGTGACGTCCGATGCAGCTGACGAGTCTCGGAGAACAGCGGAAGAAGCGTATTTTTTATAATAAAAACTCGAAAATTCCATTACTTGCCGAGTTTTTAGTGGACTAGATGGTAAAGTCGATTATGTTCTCGCTCTTTGGCGCTCGCCTGCTGCCAGGTCGATTCTGTTTTTTAGGTGGGCGGTCGGTCTTTTTACATACACGGAGATTACAGTCCTGTGTTTGTATTTAATCGGGGGAATGACACTGCACTGGTTATTGACTTTTTTGTCGCTGTTCGATAACGTGTATTTGTGATGAAGTCTATTTCGTATTGTCGTCGCGAGAATCCCTAAATAAACGACGATGAAAAAAAATTTGATTCCTCTTTTAAAATTAATGTTTTAATTAGTTTTGATTTGTGGGCATATGTTTAGACCACGATACGATGTAAATTGTATAGCAAAGCAGTTCTGGACTGGTATTTTCCCCACCACTTAAACTTGCTGATAGATGGCGTATAGGCACTTTTCGGTTCCTCTAGTCATTACCTGCGCGCAGAATGTACATATAGGGGCACGCTATACCTACTATGCCAAAACTGCCTTTTGCTGGGCCTGCTGCTCCACAGTTGAGCCGCTCATGTTGTAAACGGCTTCGATTCATATTGAGTTGCTACTGTAATTGAATGTTAGCTACCGTCTCGTTTATAATTCCATTTATGACACACCGTGGCGTAAACCTCGATTTACCGCACGCTCGTGCAAAAATGCACTCGCTAAATCTCGGTTCGCTCGGTCGATAACGTCCCCACGAGGGTGAAACTACTTTACCGCACTAGTATCGTAATATACTATATTCGTCGAAGCTCTATCGCCGGTATAAAATGCGCAGTAAATTATGTCGCGCAGTTCGCCGATCGACCTACTTTCGACTAACATCCTCTCGTTCTAATAGTTGAAAAAAGTCCAACATGAAAAATTAAATCACACACAACTAGCTACATATGAACCGCCTATTCCATTACACCCTCGCCTAATCATATCCTCTCCAAAAACTTGAATTGCCTCGCGCGTAACGCGCAAACTTCCGGAAAACCCTCAACTGCATCAGTACAGGTATATAGCAGATCGCGTTTCCTCTGCGGAGCTAGGCGAAATTCGCGCTCTCCCCTATGAATTCCCGGTGAATTTTAAGCTGCTTCTCCCACGATCCCAGAAGAATTAAGTTTCCCTTCATATTATACACGTCCAGTTTCTCGACTCTAGTTCTGGCACGAACCACTCCACAATGCAAGAGTATATCATATTTATATATATATATATATATATATATATATATATATATATATAGACAGTAGTAGAAGAGGTCCGGCTGTGACGCGCCTAATTTACTTCGTCGCGACGAGCGACGAACGTGTCGGAGAGCCGGTCGTGGAAAGTTTGCGAGACAGAAAATTCTAGTGGCTCTGGCTAAGGGCTCGAGGCTTAATTTGCAGGAATTTTCAACGACGAAATTGCCCGGGCCTCACACAGTTATTTCGGAAGGACGAGGTAATCGCGTTGTTAATGAAGGGTTGTTCTTTTAAAGGGTTTCCGAGCAATTTTCTCCGGAAGTGTACGTGCCGCACGTGAGACGGAGATTCCCCGGGGGGAGCTGAACGAGGATCGTGCTCGTAAACGTTAAGGGGTCGTTTGTGTATTCTACGGTATCGGTGAGAGATTTGCAAAATTCGTCCGCTTTTTGAAAATAATGCCTTATACGTTATAATTCTGAGTAATGTAGGTCATGTGTTTTAAACTGTTTAAATTAGATACACACGAGAGATGCTTGCACTCGTAAGGTACACTTTCCTGTGTACGCGAAGTTGAACTTTTAAACATCGTTAAGAACTGCTAAATTAATTTTTAGTTCAAGTCTGTAACGCGCGCGTAAAGAGAATGTATAATGAGGCCTTTCCAGCTTACGCTGCTGCTACACGGAATAACTCTGTAAATTTAGAAAATTTTAATTAAAAAATACAAGAAAATATACGTTCCTCTTTTAAGTAGATAATGTATAACAAGACCAGCGTATACGAACCGTTCAGTTTATACAATTTTCATTACCAATAATCCATCCCGACAATTTCAGACAAACAGCAGGAGCTTGACCTGCCGTCGCTTCGCATCGACGATGCTCCGCCCGGCAGTATGGACGCCCGAGCTGCGAAGAAGCTGGACCGCGTACAGCGTGGACCCTTGGCAATGTCGCACATCAGCGGTGTTAAGCGGCCCCTCACCCACACCAATAGCTTCACCGGTGAACGGGTGCCTGTCTACGGCGTCGAGACACCCCACGAAGAAGAGCTCGGCAAGGTGAGTTTGTTATATGCCTCGCACTCGAGCTATGTGCTTGAGGAAGGATGTTATTAGGGAGGAAACGAGGGTGTAATTATTTGGGAAGATTGCTAGGGGATGAGATGGGTATTGGGTGTTGTTTACACTGTTGTCCTTGTAGTCAGCTTGCTATTGATATCGGATTTTCTTTGGGAGAAATGTAGCTTTACATAACTTTATTTATAACGCGTTAAACCTTTTTTTTATTGTTCTGTTTGTTTATTACAAACCGTGAAACAAAGGAAGATCAAGTTTTTAAACTAAAACTCCTTTGAGCATCTTTTTCATGTATATACAGATAACGCCAAGTAGGCTATCGCGATTTCACGGTTTCGCAGCAGATAACAAATCTCCCTGCAGAAGAGAGAACTTTTCTGAAACTACGTTAGAGAAACTTTTTTCCTTCAGCGTATATAATCTTGACGTCGAGCATTCAATTGTTCCAAGTCACGAACTGTTCCATTTAGATGCCACAAAGGAAAACACTATCATAACGTTATCAACTAATTCGAATCAGCTTTCCGTGTTTAATCATACGGATTCACTGTATACTATACACATCAGCTCTATTGCCGATGCAGTAATTGTTGATGCTTAATCCAAAACGAATAAACGTTCGGCTGATTGCCTCGGGTCGCGCTTTGTGCTTGGCAATCGGAAGAAGCGAATGGCACAATTTTGAGACCGATCGACATCAGGCTGGATGAATCCAGACACCAAGAGGCTGCAATTGTTCCGCTTTGTTCAGAGTTGACGGGTAGACTGGTCTCAAGCGAGTACTGCTGTAACTTTGAAAGCCACGCGCAAATTGCTCATTGTTTTTACATTAAGCTCGTCCTGTTCTGTTACATGATAGCATTGTTTTCGGTGATTGTCCTACGGCACACAGTGAAATTATTGTTGTAATTAGAACGACCAAATGTTCTCATCGGTGATGATGTATTTTGTGTTTATACAGATCAAACGGTGTAATTTCAACGTCCAATATTTCAAAATTTGATTCGAATAATATTGAATATTCGTCAATATTCAATCATACGCAAACAATTGTTAATTATTAATTGACGTGTTGAAAGACTTGGAAAAAATTTTAATTAGGTTAACATTGAGTGACAGGAGAGCAGAGGTGCTTCAAGCGCAGCAATTGATTTCAGGCAGTATAATTTAGCTTCATTCGATGTGCTCTCTGCGTGTGTAAGAGTATTAATTAGTAAGGAGATAATCAATCGGGATGTGCGTTAACAAAACCCTATCTACCAATTACTATACGTATTTATAGGTATATTCGAGTGGAAACGGATTATCAGCCAACACACCGAATTTCCATAAATCAAATCCAAAAGTAATCAATTTCTTCCAGCCGTGAGATATAAATCGCATCCTGATCGACTATCTGTCCTAGCCACGAGGGTTAAGCAACTAACTCGATAAACTACAAACCAAGCGCGCTACTATCTATATAGTATTGTATCTATATAATCTCCCTGTCATCGACGCGCTTATCGCGTGGAGGATAGGTCCCCGCGGGTGGCGGATGTAGATAAATGAGCTTCGTCTATACACACACACAAACACAGTTCTGACAAGTTTTAGCTCTATACATCCTTTGTTTGTTCGCGCAGCTACTCAACGACATCGACAAGTGGGGCATCGACATCTTCAGGATAGGCGAACTGAGCAATCACCGGCCGCTGACCGCCATCGCCTACACGGCCTTTCGTGAGCGGGACCTGCTCAAGATCATCATGATACCGCCGAAAACTTTCGTCACCTTCATGATGACTCTCGAGGATCACTACGTCAAGGATAATCCGTTCCACAACAGTCTTCACGCCGCCGACGTCACCCAGTCCACGCATACCCTGCTTAATACTCCCGCTCTCGAGGTGAGTCTATATATATGTCGTTTGTTTCTATAGAGGCTGTTTTTTGGTTTATGTATACGTATAGCGAGGATGTGCTAGAAAGTTCCCGTTAAATTAGAGGACCTAAATTGAAGCTACTTAAAACTTTTAATGTAGAGATGTAACAAGAAATGTCCTTGTTGTACCTTGTTATACATTTTTTAACTGTAAAAACGGTTTGTTAGGTTTTCGACCAAAAGTATGATAGATTACAGTAATAGTACATAATATAATAATAAACAGAAGATGATGATTAAAGAGGCAATTAAAAACTTCACTACGGCAGTACGACTCTATTAGCTTAAAACTCAGTTTGCTCTTTCCGCAATTACTCAAAAATGTATCCGATCAAATATTTTATTTATGCATCAAAAGTAAAGTGGAAAGAGTTTTTCAGAAGCAAATATAAACTTTTAAAGTATCTCACAACGTTATTAAAAATGTTTAATTACTAAATGAAACATTATTGTTAATACATCGTCCCTTACATTTTATAATACCACCAGGCAAAATCTCAACATCGTTATTGAAGCATGTTTTATAATCAAGACTGCGCTCTATACATCGGAAGAAAGCGATTGAAAATTACACGCTAAGCCCAAGCTAAAGTTGTCGCCGCTCCCGGTCCCGGTGTTTATGAAGCTTCGACCAACTCAAATATTTAACACGCGCTTGCATTTCCTGCATGGAAAGCTTCGTGTACCGTTACATATATATACATTATATAAACGCAGTGGGCGACGAGGGCGACGAAGAACTGCAGGGGTTCCGAGAAATAAAAAGCCAAAGAAAACAACTGCAAAGTGGGGAAAAAAATACAGCGTATAAGAAAAACGTGTCTCGTTTTTCTTCTCGTTGCATCGGCCCGATGATAAATTAGTTAATATATAGGCGTGATTTATGCTCTAGACTCTTCGTAATGTGCAGGTTCTTGATGGCTAAATTTTTCGCACACCTGTTTGCGTTATTTTTTGGGTTTCATCGTTTTGTTTCTTTTTTTAGAGCTTTTTGAAATTCGTTGTTTATTCGCAGGGTCGCAACTTTGACGGATAACCATCGATCAGCTGTGTTGGTATACAATTCCCGAGTGGGTGTCGATCGTTTAAATGCGCGACGGCTTCATTTAAATAATTTGGTGGGAATATATAATTTATTTGGGTCCGGATAATTAGCATACGATTAATTAGTCACTGTCATACTTTTGTTCAAAATCACCCCTAAAGAAATCTGTTCTAAAATCGTTGTCATATCGGACGTACAAATATTGCGGAACATATTTTTTAACTAAAGATTTCAAAAGATTTTCATCCCCCGTGAGCGTAAATGACAGGTGTTTGTCATACATCTCTCGTAGCATTATCGATTAGTTGCGTGTTCGCGCGCAGTTTAGACAGCTGCAAATCATGTTTGCGAGATCACTTTCTAAGCATGGAAATGTTGAAATAATCATGAATAGGTATAGCTTGCGTGTTTAGATGTTGAACGAAATCGAAAAACCGTAAATTAGAACTTTACAGAATTTTCAGTGCATGTGAAACTTTTACAAATCGCTATCAATCATTATATTTTTTAGAATCTTGTTTTCTGCTGCTTTACGTCAACTGTTTCACAGCATTAAAGTCTATTTTAAAATACGTCTGCTTGGAATACATAAGTAATACAATTTCCATGAAAATTGGATCTAATGCTGTTTGCGTCGACTCTCGACGAAAGGTTAAAGTAAGATCCTTCGGGAGGCATGAAAAAACTTATTTAAATCTGAAAATAAGTAGATTTTAAAATAGTGTTCGAGATCGCGCAAAATTATAAGGTCTATCTTCCTATATTATATAGTTATTTTGGCTATACTCCCCCCACAGCCCCCCGATGGCCCCCCACTCGCCCACAATATAACGTAAAAATCGTTCATTTTTACGTTATTTTAATAAATTTGCATGCCCCCCCCACACAGAAATAACACGAATTTGGTATGATTAACTTACTCAAAATGTACTGTTAGTGTCATACCAATGTTTTAAAATTTATTTTAAATATGCTAACGAGACTGCTTTCTGCGTTATCGGGCTTGAGACCGTCATATTTTTACTACGTTGCTTCCGCGCGCAAAGCGCATATCAAACAATGTCATATATTTATTTCAAGGTCCTAGGTGTAGCGGTTTTTTCAAAAGTACATCGCAAAGGGACGATATGTTTTTTCGTTTGCTATATATCTATAGCGATATGTTCGAGGGCATTTGAAGAATATTGGAGTATAAAATTGTAACTCATGTACTTTGGTGTAAGATTTAACCTTAAGTTTTCGAAAAAGTATTGATCAAAAATAAATCGAATAAAGCTAATGAGCAGCTACAAGTAAAGATTTATGAAGTATATTTAACTTGCAGAGATCGATAAATTCGTATAGAAATAAGAATTAAGATAACAAGAAAAGCCGTCCGGATCCAAATTTTTTATATGATTTATGCCTTATTTCTTTACTTAACTTAGTCTGTAAAATGCAAACTTTCCCTAGGTAAGAAACAAAAACTTTATTTTTTAATAATTGAGTTTTTTTCTCAGGAAATAATTTGTGAAATAACTTGATATTTACGTAGTAAGTATTATTTATAACAATCATGATTTTTGTAGAACTTATACAGTGTATTGATTGAGTTATAACAGTTTAAAAAAATTTCACTTTTGGTGCATAACAAAAGAACAATGAACTGGAATTCAAATTATCTGCGGTGAAAAGATAGGAAATATTATTCACTTTTAGGTACACATTTACTATTTTTATTAACTCTCGATAAAATTATCACAAAAAACTAAATTAAAGAATCGCTATGAAAATGAAACATTAATAAAATGAAAAACAGATTTTTGCTTCCTCCTCAAGAGGAAGCCTTGTAATAGTACAACTTTCAGTTTTGCGTGTGTGTGTGTGTGCGTGTGTGTGTGTGTGTGTGTACGTATACCGCCATAATTTTGGAACCATGCGACGGATCGTAATAAAATTTGACATGCATATATTTTTTCTAATTCTGAATTTAGGTCATTTTTTATTTTATGATTCTGACCATTTTATGGCAATATTATAGCCATTTTTCTATTTTTGAAAAAATATTTTTGCTTTTTTATAATGATATGATTTATACAATATATTCAACAATAGTGTATCTAAAAGAACATAAATTTGTCTACTTTTTCCCGCAAGATTTTCTAGATTGACTGATCTGTTCATTTTTTATGATATAAAAGGTAATTTTTCGATAAACATATATAACTCAAAAAATAAATAGTTAAATGTTTTGAAAAAATTCATGACAATAAAAAACAACGATATCTACTAGTTGTAAAAATTTTAAGCAATTTTGGCGACTAGTTTTTGAGATAAAAAACTAAAAAAATGTTGTTTTTTTATGTCGTACGATTACGGGAGTAAAAAGGTTTAAATTGAGTTGAAATTTTAGGAAAAGATTGATCTTTTGATCACTTTGGCTAGGTTCTTTTTGTAGCTTATGAAACCTTTTAGTTTAAAAGATATTAAGATTCCAATTCTTCAATTCTCACCCTGTATACTCTGTGTACTCTTCCACTAGCAGAATATGAGGAAGCTAAGTGCCAATGACTTGGCAGCGGCTTTTTTCCTCATTATGCTACGTAAAAACAAAAAGATCGATCATCAACAATCTAAACACCAAAGTTGAAAATCTGGAAGTAGAAAGTTTAAAACCGACATTTTAAACTTTAAAAAAGATTAAAAGCCAAACTTCAAACTCTTAAGAGATTAATTTGTAGGTTTTAATCTTTTCGAATATTAAAACCTACAAATTAATCTCTTAAGAGTTTGAAGTTTGGCTTTTAATCTTTTTTAAAGTTTAAAATGTCGGTTTTAAACTTTCTACTTCCAGATTTTCAACTTTGTGTTGTTGATGATCGATCTTTTCGTTTTTACGTAGCATAATGAGGAAAAATATATTTTTTCAATGCTATAAGCAGTAGAAGTTCGGCGTTAATTCAGTATTTTTACTTTTTTTCTTTTGATTTTCTCTATTTCGACAAACATTAAATTCTTGACCTTTTTATGATCTACAAATTTTATATAATACAATAAGATTGTTCTTGGCCAACTAGAACTTAATCATCAGATAACNGTAGAACTTAATCATCAGATAATGAAAATAACATTTGAAAAATAAAAATCACACAAAAACTAAAAGGGGGGGTTGGCGAGCGAAGCGAGCAGGGGGGCGAAGCCCCACTAGTGTATATACTATATATATATATTACGGTCAATCCATTAGATTACTTCGCGGTAGCGAAATCAAGATGAAACATACTCGCTAGCGTATTGACATTTCACTTCATTCGTATATACGGTATCCCGACATTTTTAGATTGAAAATATTTCCACGATAAAAGCCTTTAAATTTCAACATCAATCTCTTGAAGCTTTCGACAACGCATTCCCCCTATCTGATTAAAAAAATCTTTTGAGCAGCGTATAATAGCGTTTGGTTGTACGAGAACAGATTTACAGCCCAGTATATGAAATATTCACGCAAAACGACGGAGCTTTCCAGTTAGGAAACCAGATCGGCTGTTTTCCCGCGGATGTTTAGTTGACGCGAGCCGACGAAACACGCCGTGGGATAGTTTGACGAGCTCCCCGAGAGCGATTGTGTGCGCTGCACTCATAACATTAAATTATTCAAAGTGGTGACGTTTACTGGAACACCCAGAATTATTCACTTCTATCCGGCGCTGAATTATTTTGCGAAGTATGTATAGGTATTCTTACTCTTTGATAGATGGCGTGCAGAGGATTCCGGAATCATAAGGACCTTATTTTTATGTATTGGATGAAAAAATTACTTTCTAAACTCAACATATAAGTATTAGGTATCTTTCTGAAATATGCTTAACTCAAAAAATAAAGCAAAAGAAGAATGTTAAAATCGAGTTCTATAAATGTGTACTTTTTAAATTATCACAATGCAGCAGAAAATGTAAAACAGGCAGCTGCAGTGTTATTTTATCATTTTTTAAGAACATCGTCCCTCTCTGTGTATTTGAGTTTAGGGAAATGTTCGAGAACGCAACGAAATTCGTAAATTTTACACCTCGCTGATTTCATTTAAATTCAAAGACGCCGCCATACATATTCAGAGGTATTAAAGCAAATGCCCACGGGGGAGGAATCTCGGCAAAATGCTGGTCACTCCCCAACTTGAAGATCCAGAGGATTAGCAAAACGTTGAGATTGAAATGGCATCTAATCTGTGATTGTATAGAGGTCTGACTGTTCACTTTGTATTGAAGTCTGACGAATGTGTCACTTTACTATAATACTAATTAGTGAATTTATTGCCATAAATTAATTATGTGAAGCATCATAAAACGATAACGGCGATATTGGTTGCCTTTGAAGTGACGCTAAATTTAAAATCTATAAATTCATGATATTATTGTATTACCATTTCATAATTTATGATAATTCAAACAATAATTTCTCACGAGGTTTATCTTTAAAAATTCTAGCCTTAAAAACTAGAGCGCTCGCAGCGTGCATAAACATACGCAGTGCGTTAAAAATAGAATACTATAATATTTTGGCTCTTAAGAGTCAATTAAAATCCAAGATAATATGGTAATGCAGATGAGCCGTATTAATTCAACGCGAGGCTGTTGTACCGTGGAGTGGATGCTAACGTAATAATAACACGGTCGATCGCATACGCACGTTTATACAACAGTTCAAAGCATTGGTCGATTACTCGGAACAAATTCTATGTTTATTTACTACATTTTTTCAGACTTTTGTGCAATGCGTTTCTATATCACTCGTAGACTATTATTTTCTAATTATAATTTTCATAAATTTTTAAAAATTATTAAACGGCCTGAACTCTAGATTAGGTCATATTTTTTAAGCACAAAATTCAAAATAATATTTTGAGCTTCTTCAGTCAAAAAACATTGTTAACCATTTTCCTTATCTTTTTCAGTCTGTGTTCACGCCGTTAGAGATAACAGCTGCCCTTTTCGCCGCAACTATTCACGACGTCGATCATCCTGGTCTCACCAATCAATTTCTTATTAACTCAAGTACGTTTACGTTTCAATTCCACCCAACTCGCAAAACTGATCGAATAAAAAGTCGACGCGTCGAATAATAGATTTTAAACCTCGCAATAACACGTTGGATTACAGGTTCAGAATTAGCTTTGATGTACAACGACGAATCCGTGTTAGAAAATCATCATCTGGCAGTTGCGTTCAAACTGCTGCAAAACGAAGGCTGCGATATCTTTTCCAACTGCACGAAAAAGCAACGCCAGACCCTGAGGAAAATGGTCATCGACATGGTACTGTCCACGGACATGTCCAAGCACATGTCCCTCCTCGCCGACCTCAAAACCATGGTGGAGACCAAGAAGGTCGCCGGTTCTGGCGTTCTATTACTCGATAATTACACAGACCGAATTCAGGTAATTCATCGTTATGATATTATAAACCTCGCAAAGCAATGAAACATAATCTCAATTATATATCCGCAATTTAAAAAAAATCTCAGGTCCTGGAGAACCTGGTCCACTGCGCCGATTTGTCGAACCCGACGAAGCCGCTGCCGTTGTACCGACGCTGGGTCGACCTGCTCATGGAGGAGTTCTTCCAGCAAGGTGACCGCGAGCGCGAACAGAACATGGACATCAGTCCCATGTGCGACAGGCACAACGCGACTATCGAAAAGTCGCAGGTCGGCTTCATCGACTACATCGTGCACCCGCTGTGGGAAACCTGGGCCGACCTCGTGCATCCTGATGCCCAAGAAATACTCGATACCCTCGAGGAGAACCGCGACTGGTACCAGTCGATGATACCGCCCTCGCCCCCGCCCGACTATCAGCAGTCCTCCGATTATCAACAAGCCGACAAGATGCACTTCCAGGTATTTTAGCCAGATGGGATTGTACATTTTAATGAACTAATTAGAGGGGAATCGCTGAATCGAAGGCTTGTGTATAGATAGTTAAAATCAATGTATCCATAACCGTAACAATTCGAATTAAAGATAGATGACGGATTTAGTACGGTATCCATCGGAAATACTAATGCAGCTTTATTCAGCATAAATGATTGATTTTAATTAAACACCGTATAAATGTCAGCCAATAATTAATAGGATCAATCTCTGTGCAGCGAATACTCGTTGAAATTTGATATTACCGATGAGAATATAGCTCTTTAAATAGAAATTATACAAAACGCGTCTTTTCGTGTTCTCAGGTGACGTTGGAGGAGGGCGAGGAGCCGCACAGTCCGGACAAGGCGCGCAGCCTGTCGACGGACCAGGGCAACAACAGTGATCCCGAGGAGATCCCGGGCGACGCTGGGATGTGACGGAGGCTAGCCGGCTTCTGCAAAAAGCTCTACGAAAAAGTACAGCAGACCTGGTGGCGCGTGCGCCAGTGACATGCCTGTGCTGCTGCTACTGCTCGCAAGAGGACAACCGAGAATACACACAGACACACATACATGCAGCCACAAACCATCGTCCGCGCAGCTTCCTGTATCCCCCTTGTCCAGCGCTACCCCGAGAGACGAAGAAAAAGAAGAAGCAGCAGTCCTTCGGCGATCATCCCCCTACTTCAACCCCTCCTTCCTCTCCGAGTCGAATTTTGCGCAGCAGGAACGTTGCGGGGCATCAAAGATTATCGATCGAAGACTGACTGTTTGTCAAGGAAGCGGTGGCGAAGGCGACGTGTTTATCACGCTACACGTGTGCGCCGAGGGTCGTAACGCGTGTGCAGACGAGCTTAAAATTCAAACGAAGATGTAAGTAACGGAGAAAAAAAATAACAAAGTCAACAATGACAAAAAAAAAAAAATAATGTACGAGAGCAGGGGAGCGTGTAGAGAGGTGTGAAGCCAAATGATCTTTTTTCCGTTCGAGATGTAGGTGAAATTCGGCTGGCCCGAACTCGTGTCACGGCGTTATAGATCGAGTGCGACGTTTCGTTAGGACGTTCTGTACCTTATACTCTGTAATATTTTAATTTCGAGGATCGCGAAACACTCGCCCACGCATAATGTATGCACCGAGGGCAAAGTCCGTCTTCTGCGCGCACGATAACGCAGTTTTTTCCTCCCCTCCGATTATACTTTGTACACGATGACGAAGATAATGTAATCGGGATTAAAAAAAAAAAAAAAGAAGTTCGATTTCGTCGCGGAAGAGGAATAGATGGACGCTGGTCTGTCGCACACGCGCACACACACACACACAAACACAAACACGATGCCAAACAAACGAGAGGGAGGAGGTTTGAGAAAGCAGTGATTCGCAGAGCGAGACTGTGCTCGAAAGGGGAGAGAAACTGCATTATCGTGATACACGAAAACGACGAGATGAAAGAGACGAGCAGCGAGGAGAGTTATTAGGCGCTTTCGATCGATCGTGCGCAGCAGCACACCCCGAGTGAGGACAGAAACACAAAGACAAACGCAGCATGTAGTAGTTTCCGGGGTCATGGAGTAGAGGGAGCGGGAAACTTATTTTTCTTCCGATCTCCTCTTGTGTCTTGTGTAGCCAGGCTGATCTATATATTTTCTAACGACATATCATCAAAGAACGATTATATTGCGAAGTAGCATCCGGCTTGAGATGAAAGCGAGAAAAATTATTATCGAATAGATTGAATCTCCGGCGACTTCTTTGTATATCAAAAGAGAGTTGATTTTTTTTTCGCTCGACATGGAATGGAATTTTTTGGGAAAGGACTCCTCGATTTCTTTGCTTGTATTATCGTTCGTGTATAGCTGCGCATGTGGTCGGAGCTTTGTGATTCGGGAAACGAAAAGTCGTGCGTTGTATACATATATACTTAAGAGTCTTTAAAAGAGCACGACTATATCGATCGATACTTTTGATCGAAATCCAAGATTACGATTGATCGTGGCGTTTTTAACATTTTACTCGCGGAGGCAGGCTGAGCGAGAACAAAAATTGCTGCAACATTAAAACTCTCGCGAGCCTGAGCAGAATTTGAGATGTGTACGTAGAGCAACAAGTTTTTCTCGAAAGTATAAATACAAATTGCAGAAAATTGATGAAAAAAGAACTCACAGTCTGGATGGCTCACTATGGTGCTTAAGAATAAATACGTAGTTCGGTGGATCACCCGAGGCGGTGAATTTGTTATACGTGAAAATTGATGCAAAAAAGTTCTGCGCCACACACCGACACACATATTATATTATATTATATATTATATATATTAAAGCAGAGATGACGAAGAGGATACAAGTATATAAATAAACGATGTTAGAACCGTGCGACAATCGCGATACAAGATTCGTCTGTTTTTTCCTCTTTTGCGTTCGATTTTTTTTTCTTATACATACATAGAGATCTTTTCTTTCTCATCGAAGAGGGAAGCAATTAATTTTAATATATAACTGCGTAAAAGCTGGCCTTTCAGAGTTTGTATTAAAATTAATTCGAACAAAGAAAAGTGGCTACGATGTTTATATATAACGCAGCACCTGCGAATGATGTACAGTGTCATAGACAAGTGCGAATCTCGTGGATAAATAGTCGTTTTTTAAGGAAAAGAAAATCCAAACAAAAAAATACACGAAATAAAGTAACGCAGATAAACAGTCCTTTCTCTCATGTTGCATGTTGAAGGTCGAGAAATCTCCATTAGTCCACTTCTCGTAAAAAGAATATGAAGGAAAATTTACATAAAGAAGGGAACGCAGTCGTCATTATGGTATACCTACCTTTATTACCGGTTTGTAATCGTAGTAAATCCAGTATTCGTCCCTGGAAGAGTCGGATGGAAATTCGTAGTGAAGGTTACCTACTTTGCCTGTGTTTGCCGCTGTTCTCCTAATTTTCAACTCAAACGGTCGGAATGCACAACTGGTTTGTCGTATTTTTTTTTTTTTTTTTTACCTCTGACCAAGTGTCAACGTATATTATTTCTTTTTTCTCGCTTAGTTTTATCGGAAATAAGTACAATTCTCTCGGCGAGGTATTTTTACCAGTCCTATTAAAAGTGAGAATCAAATTTTAAAGCAAAATTAGATTTGTCAATTAACTCGATTTTTATACGTGTAAGATAGTTTTACGATTTATTGAAAATAATATTTTATACTGATAAATTTACATTGTAAGATTTCTTAATTTTAGTGCAAGTGATGACGGACGTTAAAAGAGGATTATAAACTTGTGCAGTAAACAAATTTGATCTCTCGAACAAGAGTTCAAAATCATTCACTGTAAAACGTCATGATTAATTAATTTAACAATTAAAATGATTCATGATTTTTTTCAGACTGTTGTAACATGCACAATTTTTGATAATCTTACTTTAAATGTCGTTAATTTAATGGATATCGTTAAAATAATAATAAAAAAGTAAAAAAAAAAGTATTTATCGCGCTTTTTATCCGACTCTTGCCCCGACGATGTAGAATCAATCACGCGCCTCTCTCCGCTTGCGCGCAAGTAGTCTCACACAAGAGTACGTCGTTATAGCTGATGTCCGATCGGGAAATCCATGTGCGCCCATTGAGCTTTATGACAGGCGACTTTGAAGAAAATGAAAAAAAAAAAACACTGTGACAGATCGTGCGGCAGATTTTCTCATAGCTAAAATTGACGAGCTTTTCATACTCCTCTAGCGCCATCATCCACGATTAAGAGATGTGCGCGAAACATAAAACAGCATTGCGAATCTTAGCACAAACTTCATCTGCGAACAAACGATCGTCGATTCGCTAACTCAATAAAAACATCAATGCTAAAACGCAAACGAGAGAAGTCCGTAGATATAATTCGCGTGTAGATTACCTAAACAACAACAACAAACAAAAAACTCCGACGTAATCGCATTAGTTTATGAAAGAAAAAAAAAAAAATAAAATAAAATACAAATAATTATTGATGTGTGTGTCATAGACATTGAACCTAGCGAGTGTCTGGTGCTGGTCACCAAGGTTTGGTTGATAATTTTAGCTTTTAAGCCCTAGCGTTAAGCCTGAGAAGTTTCTTTTTCTCTATCTATTTTATTTAATTTCCTTTTCTCCTTTTGTGTGCTGTTTTTTCGAACAAGTTGTTATTGAATTTAGGAAAATATAATCCGTCAAGGCGGACAGCAAGCGAGAGTAACAATGATGGGTCACACAAACAAACAACACACATACACACACGCTTATATGTAAGCAGAAAATAAAAGAAAGAAAAACTCCTAGTGGTTTTCTCGAGGCTCGTGTGCCCGCTTTATCCGCTTATATATTTCGACTTGCGAGAGTCGACGTTTCAAACAGAAAAAAAACCGATGTCAGACAGGAAAAAAGTTCGACCGTCGAGCTTATATTTAGTTTAAATCTTTTTTTCTGTTTTTTATTTTCGTTCGTATCTTGTCGGTTCAGCGAAAAAGTGTGTGTAAAAGAAAAGCACCTCGAATTCTATTCGAGCTTGCGCTGCGCATGGAACTAGAGAGTTCGAGAGGCAAAAATATACGATGCGCCTTCGATGAGCGCTTAACAACAATATATTGTTTATTACGGACACTCATATTCTGAACGCTATCACTATTGTCTTTTTTATTATTTATTACTTATGCATCGAGTCTGCTGTAACCGTGTTTTACAAAACAAAATGAAGTGAAATGAATAAAAAAACTACGACAACTGCAACTACTCAATAACGCATAATCCTATAATATGAAGAAGAAAACAAATGCAGCGTGTTTAATTGCTGGACAGTTAAATGAACATGTATTAATATCATGTAACCCTTGTACGAATATATGTGT
Organism: Pteromalus puparum; assembly: GCA_012977825.3. NCBI lineage: Eukaryota > Metazoa > Arthropoda > Insecta > Hymenoptera > Pteromalidae > Pteromalus > Pteromalus puparum. Next base: position 15,699,320 of record CM053170.1, on the reverse strand, counting down.
AATAAAAACATATTTATTGTCCGAAGTCCCGTTCTTTTCTGATTTTCTAGCCGACACTATTTTTATCTTTCTTCATACCACACCTTTATGTTCCTTTGATTAACATTTAATCGTTAACACGTTCAGTCTATATTATATCTTGGTCAATTAGCGGCATTTGAAATATTTGAAATAATTAAAGATTTGGCATGCATTCGCGATCCTGTTATACCTACTAACATTTTCGGTATAAATTTAGCAGAACTAAATATAAAGACACTCTATTTTTAACTTCCCGTGGTAATTTTGCATGCACGCTCTGTTTGCAAAATATTGGAAGCATTTTTGTGGCTATTCGTATAACAAACATTTAAGCACAAAGATTCAAGAAATCAATTTTTTTTGTACAAAACACTTTATTACTAGTAACGTATCAATGATTTTTTTTTCTAAAATCAAAGAGACGAAAACATGCACCAAGATAATACTTCATACTTCAACTTGTTGGACATAGCTTATACAGCTGTAAAATATACTCAACACCTTTACAGTAAACATCGAAAAAATATTTTTTTTTCTATATATTCCACGAAGTGAAAAAGAATAGCATTTGAATTTTTCAGCGCGTCCCAACAAAGGCTATACGAAGATATTAATCATATACAATTGTAAATGTGAAACCTGATATTTTCACGAAGCAATTTTAACTTTGTTCGCACATTCAAATGGCATTCTTTGTTTTGTATATACGCATATCAAAACTTCTTCAAACGCTTACGTTAACATCGTTAATTTTTCGTTACACATATCATATAATATATATAGTTTGTAATAGTAGTAGTAATAATAATATTATTATAAGAATAAGAATATACCATATACTGGAACAATATATCAACAAATTGACAAAAGTCCTGACGAACCTTCATCCTCTGCTAATTTTGTCTTCCGAAAATAAAAACGTAAAATAATACCGACAACGACTCGTAAAAGATGAACGATTCCCCCAAACGAATATAAAGAATAGAAAGAATGAAGATAAAGGCACTGCTGGGATGTATGGAGTTTCTCATTTAGCCTTGGTATCCTCGGGTGGCGCTGCGACCTCGCAATGTGTACCGTCACCCTTCTTCGTGATTATTGACTTGATAAGGTCGGACGAGGGTTGTTTCCGATCGTAGGCCCAGCCGATCTTGGCGAAGGTGTCAATGAAGATGGTGCTCATATCGATCGTGTAGTGACCAAACTCCGAAGCCTTGTAGTCCCAAGGAAATACGTGATGGTAGTTGTGCCAGCCTTCGCCACCTGTCGCCATCGAGATCAGGATGTTCTCCGTGGGAGCGATGGCTCTGAGGAATAGTTTTTTTATTTCAAAATTCAGAATTGTTGAACTGTTTGTAATAATAATACTGATGCCCGAACATTCTCGAATCGAATATACTTATAGTTATTTTTTTCGGTCATCCACCAGTAATCATAATTTATTCATCATAACGAGCATGAGAAGCATGTGAGGGTATATTTATGTATATTGCTTCCTCCTCAAGAGGAAGCTTTGTAATAGTAAAATTTTCAGTTTTGCTAATACTTCGTGGAAACGCATTTGGAGGTGTTTGGAGTACGAATCATACGTTTTTAGAAAATGTCCGTGCGGATGGCTGTGTGTGTGTGTGTGTGTGTGTGTGTGTGTGCTAATTCTGAAGTTAGGTCATTTTTTGTTTTAGTTGATTCTGGCCATTTTATGGCCATATTATAGCCATTTTTCTATTTTTGAAAAAATTTTTTGCTTTTTTATAATGATATGATTTATACAATATATACAACAATAGTGATCTAAAGAACATAAATTTGTCTACTTTTTCCCGCAAGATTTTCTAGATTGACTGATCTGTTCATTTTTATGATATAAAAGCTAATTTTTCGATAAACATAAATAATCAAAAAATAAATAGTAAATGTTTTTAAAAATTCATGACAATAAAAAACAACGATATCTACTAGTTGTAAAAATTTTAAGCAATTTTGACGACTAGTTTTTGAGATAAAAATCAAAACTAGAAAAAATGGTTTTTTTATGTCGTACGAATTACGGGAGAAGAAGGTTTAAATTGAGTTGAAATTTAGGAAAAGAATGATCTTTTGATCACTTCGCTAGGTTCTTTTTGTAGCTTATGAAGCTTTTAGTTTAAAAGATATTAAGATTCAAATTCTCAACTCTCACCCTGTATATCTGTGTGACTGAACATTATTATTTTTGTAAACATATAATTTGATAATTAAAGCTTAGTATTATTTTGAGAGTTTTCATGGTTTTCAAGGAGTTCACCGGCTCTATCCTTTGATATCCACCTTAAGCCCC
>CM053170.1:15653483-15696957 GCA_012977825.3 Pteromalus puparum | reverse complement strand
ATGTGTGTGGTGTGTGTGTGTGGTGTGTATGTACGTATACCGCCCAATTTTGAACCATGCGCGGATACGATAAAATTTGACATGCATATATTTTTTCTAATTCTGAAGTTAAGTCATTTTTTGTTTTATGATTCTGGCCATTTTATGCCATATTATAGCCATTTTTCTATTTTTGAAAAAATATTTTTGCTTTTTTATAATGATATGATTTATACAATATATACAACAATAGTGTATCTAAAAGAACATAAATTTGTCTACTTTTTCCCGCAAGATTTTCTAGATGTATGACTGATTGTTCATTTTGTATGATATAAAAGCTAATTTTTCGATAAACATAAATAACTCAAAAAATAAATAGTAAATGTTTTGAAAAAATTCATGACAATAAAAAACAACGATATCTACTAGTTGTAAAAATTGTTAAGCAATTTTGACGACTAGTTTTTGAGATAAAAATCAAAACTAGAAAAAATGGTTTTTTATGTCGTACGGATTACGGGAAGGGTTTAAATTGAGTTGAAATTTAGGAATTGATTGTTTATCACTTGGCTAGGTTCTTTTGTAGCTTATGAAGCCTTTAGTTTAAAAGATATTAGGTTCAAATTCTTCAACTCTCACCCTGTATATCTGTGTGACTGAACATTATTATTTTGTTAACCATATAATTTGATAATTAAAAGCTTAGTATATTTTGAGAGTTTTCATGGTTTTCAAGGAGTCACGGGCTCTATCCTTTTGATATCCACGTTAAGCCCCCAGTCCCCCAGTCCCCTGATACCCCTCCCCTACAAGTGTCTTCCTAACCTATCCTTTTAGTATCGAATAGTAGCGAATATTTAAATCAAAGAATGAGTTGATTGTCCCATGTAATTATCGTCCACTAGCAGAATAGGAGGAAGCTAAGTGCCAATGACTTGGCAGCGGTTTTTTTTAATTGTCATAGTACATTTAAGAGTTTATTATTATTAGTATACCTAGATTGCGAACTAATTACGAAATCTAAATATTATATTTTGGATCATGCTCGTGATCAATCAAGTCTGCCTATATCATTATCTTTACTACTTATTTTGATACACTTATATGTATCCAAATTAACAATGTCATATTTAATACTTTATTGTCGAAATGGATAGTTTAATTGCAGATGAAATAACTTTTATTCAACTATTCTTAGAGAAACTGTAACGACATGTTAATTTTTTTTGGTGTTTCTAATTTTTGGTTACAATATAATGAATTCAAAAACTTACTTATCGTAAGGCCTCCATCCGAACATGTGCGCTACACTATTTACGCACCAGGTGGCATTCAATACATACGCATATCGCATGAATATTTGCGATATAATTGCGTAGTACCAATCTTCATTCCAAAAATATACTGGAACTACGGTTGGTAGAATGAAGCAAAAAAGTAACTTTAGAACAATGAAGTACCTGTTAACAAAGAAAACGTGATTGAAAATTAAGTACCTTGAATCATGAATTGAAGTGCATGTTGTACCTATAAACAGCGATGTGAGCAAGAATTTCGAAACTATGAGATATCAATTTTGCCTTATTCATGAAAACAAGCGAAAATTACACTGATTGTCAGTGTGATTGTAAGTATAGTACGTGTACTAACATGGTTCATTTGCATTGTTTGCGAAGTATATCATTATCGTTACATAGTATAATATCATATTAATCCCCAACATTGTTGCAAATTAATATGATTGATATTAGACCTTGATCTAATTGAAAATTTAAATTAATTATGTGGCGGTCAAAGTGTTAACTAATGTTTTAATTCATCAATTGCTATCGCGAAAAATGCTTAACTAATATTTTCAATTTTTCATTGAGTTCTGTAAGCCAAAAGCATACAATGCAAAATATTTAATCAAATGCTTTCAAATCTAAATTCTTAATATTTGGTATGCGATACTATAAAGAAATCATTGATACTTCAGACACCTTTTATACTCTAGGCCATTATCATATTAATGCCAAATAAACACGTGCTATTCAGGTCTCATAAAAGTAGACTCAAGTGATTGAAGACCATGTTCCACTTTGTTATTGTTGCATCGAAATGCGACCAGTAGTTACTTTTACATATCTCTTTCTGATAATCAAACTAAAGCATTACGTTAAATTAGTAAAAGGAAGTAAACACTAACACTTTATTCTTAAAATCTATTTATCAAATAATGTTGTGTTGGAATTAGTTTTGCTTTGACTATTCATGATTTAGTAGCACTATCAAGTATGTAGACTCGCTAGGTATATATTATCAAGTCATGTTATAACTTTTCAAATATACGCGCGAACTAAAAGGTTCAATATTAATTACCAAAACAAAGCAATCAGCGCCTAAACACTCTTTGTCTGTGGCAGGTGAACATACGTGGCGCAAAGGCACTTTTCCATTTTTCTCATAACAATATGCGCGTCAAGTCTATAGATACTTATAGCGGTGTGTCGCCAATGCTAAAACTGCCTTGTTTGGCCGGTTACTTCGACTGCTCATGCTATAACTGCGCGCGAAGCGCGTCTAAAGTTACGATAGTATTCTTTATGTACGTTTCGCCTTAAATTGAGTAATCTCAGACATCATTTCGATCACGATTATTCACGATTGCGCGTACTACGATCGTTTCTCAAATTAGAAAATAATTAACAAACTAATCTGTTCTGATGCGAGAAAATCGACATATTTTTTTTTTTTTTTTTTTGGCAACCAAAAAAGCCAATACGACCTGAGAATTATATCGATATCATTTTGAATGACTTTGCTATTGTATGCAGTGATAAAAAAATGCGATAAAACTAAATGAAATTATAACACTAACTTTTCACCAAAAGCGACCACAGGATCGGCGAGTATGTCACTCATGTCAATTTGTTGACCTTTTCTTAGGACTTCCGGATGCTTGCGCAACATCAGCCAACCCACATGGGAAAAGAAAAAACCCCTATTGCTGTTGTGTGGATCCGCATTGGTTTCCGAAAATTTATGATGGACTCGGTGGTCCCTAACCCAATCATATACCGAATTCTGAAACAAGAGTATAATACAGTAGTGTACAGTTGTAGAAGTTTAATCTCTAAAAATATCAGCAAAGAATGTTTGAAAATTGTTCATATTATTAACTAAAAACATAAAGTGCAGATCGTACCATTCCAGAAATACTGTAGCAGAACAAAAGAATTATTCTAAGAGGCGTCTTTGCTTTGTACGAGCGATGAGTCCAGAGTCGATGTACGCCAGCTCCGACTCCGAAAGAAGCCAGCACAGCGGTTATCCATGCTGGGAATACGTAAGACAAAATATTTAAACTTTTTCAAAAAATTCAATGTAATTCTATTGACATGTATTTTCGCATTATTCAGTTTGAGAAAAGATATTTTCAAATGAATTTTCATGAATTTTTCATGTGGTATTTTAACAGTAATAACAGCTATAAACAGCTCAATTTTTTACGAAAACAGAGGGGTTTAATTTAAATTTTTAAAACGAGAACGGAGAAAAGAGCTTCGATTTGGTTGAAAAAATCCGCTCGTGCGGGTAAAGAGTTATAAGAATTCTAAAAAAAAAAAAAGAAAAATCACTACTGGTTTTGGTAAAAAATCGAGGTAAGTATTTATGATTTTTCTCGCTGTTTTCAAACGTAGACAACTTTTTACGTAATCAACTATCTTTAATCGCGTACTTTGATCTTATAAGTGTGCATTCTCGTTTGCGCCCTCAAATATGAAGCATGTACATACCTTTGAACAATGGCTAGTTTTCGTTAATTTCCTATCTGAGAATTTAAATTGTGTGACAAAAATAAATAAGCATTTTGAAATCGCGGGAACATAAGGTTTTTCATACTCTGGATGATTAAGAAACTTAGAAAAGTTCGTCTGGTATCCCTGATAGCACAGAATCCTTTTAAAACGTTTTAAAAGCGTTCCGCTTGCAAACCGTCATATAAACGCCATATAAAAGTTTTACAAAACGTTTTAAAAACGTTATTTAATTGTTTTTAAAACGCCACATTAATGTTTTATGAAAGGGTCAATGGTTTATTAGAAATCGAATTGCGGACATTTCAAACGTTTTTAATAGGGATGTGCGAGTTAAACTCGAACTTTTGTTATTTGGATTGCAAAATAAGTGTGGGATGATAGAAATCTACTTAAACACCATATGACTGTCGAGGTTTTATACATATCTGACGAATAGTATGATTTTTTCTTGTTTCGTAATCGTGCGATATGTTACTTAAAGCTTCAAGTACTTTTTCGAGTTTTTTTCGAGTTTTTGCCTGAAAAATTATTCGTTCGATTATTTGGACTGATTTTTCAACCTTTCAACATTTAATTTCTGTTTAATTAATATGTTAACTTAACATCTTAACACTTATAATGTATTATTATATCTTTTTTTTTAATAATATGCACAATAATGTCGTAACCAAATATAAAACTCGACTTTTGACTCGCACATCTCTAGTTTTTAAGGTTTGCGAGCGGAACGCTTTTAAACCGTTTTAGAGGGTTTCTGTGCTATCAGGGATAGGTGCGCCCTCAAATTGAAAATTATCTCATTCAGACCCCAAAAAGTGTCTTCCGTACATTTGCACGTATAGATATACTCACAAAACGATCAAACTCACCCCAGAGTGCAGTGCGCCAGCGCTGCACATACGGGAAGGTGATGTAGCTGTAAAGTGCTATGAGGTGAAAAATCGTGATCGCGATGACGTTCCTCCAGATGAGCGTCTGTCCATTGAACGTCGAATTGTCACTGATGGATTTTTCGTTATCTTCCCTCGATTGAACCTTTTCCTCGTTGCCCTTGACGAATCCATTGCTCAGACCATTGCCGTCGTGCTTTATGCCGTTGCTCCTCTTCACGCTTTGAAACTCGGCTTTGTGATCGTAGGATCGATCGATCTCTTGATGGTAACAGGTCTGCGGCTCGGCTGTCACCTCGTCTGGTATCATTTTGTCCACTTTTTCCAATCGCTGCGAGAGATATCTGTGCACAGGCCAACGAGCGAGAGCGATGATATATACATACGAGGGATTAAAATGTATTATCGGTGTTCTTAATTTCTTTGGCTGTCGCATGCATACATTGCGGGAGCATACGCATTATATATACAGACACTCTGCACACACACACACACACACACATACGCCTGGATGCACTACACACCACTTAATGCTGCTTAACCCACGACCATGAAACCATTGCCTTGTAACCGACTGCTCAATACATCTTCATTTCAATTTCCTTTTCATATTAAAAGCTTCATTATTTACCTACGTTCGTGTTGTACTACTAAGCTGCTTTTATTCAAAGTGCTGATTTTAAAAAAGTGAGATAATTAATTTAATGCGAATGACTGATGATATTGGTATTAAGAAATTAATCATTGTTTCCAAAAATTTTTTAATGTGTATTTTTTTTTTTTTTTTGTTTTACTGGTTTTTCTAGCACTTCTAAATTTTCCATTTAAAATTGTGGCCTAAGGTTACAACGTTCTATGACGTTGTGTTATGCAGGTTACGTGATTCCACGACATTGATGGATTAAAATGTTCGACATAACAAGTGTGTTAAAAAAAAAAAAAAAAAAACCCCNAAATTATTTTAGTATACGGTCGTCGTTAACAACTCGTTCCAAAGCTCTGCGATCGATAAGAATAATAAAATGATTAACTGTGCGGAAATCCGTTCAACATACGCTGATTAAAAAAAATTTCATGCTGAATTGGAAGAACAATTTTGAAATTCAAGCTTTTTTCATCGGATCGTCTACTAGGAATTAAGCAAGCAATCGGACTTCCCACGAATTGTTTGGAGCGGAGTAAGCTGTAAACTTGATCTGGAGTGATTGCCGAAGCCATTAATGTTTCCCTCCGATGGGATATTGATGGCCTATGTCAGTGGTTGGACTTCCCATTTCTGATGTTGCTTCTAGTTGTCTGTTGTAAATGATGGAATAGCTGCTCTGACGATCAAGCTTAGCATGTAAATGCACTTATACAGTGTATGTTACAACAGTAGTGCATCAATTAGTGATTCAACTCTTCAACTTTGGTTTAAAAAATAAAAACGTCAAAAGATAAGAGAAAGGATAGAATGAAATTCTCAAATTGTCGATTATCAAAGTTTAACGTATGTTACTCTGCAGAACGAATTCCAAACAGCTTCGTTAGGTACAAAAATTATGCTAAAATTATTAAAAAATTAAGCGGCAGCATAAAAATCTATGAAAATTCCACCCCCTAAACCAAACCACCACATCTCGCATCCAGCCATGACATTCATACGTTGATACAATATTGTTGATAAAACAACGTTAATAAGACCAGATCAAATCGAAATACTTAGATTACAAGAAATGGAAAATTTACCCTATCGCCAGCAAGCCAAACGAAGCCTTCCTCGTATCAGCAGCGCAGCCGAGTCGGTAGTCGATATATCACTCGCGAACTCTCTCGTGCAAATAACCGCAATAAGAAACACGAACTAATAGATATATCACTCGCGCTTGATTAATGAGTATATAAAAGTACGAAGGGGAGGGGCCCACTACCAGCCAGGTGATATGTGCGTGATCAAGTCAACGAGAGGCAGAGAGAGAGAGAGAGAGAGAGAGAGAGTGAGAAAATCGTCGGCCACGCGTAAGCACACTATGTCTAAGCGCCAACTATCGCTCGCGAAAAATCGCTGCCGCGCGCTGCATGCAGAGAGATGCACCGAGAGATGAGAGAAGGAGAGGGGGGACCGCCGGCCGCCTTATTGAAAATGAACAGCCTGCTGCAGAGCGGCACCCTACATCCGTTTGGCCGGTGGCGGCTAATAAACCGAGAGATAGAGAGAGAGAGAGAGAGAGAGAGAGAGAGAGAGAGAGAGAGAGAGAGAGAGAGAGAAGAGTGCTTCTTGTCGCGCGGGNTAATAAACCGAGAGATAGAGAGAGAGAGAGAGAGAGAGAGAGAGAGAGAGAGAGAGAGAGAGAGAGAGAGAGACGACTGCTTCTTGTCGCGCGGGAACGTGTATGCATGTACAGTGGGGCTTGGCTCTTTGGCTGCTTCCGAAAGCACTAATGTGCTTTTGCATTGAAAAAAGGATGATGAGATGCTTGCAATTTACATGTTTGCGAGATTTTTAGATGAAGGTATGTGTTGCGCGTCGTCTTCTAAATGAGAAAAATAGGGCCACATTTTTTGGAAGTAGACATTTAATATCTCATACATTTGCACTCCTTATCCGACAAAAAAAGTTTGTATGTAATATAACAACTTGTATGTATAGAGCTACTGAAATTTACACTTAAAAAACAGCGCGAGGTAAAAGTGATCACAAAAGTGATCACAATCTTTGTAGTTATTGTAATTTATGTTGTATGTACATAAATTTGTATCGCTAGTTTCCATTGCAGACAACTGTTAACTTAAGCGAGTATTTTGAACGATTTTTTTTTTTCAAATTGAAGCTCTTTCCCCGTATACTATGATCCTTCAAATATAAACTTTTTGTTTGCACCCTTGATGTATGCATCGATAAATAGGATGTAATAAGATGAAATCGAACTGGATGAAATATAAATGGTATTATTATGAATCTATGCTCTATCTATAACCAAGGGATTAATCCTCGAAATTGATCACATGACCAAACAAACGATTAATCAAGCTAATATTCACGCGATTTACCTACAATAATATTTGGGTATATAAAATAAAATTATATTCAAACCACAAAATTCAATAGTAAAGGATGCCCTATCAAGGTGATATCATCTAGATATAGTAACAATTAAATAGGGCATCCTATGGGATCGTGCTAGTTCTCAAAAAATCGAGTTTCCTGCCGTAAAAACTCGACTCGAGCGATGGCACGATGAACGCTTTTTTTATCCCATCCAACTTATTCCAACTTAGCTCCTTGTATAATGCGTGCGTATTCTAAAAGATACAAAAAATAAGTATTAATACTTAATTAAGTCTAAATATCGATCCCAGAATTAGCAAATTTATTTGGAAACAATAGAAATTGAAATAACTGTTGAGCTGCTCGGAAAGTTTGATCAGCTCAAAAAACTCGAGTAGCTCGAAAAATTCAGGAAATTGACTCGATTGACTATTAGCACTGTTCTCGATTAATAATATTCATATGTACCAAACCTTTTTTTTTATTTCAAAAATACCGTTATGCGAGTTTAAATTAAACTTAACATTTTAATATAGGTATAATACATACATAACTTATGTCCGGATCGCTAGAGCGATATATTATTACCAAAATACAGCAGTTTTGGACTGACTCTTTCTCGAGCTCTTTTGCCACCGCTTAAGCTCTCCGTGTCTCTAGCAGGTGAAAATAGGTGGCGCATGGACACTTTTCCATTTCCCTCATAACAATATGCGCACCGAGTCTAGAATAGTATAGTTTGCCACCAATGCTAAAACAAACTGCCTTGTTTGGCCTGCTGCTTCGGTTGCTCATGCTGTAACTGCGCGATGCAATAATTGTTCCTCAAATAAATTGAAAAATTTATTAGAAACATAGTTTCAAATAAACTCTTGCTTATATATATATATATATATATATATATATATATATGTGTGTGTGTGTGTGTGTGTGTTTAAATTTTAACAAAAGTTCTCAGAAACCCTTAAATCATGTTATCAAATCAAAAACTAATATATATGGAGACACGATTTGTTTCAAACTCAATCCGAATGCACCAGTCATTCCCTCGACAGAATTTCGAAGCTCCGATATATGTAACTTCAATTCAACTTCAAAGCATCAATCTAACGCCAATCAAATTTTAGAACACTATTATCTTCTCTACAACTCTAGAAGCGTCACAGCCGAATTGTCTACATAACGAACATCTACATCTACATAACGAAAATAATTATTCGAATAAATATCGAATTATTTTAAAAACTATTAAAGCAACTATATTATTCACACTAATATTTAGATATATAGTGTTAAAAATAGTTTGCAAATAGCATTATAATACAATGCTTCTTATATTACCATTTAAGATTTGCTATCTAAAACGAGGCCAAAATAATACTGGGATTCTAAATTTTAATACATTCACAAAATTATGTAACTCGGACCAAATCGCTCCCGTTACTTCGTCGCTCCCTACGAAGAGTAGTAGATTTCAGATTTGCCACGAAGAGTATAGTACATTTCAATTCTTGCCGCTAAAACTAAATGATCCCAGATCTTTTCCATATGAATAGTTTCATTGTAAAAAAAAAAAAATAAAACAAATAGTAATTTGGTAGCAACTAATAAAATTCTAACATCCTACTATTGTTATTACTATTTGTTTTATTATTATTTTTTTTTTTTTTTTTTATAATGAAACTATTCATATGGAAAAGATCTGGGATCTACTAGTTTTCGTGGCAAGAATTGAAATGTACTATACTCTTCGTGGCAAATCTGAAATCTACTACTTATCGTAGGGAGCGACGACTTAATGTATGGGCAGACGCGCACAATAAAAACTGAGGTATTAGCAGTCTTACGACACTTACAGCACGTTTCATGTATACTATAGATAATACTGTAAGCAGTATGTTTTTTCAATTTTGCACACTTACAAGCAAAGTTCACAACCTTCAGCTTATGGATTTGGCTGAAACGGCGGAAATAGTTATTCATCATAATATATCAACGCACGTGCTGTAAGAAAAATCTATTTTTCTGGCCAAAAACAAATCGTTATGAATTAGTTTTTGACCGATTCGATGATCCGAAGATTGCAGACCTCCTTTATCAGTTTAATAATGAATACACGCATAGAGTTCTGCAATTATCGCAATATCTAAGTGGTAAAAAGTGTCGTTCGACATAGTTACGTCATTTTGGTTTGAACATCAGTCCTTATGTGAGTTAATTTTATCAAAAACTCAGCCGTATTTGTATACTTGAATCTAAGTAAAGCATACAAGCGTGTATATACTATAGCTATAATATATTATACAACATACAACAAACTCTTAACTACGCCCTATACCCTGACCCACATACATTACGAGATTAGTCGTCGTCGAAAAAAGTCAAAACAACGATCTAATCGTCGACACTGCATTTCAGCATACACACGTGTAGCGCGTCTACTCACGCATACACACACTGACAGGCGGAAGAAGTTTTGAACGCGTGAAAACCCGCGGGGAAATCATAATTTCATGAAGCTCAGTCGTAGTAGCTCCCGCCGACGCAGCACATGACACTCGCAAATATTCCGCAACTAGAACAGCGCGAGAATGAGAGATAGAGATAGAGAGAATGAGAGTTATAGTGCGCGCGCGCGACTATGCAGAAGACAGTCTAAACCATTAGGGGCACTTATTTCACGTCTCTGTCGAAATGGTCCTTGAGCGCGGGTTTGTCGCGGAGCCAGCGCCTGCGTCGTCGTTTTCGAATTTGCGGAGAGAATCTTCAAGGCGCACTACTGGCGATGCACACCGGCTCGTGTTCGCGTGTATTATACGTATGTGCACACACACACGGAATCGTTCGCAACTGCGATTTTAGAAGGTTTCTCGAGCAAAAGTCGGCTGCGAAGCCGTGATGTGCTTATATAGCTTATATACCCACGCGGAGCAGCTGGTGCGGCTCTGTCGAGCTATTGGATGCATATAATATATGACGAATTCCACGGATAAACCGCGATTCAAGCATTCCAAGAACTTAAATATAATATTATAAGACGCACAGAACGCTGAAAAAATGCTGTCCCGCGAAATCGGTCTCGGGCATTCAAATTATCTTATTCCGATGTTGATTGTATTCCCGTTCAATCATGAAACTAGCAAAAAGTACCGAGCCAAACGGAATAATCTCATATTTTAATGTAATCATGTCAAGTACAAGAAAAGAGCTTTGATTAAAATTCACCCGATCCAGCAGATTGACGACTTTTTTCAATTATATGCACTCTTTTGCTCCTTAATTTTCATTTTAGTATAATAAGTTTATAATCAACACTATTATCTGTTTATCAACTACATATAAAAACGTAGATCTCAAAGAGGGCAAAAACAGCCCGTCCTAATTAAACTGTAAAATACTTTTTTTTAAGTAGAATTTGAAATTTGCGGAATGCTTGAATTGCAAATTATTTTTACAAATCCTCGCATACACGTATAGATAAATGAAAATCGTGTGAAGCAATTTACAGAACGATTGACCAAGGAGATTAGACTGAAATCGAGAAAGGATGTTAATCGATAATAGACTGCTATGCTCGAAACGATGATCAATATGTAAACGAGAAAAACATGCCTATTTTTTCTACCAACTTTTAAATTATTGACTGCACCTTCGACTTAAAAAAATGTATGTAAGTATAGTATTCTTATAGATGGGCTTTCTGCGCGGAAGGACGATTTAGAGTTTTTTTGTAAGCTCAATATTATACAAATTATTTTTTAAATCTGCCAGCATAATATATTTAAAAAAAAAAAATTTCCAATAATCCAAAGTTGCGTTCAAGCCATGCATCATATTTGCTATTTTCATACAATATTTGTTCAATTATTTAAGTGTATTTACACATAGATTTAAAGTATATTTTTATTTATATAGATGGCCAACCTTACATGATATTTGTTAAAAAATTTACAAAAGTAAATTGTAACATCAAATATAATTGATATATATATAATATCTCATCACTATTACTTTTGAACAATCTCTTACGGGGCAAGATGAGGATTTGCAAATAAATATATTCTATCGATTTAATCATTAGTTCAGTAGATAACACTCGTAACTACTAACGATCACATATATTTATTGCCACGAATTTAATGAGAAATTGTAAGTATTCAAGCCAAAATAATCAGTACTGGCTACTGAATAAAGTAGAAATATTTTATGCAAAAACTCACTTGTAAGACACTAGAAAAACTGTACAATAACTGTACAAAAGCTATATACTAAAAACTCAAATATAATACTGTTAATCACAAATATGTACAAATAATAAAAAAAGATCCCTATAAATAAAAAAAGTAAATGTCATGGAGTATATAAGAGTTCATCATTCGGTTTACTTACAAGTCTAAAACTGTCCTAGCACAATACAATTTCAAATGCATTTTCTAATAAATTAAAACTATTCACAAAAAGTTTTCATCTTCATAACATGATTAATAATATAATTCCAATACACTTCTTGTTATTCATTTTATAGCTGTGATATTGCTGTTAAATGTCGTGAACAGCAATGACACAAGAGATTATTTTTCTTTTTGAATGATTAACTTGTTTTTTTCGCGAGTAACTTTATTAGGTTTGGAAGGTAATGCTATCTGCATCAACTCTGGTTTTATCACTCTTTTTGTATTTCTAACAGAATTAGGATGAACCGCCTGTGCTGTTGCTGAGGCTTTGAGAAGAGAATCGAAATGCGCCAGTCTTTTTCTTAGGACCTGATTCTCTTTTACCAATCTTTCAAAATCTCTATTTTTATCCAATTTATTATCATAACTTGAACTGCTTGTTTCTCCATGATAGTAATTCAACAATTCATGTATTTGTCTTTCATAATTTCTTTGAAGCATAACTTTTTCTGTCTCATTCTTCATTTTTTGCTGCTTTAGAGCTCCTTCCAATGTATCGATTTGTATTTCAAGCTTCACGCAACTGTCTTTGAGATCAATTACTTTATAAAAATATTTTTGAAATAGGGTTACTAGTTCCTCATGAGATAATTTCTCAAGACCATTCCTGATTCGCATCTGATCATCAGGCTTAATAGAGTTACCATCATGGTAATCAGATTTTTCACAAATCATCACATTCTTTTGTTCTATCATCGCATCAAGAGTTTCCACCCATTCACTTATTATTAACAATTGCCAATGTATTTGCTCTGTTGTTAAATATCTTTGATTGGTATGATATTTATTAAATCTACATTTTATGTCAATCATTTGATCTTTTAAATGTCTCAATTCTCGAATTTCTTGCCTAAGAGTTTCCTTGTCATCCATACTATTCACTCTTACTATTTCCAATTTCTCTTTCAGATAATCATTCAAACGAGAAATTCTCTCTTTTGGTTCAACCAAACTGTTGTCTTTATCATCAGTCTTAATCTTTAATTTCAAGTGATTTTTATCATCTTCATTTTCAATTGCATTCAATGATGCGACATCATAGTTTTTTTCCATTTCTTTGATTCTTATTCTATTTGCCAGAATTTCATCTTCCAATTTTTTTTTATGCTCCTCTCCACCTTGGAGTCTTTGTTTCAATTTTTCCATTTCTTTTTTCAAATCACGTAATGAGCCTTTTAAGTTAAGTGCTGTCTTGGCTGAGTTACTAGCAACTTCTTTAATCGTTTTAGTATTGTCTAGCTTTTTGTAATAACCCCGCAATAAATTTTCATACTTTTCAATTTCTTTAACAGCTGCTTTATCTCCATTATTTTTTTGCATATGAAGGTTTTCTAACTTTACTTTAGCATTATGACATTTTTCTTCAATTTTACTTTTCTTTTTCTGGTACTTTAGTTTGGCATTGTTTCTAGTCTCACTGCTTTGTAGCATGTCCTCAAGAAGTTTTTCCTTAGCATCAATTGTATTTTGTAGCTCTTCAACCTGTTTATATAGAAGATTCAAATGAAATTTAGTTTTCTTGATTTGAGATTGCTTTTCTTCATTGCTGATCATTAACATTCTAATTGCATTAGTGTGTTCATTATCCATTGTTATCTTTTGAGCCTGCACAATCACTTTTAACGATGCGGACTCTTCTTCAAAACTTTTGCTAGGTTTTTCTTGACTGTCAATTTTTTCCATTGAATCCTGAGAAACAATAGGACTCATGTTGTAATCATCTTTTTGCTGTAAATTAATATTACTATTTTGTTTTTGAAACTCAGCTAATTCATTACTCATTTCTGAATATGGTAAGATAGATGTCCTTCTAGATGATGGATTTCTTAATGCTACTGGCTTGACGATTGGCACAAAACTATTATTAATAACTGGCTTTGGCACAGGAGAAATGTTTTTAACTCTTGGAAAATTATTTTTCTTGGAATTTACAATCTCATCAATTTCGTCTACAAACTTGTCCATACATTCACCTAATCCATCAGGAAAATCTGAATTTTCTTCATCGAGTTCACCTTGAACTTGTTCATCAGAATCTAGGCTCTCCGAGTCTTGGCTCTCCAAGTCTTGGCTATCAAAATCTTTGCCCTCCAAGTCTTTGCCCTCCGAGTCCGAAGAACTTTTACGTTGAGTTTTCGAGTTATAATAATTGCTGGATTCATCAGTCTTTTCATCAGTTTCAGTTACTTCTTCAATTCTCTCCAAAGATTTTCTAGTGTTTTCAGTGTAAGCATGCAAACTACTAGAATCATCAGCAGCAATGCACTCTTCATACTCTTGTTTCATACAAAGCCATTGTTCAATTTGATTTTTCAACAGAATTTGCTCGCTGGCAGGCAGTACATTATTTGACATCAATTTATTAAACAATCCTTCTGCGTTAAGAACCAATTTTGACCACTGAGATGCAGCAAACTGAAGACGAAACATATCTGCATTAGGGCTTTGATTGCCTGATGTTTCAGAAGGCATTTCATCTCCTGTCTGGTCATTATCCTCTTCTTGATGATCAATCGAAGAGTAATAGGCTTGTAGATCATTAAACGCATACTGGTAGTACGGATTTTGTTCCATTAACATTTGTTGTTGCTGTTGGAACCAGGGCCTGTAGTGCATCATTGTTGGATGCATATCCATGATTTACACTGAAAATCAAGATTTTAAAATTAAAAAAATTATAAGGACATGTTTTTCATTTAGATAATGAGATCTCGTATATTATTCAATTTATTCAATAAGAAAAAAACACATTGACTGCACACACTGGTCCTAACCTAACCTATAAACGAGCTTCCAAAAGAAAATACAAACTGTCCTACAAGAAAATACTCATATACGTATTACACAGCATATTATAGACACCTAAGTATACGAACTTTTACATTAAAACATAATCATTCGAATGCAATTTTTCATAAACTGATCAAGTACATGTTGTAATGGGCATTCAACAAAAGTACAATATGAGAATGAAAAAATTTACTCACGCATCGAATTATATCCGTTATCGATTTTTATGTTAACCCATTTGCGTTTGCGTTGTAGTTGTAGGTATATGTACACAACACTTGTTGTTGATGATCATTCCTTATAATGAAAACATGGATTCGCGCGAAAAATTACTTGAGCTGAGCACAACAATGCGTACCTACAAAGAATGCGGATTTAGTTCTCTCCGCGTTCCGAAACTATATAATATATAAGCTATATATACAGTATAACTTGTACTATAGAGTATAGACTATAGAGCCCTGTCAAAATCCTCTGCTCGGCATTTTCGGCTCATCAGACGGCGTCAATGAAAAAGTCACGGAGAAGCTAAAGCTATATGCAAGTGCTTATATAGCTATAGGTATATAAGCATATATATATATGCGTGAGCGATCGCGAGCTAGCTATATCGCGGAACTGTGACGTGCAGAGCCCTCTTGCGACTGCCAACAGCGCGATTTTCCTAATTAGTTATTATGGCTCATAAACAAAATGTATTTCTATTATACTTAAGTAGAAGGAACTTTTGATGTATAAATTTAATTAGAGCAATCAATTCCTTAGTTACAAATCATCGTTAAGCGCGTAAGCTTATACTATTTCATTGTTTGTATTAATATGACTTTCGTTTATTATCAATTGAAATATTCCCGCGTTATAGCGTTCGATGTTCTTCCCGCGCACGCGCACTGAGAATTCAGCCGGCATCGCCATTCGCCATTCGCACATCGAGACTATATATATACTATAGTATATAGTATAGGTATATATAAGTATAGTAGATTCCATACATTTACACGCGAATCGGCCAATGTCGAAAAGATTCAGTACTTCAGTTATCAGTAGGTATTGTAGGTAATC
Source organism: Pteromalus puparum (assembly GCA_012977825.3). NCBI lineage: Eukaryota > Metazoa > Arthropoda > Insecta > Hymenoptera > Pteromalidae > Pteromalus > Pteromalus puparum. The sequence goes on along the minus strand of CM053170.1, from coordinate 15,680,948 downwards.
TCAACTCAACTCAATAGAGTATATACCTAAGTAGTCGCATTGTAATAATATTGCGTCCCTTTGAATTACTTCCAAGAAGTTCTGTTATTGTGCAAGAATTCCAAGTGTTATCCCTAGTTACATACTTAAAGTGTAGTTTTCGACAAGGCAATAATAACGTAGAGGTGGTGCAGGGCATGAGGCGTCAGTCCTCAAGCCGCAATCATGGATCAAATCCCGCGAACACGGGAAGGTAAGATTTTTTGATTTCCTTATTGTTGATGCGATGGTTTATTCGTCTGATTACGAAAATATAACTTTATGGTAACAAAGCTCATGTAAATACACTTTTAACCGTTCTGTAAAGAGGTCGGGTGCTCCAGATCGTAACCTATAAACATTGAGGTCATATTTTTCTTTGATTTTTCCTGATGAAAGGCTCACACTTTTTTATTTTCTTCTATAGATATTGAGGCACAAATCCGAGAAATACAGGAAAAAAAGAAGAATGTGCAAGCCAATGCTGTTGGAGAAGAACAGGTAGCTCTGGGCAAGACTGGATTCTATGATCAGGATATTTACGATGGGACAAATAATAAGTTTGATGGGTACGTCACATCCATTGCAGCTAACGATGAAGTCGACGTAAGTAGAGATATGAGTTTATATTTGTATTCTGATTGTTGTATACAACGATTTTCAATCTTATTTTTATTTATAATAGGATGAAGACTATGAACCAAGTACCTTCAGTTCGAACAAGAGGGGTTTTAATGCTCCAGCTGCTTTACTCAACGATGTTGCTCAGGTGAGACATAATGCTGACAAGTTTGTTTGTTTTTTTCAATTTTATGATCACTTGTAACAATAATTTACAAAATGTGTTTATTTATACTTACAGAGTGAAAAAGACTATGATCCCTTTGCGGATAGAAGGCGACCAACGATTGCTGACAGAGAAGATGAATATAGGCAAAAAAGGCGACGGATGATTATTTCACCAGAGCGTGTTGATCCATTTGCAGAAGGTTAGTATTTCTATCACTTTTTATAATTTAAAACAAATACAATTACTTCTAAAAAGTTGATAGTTTATACAAATTCTTAATATTGAAGCTCTTATGCATTTTGCGACCATTTTCATTCTCTTCTAACTATAATTTTTGTGTAACTTTTGTAGTGCTTGAAAGGCTTACAAAATCAATTAAATAACAATATTGTCACATTAGAAATGTATTATTAAGACATTGATATAAAATAATGACAATTTTTATTTTTTATTTCTACAGTTACATAAATATACATGTTTTGTCAAGTCTTAAAGTATATTAGTATCATAAATATAAGCAACTGCTGTTTTTCTTATTTACTAAGTTTAATTTCACCCTACAAAAGATTTATATTTTCTAATTTACATAAAAATCACATATTTAGCTGATTATTATTATAAGATAATTAATAACTATCATTAATGCAAAATATGAGTTTTAACTTCAGCAGTTGCTATCATATATAGAATGTTGTTTTTATAAAAATCAAACCATGTCTTCGTTATTTTCTAAGTATAAGATTTAAATATGTGTATAATAAGATATTTAGTCACAGTAGTTGTTATGCAGTTGGATGATAAGAAAAAAGATGTGTGTGACCGTTAAATTTTGGTTTGAATGAATTGTACAAATGTTTCTTCCAAGAACGTACTAATTCCTGCGTTTTTTTCCAAACTCAGCGACAGTCTGCACATGTGGAATCATCTGCTTATCCTGGAATCTAAGTCAAAGGTTAAAGTCCAAATTGTAAAAATCCACTCACTAAACTTGAAATTCAATGATAAAGATAAAGGTTCTTTTCTTATAAGGAATATGGGCTTTCTAAAACAATAATTTATTAAATTATCGTTCACTTCAAATCATCATTTATTACTCATTACAAATTGAATAGAAGTTGACCTAAACTAGTTTATTGCAGAAGTTATACCTATGTTTATTTCTTTATTATTTCTAACTATATTATTAATTTTGACTCTTTGCTTTTCATTATTAAGGTAGATATCAAGTAGATCCTTTCTTCGAATACCGAAGCAAAATAGCTTTTTCACTAGTATTCTATGGTTTATAGTGTAAAATACTTTCGTTTAATTTATTGAGGATTGTTTTTGTGATGTATTGACACAAGTATCATACAATTTATTACAGTTAGAAGTTTGATATGCGTTTTTTATTTGTTTTATACTTATTTTGTAAAGAAATTGCTTGACAGTTCTAGACTATAATATTTTAATTCTATTAGATTGAAATTAAAGTCACCCATAACTAGATGGTTACTGCTATTTATTGTAACGTATTTTAGAAATATTATATTCCAAGCACATAGACAGTCCCATGAATCAGTATGAATGGTTTGAGTGCATATATTATGAATAACGAGATCAGAATTGATTTTTAGATGGCAAAGATTTTATAAACTGGATGACATGAGCAGGCAGTGCTCCCTGTGGCACCAAAATTTCACGTATGTATAATTGTATGCCAGCTACTGATTCAACTACTTTATCTACTTTACAATATAAGTTTGCATTTCTTCTTGCCTTTTTCAACTTGTTGCATTCTTCACGCAGGTAAAGTACGAGTTGATTCAGTAGCTTATACTTGGAATATATTTCGATATTCTGAGGGCATAAAGATCTAGAGATTCATCTCAAAATGATTAGGAGATTTCAGTCAGATAAACAATCAAATTTGATAACTTGATTTATTCAAGTTTCTAATTTTGCGCTTTGCGTGACTTTTGTTTCTTGATTACAGGTGGAAAAACTCCAGATGTTGGTTCAAGGACATACACAGAGATTATGAAGGAGCAGCTCCTAAAAGGAGAAGAGTCTGAGGTAAGCAATAAGATAAAAGCATGATTAATTATTATTGTCTTCCACCAATTAATAATTATAACACTAATATTATTTCATCGACAGCTGCGTAAGAAAATAGCTGAAAAAGCTAAGGATGGAACCCTTAAAACAAATGGAGAAGCAAAAGCAGCTCCCAAGAAACGTGGTCGTTGGGATCAAACAGATGATACTCCAACTATTAAAAAGCCCACTATTGGCACAGTAGCAACCCCAACATCCTGGGATAATGCAGATGTATGTAGATATTTTTGAACGTAATATGAATTATTATAAAAAATTTTTATCTTACTATTATAAAATTATTTAAATTCAGGTCACACCAGCTGCTGTACGGTGGGATGAGACTCCTGGTCATGGCAAAGGAGGGGAAACCCCTGGAGCTACACCGGGGGTCAGCACACGAATCTGGGATGCAACACCTGGACATGCAACGCCGGGTGCAACAACCCCGGGAAGAGAAACCCCGCTGGAAAAAGTAGTTTCTAGTCGAAGAAATAGATGGGACGAAACTCCTAAAACAGAAAGAGGTAATAAACATGAATTGAATTGCGAAACATTAAAAAATTCTGTAGGTATGTTATTATAAAATGTAAATGTTAAAATAGAAACCCCTGGTCACGGCAGTGGATGGGCCGAGACTCCAAGGACAGATAGAGTAGCCGGTGATTTGATACAAGAAACACCTACGCCGTCTGCCAGTAAAAGAAGGAGTCGTTGGGATGAAACTCCTACTCAAACTCCCGGATCCATGACGCCGCAGACTCCGGCGACGCCTTTGACTACTCCGCATCAAACTTCTATTTTGACACCTAGTGGCACAACACCAACTGGTTCAAAAGCTATGAACATAGCTACTCCAACACCCGGGCATCTCATGTCAATGACACCAGAGCAGCTCCAGGCTTACCGGTGGGAAAGAGAAATAGACGAGAGAAATCGTCCTTTATCGGATGATGAGCTCGACGCAATGTTCCCTCCTGGATATAAAGTGTTACAGCCTCCTGCAGGTAAAGTATTTCTTTAAGACGTTTACACGATTAAAAAAAAAAAAAAAAAAAATAGTGCATTGCACAATTAGAGGCTGGAATGGTCTCTTTATCATCTGAGACTGGAAAAGCCCATTCGCCTCTTGTTGTTCACCATATTCAGTTTATAAAAAGTGCATAAATAAGACCATTTTTGTCGCTTACTAAGTGGATTAAGATGTATACTTCAATAACTTTCAATTTTTTTTTAAATTATTAAAGTTCTTGAAAAATTAGAAGCTATATTGAGAAAATAAAGTAAGAATTAATAAAGTGGAGCGAAAATGGTTATTTTTGCTTACTTTGTCACTTTATTTTTAATACTCAAAGAACTCTATCATCGCTCTACTTTGTAGAAACTGACAAGGGACTCTTTATACATGTTTTACAAACATTTTACTTTATTTTTCACAAATGCATTTTAATAATAATTAATTGTTTTTTTCATTTAGGTTACATCCCTATTAGAACACCCGCAAGGAAGCTTACAGCGACCCCCACACCTATTGCTGGGACACCACAAGGCTTTTTCATTCAACAAGAAGATAAAAGTTCTAAATTAATAGACAATCAACCAAAGGGAAATTTGCCTTTCATGAAGCCAGAGGACGCCCAGTACTTCGACAAATTGTTGGTGGATGTTGATGAAGAATCGCTTAGTCCAGAGGAGCAGAAAGAAAGGAAGATCATGAAGTTATTGTTGAAAATTAAAAATGGGACACCACCAATGCGTAAAGCTGCTTTAAGGCAAATAACGGACAAAGCGAGAGAATTCGGTGCTGGTCCATTGTTCAATCAAATTTTACCTCTTCTTATGTCTCCGACTCTAGAAGATCAAGAAAGACATTTATTGGTTAAGGTTATTGATCGAATTTTGTACAAACTGGATGATTTGGTCAGGCCTTATGTGCACAAGGTAACTTTTTATCTTATTGTAAAAATTATGAACTATGTATTACATCAATAGATGTTAATTTTACAAAATGACTATCTTTACAGATTCTCGTCGTCATTGAACCTTTGCTGATTGACGAAGATTATTATGCCCGTGTAGAAGGCAGAGAGATCATTTCGAATTTGGCGAAAGCTGCTGGATTGGCTACTATGATCTCTACCATGAGGCCAGATATCGATAATATTGACGAATATGTGAGAAATACGACGGCCAGAGCATTCGCTGTAGTCGCGTCGGCTTTGGGAATTCCATCTCTTTTGCCTTTTTTAAAAGCTGTGTGTAGAAGCAAAAAATCATGGCAAGCCCGACACACGGGTATCAAGATCGTTCAACAAATAGCAATTCTGATGGGATGTGCTATTTTACCTCATTTGAAAAGTTTGGTTGAAATCATTGAGCATGGTAAATATTAATTTTACTTTCAATATTAAAGAGCTTGGGTTCGAAACTATTTATTCATTTTTAAACTTTTATTATTTTTAAGGCTTGGTGGATGAACAACAAAAAGTTCGTACCATTACTGCCTTGGCTATAGCGGCATTGGCTGAGGCAGCAACTCCATATGGTATTGAAAGTTTCGATTCAGTATTGAAACCTTTATGGAAAGGTATTCGTACGCATAGAGGCAAAGGCCTGGCAGCTTTTCTCAAAGCCATTGGTTATTTGATACCGCTTATGGACGCTGAGTATGCCAACTACTATACTCGAGAAGTAATGTTAATTCTAATTCGAGAATTCCAGTCACCAGATGAAGAAATGAAGAAGATTGTGTTAAAGGTAAATTATTATTGACATTGATATGGTTTTTTAATAGATTATATTTTTCTCTTTTTTTTTATTTGTTTCACTTGTTTATGCAGGTCGTAAAACAATGTTGCGGAACTGATGGTGTTGAAGCCCAGTATATAAAAGATGAAATTTTACCTCATTTCTTTAAGCATTTCTGGAATCATCGTATGGCCCTTGATCGTAGAAACTACCGACAGGTAAAATTAACATTTTAATAAAAAATTAGCGATATTCTGTAATGAGTTAATAATAATAATTTCTTTGGTCTGTTAAAATATTAAATCATCAAATTATATATTTATAGCTTGTTGATACTACGGTTGAAATCGCAAATAAAGTTGGGGCCTCTGAAATCATCAACCGAGTTGTTGATGATTTAAAAGATGAGAATGAACAGTACAGAAAGATGGTTATGGAAACTATCGAAAAAATCATGAGCAATCTTGGAGCAGCTGACGTTGATTCTCGACTCGAGGAACAGCTTATCGACGGTATTTTGTACGCTTTCCAAGAACAGACAACAGAGGTATGATTGAATTAAACTTGTAGCCATTATATGCCATTTAATGATTATTAACTAATTTTTTTTTCTAGGATGTAGTCATGCTCAACGGTTTTGGTACAATTGTGAACACACTGGGGAAACGAGTAAAGCCCTATTTACCTCAAATTTGCGGTACGATATTGTGGAGGCTGAATAATAAATCAGCCAAGGTGAGACAGCAAGCTGCTGACTTGATATCCCGTATCGCGGTAGTTATGAAGACTTGTCAAGAAGAAAAACTCATGGGACATTTGGGAGTTGTGCTTTATGAATACTTGGGTGAAGAATACCCCGAAGTATTAGGTAGCATACTAGGAGCATTGAAAGGCATTGTTAATGTCATTGGAATGACGAAAATGACACCTCCAATAAAGGATTTGCTTCCTAGGTTGACGCCTATTTTGAAGAACAGACACGAAAAGGTAAATTTTAATATGCACGAATAAACTAAACATCCCCAACCAAGCATATTTTCACACAGTCTATGTTTGTTATTTTATAGGTGCAAGAGAATTGTATAGATTTGGTTGGAAGGATAGCCGACCGTGGTCCCGAGTATGTATCAGCACGTGAATGGATGAGGATTTGTTTCGAGCTGCTAGAATTGCTCAAGGCTCATAAGAAAGCTATTAGACGAGCAACAGTTAATACTTTCGGTTATATCGCAAAAGCGATTGGGTAGGATATCATCAATACTAATAAGTTAAAAAACGGTAGAAACATTATGTTTGACATAAAACTTTGTTTTTGTTCGTTACAGGCCCCACGATGTCTTGGCAACATTATTAAATAATCTAAAAGTTCAAGAGCGTCAAAATCGTGTATGCACAACTGTAGCAATCGCTATTGTCGCCGAAACATGCAGTCCATTCACTGTATTGCCAGCACTTATGAACGAGTACAGGGTCCCAGAATTAAATGTTCAAAACGGTGTTTTAAAATCTCTATCCTTCTTATTTGAATATATTGGAGAGATGGGTAAAGATTATATTTACGCTGTCAGTCCATTACTTGAAGATGCCCTAATGGACAGGTACATTCTTTTTATTGCTCGAAAATTAGAATTAATTGAATTGTATACGATATTAAAACTACTTTATTTTATTTAGGGACCTTGTGCACAGACAAACAGCCTGTGCAGCAATCAAGCACATGTCCTTAGGTGTTCACGGATTTGGCTGTGAGGATGCCTTGATCCATCTATTGAATTACGTATGGCCGAACGTTTTCGAAACTTCACCACATTTAGTCCAAGCGTTTATGGATGCCGTAGATGGTTTACGCGTGTCACTGGGGCCAATTAAAATACTTCAGTATACTTTGCAGGTATGCCTGGTTAAATATTTGTATTGAAAAAGGTAAAATAAAGATTCAATATTTGACGAGTTATTTTTTTTTCTTTTTAGGGCTTATTCCACCCTGCAAGGAAAGTTCGCGATGTGTATTGGAAGATATATAATTCACTGTATATCGGTGGACAAGATGCTCTAGTTGCTGGCTATCCGAGAATAATGAATGACCCAAAGAACCAGTACGTCAGATACGAGCTAGACTACATCTTGTAATTAACTTACCATTCACATATTTTTTAGGGGACTAGTTTAAGAAGTTATCACATTATTCATTACATGCTATAGGACTTAATTTGATTATTTTAAAATATCGACTGTACAATAAAGTTTTTCTAATCATATGAATTTGCATGTAATACGGTTATATAAAAAATATTCGTAGCAAACACGTGATTATGATATTAATAAAATTCGCTTTTTGTAAAAATATTAGCAAAACTACTGAAAGTAAAGATTATTCATTTCATATCTAATTTTGGTCTTGATTGTTCTTAAGTTAACCTAACCGGCAAACTTATCAGAAAGTTAAAAATTACTTGATTTAAGTTTATAAAAATTTAGAAAATAAAATACTTTATACATGTTTATCATTCTATTGATGTATGAATATAACTTGTAAGGTACTTACGCAAACATTTACTGAAATTATTCAAACAAATTATTTTTAGGAAATAAATGGATTATTCTATAAGAAATCAATTCAAAGATTAGAGCAATCAATGCAAGGGCATTCGGTTATTAGCAACGTTTAGTAAGCTTCGGCATAGTTAGGCAAAGTTTAGTATAATAATGAAATATTTGACAAAAAAAAAAAAAAGATTTTAAAATGCATAGCTTTAAAAGAAAAATACAAATAACAATGTTTCATAACTATATTTACACCATTATGCTCAAATTACAATTTAGCAAAACAAGTATGTACAAACATTTTTCGGTCGTCTGTACACGCTTTAATAATTTACTTTTTTCGGTGAATTCAACTTAACTTAATTCAAATTTTGCGCGTTGCTTCAATTATGGAGTTGAGATGCTAATTTGTGCGTGTAAACACCTTAAGACTAATATATACATACTATACAGATATGGGTAATACATATCGACGCTCCCTACGAAGAGTAACACTGTTAACATTTTCCAGCGAAGAATAGCACTGTTGAGATTTCCCGCGAAGAATAGCACTACTCAGATTCATTTTCTTCGAAAAGATTTATTATTTTTTAAAGAAAATCAAAAGTTATTAAGACAAAGCTAATAAAATTAAAATATTCTTCTAATTGCCGAACAATTTAAAAAAATTTCCAATTTTTAAACAATTTTATTGTAAGTGTAATTTATAATTAATTTTCAAGTTTTAAAGTTTCGATAAAATTGTTTAAAAAATCACGGGAAATCTCAACAGTGCTACTCTTCGCTGGAAAATGTTAACAGTACTACTCTTTGTAGGGAGCGACGATATATAGGTAATCATAACAAGTCTCGAGGACAGGTAGAATAACATGAATCTTTCGACCGTGTAACATTAGAGGTAGAACAGTTGGAAAGTACACGCGTTGTCATACACGTTGCAGAAATAAGTTTAACTTTCTGTAAAAAAACATGGAGCATCACGTCCTAAGCATTCTTCAGGATGCAGGCATCGAGGTGGATTTGAAGACTCTTCAGAATCCGACGGAGGAGTTCATGATAGATTTAGTGATGGAATACCTCAAACGATTCCATTTTGACAGCGAAAAAATTGCTAGGGTAAGTATCAAAACTCCTGAAATGTTTACTTTAGAGATGCAAATGAATTGAATTTATGTTGCACAGCCAACACCAGAGCAACTTGATTGTCTCTCTTGCGAAGAATCAGCTGCGGATGCTATCAAAGCTATTAATTTATACGCAGCATTATCAACGATCTGTGAAGGAATATTTTTAAAAGATCTCACTCTCACAGATCTTACTAGTCCAGCAGGTATTTTTCAGAATACATAAAACTATGGTTTTGTCTTACATTTTATTAATTTTTCAATTGCTCCGTTTTTCTCGGAAAATAACGTATTATAGGATGCAAAAAGACGTGTAAACGCATACAAGTGCTGTTTAATTTTTTGATTTATGTAAGAAATAAAAAGATGGAGAAGGAGCCGTTGCTTTTGGAACTGGAACATCGTTATCAAGAAATTCAAGATTTTGTAGAACAAAAATCGGAATTGACTATAAAAACTGGCGCTGTAATACATGAAAGAGAAACGAAATTAGAAAAGAGAGAACAGGTAAAACTAGTAAATAGTTTCATGCATAGTAGGTTTTTCTTGGTAATAATTTTCGATTTCTGAATTTTTTTTATTTTTTTTTTAGTTGAAAAAAGCAATAGCTGAACTGGAGTTACAGATGGCAGAGGAGAAACAAGTATCTATTAATTTGCAAAAACAAGTGGATGAAGTAACTGCCAGACAACAAGCTGATCTTGCTAAATATGGCGCTTCAAAAATAAAAGTGCAAGAGGTAAGATGAAAAACTTCGTTTGTCATAATAAATTGCAATTGAGGGTAATATTATATTATATTATTGTGACTATTGCTATTATTCAGTTGTTGAAGAAAACAAAAGATCTGCAAGGTAAAGTTGTTAACTCTCCAGAAGAGTATATGGCGCGATCAAAACAATTAAAAAAAATGCTAGAAGAAAAAATGGAAGAGAGACAATTATTAAACGATAACATTAATCGCAAGAAAAAACAGATAGAAAGCAATGAAACCGCCGATGCAATGATAAAGGAATGTAGCAATACTGAAACAAGTAAAGCAGGAGAAATCGTGCGAAAATTAAAGTTCGTCTTCAAATACATTATTATTTTTAAATAATTCACCTTATTTTGACTATTTTGTAAGTTGACTACATACAACAAAAAAATATTACATGTTGTTACAGAGAGACAGTTGCGCAAATAAATTTGACAAAGAGTCAGATTGACCAGTTAAGAAAGGAGATTTCTTTCTTGGATAGCAGACCAAGAGACTCAAAAGGTGATTCTGATGTTTCTGAAACAATAGAGCTAGAAAAAAGTCAGAAAGTTCTATGTGAACTGCTCAATTCTCTTGGACAAAAACAACGGTAATATATAATATAATTCTATCTTATATTTCATTGAAATCATCATATAACATTTTATTTTATTTACCCTAAGTTATTATTTTTTATATAAGAGAACCATGATTTATGAAAGCCAAATTGGAAACTTTGCAATCGAAGCGGCACAGTTGGAAAGTGAACTTCAAATGGAAAATAAAAAATCTCAGAAGGTCAACGCCAATACGAAGAACTACTTAAAAGTTTTAAAACTTTGTATCAAACGAAATAGAAGAGGTTTATAATTGTTTATAATAAAATTGTATAAATTAAATAAAAGTTTCTTAAACATTTTCTTTGATTTTGATTTATTAGGAAAAAATTTGCGCAAAGATGTCTCTGAAAAAATATATGTGAATTAGTTTATTTTTATAATATACCCATGATGTTTTAATTCAAGTTATCCAAAATTATGGTTTTATTAAATAAATAGTTCTTGTTATTTATTGTGTACTACAAATGTATATTTTGTAAAAAAAGAATGATATTGTCGAATAAAATTCGATTATTTATTTTAAGTTTTTGTAAATTATGTGCTGCATCTCTCATCCAATACATTTATCTTGTGTTTTGACTTTAGTAACATAGTCCAGTAAAATTAGCTTTGAAATCGACCTACGATAGAAATGGCTGCATTTTGGTTATTAGGTAAATCGAGGTCGAAAAAGACGATTCTGAAATTGCAGCTTCCTAGGTCAACGGGTTCTATGCGAAAACAGTGTGCAAAAATTATTTTACTTAAATCTCGAAACAGGCTTAACGTACTTTTTACTCGATTTCGATGAGTGCAAAGTCCGAGATAATAAATAAAAAGAAATTACCCTAAATGTAGAAGGAGGGGGGGGGCGCGCGAACGCACATGTCGTCTGCGCGTCTAGTACATGGCTTGTACGCGTCGCGCCTCCCCCTTCTTCTACAATGAGGTATTTTCTTTTTTATTTTTATCTCGGAACTTTGCACTCATCGAAATCGAGTAAAAATCGATTCCAATACAAAATTGAACGCTCTTTCGACTGGTGCAGGCCATTTTACTGTACGTTAAGCCGTTTTCGAGATGTAAGCAAAATTATTTTTTGCACACTGTTTTCGCATAGAACCGTTGACCTAGGAAGCTGCAATTATTGGCTGCAGATGGGAGCAGATGCTCAGTAGCACCCACATTTTTCAAAAAAAGCTCTTAAAGCTCTCTCTTTATTTGTGGATTGTGGTATAATTAAGCTATAACGATGTTACCAGATTCAACTGAGTAGCTGCTGGTATGCTCATTCTATCCCGCGTCGACGTTAATTGAGCTCATCTTCAGATATACCTATGTCATGATCCTCAAAAATGATCGATAAGAAATTGAGCATTCTCGTCTCGCTCCTACAGATGTATATCCTCCGGGAACGATCGAGGGTTTCATCCGCCTGGCCAACTATACGATACCGAAACTTGCAAGCTCCTGATATTCCTATTTCTAGCCATCATGCACATCGTTGCAGTGATAAAATAGCATATGTTTAAAAAAGCTGATGTCATAACAAGGATTATCAGCTTGAGCGCTTATGAATAGCATTATTTAATCTCCGCGTCGTCATATGATATACGTACAGAATAAGTCTAATTCGCTGTGTTGGCCCCTTCCCCGATCGTAATTGATGGAGCTGCTGTAGTACAGCAACAGCTGATAATAGATCCGCGCGCCGAGTCGGAGGAAAAACCGCGTGATCAAACGGAACTACTCGAAACGGACTACTAGACACTTTTGCCAGAAGAATCACAGTGGTCGGACGATTACATAGGACATTTATTTTGTTTAGCTGACGTGAGTAGTTGTCCTATTTGTTATATTTTACAAGTATAAGTATACGCAGCATGCGATTAAGGTCACACTCATGCATGACTGATTTTTATGAGATTGCATGATATTGCACAAGCGTTAATTAGATGTGTTTGCACTTTGGATAGCTATACACGCCAAGGCACATACGTCTAATACAATGTTGTCTTAATATTGAGTAGATATTATACAATAATTCATTTGTGATGTTCAACTTGTGTCACTAATTGTTACTAAAATTTTTGTTAAATGAATCATAATTGTTGTTAATTACAAAATTCTGACCCTGAAACGTAAATATTAGTTTAATTATAGCACATTTTAATAACAAATAATAATACACTAATATTGTTTTGTTGTCACGTGTGAATACTCACGTATATGCATATTGTTATAATTATAGCGCAATCGAGCATGAGTCGTCAAATATGTGCACGGCGACTTCCCTTCCACGATTTCGGACGTTCGCATGGGTAAGAATCACACACCCAGGGAGGCTATAAAGAGCTGCATGCGGTTATCCAAAATTATGGTTTTATTAAATAATAGTTTGTTATTTATGTGTACTCAAAATGTATATTTTGTAAAAAAAGAATGATATTGTCGAATAAAATTCGATTATTTATTTTAAGTTTCTGTAAATTATGTGCTTGCATCTCTCATCCAATACATTTATCTTGTGTTTTGACTTTAGTAACATAGTCCAGTAAAATTAGCTTTGAAATCGACCTACGAATGAAATGGCTGCATTTTGGTTATTAGGTAAATCGAGTCGAAAAAGACGATTCTGAAATTTGCAGCTTCCTAGGTCAACGGTTCTATGCGAAACAGTGTGCAAAAATTAATTTTTACTTACATCTCGAAACGGCTTAACGTACTTTTTACTCGATTTCGATGAGTGCAAAGTTCGAGATAATAAATAAAAAAGAAATTACCCTAAAATGTAGAAGGAGGGGGGGGGCGCGAAACGCACATGTCGTCTGCGCGTCTAGTACATGGCTTGTACGCGTCGCGCCTCCCCCTTCTTCTACAATGAGGTATTTTCTTTTTTATTTATTATCTCGGAACTTTGCACTCATCGAAATCGAGTAAAAAATCGATTCCAATACAAAATTGAACGCTCTTTCGACTGGTGCAGGCCATTTTACTGTACGTTAAGCCGTTTTCGAGATGTAAGCAAAATTAATTTTTGCACACTGTTTTCGCATAGAACCCGTTGACCTAGGAAGCTGCAAATTTCAGAATCGTCTTTTTCGACCTTGATTTACCTAATAACCAAAATGCAGCCATTTCTATCGTAGGTCGATTTCAAAGCTAATTTTACTGGACTAAACAGCCAATGAAATGTCAGCATTTCAAATTTACAGAGAACCGTTGGCTCGGCGCTGCGGTCGTGCACGCTCGAATCATCAGCTGTCATACTGGATGATGCTGTGTTATTGTTTACATTGAGACAAAGCTGACAACGTTCAACTAAGTTTATTTATCGTTTTTAATCATTTAATTAGACGTTAGACAATTGCTAAAGTGTGTCATCTTGTAAAATAATACATCTTTAAGTAATTATCTAGCTAAAATATTTGGTAAGTCGAAGTATAGGTTATAAAATTGATTCCAACTCTTTATTCACAAACTGAATACTTATGCGATTTCATATTCCAATAGTTTTGTAAAAACTACAAAGAAATGGAGCCAGAGAATTTGCAAAGTGTCCTGCAGGCAGCCGGTATCCAGGTGGATATGAAAAATCTTCAAAACCCAACAGAAGATTTCATGGTGTATCTTATAACAGAGTATTTGAAAAAATTTGATATCGATGGCAATGAAATATCCAAGGTATGAGCAAATTATTTAATGAGTTCAATTCTGTATACCTTGATATAAATTATTTTATAACAATAAATTTCAATGGAAATATTTTTCAGTCAACAATTGGTCAACTGGAATGTCTTTCTTGTCCTGATTCAGCTTCAGATGCAATCAAAGCTATAAATTTATACTCAGCTTTATCTTCTGTTTGCAATGAAATTTTTTTAAAAGATTTGTGTTTAACAGATATTACAAGTCCAGGTACATTTATTCGAGAAAATTTATAATTATTTATTAACTATCTCCTGAATTTCGGAATTACTTTACAAATTACTTTAAAATTACTACTCAAATATTTCAGGTCCCAAGAGAGCACGCAGACAGATTAAAATTTTATTTAACTTTTTTGCTTATGTAAGGAACAAGATGACAGAAAATGAAATGGCTTTTGTTGAACTTGATAATCAACAAAAAGATATGGAGAAAATGATCGACAAAAAGCATACTATTGTAGCTAAGAAAGGGGCAACAATCAATGATCGAGAAAATAAATTAGAATTAAAACAGCAAGTAAGTTGTTCTATCCTCACTGCTCTTAAATTATACATAATTTTAGAAAAAATATATAAATTCCTTATACATATTTTAGTTGCAACAAAAAATAGACAGGATCCGTTTAGAAATAGAGGAAAATAACATAAAATCTGTTGAATTGGAAAAACAAGTTAAAGATGTTATGATTCAACATCAAAGCGTTTATGAACAGTGCAGTAATCTCAAAGCTAAAGGAATGAAGGTATTTATTATTTCCAAGTTCTCAATTTATACAACAATAACAACAATTAATAGTGATTTACTCAATTTATTCCTTGATAGTTACATAAAGAAACAACAGATTTGCAAGCCAAAATTGTCAAGTCTCCAGAAGAGTATGCAGCACGTTCAATAGAATTAAAAAAAGTGTTAGAAATAAAAAAAGAAGAAAGACAGGTTTTAAATGATTCAATTACTCGAAAAAAATTGCAGATTAAAAACAATGAGAATGCTCAAGAGCTAGTAAAAGATTTAAATGACAAATTTTCAGTAAATAGAAATGAAACTTATAAACAATTGAAGTAAGTTATTCATTTTTCGTTGAAAAAGGTAAATACTCTAATATAATTTTACTAATAATATATTTTTAATATTAATTTAGAGAAACTTCTGAAAAGTTGGAATACGTGCAGAAGGAATTAAACCTATTAAAAGCAGACATTGCTAAATGGTCAAATTTGGATATAAATTCATCTTGCAATAATTCAAAAGATCAAGATCAAAATGGACACGAACAGCTGTTATTTGAGTTGAATAATCAATACAAAGACAAAGAAAGGTAATATTATATTAAGGTGTTTATTTGTATATCTAAAATGATAATCATAAAAAACTCAGAGTGGTGGCAATTTTATATTTGATTACAAGTTTTGATATTTAATGCAACTATATTACAGAGAAATGCATGCCCAGAAAAATCTTTTAGAAGAAATGAAAGCGGATCTTACCAAAAGAAAATCAATGCTAGAAGATGAATTAACAACTATTTTAGCAGTTGAAAATGATAATGCACGTATTGTAAAACAATATACTGAACATTTTCAAAATGAGTTATCAGAGGTAAAAATAATTTTTATACATCTTTGACAAATGTTTTCTATGTAAGATGTTAATGTAAATCCTAATATACCTCATCTTATTTTTTTAAGGAAACAGCACTACGAGAAGTAATAAATAGCACTATTTTGAAGAATGGAAACAAAAGTTTAGGACTTTAATAGGGTTTACATAATTTAAGATTTTACGATATTCAGTATGCAGGCTGTGCCATTAGATTAAACTTGACGAATGATAATGTAAAATACTAATGAGTAAGTAAGCGTATGACAAAATTCTAATGCAGTTTTCATAGAAGAGGTGACGTTATTATCTTTTTTAACATTGTAACATTATTTTCAAAAAAGATAGTCAGTGGTTGTAAATATCTTTAAACAACTTATCTATACATTAGATATTTATAAAAAACAAATATAAAAATACATTTTTTACAAGATCAAATTCAACTTTTTTTATTGGTGATTTGATGAAAATTGTTCTATAAAATCTTAGTTCATTATGAAATCATACAAATGCAAAAGCTCTCGAATTTACAGTCAATATAGAGATCCCTTACTACTGTGAGCCGAATTCAAATAACTCTAGCTGTCTGAACTTTTGACAATGTTAGTGAGTAGTAATTTCACATTTTTGAAAAATTGTGTATCTTGACTGTTATCATCTTTTGCGCTACATCATAACTTTCGCATTCGTTATTAAAGGGTTATGCCAAGTAAAATGAAATTTAAAAACAAATCGGGAATTGTTTTTATTGGGCAAAAACAATTTTTATATCCTAAGCATTATATATAGACGATTAACTTTTTCATCAAGTTGGTATAAGATGACTGCACAACTATTAGCTCAATTAACATGACAATAATTATAATGCATCTGTTTAATACAGATCCGCCCGTTTTTAGTGCATTACTATACAAGTTTTAGTGCATTACTGTAAGTGGCACTTTTTGGTACGGCGAGTTAATTAAGTGCCGTGCCAGAAAATGTTACTGAAGGCTCGCATATCTTACAATTTTTTTTAAATCCGCCAAGACACGCTTATTCGTAGCACAAGCAGTTCTTTCTGACACTGTGGAAATGGATTGGATACGGATCAGTGAAGTAATTTGTTACAATCTATTCAAGCCATGTAAGAAGTCAGATCAAAAACCAAGTCTGATCTGCTATATCACGCAGTAAATAATAATCTCTGGTAAAAAAACAACTTATTATTAACAACATTATGATAAACAAAAATGATTTGCCGAAGTGTATCCTTGTCGACTACCAGACGCTGAGGTGCGCACCACCAGCCGCAGATCTCGCACCCCTGATATACTTGACGATGCCTCGAAAGTTGCGCGATGCATATTGGAGAAGAGCATAGTCCTGCGGTATCACGAGGTTTTCAAGGAAACGGTAATGAGGAACGCGCCAGATATGGTGGTGCGGAATGTGCAAGAGCTACTGGAGGAGTACGAAGAGTATAGGCACCATTTGGACTGACTAATGCAGCCCTTAAACATCCGCAGATCTACATGGACAAGAATTTTAAAACGCAGCCATGGACGATTCCGTGGCTTACAATAAGTTCCTCAAAGAGAACTGGACTTATGATAGAACTGATGGAGAAATATTTGGATTACAAGGCAAAGATGACATAATTTTTGAAGGAAGTCGTCAAATATGCTAATAGGGCTTTATGTTCTGAGTTGTGAAGAAATTATGTATTAGTAAACGATGGCTGCAGGTTGATAAGCTGTTGTCATTTAAGAAATATTGTAATGTAATCTTATAACAGTATTATGTATGTATGTATGTAAATTTGTATTTACTGTCGTGATTCTATCTATCCTCTCTTGAAAAAATGATGATTGGACGTTGTGAGTTCTAAAAATCATGAATGTTCGGGAATTTTGGGGAAAATTAAAAATTCCTAATTTTAAAGCATCCAGTCATCATACTTTTTTTAAAGAGAGGATGGTAATAGTTAGGGTTCCTATTGTATCCCAATTGACTTTTAAATGTATAAAAGTTTGCATAGAAATGATGAGACAGACACACAATCAATAAATTACTTCTAAGTTTTCAATAGTTTTTGCTATTTTTAATTAAAATAGCGAATTAAACAATATCATTCGTTTAATAAAACATAATAGAGTACAAATTTTGATTATTATTATTTTTTTTTTATATTACGTACGCCCGATTATATATCATATCGTCGCTCTCTACAAAGAGTACCACTGCGAAGAGTAGCACTGTTGAGATTTCCCGCGAAGAATAGCACTACTCAGATTCATTTTCTTCGAAAAGATTCATTATTTTTTAAAGAAAAACAAAAAATATTAAGACAAAGCTAATAAAATTGAAATATTCTTCTAATTGCCAAACAATTTTTAAAAATTTCAAAATTTTAAACAATTTTATCGTAAGTGTAATTTTTAATTAATTTTCAGTTTTAAAGTTTCGATAAAAATGTTTAAAATTTTGAAATTTTTAAAAATTGTTTGGCAATTAGAAGAATATTTCAATTTTATTAGCTTTGTCTTAATATTTTTTGTTTTTCTTTAAAAAATAATGAATCTTTTCGAAGAAAATGAATCTGAGTAGTGCTATTCTTCGCAGGGAAATGTTAACAGTGCTACTCTTTGTAGGGAGCGACGATATATTCTGTCATCTTCTCTAAGACAAGGCCTAGATTTAAAAATGCATTATTTTGTTTACATTATGGATACCTACATTTCCAGGGAGTCATAGATATGTTATACCCAATTATTGGCTGCAGATGGGGCAGATGTCTCAGTAGCACCCAACATTTTTCAAAAAAAGCTCTTAAAGCTCTCTTTATTTTGTGGATTGTGGTATAATTAAGCTATAACGATGTTACCAAGATTCAACTGAGTAGCTGCTGGTATGCTCATTCTATCCCGCGTCGACGTTAATGAGCTCAATCTTCAGATATACCTATGTCATGATCCTCAAAAATGATCGATAAGAAATTGAGCATTCTCGTCTCGCTCCTACAGATGTATATCCTCCGGAGAACGATCGAGGGTTTCATCCGCCTGGCCAACTATACGATACCGAAACTTGCAAGCTCCTGATATTCCTATTTCTAGCCATCATGCACATCGTTGCAGTGAATAAAATAGCATATGTTTAAAAAAAGCTGATGTCATAACAAGGATTATCAGCTTGAGGCGCTTATGAATAGCATTATTTAATCTCCGCGTCGTCATATGATATACGTACAGAATAAGTCTTAATTCGCTGGTGTTGGCCCCCTTCCCCGATCGTAATTGATGGAGTGCTGTAGTACAGCAACAGCTGATAATAGATCCCGCGCGCCGAGTCGGAGGAAAAACCGCGTGATCAAACGGAACTACTCGAAACCGGACTACTAGACACTTTTGCCAGAAGAATCACAGTGGTCGGACGTATTACCATAGGACATTTATTTTGTTTAGCTGACGTGAGTAGTTTCCTATTTGTTATATTTTTACAAGTATAAGGTATACGCAGCATGCGATTAAGGTCACACTCATGCATGACTGATTTTTATGAGATTGCATGATATTGCACAAGCGTTAATTAGATGTGTTTGCACTTTGGATAGCTATACACGCAAGGCACATACGTCTAATACAATGTTGTCTTAATATTGAGTAGATATTATACAATAATTCATTTTGTGATGTTCAACTTGTGTCACAATAATTGTTACTAAAAATTTTTGTAAATGAATCATAATTGTTGTTAATTACAAAATTCTGACCCTGAAACGTAATTATTAGTTTAATTATAGCACATTTTAAATAACAAATAATAATACACTAATATTGTTTTGTTGTCACGTGTGAATACTCACACGTATATAGCATAGCTATAGTTATAATTATAGCGCAATCGAGCATGAGTCGTCAAATATGTGCACGGCGACTTCCCTTCCACGATTTCGGACGTTCGCATGGGTAAGAATCACACCACCCAGGGAGGCTATAAAAGAGGGTGCATGCGGGCACTCGGCCTCTACTTACTACACCGCCTACGATCCAGCACTAGACAGATAGTTTTGACTCGGACACGACAGACAGGATCGTATAATTATAGAGACGCACATTCTCCGAGGTCACTTTAAACATGCGTTTCTCGCTTTCATACAATTCATTCATTATGAATTACGAATAATAAATAGACACATTCACCGATAATCTCTCGTGTTCATTTATCGCCCCGGTATTTTCGCAGCAGCCGTGAGCTTAACACCTCATGGAGAACGTCATCGTCCCACACATGTAAGACGTTTAAGGGGGTCCGAAAGTCAATTCAAATCTAGATTTCGCGCCATAAAATAGCAGACGACAAAAGTAACTAATTGGCTTATAACAAACAGTAAAAGCGAAATTATGAAAAACTAGGACATCACTGCCCTCCGTTATGTAATTATCTACCATTTTACAAAGTTTGACACTTATAAATAAATATCTCGCCGAATGGCATTCGAATAATGTCTCAAAATCATATATAATTCAAATGCCATTCGGCGAGATATTTATTTATAAGTGTCAAACTTTGTGTAAAATGGTAGATAATTACATAACGGAGGGCAGTGATGTCCTAGTTTTTCATAATTTTGCTTTTATTATTTGTTATAAGCAAATTAGTTACTTTTGTCGTCTGTTATTTTGTGGCGCGAAATCTAGATTTGAATTGACTTTCGGACCCCCTTAATTTGTAGGTGCCGCATAGAAATCGGTTTCCCAAGTGTTTCAATTGAATCGGAGGTTCTATAAATACAGATCAATTTAAAATTATTCAGAAAAATGCACTAATCTCATTTAGGTATTTATCATTCAAAACTGTTTAGATTTGACCAACAATGGCCGGTACCAAACCTGACCGTTTCCACGGATCCTTATCAGCGAAAGATGTCCAAGCTGTCATAACCAAAGCCTTGGGATCAAATGTCAAGGTTGTCGACTACCAGGCCAAATCCTACTCCGAGATCAGAGTGGGTTTCCTCGGAGCGCATTCCCTTCTCGAAGTCAATGTTCAGAGAGACACGACCTTGTTCGAAACTCACTCGTTCTTCGTCAAATGTATTCCTCACAACTCGGAAGAAGAGGAAAAGATGATCAACGATTTTCAGGTGTTCAAACGAGAAACTACATTTTTCCGCGACTTGGTGCCAGAGTTGCTGAAGAACTTCGAAAGCGAGCAATGGAGCCCAGAGTGTTACTTGGTCAAGGACGACGTAATGGTCTTTGAAAACCTCAAGATGAAGAACTTCAAAATGTGTAATCTTATTTTGGACGAAGCCGCCGTCAAGGCAGCAGCTTCGACTCTAGCACGTTTCCACGCGGCGTCAGTCGTGGCGGAGAAGCGACTGAAAAAGTCCTTTCACGAGATGTATCCTGGCATGTTCGAAAATAGGATGTTTAATAATAAAAGTGCTTTTTACAAATGGTTCCTCGCTGGCATCGACGTCATCATCAGTGTGGCAGAGTCTCTGAACCTCAACACCAGCAACATACGGGATTACCTTATGAAAATCTTTGAGATCGCAAAGCCCTCGAGTACAAGACGTAACATAATGTGCCACGCTGACTTGTGGTCCAACAACATTATGATAAACGATAACGATGATTCGCCAAAGTGTATCCTTGTCGACTACCAGACGCTGAGGTACGCACCACCAGCCGCAGATCTCGCCCACCTGATATTCATGACGATGTCTCGGAAGTCGCGCGATGCGTTGGAGCAGAGCATAGTTCTGCGGTATCACGAGGTTTTCAAGGAAACGGTAATGAGGAACGCGCCAGATATGACGATGCGAAATGCGCAAGAACTACTGGAGGAGTACGAAGAGTATAGGAGGTATGGACTGAGTTCTGCAGCTTTTGCACATCCGCAGATCTATATGGACGAAGATTTCAGAACGGAGTTGAGCAAGGATTCCGTGGCTTACGAAAGGTTCTTCTTCGAAGAGAGAACTGGACTTGTGATAGAACTAATGGATAAAAATCCGGATTACAGGGAAAAGATCACAGAGCTTGTGAAGGAAGTCGTCGAATATGCCAATAGGACTTAACGATCTGAGTTGTGAAGAAACCCTGTATTAGTAAACGATGACAGGTTAATTTGCCGTTATCAGTTAGGAGATATTGTAATGTAATCTTGTTGAGGTATTTTGTATGTACACAAATTTATGTATTTACTATAGGTATTGTAATTTTAGGGTTTTATAAAAATTTATTTTAAAAATTGTTTATAATATAAACATTATACGTGAAATTACTAATACCAGTTTAAATCATAGGTACACTCCCCGGAAGGTGATTCTGATGGAACGTTTTTAAAATGGTGCCTTCTCATTAGTTAATTTTCTTGAATCGAACAATCTGATTGGTGCATTTCAAAAACGTTCCATCAGATTCACTTTCCGACGAGTGTATGTTTTTTATATACTTGATTCTATATATCCCTGTCTGATAACTCTGGGTTATGACTGTTTTAAGGTTATGAATTTAAAGCGCACGGTTCTGATCTCGTTGCCTAGGCAATTAAATGCTTCACAACAAAGGCCATCATTTTTTAAAGAGAGGACTCAAAAATTGTATATTCTTTTTTATCAATACAATTTTGTATTATAGCGCAAGGTAATTAAAAGATACACATAAAATCACAAAGAATTATAGCAGATTTTTTAAAAAGATTTTTAAAAATATTATGTATGCAAAATCAGTCAGAAAATTTTCAGGATTCACTTGTAACGAATAAAATTTCATTTGCAAAACTACGATTGACTCGCAGAAACACGAATCTTTAGCTGGCGTGTCGACTGCAGAGGATCTCGGTACAACTGCTAGCACCATCTGCACCGTTGCTTCTATGTATCAAGTGAGATAGTGAGAGGTGTCGAGCAGAGGGAGGTTCCACATAAGTGCTGTGGCGTGTTGTGCGTTTTTTTTTGTGCGTTCATTTTGGAGCAGTGAGTGCAAAAGAAACTTAATAATTTGAGATGGAAGAGAGCCCAATTCGTTTATCAATTTGGAATATTTACTGGAGTGATTCCAGACTGAAGTTGCATGTTCTATATTATCTAAAGTTAAAGTGGTTTTAGAAAATAAATCTAAAGCTTTGCACAAAATTTCTTGCTCTCGCTTTTGATCTTGTAAATGCAATCTGACGACTTTTGTTATCAGTCTATGCATTGATAACATTTCGTTTCCCAAATTTATTATCGAGTGCTATTTCAGTTACTCAATAGTGGAAGCCAGTTTTGATTCATCTTGAACCAAAGCTGTAATAGTTTGTAGAGAAATATCGGTCGGTGCGAAATATGTCAAAATTTCTAAAATTTCGCAAGCTCGCACCATTTTCCTTCTGCCGAATCGCATCGTAAGTGACATTCCAAGTAAAATATGTTGTTTTTGAAAAATCATTCTGATTGTCGTCTGTAAATTTTAAATACTTCTCAGTTTTTTACTCATACTTCTTCAAATAATTCCTAATCTCGATCTTGGATCCTACATTTTTTAATTTTTCATCTTGGAAATTTATATATGCCACTGCCTGTTGCAAGGCTAAAGGGAAAAATTGAAGTTTGTTGACTAGCCTCTTGATCTCTTCACTTTGACTATCATCCTGCAGCTTAAACGATTTCTTAACGAATTCCACTGCTTCGTTCTCAGAAAATACATTCAAGGATAGTACTTTGACATTGTTTGGCCACTTTTGATTACGAGTTGTAATAAATACATGCGGTTGATTGCTGGAATCCGGCAAATTTGGCAAAAACGCTTCTATACCATCGTCAAATTCGTGATGGCTCTTGTATTTTTCGGCATTATCGAAAATAAAAAGAGGCTTTTTATCGCTGAAGAAGGCATAAACTTCTTTAACAATAGAAGTCAGATTCTTCTCTTTATTATCAGCACTTATCGTACTAATTTTCAATTTATCGGAAGCCAGTCTGTGAAAGGAATTAGCAAGACTCTGGTAACTTTCAGCATTTATCCATACGATTTTATTATCGTAATCTTGACTGTAAGTACTTATGTACTTTCTAGTCAACTCGCTTTTTCCTACTCCTCCGAGGCCGCTGATACAAACAAATTGCGATTTTCCGTCTGTTTTGCTTCCTCCTCAAGAGGAAGCTTTGTAATAGTAAAATTTTCAGTTTTGCTAATACTTCGTGGAAACGCATTTGGAGGTGTTTGGAGTACGAATCATACGTTTTTAGAAAATGTCCGTGCGGATGGCTGTGTGTGTGTGTGTGTGTGTGTGTATGTAGCCGTATACCGCCATAATTTTGGAACCATGGCGACGGATCGTAATAAAATTGACATCATATATTTTTTCTAATTCTGAATTTAGTCATTTTTTGTTTTATGATCTGACCATTTTAAGGACATATTATAGCCATTTTTCTATTTTGAAAAATTTTTTACTTTTTTATAATAATAGTGATTTATACAATATTATTCAACAATATGTATTCTAAAAGAAATAAATTTGTCTACTTTTCCCGCAAGATTTTCTAGATTGACTGATCTGTTCATTTTTTTATGATATAAAGTAATTTTTCGATAAACATATATAATCAAAAATAAATAGTTTAAATGTTTTGAAAAAATTCAATGACAATAAAAAACGATATCTACAGTTGTAAAAATTTTAAGCAATTTTGGGCGACTATTTTTGAGATAAAAATCAAAACTAAAAAAATGTTTTTTTATGTCGTACGATTAGGGATAAAAAAATTTATTGAGTTGAAATTTAGGGAAAAGATTGATCTTTTGATCACTTCTTTTTTAGCTTATGAACCTTTTAGTTAAAAGATATTAAGATTCAAATTCTTCAACGCTCACCCTGTATACTCTGTGTGACTGAACATATTATTTTGTTAAACCATACTATATGATATTAAAGCTAGTATATGTTAAGAGTTTTTGTGTTTTAAATGTCGCGTGCAGATGGTTTTGGTCTGTGTGTGTGTGTGCGTGGCGTAGGGCATATACTGTTATAATTCTGGAACTACGTGATCGATCGTAATAAGATTGGACGTGCATATGTTTTCTGATTTTGAATTCGAGTAAACCTATCCTTTTATTATCGAATAGTAGCGAATATTTAAATCAAAGAATGAGTTGATTGTCCCATGTAATTATCTTCCACTAGCAGAATAGGAGGAAGCTAAGTGCCAATGACTTGGCAGCGGTTTTTTCTCTGTGTAATGATTTATGTAGATTCTTTAGGAATTTCGATCTGCCTGAAAACGAATCTATCGGACTTTTTACTCCGAACCAGAGTTTAATATTTCTGCTGAATTCTACGAAGAATTTTTTCCCATCTTCATAAGAGAGATGTTCTTTTCTTTACCCTGCAGCCAATTCAACAGCGATACAAAAAACTTGTGGTATTCGATTTCAGCTGTTACAGAATCAAATTCTTTGCTAATCTCGTATTTTATTAGATTCATCCTCGTTTGGTTGATTTACCGCGAACACAAGGCACTTTATAAATTCTGTTATATCATTATCCGTATAGTTATTTTTCTTTCTAAATTTAGGAGAGCTAAAACCCTGTAACTTTGACTTTAGTGTTTGCACAATCCCTTTACTAAATTTGTAATGCGCTGATTCCTTTCTTTCGCTGTTTACATCTAATATTTCATCTTTTTCTGCTATCTTTTCAACGGTGATGCCATTGCTTTCCAAATTTTCAATATCGAAGTTAATATTCGTACACACAGTTACGTCTTTGATGAAGCCCCCATTAAATAATTTATCTTTTTTCAACATTAAATAAGAAAAAAAATATTTCATCAAGCTATAGTCTCCGTAATTTTCATTTAACAAACTCTCAGCATTAATTTTTTTGTTCTCATCTAACCTATGCTTTGCCTGCAAAAATCGATACATTTTTTTACCGTTAACATCATACTCGAAAACCAAGTCTTCGAACTTCTTGCACGGAAAAAATGGTTGGTTGTGATAACCAAGTACTTGGTTGGGATAACTACATTACCTGGAAAAATACGCACCAACTATATTTTTAGTATCTTTTACCAAGTGGACTTAGTTAAGAAAAATTGGTAACCATAACCAACTGTATGGTTGAATTTTGTATAGTCGCGAGGCAACAAACACTATTTATCTTGGTTATCTTAACCAATATGTTGGTTAACAATACTAAAAACCGCTGCCAATTCTTTGGCACGTAGCTTCCTTCAACCTTATGTATCGCTTTAATATCTAAATTGTTTTTACTTCATATATAATTCTATAAAGTTTTTATGCTTTTTCGTTTGATGAATAAAATTATTTCGAAATAATTCTATTACATAATCAATGCGTAACTGAAAATATTGTTTGTACAATTTGGATGCGTTAAAATTTATAATGATCAGGGCGGCAATTATTGGCATAAAATAGTATATTGTATATTGCAACTAGGGGGAAAATTGGCTTTTTCTAGTGAAGGTGATATTTTGAGCACGAGTGGGAGTCGAGGGCGCCGTAGGCGCCCGAGTCGGACACGAGTGCTCAAAATATCACCCGAGTCTGAAAAAGCCACTCCCCCCTTGTTGAACACCGTACTTTTTATGATACGTGCATGAATAGACCCTTTTTTAAGCATGCAAAAGGAGTAGGAAATTGAGAACTCTTTGACGCATAGCATATTTTCAAAAATTTTGAAAATTTTGAAAATTTTGAAAATTTTGAAAATTTTGAAAATTTTGAAAATTTTGAAAATTTTGAAAATTTTGAAAATTTTGAAAATTTTGAAAATTTTGAAAATTTTGAAAATTTTGAAAATTTTGAAAATTTTGAAAATTTTGAAAATTTTGAAAATTTTGAAAATTTTGAAAATTTTGAAAATTTTGAAAATTTTGAAAATTTTGAAAATTTTGAAAATTTTGAAAATTTTGAAAATTTTGAAAATTTTGAAAATTTTGAAAATTTTGAAAATTTTGAAAATTTTGAAAATTTTGAAAATTTTGAAAATTTTGAAAATTTTGAAAATTTTGAAAATTTTGAAAATTTTGAAAATTTTGAAAATTTTGAAAATTTTGAAAATTTTGAAAATTTTGAAAATTTTGAAAATTTTTAATTGCCGTAGACTACTGAAAATTAAAGTAGTCTATAGAATACCATTCGATAATCATGATGTTTTAACGAAAAGTTCAAAATTTAGTTTCCGAGATATAATGATAAGGATATAGTTCGCGGAACGTATCTAAAATCACCAGTGATCGAAAAATCGCCATGAATATACGCACATGCGTAACTGAAAATATTATTTTTAACGAATTAATAAAACAAAACCAGCAAAAAACGAGTCCAAGTATAGATTAAAATCCATTAATGGAAACTGTGATCGAAGCGATACAGTTTTCAGTTATATAGAGTATACAGGGTAAGAAAACAAAATTTTGAAGCTTAATATCTTTAAAACTAACTGGTATCATAAACAACCCAAAGAAAGAGATAAAGGTGCTATATAATGCTAACTAAAT
The DNA here is from genome assembly GCA_012977825.3 of Pteromalus puparum. Taxonomy (NCBI): domain Eukaryota; kingdom Metazoa; phylum Arthropoda; class Insecta; order Hymenoptera; family Pteromalidae; genus Pteromalus; species Pteromalus puparum. Next base: position 15,653,498 of record CM053170.1, on the reverse strand, counting down.
CCAAAATTTTAAATT
>CM053170.1:15640731-15652600 GCA_012977825.3 Pteromalus puparum | reverse complement strand
ACACACACACACACACACACACACACACACATACATCCGTACGGACATTTTCTAAAAACACCATTTTTCGACTAAAAATTCATCAAAACACACTTCCCACATGTTTTTACACAAACTCCAAAAATTACTATTACAAGGCTTCCTTAGGAAGGAAGCAAAAGTAGTTAAGTTTGATTTCAGAACGAAGACGAAAAAAAATTTTATTTTTTTTTTACCAACTTTTATTTCTTATTTATTATTTATTATTTACTTATTTATTTGTACATGCAGATTTATTTTTTGACCCGTTTACAAGTGTACTACAATTTTTTACAAGTTTACAATTTTTTAATACAGTTAATATTTCTGAAAAAACTTCTCCCTCACTGGGAATCGAACCCGCATCCTTCAGATCCAAAGGCAGAGACTCCGTCGCGCTAACGATGCAGTTGATAAACTGATGTAATTTTTGCAAATATAAGTGCAACTGAGACTTCAACTAAAATCTTGGTAATTACAACAAAAATGTTGGTTGACCCACTATAAAAACACAGTTCTTCCAAGTATTTTAGTCATAGTAACCAACTTATCTTGGTTAAGATCAAGATACAATATTTTACATAAAAAAATGTTGTATGTACCAAGTAAATTGGTTAGTAACCTATAAAGTCGACTTTTCCATTGTAAAAAAGTCGGCATGGTTAAATTAACCAAGCACTTAGTTCTCATAACCAATATTTGATTAACCAAGTATCACTTGGTTACCACAACCAACCATTTTTTTCCGTGTAGCTTCTCGTATTTCTGTTCCTAAACGAAAAGAATATTTGCGAGAAACGCCACGATACAAACACAATATTAACAATTTTAATTGATAAATATTCCCGTGTACAGAATTTCGTTTTCTCTCTGGTATATTATCATTGATCGTTTGTGATTCATTCTTTGGTTCTAACGCAGAAGTTAAGCTAGTTTCGGCTGTGATTCGATCTTTAATGAGTTTTTGTTTTGTGACGGCGTCGGTGGTTGTAGAATATTGACTATACGTTTGTCGTCTATACGTTCACTTACGTCTAACGGAGTCTCAGCCTTGTTATTTTTGTTAAGTAATGAAGCGCCTTTAGACAAAAGTAGTTCTACCGCTTTTACATTACTGCATTCGACGGCCCAGTGCAGAGCTGCGTTGCCATCTCGATCTTTGAAGTCCACGTCGACGCCATTTGCCAGGAGGTTGTCCATTTTTTCCAAGTCATTCTCCGTTGTCGCTAGAAGTAATTCTCTACTGTTTATGCTTAATCTTCTTGCTCTCTTTCTATCTTCCATAGCCATTTTCTCTTCTCTTGGTGCTGTTCTTGTGCGTTTTTCTTGTTAGGTACAATTTTACACTTGCTTTCGAATTAGTTAACTACTTTGGCTCTCGTTCAGCGCACGACCAACTTATCTACTAGACTGACGCTTTGTGAGAATCACAACCGTAGCCTCTTACTATGGAGGTTAGAGTACAGGAGAGGAAACGCCGTGTATATAAGCTCGGAGCCAGACGCGGGGTCAAATCCCGTTGGGGGCGCTAGTGTAAACAGACGTTGAATTCAAATGCAGTGCATGAAATTGCTGGAAACTCGTCTTCGCTTATAAGAAATACTTATTAGTACTTACATATAATTTCGGTAATATGGTGCGAAAATGTGAATGTAGCCTTGTATAAACGTTTATAAGGTCACACAAGGCTGGAATTTCATTCTCGCATGCATCAAACCGTACTTATTTCGTTAAAACTGTATGTGCAATAGGCTCAATTAAGCTTCCCGTTTTTAACATAATAGCGTATGCTAAACCAAGTTTTTACACAGATGTTTATTTAACGTACAGATAAATTAGGATTAAACTTTTATATTCTGAATGTATATTATTTACATAACAAAGATAATATAATATCGACGCCTAAGAAGAATAACCTCGTATTTCGGCGTTGGCGCCCGCTTCCAGAACTTCGTATATCTTAAAACTCCCTTCAAAAACTCCGGTATCTTAGGATCCACGTCAAGGCGGTATCTCAGGATCCGTTTCTAGAATCTTGAATCTTAATTAGGAACTCTACTTTGACTATTTTTAATATAATTCAAAACCGAAGCATATATCGACAATAAACACTTTATAGGTATACCTATATATATAAAAACGTCTATCGATAGCAGACGCTCTATATCTATATATAACAACGTCTATCGACAAATCTCCACCTTGCGACTCAGTTGGGAACTATCCTTGCGCCCCGCTTTGAGAGTTGCTAGCAGACGAAAAATCCTATCCCGTTTCCTCTCCTGTACTCTAACCTCGTTACCTCTTACAATCGACCCACCCCCAATCATTCCCTCTTATTCCGACTGTCTGGTGTCGCAGTGCCACCATGCGAGAAATATTCAACACTAAAAATACCTTAGGGACCCTTCGGCACGAACCAGTGCCCCCACTCTACGAAACGACGTGTAGTTTTGGGCCTCTGGTTTCGGGCTGCTGGTGCCCGAAATTCGTGCTACAACGAGTCGAATGGTGGCGCCACTAGAAGCAGCACGGCGATTTCGGGCTACTGGAGCGCGAAATTCGTGAATCCGCTGCACGAAAATCTAGTGGATGCTCGATATCGACAAATCGTACATCTACGGCCCTAAGGTATTTTCAGTGAACTATTGCGTTTGCGCAGTAGCAGGCAGTAGTGGACATAACGGTAGACCTTCCATTTTTCTTTTTACTAGCTAAATTCAAGCGCGCTTCGCGCGCTCACTTTTAATGTATTTATGTACGTAGTTTGTTTATTATAATGTCTTAAAAGTATTCAAAACGCTAACATATACTTCACAATTCAGTTCACATTTGTATTTGATTGATGTTTTTTCTTAAGAAAATAAGTAGTATTTTCTAAAACAAAGCAGTACATAGATTATAACGCAATCTAGTCTTTGAGGATAGAATATATTAATATGATACAAAATAAGCTAGAATGATGAACGAAACAATCATATTATTAATTATGGTCATAAAAAGAATCAACTGAATAATAGACCCAAAATCAAGATATTAAAACATTTTAAATTTTGGCGCCATTCAACCGGATGCCTAGCCATAACCAATCAAATCGAGTTTTAAAAGGCTTCACAACATCCGGTCATCTCTCCTTTAAGTGGAACTCCACTGATTTTTAATTTTTCTTACCTTTTGCCCCATCCATTGTCAGACTTTAGGGGTTTGATTGTGGTGATAAAATAAGGTTACATAGCAATTTTGGGCCATTTTTATACACATATACTCAAGTTATGATATAAAAACCAAAAATAATCATTAAAATTAAAGGTTTTTGAAAAAGTTGCTTGCGCACAGGGCTTCGACTAAATTAATCCAAAAAATTTGGACATACATTTTGACCCATACTTAACAAAAGTTAATATTTTTTATTAATTTACTAATATTTATAATAAAACAAATTTTTCTAAAACAGATACCTTAACTAAAAATATTTAGTTGTGTTCCAAATGTTCTAAAGAACACGCGTAAAAATTTTCAAAAGGATTAATAGAAATGCCTTGCGCAAGGAACTTTTTAAAGTCAAACGAACAAGTTACGAGAAAAACGCGTTTAAAGTTTTATTTTTGTATGCTATCTGATGTAAAATATTTTACTCAACTGCTCATAACATTGGTATAACTTTAAGTTTTTACATCGGGTTGGTTTCAAAATGTTCATAAAACTATAAGCAACTAAAATATATAATAAAATTTTTTTCGAATTTTTGACCAAAAATCAGTGGAGTTCCCCCTTAAGAAAGGAACACACCAAAATGTGAAATTATAACAGAGCCTATATATAATAGAAAATTCGCTTTTAATTGCCTTCGTTATTCTTAAGCTCGCGTACTTATTATAAATGTTGCAATGCATTGCTTATACTTGCCCGATATATCCACGTTTAAGCGCCCAAAATCTATGGAGCGCATTACCTGAACCTTATCTAAATAGGTACTTGAATATTGTCCATGAGCAATATTTATATCCCTGTAACAAAAACAACGGTGTGCACTATTTGAACGGATACAACTTAAAAAAAATTGAAAAAAACTTTTTATTTATAATTATGTTAAATAGTTTAACAAATTGTTTAAACAATCGTATAAACTTAGAAACATTATAAAATATCAAAAACAATGTCTGTATATGTGATATACCAGATACAAGAAGTCTTCGAAGCCCAGAATTCATGATTTTTATTTTTACAGCTACCGCAGACTTACATAAATTTTGCATAGATCCATAGAGATGTATCGTACATGCATATATTTTACAGGAGATTGTAGAAAATCTAAACAGAGAGTATTTTGTGTTCAAGCGAGTATTTGATGATATTCTGTATATTTTTCACGATTTGAAAGCCGAAATTCTGTAGAACCTCAAACTGTTTTACTTCGATTATAATTCTCTGCAGTGCGTTTCGACCATTGATTAGAAATTTCTAATAAATGACCCACCCATAATTAATAGCACCGTTAACAACAAAAGGCAATTTTCACGCAATTATAACGTCTATGATCATAATCAGTCCATGATAATAAAAACGTCTATGATCATAATCAGTCCATGACAATAAACGGAAAGTAGATGAAAACCTCATCACACAGAGCAACAAAAAGTCTCTTCACGCTGCAGCCAAACATTCAATTAACACCAGACACACGTACGTATATCCCATTAGAATAAACATTAAACGTCCGATAAATCAACTCAGCAACGCCTTATATATCCCCTCTCCACCTGCAATAAATCCCCAAGTGCAATTTAATTTTGCACACAGTCGCTCTCTCGACTCGTTAATGCGTATTTCCTTAAAGGCTGTTTCTAGTTCATCCACGCGCATCTCGCAAAAAAGGTCCTTTTATCAGACGCCTCTCGCACGTTCATACACACTATACACCGCATATAGAGACGAACCGGTGCATCGCGCAGCGCAAAGCAAACAGAAATCAAAGTTAAACGGAATAAGACATAAGTGAAGTAATAGCTCTTGCTCATTTAAGCGACAAAAATTTCAGCCGAGTGAAATCCAGCCGGAGCGCGCGACGCGTATAAAGGAAAAGCCTCTTGCGGAAGGAGAAGGCATAGATATATGTATACACATGCACGTATACGCACTCTTTCTACTCTCCAGCTCTCTTGTTCCTCTCTTTCTCCCGGCGGACTCACGTCGAGCGCTAGCAATCAGAATCCACCTGACCAGCGCGTCGCGCGGACCATAGCGCCGGACACTCTGTACTTTGCCTGTGCACGTGCGAAAGGGTGAATTTTAATCTTTTTTTTCGATTCCGCGTGAGAGATCGGTATGCCGCTAACGAGTCGCCGATCGTGCGGTGAGTTGTGGGTATAGGAGGTGAAGTGATTGTTAAGATGGGATAATTAGTGGACTTTGGTTCTGGCATACGTAAATCGAGCCGGCGTTGGTTGTGTTTTTATCGCAGAGTTGCGGATGGGAAAACTCGGAGAGTGAATTGTTGATGTGCTTCGAGGAAGATCGATATCGGTATTGCGATTCGTTGGTCCACAAAATTTTGAGACGCCGGAATTAGAGCAGGTCAGTATGATTTTCTTCTAAAAGGTAAATAAGTTTTAATTAAAAATGTAAGAGTTGTCAGTTGGTAACGGTGAGAGATAAACAAGTAAAAGTTAATAACACGATCTCGTTAAGAGTGTAGCCGCGTTAAGTTGTAAAGAAACTACTAAAAACGTAAACCCAGTTAATCACAATTCCGAGACGATCGTTGAAAAAAATGCACTATAACGTGGCATCCAAAGTTGAATATTATTGAAAGAAATTATGTAATTTTTGAGTGAAAACTATTGTGCTATAATATAATATAATGTCACGTATAATTCTCGTCGTAATCAATTATTACAGATATATATAGTAGTTCAGTATGTGAGATCTTCTAATAGAAAACAAGCTCTCCTTCCATGCAGTATGTGTGTTACAGGAAACCAATTTCTAAACGCAGCGCGTGTAATAAGCGTCTCCGCGCTTCGTCGTCCTAGTATAGTATAGGATTGACGCATGAAATCGAAGCTAACGTCTTAACACGATTGGATTTGATACGTTCACTGTACGCTTGCCGTTCGTGACTTTTTGAAGATTAATTTTTTGATGGATCTGACTGGACAAATTAAAGTATAGAATATTCACTCAATAACAATATTTTTGGCTTTTTAACCATAAGCCTTAATTTGTTAATATGCAAGTAAGCTAGACTCGAGGCTAGACAATTAAATTGATCTGCCAAATCCAATCAACCCATATGATCGCCAACAAATGACCTTTCAAGGCCACCGCGTCATCGAGCGATCAAATACACACCTGCATTATCCTTGTTTAATAGCTGGTTGAACTAGTTGATTGATTGGCATGAGATTTTGCTGGGGCACGCTTATGCGATGGATAACTGTCATTTTGAGTTTTGCCATGTTGAAATTTATGCGCGTTCTATTCAAATTCTTATACTTTTTATCAAAATAACGGTAAAATTTACGGTAACTGTGTGATTACCGAAATTTTGCAGTATTGCTTCCTCCTAGAGGAAGCTTTGTAATAGTAAAATTTTCGGTTTCGCTAAATCTTTATAGAAACATGTTTTGAGATGTTAGAAGTTCGAATTACGTGATTTTAGGAAATGTCTGTATGGATGTGTGTGTGTGTGTGTGTGTGTGTGTGTGTGTGTGTGTGTGTGTGTGTGTGTGTGGATGTGTGTGTGTGGATGTATTTTTTTTTAATTTTTTGATTTCTTATATCTTTAAAACAATGTAGTCAAATGCCTCAAAATTTTATGTGGTGATTCATCATAAACAAAGCTATCCGCTGTTAAAATTTTAAACGATTTTGTTGAGCAGTTCTCAAATAAAGAGCTAAAATGTAAAAACCGATTTTTTAAAAAATTTGGCTTTTTCTTCTAAGGGTGTGGTTGCACGTTTTAAAGTCCCTCCCTATGAATTTATGTTATACTGATATGTATATGTATGTGTAATATATATACTCTTCGCTATACTTATATAGATCTAAGGTGATTTAAAGACAAAAATCGCCGTCCACCCCCACTCCCCACCCCTCCAGCCCTCCACCCCCCTCCACCGCCCCTTGCCACACGCCCCTCCCATGTCCCCCTCCACCTTTTACGTGAAATTGTTTCAAAATTTACAGTTATTTAGAAGGGATCAAATCCTACCACGCCCTCGCACCCCCCTCCACCCCCCTCGCCCCTCCCCCAGCGCCCTCCATTTCCCCTCCACCGGCCTCCACTTCCGGCCTCCACCGGCCCCTCACCGGCCCCTCCACTTCATTGTCGCTGACATGATAGTTTTCATCGGAAAAGATCAGATCGTACTCTATTTGTAACTGCTTTCATTTGACAGTTTTCCACACAGCCCAAGGGTATGTCAGAAAGCCACATATGTAAAAGATTTCTTTGTCATCAGTGTCAACTTGAACATAAGATTTGGAGTGGTCCCATCCATCTGTCATGATAATAATGTCTAATGAAATAATAAATGTAGAGACAAGAAGGGTCAAATCTACTTGACCAAAAAAAAAAATAAGAAAGTTTTTTGAAAATTAAATTAAAGAGGTATGCGTGTATATTATTAGTGAATGCGTAAACCACCATGTAGATGCGGTGGCATGATAATAAAAACATTAACCCAAACTGTACAAAATTTAAACAAAAACGCAATGATTGGTAGCACGTTCTACAGATTATTTGTATACAAACACAAATAGTACAAACAATTCTCCTACAGTTGTTACAAATATAATGGTTTATATTTTAGCGATTTCGAAACTCGACAAGCACTCAGTTTGACTAAAGAGTTGAGAGAGGTGAAACTATGGAGTCGTAGACATGTATATGTCGTGGTACATTCCATTGGATTATCACGAAGAAACAAGCAACACAAATAGAATCAAAAAATTTTAATAGTCAAATTTGTATTAATTAAAAATTTATTTCCAACCTATATTTTTATTGATTCACCTGTATGATTTTGAATGTGTATATTATTACGGGTTTCTACCATCGAGACAACTGCGACATATAATTGTCCATGACGAAAACGACATGGCCGGTCAAATATATCCTAATTGAAAGTCAAAAACTTTGGCCTGAGATTATTGATTGCTAATGGCAAAACGCTACATGTGATTGGAAAATTGTTTTCCGAAAAAGAGTAAAAGGAAAGACGACGAATTTTCCAGTATTAGGTTATTCTTAGTATGCAAGCAGACTTTTTGGCCAACTTTCGCCCTGTAATTATTTCTGGCTTCGCACTGTTATAATAGTACAAGATTTAGTAATCTTTAAATCGAGTGCCATTGTCATAAACCATCTGTTAAACTTAAATTTTAATCAATCATAACTATTCGCAACTTTTACTTTTAAATTTAGTTTACTGTGGTGGAAGGCCAATCTCCGAATTGCGTTATTATCCGATTTCAACTGATATTTTAAAATGAATATTTTCCTCAGTTTGATCTACTCATGTATGCGTAGTCATAAATCTATACTATAATATTGTTTTGACTCACCATGTAATAATTTTAAAACTCTATCATTTAAGTTTTTGATATCTCGATTGTGAGGAGCCTAAGATTACACTATTGGATGAAGCTTCTAAATTAATATTTTTGTATAATTTCATTCAAAACATAGTAGTTTTCCAAATTTTGGGGTATTTCAAATGTATTGACTTTGCCTTCTCGCTACTTCTAGTAAGAAAGAAGAAAATTCTAACAGCATTGTTTATACCGCAATATTTTTATTGAAGTTTCAATATTTTATAAAAGAGGCCATAGAAGAATGAATATAATTGTTCGCTCTACGATGAGTAGCGTTTGTACCCGGTTAAGTTACGGTAAAATTGTCTGAAATTCACCTCCTATAACTTCAATTTGCCTGCAAAGGAATATCTTACTACATACATCTCTCAGAGGCTACGATCAATAATTTCTAAAGCTTTTTTAGTATCATTGAAGGCTTTCATCCCAAATTATTAAATCTGCCTCTCTAATCTTTTTTTTGTCTGACTCTAATTCAAAAAAGCGCTATCTATTTTATTTAAATCTAAAGGTAATCTAAAAGTTCGATGACTGTTAAACCTTTAGGTAATAAAATAGATGCTAATCGCAGTCCATGCCATTGACAAAACTTTTTTTGTTTAATGACATGTAAATATAATTAATGTTTTGTATAAAATGTTTTTCCTGAACCTCCGGACCATCAATAAAGTAACTTTGTCTTGTTTGTCAATTAACTCTTCAAAAAGTGACTTTTGCTCAGTAGTTAGATTGATTGAACTATACGTTTAAAGGTATCAGCACTAAAGCAAAACATGATTCTGTAGATGTTTCATTATTTTCAATAGTCATATTTGGTTCTGGTAAACTGAAATCTTTGCATGAATCTTTCCTCGTTCTCTAATATAGGTTTGAATATGAGATAGAGCATTGATTTTCTTTATTTGTTTTAAAATCTTCTGTAATAGAATTTTTTAATATTTATTCCAAATGTATAGTCTTGTATGTTTTCTGCTAAACTAAACCATGCAAAAAAAATTTCGTAATTGAAATGGTAACATAATGTGACAAGGTCAAAAATAATAAAAACATGTGAATCATCTTCTACTCAAGCCATTGCAAGCGCTGCGTCTTGTATGTTTGATACGTTATCCTTTATGAATTTTTAAATCTTCAAATGAAGTTGACCTCTTCTCGTTTCAATATTAATTTAGAAAAAAATCTTTCAGTATCTTTTGGCGATACGATATTGAGACGGCAATGGTGCAAAATTTACAATTACGTGTACGTTTTATCCAAGAGTGTGATTTTCTATTAACCTATAATATTCTGGTATTTGAGCATATTTTAAGTGTCTTTGCAAAATCAACAATTTTATTCTAATTAAAAACCATGCCTGTTAAAGTAGTGTTCTTTTTGTTCAATGCTTCTAATTCTTTGCTTTCTTCATAAACTAATGTGTTGTTGATATTTTGTATGGATTCCTAAACGTTCTACAGCAGGAACTTTTGCCACAAATAGGATATCCTTGAAGACCGACCAAGCAGCTTCCATTGGGCTAAATATCTACCATTACGTATTCAGTAAGTCCATCACGAACTAAGGGAGTTTCTTCATTAGAATTTCAAGATTGTCAATTTTTTTTACCGGCATAATGCTCCATCATCCTCCTTTATGAATATATTTAAATATATATTTAAATACTTTGAATTGATGCACAATATTCGACGTTAATGTGACACTATATATTTTTAATAGAAAGTTATTATATGGAACAACCATTCTGTTATCGACTGGAATAATTTTTTAAATTTTTTCACTCTGTAAGTATGGTTTCGTGAAGTATTATCTCTCCTTCGATATTCAGGATAACCATTGTTCTTTAAAATTGTGGTATCGCGGAAAATGTTTTGGAATTTTTTTCTACAAATAGTTTCATTGTTTCATGCAAGGAGAATTTATTTCGTCCATGATCTATATGTTGGTCCATGTAACATGTGTTTAATTACTAATTTTGCATATGCTATATCTAAATCGGGATTTCAGCAGAAATATATTTATCAATTAATTGAGGTGTCATGAGTTTGTTTTTTGGATGTAGTAACAACTATATGTTCGTGTGGTAATTCCCAATTTTGAAATTCTATCGTATAAACGTAAGCTATTACTTTTCAAATATTTCATTTTTACTATATATCAAGTAATGACATGAATTTTGTATAAAATAATCTTACTGTAATATTTGGAATATCATTTGGAGAAGTTCCTTTTGGAAATGTTCTAAAACTCTTTTAACTCTACCCATTAGGATTACACGTCATGGTAATTAATAAATCAGGTTTTGTTTTGATCTTACTATTGCCATACAGCTTGATAATGCGTTGCATGTATCGAGGACTACCTAGTATGTTGCGGGTAAAATAAACAAATTTCCTCATCTTTCTTTCTTTCAAAATTTCGAGAATTGTTTGCGGGCTGAGTTGTAAACGTGGTATATAAACCTTTGTAACATTCTATCTAAGTTGTTTTTGATTACTTCGAAAAGAAATTCATTCTATTACTTTGTACATTATAAGTGGCTTGTAAAAAATATTGTTGTGTTAGTCTACCATATATAATATTGGAGAAAAGTTTGTACTATTGGTCTATAGAAAGTCTATAATTATAATATGTAAAAGAGTCAAGTTATCTAAGTTGGTTTTGGTTTGGAATTAGGTGGAAGATTTCATATTATAATCGTTTCTTTTAGAATCTGGTTTTTTATTGTATCCATACTCCATCCAAATCACCTAATGGAAACATTAAACGGAAAACCATAGATCTACGTGATGTGACAATTTGTTTCAAGATAAATATTCTTATGTTCACAATTCAAGTTATTTTTGGATATCGCAAAGATCATAGTTTTCAGGAGTTGATTTGGAGACAATAAAGCGCCACATTCTGCAGTTATGGTTCATTATATCTGTGTTTTTGTTTATCGGTTTTACGAATAAAAAATAATTTGTAATTTGGTAAGTTTTGTATGTTAGATATTTGATTTAAACATTAAATTCTTGGCGTATGGATTCTATTTTAAAATATTTGTAAAATCTGTAAATGTTGTTCAGTCAATTTCTCATTAGTTTTAAGTCTTTTTCTATAGAAGTTATGTCATCATAAATAATAAAGTTGTCCACATATAGGCTTCATTATTTATAGGTATCAATGTAGATGGGTGTAGTGTGACAAACTTGACCTTGGATTTTTAAATTATAATAGCTCTCTGTTTTCGTTATTTTACTTTGGCACTGGA
>CM053170.1:15509997-15640706 GCA_012977825.3 Pteromalus puparum | reverse complement strand
CACGACTATCCTAACATTATCGATGGATCGCGCCGCGCCGCGCTCCCAGGTCCAAAGAGACCCCCGAGATGCCGAGCGACACTCGTTCTTTAATCGGCGTACTGCTATGCGCGCGACAATCGAATCGCTGTTCCTTAAGATAGTCCGAGTGTGCCGGTCATTATTAAATCATTTGTGCTGGGGGCCAAGATTAAGGCCTCCAGTAGTTGATGCCGCGCTGTCCAAACATGATTCTAATTGTCGACGAGAGAGACAGGCTGCAGCAAGATTAAAAGCGCAACTGTTCAGGGACCCCCTGCTTATGCTCCTTTGACGTCAGATTTTATGTTCTGGGACTTGGTGCAGCCTGTGGTAGGCGACGAAAGCTTGAATGGAAGCGAGCGGAGGATGATGCAAAGGAAGCAGTTCCTAGAACCTCTGGGCGTATTGGTTTTTGCGTAAATCGATCATTGATTCAAACGCAGGTATATACGGCCTACTTGTCCGCCGTATGTCGAACCAAGAACAGAGAGGGCGGAGGGGGGGGGAAGACGCCGCCGGCCCGGCACCGCCTGTGCCCCTGGATCCATCGCTCCCCTGAGGCAGTGAGAAAGCGATCTGGTCGAACAAAAGAAAAATATGCGCATGGTGTGAAGAGTGACTGGCGGAGGCTCGAAAGTGAAATCCGTGTCTGATGCTATAATCGTAGAGATACGACCGTTCGTAATTCTATATTACGAGGTTACAATTTAGAGCGAGCGAGTTTTGATAAGTTGATTTACATCAATACATGTTTATACGCATACACATTTCATTTGATTTTCTGCTTCGGTCTCTGCGCGCGCTGCCGACTCTCGCTTCGTTCTCCTCCCGTGCGGTGTAGTCTAAGAGATCGCGGAACTTGGTTGCGGACTCGCCGAGATCGGAGTTTATTACGTTTATGAGAGATTGCAGCGTGAAGAATACGGCTATCAGATGTTGAGATAAGTTTACCGTTCTATGAGGCAAGTGTGGCTTTCACTTGAAATGTGACGACTTTTTTTTTCTTCAAGAAATTTAAAGCACGCGAAACGGTATCAAGTCATACCAATGCACGCTTTCAAAAAATCAAGCACGGCCATCTCTCAGAAACCCGATCTAGTCTTCAACTCCGCTCACCACGGGGCCATTAAAAAGTCGCGGCAACGGTCGCTGGCGGAGGCTCGTATCGGGCACGTCCGTGCCCAATTAAACTTGCGCCACGATTGAGTGACCGCGAGGGCGTCGCTCCTCCATATTCTCTCTCTCTCCTCTCTCCTCCTTATTGACCACCGAGATCGCGCTTCTCTCGGCCCGATGTCCGATTGAGACTTTAAATCAATGCATTTAACCGGAATTCCTCTGTCTCTTGTCCCAAATAAGGTGCAAGGCGGCGAGGCGGCGCGCAATAAAAAACTCATCCCTATACGGCTCCTTATATACTCGCTTCGCGTTCTATACCCAGCGCCCTGCGGCAGACGCCCCCGCTTCTCTCTGTCTCTCTCTTCTCTCTCTCTCTCTCTCTCTCTCTCTCGTTTCAGGGCCATATTACTTCGGGTAAATTGTCTTGAAATTCACCCTCCTATATAATCAATTTGGCCTGCAAAGATATTCATGTACATACATCATTCTCAGGGTACGATCAATAATTTCTGAAAGCTTTTTTAGTATCATTGAAGGCTTTCATCCCAAATTATTAAATCTGCCTCTCTAATCTTTGTTTTGTCTGACTCTAATTCAAAAAAGCGCTATCTATTTTATTTAAATCTAAAGGTAATCTAAAAGTTCGATGACGTGAACCTTTAGGTGATAAATAGCATGCTATTCCAGTCCATGCCATTGACAAAACTTTTTTGTTTAATGACATTTAATAATAAATTAATGTTTTGTATAAAAATGTTTTTCCTGAGACCTCCGGACCATCAATAAAGTAATTGTGTCTTTGTTGTCAATTAAATCTTCAAAAAGTGACTTTTGCTCAGTAGTTAATTGATTGAACATACGTGTAAAGGTATCAGCACTAAAGCAAAACATGATCTGTAGATGTTTCATTATTTTCAATAGTCATAGTTGGTTCTGGTACAACATGCTTGTGCATGATCTTTCCTCGTTCTCTATATAGCTTTGAATATGAGATAGAGATTGTATTTCTTTATTTGTTTTAAAATCTTCTGTAAAAGAATTTTTTAATTTTATTCAAATGTATAGCTTGTATGTTTTTCTGCTAAAATAAACCATGCAAAAAAAATTTCGTAATGAAATGGTAACATAATGTGACAGCTCTTCAGGAAATAATAAAAACATGTGAATCATCTTCTACTCAAGCCATTGCAAGCGCTGCGTCTTGTATGTTTGATACGTATACTTTATGATTTTTAAATCTTCAAATGAAGTTGACCTCTTGTCGATTCAATATTAATTTAGAAAAAAATCTTTCAGTATCTTTTGGCGATACGATATTGAGCGAGCAATGGTGCAAAATTTACAATTACGTGTACGTTTATCCAAGAGTGTGATTTTTAAACCTATAATATTCTGGTATTTGACATATTTAAGTGTCTTTGCAAATCATCAACTATTCCAATTAAAAACCATGCTCTGTAAGTAGTTGATTGTGTTTCAATGCTTCTAATTCTTTGCTTTCTTCAATAAACTATGTGTTGTTGATATTTTGTATGGATTCCTAAACGTTCTACAGCAGGAACTTTTGCCACAAATAGGATATCCTTGAAGACGCAAGCAGCTTCCATTGGCGTAAATATCTACCATTACGTATTCAGTAAGTCCATCCGAACTAAGGGAGTTTCTTCATTAGAATTTCAAGATTGTCAATTTTTTTTACCCTGCAATAATGCTCCATCATCCTCGCTTTATGGAATATATTTAAATATATATTTAATACTTTGAATTGATGCACAATATTCGACGTTAATGTGACAATCTATATTTTTAATAGAAAGTTATTATATGGAACAACCATTCTGTTATCGACTGGAATAATTCTTTTAAATTTTTTCACTCTGTAAGTATGGTTTCGTGAAGTATTATCTCTCCTTCGATATTCAGGATAACCATTTTCTTTAAAAATTGTGGTATCGCGGAAAATGTTTTGGAATTTTTCTACCACATAGTTTCATTTTTTCATGCAAGGGAATTATTTCGTCCATGATCTATATGTTGGTCCATGTAACATGTGTTTAATACTAAATTTGCATCTATATCTAAATCGGGATTTCAGCAGAAATATATTTATCAATTAATTGAGGTGTCATGAGTTTGTTTTTTGATGTAGTAACAACAATTGTTCGCTGTGGTTCAATCCATTTTTAAATTCCTATCGTATAACGTAAGCTATTACTTTTCCAAATATTTCATTTTTACATATCATAAGTATGACATGAATTTTGTATAAAATTCTTACTGTAATATTTGGAATATCATTTGGAGAAGTTCCTTTTGGAAATGTTCTAAAACTCTTTTAACTCTACCCATTTAGGATTACACGTCATGGTAATTATAAATCAGTTTTGTTTTGATCTTACTATTTGCAAGATTGATAATGCTGTGCATGTATCGAGGACACCTAGTATGTTGCGGGTAAATTAAACAATTTCCTCATCTTTCTTCTTTTTCAAAATTTCGAGAATTGTTTGTCGGGCTGATCGTCCTACGCAGTTGTAAGTGGTACTTAAACCTTTGTACATCTTCTAAGTTGTTTTTGATTACTTCGAAAGAAATTCATTCTTATTACTTTGTACCATTATAAGTGGCTTGTAAAAAATATTGTTGTGTTAGTCTACCTATATAATATTGGAGAAAAGTTTGTTACTATTGGTCTATATGAAAGTCTATAATTATAATGTAAAAGAGTCAAGTATATCTAAGCTTCGTTTTGGTTTGGAATTAGAGGTAAAGATCTTCATATTATAATCGTTCTCTTTAGAATCTGGTTTTTATTGTATCATACTCCATCCAAATCACCTAATGAAACATTCAACGGAAAACCATAGGTCTACGTCATGTGACAATTTGTTTCAGACATAATATTCTTATGTTCACAATTCAAGGTTATTTTTGGGATATACGCAAAGATACTAGTTTTCAGGAGTTGATTTGGAGACAATATAGCGAACATTTGCATTTATAATGGTTCATTATATCTGTGTTTTTGTTTATCGGTTTTACGAATAAAAAATAATTTGTAATTTGGTAAGGTTTGTATGTTAGATATTTGATTTAAACATTTAAATTCTTGGCGTATGGATTCTATTTTAAAATATTTGTTTAAATCTGTAAATGTTGTTCAGTCAATTTCTCATTAGTTAAGTTTTTTTCTATAGAAGTTATGTCATCATAAATATAAGTTGTCCACATTATAGGGTTCATTATTTATAGGTATCAATGTAGATGGGTGTGTGACAAACTTGACCTTGAATTTTAAATTATAATAGCTCTCTGTTTTTCGTTTTACATTGGCACTAAAAGTTGCGAAAGAGAATAAGTTATTGTAATATCTTATTAAGTGTCTGAAATGATTATCATTAATAAAAGCTCTTTGAGATCTGTTATATTGCTTAAAGGTGATAACCTTAACTTTCCGTTATGGCAAACAAAGTAGATTTACTTTTTCCTTGCCCAATATACTGCTGAACACATTTACCATGTAAAACTCATTTCTCCAAATCTGAGAAATCTTTTACTTGATTTGTCCTGTTTTAACTCTACAACGAATTTTAGTTTGAGATCTATGAGACTTAACTTTTTTATATGGAATTTTTCACTTAATTATTTTCTAAAGCTTTTCTTTTCAGAATATTTGTTTTTTTATTAGGCGTTAAAATATGTGATGTTGAACTTCGTTATTGATTCAGGATGAAGTCAAAATGACTAAATTTGTCTCCACTTGTAATAATTTTATTCAGAAGGTGAGAAATATTTCCAAAGGTAAAATTACTTTCAACATTATTTAAATTACTGTGACATAAACATTATATAGAGCGGAAAACCTCTTATTTCAATCTCATTGCATAAACAGAATGTTGAAGTACATTCGTAAATTGAAATTTGGGGTTGGCGAGCGGAGCGAGCAGGGGTACCCCCCTAGTATATATATATATATATTATTGCTACCGGGAGGATTAGTAGTGTGTTGCGTCGTGGTGAGTTCTCGGCTGTGCCGTCTAAGGATCAAACCCAGGACGTGGAGAGGAGTGCGGGGTTAACTAAAAAGGCCAAGGAGTAAGCTTGAGTAGTTTGTTTCTTGGCTTTGCCATGCTAGCACGTTATTGTCGTACATGACATAATCATTAAATTAGATATATATATATATATATATATACCGATTTTTCTCAAAAATTTGGCTTCCTCTTATATGGATGTCTAGTGCTTCTACAACAAAATAATTAAACTTGGAAATATTTAAAATAGCATTCATACACTGTATTTTAAAACAATATTTTATTTATTGGAACAATAAATTTCGTTGGAGGAAGCTACGTGCCAATGAATTGGCAGCGGTTTTTTTTTTGTATTCATTCCGAGATTCATTCATTCGTCAATTTATACATATTATTCCGAACTGTAATTGGCTGATTGCGTGTAAATTGCAGTGAAACGTATTGAATCGCAATCACTTGCACTTTGCATTGATAAAAAACGCGTTTCTATATCCCTTGATTGGAAATCGTTTTGAAAAAATTAACAAAGTCTTGAAATCGCCGCTCACGCTTCGATGGGCATTTTCATTTCTTCTCACGATGGTGGCATGTGGAACGATCTGCAATTCTGATTTTACATGCACTATATATTCCAAATCGATCGAAATTCATAGTGAAAATTCATTATCCTAACGTAGGCGATGATCATTAGCGCTGAATTATTCAAATAAACGGAGAACATCAACACCTATAGCTTGATCGATTCTTGAAATTTTTACTAAAACTATATCCAAACATTTATAATTATCTGACGCAAGTATTTTGTACTGAATACAGAATATATTTTATATGATTATAACTCAAAATCGATTTGAAATAACAGACAAAAAAATATTATACTTTCTTCAGTTTGCTTTTTTTTCGCAATTGTATTATTCCTTTCTATCACAACGGAATACAGCCTGCTCAATTTACTGCTGTGCGCAATCATACTGAGAAATTTTGCATGCGATCAAAATTCATAAATTCAAACTTTCCTATTTTTAACCGGTAGTAATACATAAGAAAAATTTTAGACGAAAATAATAGTGTATAAGTTCAAATAAGCAGACAAATAGATTTTCAGAAACCAAACGTATTATTATATGGAATTAATATTTTAAAATAGACGTCTCGGCATAATTATTAAAAAATAAAACGTCAAACAATTATAAAACCGAACGTTGCACGCATAGCTCGCCAACATAAAATATTTCTTATATACCTTGACAGTCTACTTTCCTAAGTACCGTATGACACGTACATAACGAAGCATGATTTACGAATTTAAGCAGCTGGCGTAAACTCCGCAAAACACCATGCGTCGCAATTTGCGATTCACGACATCAGGAAGAAAAGAAAAACAGATCAGAGTTTACGCGACGATGGTGCTTGTTCAACAGAAAAGCTCGCAATCATCTATTAAACTAATTTAATAACACACGTAACGCAGTAACGTAACGAATAACGGAATACGAATACGTGTTGTAATATGAAAAAAATTTACTTAATAATATAGGTACACTATAAGGAATTTTCATCTCGTATGAAAATCGAAATCATGAACACGCAACGCACTATCCATAAAATAATTTCTATGTAAAATCACTTTATGAATATCAAACATAAGAGGCGCAGCAGCTGCTACATAGTACTCAACGTACAATCTCGAACCGTATCGAGTCTGAATCAAATTTAAATTAACGCCGATAGCTCTGCAAGTGCAGCGGCTTGGCTATGCCTTTTAATGACGAATTACAATATAAACTGCCATAAAGCACAACACAGTCTGCATTGCATCTCGAGTAAAATAATATTGCTAACGCACGAACATAGCATCTCAAACAGAGCAGTTCTCCGACGAGTATATACACCGATACCTCTATCGCTCGAGAGAATCTCTCTCCGAGTCGTAAAACAGAAACGGGTCCTCGGAAAAACTGCATCGAAGACTAGTCAAAAGTCATATCGTATAAGAGACGAACGTTTTAACGACGCGACCCTCAAAAAAGTATCCATATATATGAGGGACATAAAAAAAAGTTTACGCGTCCACAAGTATAAGCCATTGAGATTGAAAAAAAAGAGCTTGCTCGAAAGTAACAGTTAAACGAAGAAATAGCCGCGACGCGATAATCCATCAGAGAGGAATCAAGCGCGGTGCGGATCTATCATGCAGTAAGCCGAAGGAGAAAAAGAAAGAACAGGAGCAATTAAACAGGCGTCATAATCGTTCAGCACGAGAACGAAATATAATAAAGCCTCTTTTTTCACGGGTTACGATCCTTCGCAGCGCGCGCAAAGTACAGAAGAGAAGAAGAACAAGCGAATAAGCTTACTATACGTACAAGGAAACGGAATTAATGGCAGAATAGCGCGCGTGCGGAAGAAGCGGTCATGCCCACGTGCCCCGGCGTGGATATATAAATATTAATTAATACGCGGTAATTATGAGCTGCGCCGTGCGCGAGCATATCCACGCCTCGGCGAAGCCCTTCTATACTTTTCTTCGTACTCTTTCTCCCGCTGTTCCTTTTTTCGCACTCTTCGGCTCAGTTGTGTATTGTATACCTGCGTGGAGTAGAGATGTTTATCGCGTCTTGACGCGCGCATGTTTGCGGCTACTGAAATGAGGGTATATGTATATTAGCATTTGATGATGAGACGACGGGCAGTTTTTTTTTATTTTTCATTGTTTTCGCAGAGGCTGGGTTTTGCTGTGTTTTGACAGTTATTATTGAGATGAAATTGTAATTTCGAAGGTGAATGTGGATTGGTTCAACTTTGATTATTATAAGAATAATCACATTATTTAGATTAGATTTATCATATGAAATCTATGGTAATTGGAAGCGGAGGAAAAATGCAATTAACTTGTGAAGCATAATTCACGTAATAACTGTCTAACATAATATATTATCCCGGTGAAAATCACTGGTTTGAATTTTCCTCACCGAAAGAAAAATTTTGATTTCCATTGGCGAATTTCGTACTTCAGCACACATCCTACCTTAAAAAAAAAAGAAAAGAAGAATACTCTCCTAATTAATTAACAAACATTTCGTAAATTCCCTGCTTTATTAAATACAAAATTAAATCCAGGATAGAGACAGAATTTATGACAGCCCATCGAATAACTCCAGTCAAAATGTTGTGCCTCGAATGACACACTATTAAAGTCGCGTCTACGGTTATAATCGTTATAGACTCCTCCTCCCTCCTCTGAAGAAAAGTATCGAGATGCAGAGGAGATCCATTTTTTTTTCATCGGCATGAAAACGTCACACTTGTGTACATTTAGAAATCTTTTAAGTAGAAGGTTATTTACAATACGACTCCGTATACCTACGACTTCCGAGCGTATGGTTATAGCTATACACTATACATACAAACTTGGGGCAGGTACCGGTAAATTAATTTACGGCGTCGACAAACTTCCGAATGAGTCAATCGGCCGCTGGAGACACATAGGAGGTATAGTAATATATTATCGTATGTGCTTTTTGATCAGTCCCGAAAACTGAATGAAGACGTATCTCTCGTAGTCGTATACGTACGAGGAGGTCGTAAAATACGCGCGCGGTTCTTTCTTTCGTACGGGAAAACGGTATGGGATGGGAAAGGGGGGATTTTTATGGGATCCGGAAAGAATCCGAGCGCAGTGCGTAAATTCCTTGAAGAGGAGTGAGGGGTATTTGCATAAGACGATGCGCAACGTTTTCATCTTTCACTTGAAAGTCGTATATGGTATGAGATTTTCTGGGTTTATGCGTTATGCGGTGGTGACTTTTGTACAAAAGCGGATTAATTAAAATTCACCGCAGTAGCGCGTATGAGATGTTATTTTCTTATGAGGGCTTTTATTAAGTATGGAATAAAAAAGCGAATTTTGAATGATAAAATTTGCAATAAAAAACAGGAGTTTGAGAAATAAAATCGTTAATTTTGCTCCCTTCTTGATTCTCCAGACATTTTCCATTAGTGATAAGTACAGTGGCAATATATATATATATATATATATATATATATATATATTTTCAAAATACATTTAAATTACAAAACTTGAGAATCTGCTAACGGTTCTTCGAATCTTCATCGACTAATTTACACTCGTAAATTCGAGACTTGAAATATCATTACATTCTTATTCCGATAAAACTCACCTGACTTCTTCCAGCTGTTATATTAATCTTCACTGATGTAAGCTTATGTTCATTTATCTTCAAAATCATTTTTTTCGTTGTTATAAGCTACATGCATGCATTCCTCTGTTTCAATCTCGCATATTCTTTATTGTTTACAATCGAATTTTTTTAAAAAAAATACGATTTACAAAGTAAAGCTCAAGTGCCGAGTAACTATATACGCAGACACCCATCCGCTCAAG
This sequence comes from Pteromalus puparum, assembly GCA_012977825.3. NCBI lineage: Eukaryota > Metazoa > Arthropoda > Insecta > Hymenoptera > Pteromalidae > Pteromalus > Pteromalus puparum. The sequence continues at coordinate 15,631,127 of CM053170.1, read as the reverse complement.
CCACGCAAGCTCACCTGCAAACTTTGCGGCATATTCTCGGAAAAGTCGCGCATACACGCGCAAGCTTAACGGGCCATTAAATTACGCGCACGAAATGATCTCAGAGAGTATGAGTATTCCAGCGCGTAAAAAGCTGCGCTGCCCCCCCCCCCCCCGTGTAAAGGTAATATGGAAATGAGAAACGAGCGAGTGCGCGTAATCTTTAACGGTTGTCTCATTCAATCACTGAGCCGAATCGATGGCAATAACCTGCCCCTTGTGAGCACTGCTGCTTTTTTAACGCGTAAAGAAGATACCTTTGTTTCACTTGTAATAAATATACATACGCGTGGCTGAGGATACATTGTTATTATTAATATTATGGCGAATTTTGCATATGAGAACATTATTTTCAAGAAAGTATATTTTTGAGTTATGATCATTCTATTATTTTTTTTTTTTTTACAGAAAACTTTGAACTTCAACCTTTCCTTGCGTTTATCGCAATATGCTCCCTTCATAAATATTTTCAAGAATCAACTATTAAAAAAAAAACTGAACAAAACTTTTCTAAAAAATGCGGAAGTCACAATTAGTTATTCTCGTTTTCGCGAAATGACAATTCGCCGGTAAATCATTCTTTGGAAACGAAACAACGCCGTCAGTCCAACAGAAAGAGATAGAGATACTGATGCCTACTCACAAGCTGACGCTCACACTGCAAACGCGATATTACGTACCCGGTTCGCAAGCAAGTATCTTATATAGAAAAGAAGAAGCAGCAGCAGTGACAGCGCGCATCAAGTGGACAGTTATAAGTTCGTCGCGCGTTAGTTAAATATTTGTGCGAGAAAAAAAAATCGAACGCGCGCACGCTGACGCTGCTCTCTCTGTGCAGCAGGCGAGAGAGCAAAAGTACAATAAACATGCAAACGCCACCGCTTGCGGGAAAAGTTCTTTATGCTTATCTTTCGGTGTACCTTATGTTTTTTGTACTGGAGAGTGGCTCGAATACGTATATGCGACACGAGCTTCTGTGTTTCGACAACTTTTTTAATTAGAATATCGAATCTCGAGAGGCGGAAAGCTTTTTATGACGCGGGATTTTTTGAATTCAATAAATTGTACGAATTTATAACTGATGTTAAAAATTTTATTGCTTTATTTTATGGTTCTGTAAGCTGGTATTTAAATTGATAATAATAATTTAATTAAAATCGTTTAGTGTATAATTGTGTGATTTATTGTTCAATTCTTTATAAAAGTTATGTAAACTTACATAAGTTTGATAATAATTTATGCATAACCATTTTGTGTTCATTAAATTTTTGATGTTCTATTCTATCATGTATATTACCTGAAGAAAATATCAGTAGAAACTAAACGATTCTAAATTAATACTCTCGATCGCAACCATTCGCAATACTCTTCAAATCTTATAAGAAAACCAACTATTTTGTTAACACGAACATCTGCACTGCATACCTTGAATCAAACGTCTTCTTTCCTCTACATCAATTTTTCATTACAAATACCCGTTGCTTATACATATGACATATTTCAAAGTAGCTATATACATATATACCTGCGCTAAAACAACAGCTCACCAGGAGCATGTTGCCATCCACCGGAGAAAAAACATTTAAGAGGTCGTATAGTGATGCGAACTGTTGCACTTGATGCGGAAGGAGGAAAAAAGGCCAAGCTGCAGGATAAGAATGAGGGAGAAGAGGAGTCGATCGCCGATGATACGTTGCGTGAGGTCTCCTGTCGAGTTTTTCTTCGGATTATCAATTTATTACGATTCTGTTTACCGACGGGACGCGTGCGTCTATCCGATTCATGTCGTTGGCCTAATACTGGCGCCTGAAGAAGCGGATCTTGTTGTTGTTTGCTGAAGAAACTTTTCTAATGCGAGACCTTTTTACTGGATCTCAATTATATAGTGCAGATAATCGTTGAAATTGATAAATTGCAATGATCCTATAGTTGAATATCTTGTTTTTATTTTTGATATAAGAAGCAATAAAATGTTGTGACTAATTTTACTGTTTCATTGACATAGGGCGTGAAACAATATTTTTCGATTCTCATGTTTTCTCGTTATGTAGTGGATTTCGTAGTATTCAGTATAGATAATACAGAAGCTGTTTTCTTGGACACCTCGTTCGTCACCCACTTGTTTATCCAACTCTTGATCCGTTTATTCAAGAATTCAGTCGTAACAGTTATACTGATATTCGTTCTGCTTTGCTTTGTGTGATCAAAAAGAAGCAAAGCCAACACAATTGTAAATTTTTTCCGACTCTTATCTGTTAAATTTATAATCTCGTAGCTTTTAAGTTTTTACAAACTGAGATGTCCTCTACGATCAATAAAATCGAGTTTCACGCAATAGTATTTTATAGTTTATTCGAAATCCAAGCCAATGAATAACCAACACCTCTATTTTTAGCACATTTGACCCGTGAGCAATCGTCTGTCATCCGCTATACGCACACATCACGAAGGGTATATGGAGCCCTAAACTTATCTCTCTCTCCATTGTAACGTAATAAAGTCATTAGCCGTCGAAAAAAGGCACTTTAAACGATAACAAACGTGTATCCCGGCGAAATTAAACGATCCCCCAAACGACCGGGCAATTAAGCCGAAACTTCCGACACAACATTTTGTATCGGGGTCCTGCGGAGAGGTGGCGCAGGCAAATAAAATTTCGCGCACACGCGGGGATATATTGTTTAAAGAGCTGCCCAGTAATAACGTCAATATAAGCTTTTACGGTCGAGCCGAACAGCAGCAGCGGCCGCTGGTATATTATTATCTAGATATTCGCCGGGCGGGCTTCTTAATTAACGCGATTCGCGAGGATTCTTTTTCCCTTTCGACGCGCCGCGAGTCGTTATTTTTTCCCCGCTCATATTAAACATTGGCGACGAATTTAGCAGGAGAATTTAAGAGCTCTCTGTTTCTTATTAGTGTGGGGGGTAAAGAGTCATTTTTATTGCGGGAATTCTCGGTTTTTGGCGACATGCTCGCAGGTGGCGAACTGGCAGGTAGTTGCGATGATAGCTTGGTATTTATCATTCGGGATTTTACGACGGCGACGACGCATACGGAAGGTTTATCTGGAATTGGCTGGGTTGTATCTTAAAAGGATGCTCGAATTGATTTTTTGGAGTAATATGATTCCTATAAAAATCTTATATGTTGCTGGTAACGCTCGATTTATCGAGAGTGACGCTGAAAAACACACTTTTACCAATACAGTGAATTACGAACATTTGTAAAATTTTAGCTGAATCTATAATGTATTTGAAGCAATTGTTCATTCAAAAAAATATAAGTTATTTCACATTGTTTAGTATAAACATATAAATTATTGGGAATAAACCAGACAAATATTGCAAAAATAGGTTAAAAAATTATTTTCATACATACTCAAGCAGAAATTAACATGAGCGGCTTGAGCAGGCCTAACGAGACTGATTTAGCATAGTTTACGTAGATACACACAGCTATATAATTTTGGCGCGCACATTGTGATGAAGGAAATAGAAAAGTGCCTACGCACCACCTATCTTAGCTAGCCAAAGACTAGATAGCTGGCAAGTTTGAGTGGCGAGAGAAAGGCCAGTCCAAATCATGTATATAGTATTTCTCTCTTCTTGTATAGTATTATATATATATATATATATATATATATACTAGTGGGGCTTCGCCCCCCTGCTCGCTCCGCTCGCCAACCCCCCATTTCAGTTTCTGTGACACTAAAACACTGCCTTTGAATGATTTTTACACTTAGATACTAAAAATCACGGTGCGAACTACCTAGACTTCGTTATCAGCCACCTTGTACACCTCTCTCATATGATTTATTTATCCAGACACAAAAAACCATGTAGCGCACCACCTAGCCCTCGTCACCAGCCACTCTGTACACCTAGACACCACCCTCGAATGATTTTCACAATGAATATACTTATTTTTTGAATAATAAAATCTTAAATCAAATGGAAGGAGAGGTAAAAACGTATTACAGTGTTGATACTGCAACCTATCAAGGTGTTGATAAATCTGACGATAACATTTACATAAATTTTCCTGTCGAAATATTAAATAGCATTCGCGAAGGATTGCCACCTCATGAACTTCATTTAAAAATTGGGGCTATTATTATGTTAATAAGAAACTTGAGTATAACAGACGGTTTGTGTAATGGCACGCGATTAAAAATTACCAAACTATTTAAGTACAACATTGAAGCTGAAATTATAACTGGGGAAAAAATCGGAAATAAAGTTTTCNTTTTAATCTATACCTAGGCTAGTTTTTTTCTGTCTTTTGTTTTATCAAATCGTTAAAAACAAGATTTTCAGTTACGTATTGATTATGTATATATGATTAATTCGAAATATTTTATCTATCAAACGAACAAGTACAAAAACTTTATAAAATTATATGTGAAGTAAAAACAATTCAGGTATTAAAGCGATACATGATGTTGAAGGAAGCTACGTGCCAAAGAATTGGCAGTGGTTTTTGTAAGGAATTGTAACAGTTGTTATATCTTAATATTTGTCTATTAAATAAGTTGAAATATTTTTTTATTTTATTTTACATTTTCTCGTATCCGCACGTTGGAGTAAAATTACTCAACCCATTCGCCACTGTAAGGTCGCTATAGAGATATAAGCGATGCAGTTCTCAATTATGCAAAGTATATAGGGTGAGAAACAAAAATTTAAAGCTTATTATCTTTGAAACTAACTGGTATCATAAACAACCCAAAGAAAGGTATCAAGATTGTATATAATACTGACTAAATCAAAAAAGTTAAATTGATTATTTCATTTCCACTCTAGTTATCGTATCACGTAAGAATAACGATTCATAGTATACAGGGTGAGAAAAAAAATTTTTAAGCTTAGTATCTTTGAAACTAACTGGTTTTGTAAACAACCCAAGCATAGGGATCGAAGTGCTATATAATGCTAACTAAATCCAAAATTTGAACTTGATTAATGCCTTTTCACTACAGTTACCACGTCACGCAGTAAAACTACTTTTACAATAACCAAAGTTGGGTCAAAGTTACGTGAAAAATTCGTGCATTCTTCAAAAAAAAACAAATTTCTGAAACGCTGCGTTGGCAGCGAAAATTGGTAATAAGATGGAGATGTGCATTTAAAAAATTAAAAATGCTATTTTTCAATGCATGCCAAAGCTGTGTATAGAAATTGTATGACAAATTAAGATTTTTTTGTATATTTTTTGTATATAGGATAACAAACCATTGTATTTAATATATTAAGGATTTGTGCACAAATGTCATCTTTCCTAGATAAAGCTAGTTTCTATTCCTCAAACCCCCTTTCCCTATTAGAAAATCAATTGATGGAATTTTAATGAATATTTCCTTACTTTTTTAGGTTCACTCTTGGTCAAATAAAACATTCTGGAGAGAAAAATATAATTATTGATTGTTCTTATGATATTTTGGAAGATTTATTACAGCAAGCATTAGAAGTTGGAATTATTACAGAATATTTCAATGTATTGATTACATCATTGGTATGAAATATTAGTTTATAAATTAATTTTATGTTTTATAAATGCTAAGAGTGTTCCCTCCTGCTCTCTTTGCTCGCCAACATTAACGTTCGTTATAACTCCAGTTTTAGGTGTCCAAAAATGTTCAATTACAGTTCGCGTGTGCTTCTTCTTAGACAATGTCAATATATAAAGTATTACATTAACCTAAGAAACGAAATATTTCATGAAATTTCGATTGTTATTAACGATTACATTCGGTCATTGTTTATGAATTTTTACTCGTATGGAAGCCGCGTCACACTCTCTTGCCAACAAACACACTCTCACACACGTACACGCATAGCGTACATACGCTTTGTCACCAGACGGAAAGCAAGCACGGACACAAAAGACAGATTCCCGAAATGCACCGCAATAAACGGTTTTCACGTTTCCGGCCTAATCAAGACGGCCCTGTGCGCCCGTCAGACGGAGCGTAGATTTTCCCCGGAAGGAATGACGCCCGCATAGTGCGTCATGCGACAGACGCAATCCACGCCCCATTAGGTCACTAAAACAAAGAGCAATCGGTCTGAGCGCGCAGAGCATTAGCATAACGGGACTGTCCTCATCCATCAGGTCACCTAACATCGAGTCCTTTCCTGACGCATCCGCTAGAGGGAGCAACCACTTCCGTTAGAGGAAGCAGTCGAAAAAAGGGAGAAGCTTGCCCCTATAAAACCCAGGACGCAAGGCCCGGAGTTCAGTTTCTCTTGGCCCACGACGACCTGCACTACACTATACTTAGTTTTTCTACTACTAATAAAGTAAGGTAAAACAAAGTTTATTTCTTTCTTAGCCTATTACACTTCCAAACTCGGAATTTGAGAATACGCAAAGTATTTTGAATAAACAAAGAAAGTCTTTGCTACACAGAGGCGTGACAGCAGTCACTTCATTTTCGGATAACACACGTTTTTTTGGTGCCAAGCACTTGTTTTTGGTTTAAAGGGACAGCGTGACATAGCGTGACGCTAATTAAAAATAAATACAAAAGGCCGATTAATAGAGATTTCTGAAGATAATTTCGGCTAAAACTTGTTGATATTCATGTAAAATCGTTTGCAGATCACGAATTTTGCTATGAAAAAGCTGTAAATATTATGATAAACGTCCAGGTCACCAAGATCTCTCAAAAATGTTATCTAGGTGTTCATCATAGCAAAAATTTAAACCAAGTTATGCGCAACGTGGTTTACAGTGAGTAGGTGCAAGTTCTACTCGTAGGTGATGGACAAATTAGCTGAGATTCGTAAAAAAGATGTCTTGATGTGTCTCTACTAAACACCTAGACATCATCTACGGAAGTCCCAGGTAACTTTTCATCTTCAAGCTAAACTTACATCCACACATCGTAAGCCCATCAAAAGCCATGAAGCCCGCTACCTTTATTATCTTTTTCCACCTTATACCTAAACATCGTCTATGATTCCCTGGTAACGTGTCTAGCATCTATGAGTGTATCAGGGTTATCGCTATTATTAACTTGGCTTGCTATTAATCTGTGACTTTTTGGAAAAACAGAAAAGTCAAATTTATGTTTTCGAAAAATGATGATTTTAATAATTGAATTAATACGTGAGATCGTAGCATATAACTAATTACGGTGCAAGACTGTGCTTATTGAATCACATCTAATAAAAGTGATGGGAACGCATTAAATGTAACACAATAATTCCGATGGCTTGAAGATTTTAAAAAATCACATAAAAATAAAAGAATTATACGTTATTTAGTGGGGAGACCAAGGTTGGGGGGTAGTGTGGGGGGGGGGAGTCTTGCCAAAATGACTATATAATATAGGAAGATATATATAATTAAAAAACTTATAAATTTTTAAATCATGGTCAATTTGATCATTTAATTAAATCTTGTTTTAAATTTAACGCTTCGTTTGACGTCAGTGCACATAATTATAGTTTTGGGATGCTTCAGAAATCGAAAGAAAAAGTCATCGAATAGCATATCCTTTTAGGGAACAATAGTTTATCGTTTTTGCGTCTAAAAAACCGCTGCCAATTCATTGGCACGTAGCTTCCTCCAATGAAATTTATTGTTCCAATAAATAAAATATTGTTTTAAAATACAGTATGTGAATGCTATTTTAAATATTTCCAAATTTAATTATTTTGCTGTAGAAGCACTTGACACCCCTATAAGAAGAAGCCAAATTTTTGAGAAAAATCGATTTTACATTTCAGCTCTTTACTTGAGGACTGATTAACAAATCGTTTAAAATTTTAACAGATATAGCTTTTTTATGGTGAATCACCAAATAAAATTTTGAAGCAGTTGACTACATTGTTTTAGAGATATGACGAATCAAAAAAATTTCAAAAAAAATTCGAACCTTGATATTTTAAGAACCATAGGGGTTTCAAAGTTGCGCAACGAACTTAGCCAAAACACATAAAATATCTACCTTTTCCTAAAATATCAAGTGCAATAAGGCCATTTTACGCCCGTAATCGTGGCACAAAAAAACTCATTTTTTCAGTTTTCGATTTATTACTGGAAAAATAAGTGGTCAAATCACTTGAAATTTTAATGGAATATATTAGTTCGACACGTAACCCATTAACATGATTTTTTCGTGAGGTTATGATATTTAGTTTCAAAGATATGAATTAAAAAAAATCACCTTTTTCATGTTATCTGCCGAACGGAGCGGTCGATCCCGAGGACCAAACGGGGAAAAGTAGATAATTTTATTATCTACCAAATACATTTTAGCTGAATCGTTTGTAACAATGGAATTATTGAAAAAAACGCAAAATAGTGTTTTTAAAAAATAAAAAAATGGCCATAAAAAGAAAAATAGTTGGGAAAATAAAAAAAAAAGGTTTTTCCGAATTCAGAATCCAAAAATACAATAGATATGCATGTCAAATTTGATTAATATTGACGGAGTAGTTCCAGAAATATTGCGGTATACGCATACACATACACACATATCCATACGGACATTTTCTAAAAACACGTAATTCGAACTTCAAACATCTCAAAACATGTTTCTATGAAGTTTTAGGGAAACTGAAAATTTTACTATTACAAAGCTTCCTATGGGAGGAAGTAAAATAGGACACACTGCTCATAACACTTAGCATATAATCATAATCAATTTACAATCATATAGTTACACGAGCTCGTAAAAAATCAAATTTATTGGCACGCATTCTTTTAACATAATAGAAATACAGCTAGGAATACAGTAACGTCAACTCAATTCGTACTCGCCGAAGCTTAACTTAACAGAATATTTCACGGCGAATCTGTCAAATTTATTTCCACGCGAATGAGACATTAATGACTCTGGTATTTGCATTTGAAAACAGTGAAATGGTTTAAGCTGACGAATCGCTGAGAAATGCCGCGAAGAAAGCGATAATCCTCAAACTCGTCTTTCGTCCGCGTTTGGTCGTGCAGCGTCACGCTTTTATATACTTACTGTTATAGGAAACTAAAATACTACCGATCTATTTGAGAGTCCCGTTAATTGTCTCTCTTCCGTAAAACACCTAACTCAATTATCTATTTCAGCATTGGACGTGTATTGGTTATTTTTTGACATTTAATTATATTCAATTTGTTTTTCTATGCAATATGATTGATGAATCATATGACTTTACCATTTTAGACGGACAAAAATGTTGATAAGTAAATTTGTCATCACTGTGCACATAACATTCGTTTATTTATTACTATGCTTGTATTTGAAAATAATTACGAGGATTTTATTTATATCATTTATAGATACAATATATTTAACAAATTTCCTGAAAATTCTTCAAGCACCCTTCATTTACATTTTTCACTGAACCTCAACCTATACTTACCTATATTTATGAATTGAATGGCACAGCCTAGGAACGCGCGTACATAACGCAGCAACAGCTGCTGACCGACGCATAGCGAGTTTCCCCCTTTTCTTCCCGTTTTGCCGCGCACGTGCGAGAGGGCATAAACACGTACAACCTCATACTTCTCAGATTTGCGCTGATTTTTCCGCCGTACATAAGCTTCGTTTGCGGATGAGGTAATCAAGTTTCCGTTTCCAAATTGCATTATAGCTTCGCGAATATACGAGCGGTGAATGCAGTGTGTGTCCCTTAAGATTCTGCACCGAATGCTATACCTAAACCGTGTGTTTTGAAGCCGCGGGTGTAATGTTTATGTCACAAAGCTGCTGGCATAATACAGTAGTTCGTTTGATTGCACTTAATTCCCGAAGGTGTTAAGATAAATGTGTCACGTTTGCTTCGGGGTGTAATTTAATTCTATTACACACACACACACACACACACACACACACACACACACACACAGACACACACCACACACACACATACACTCGCATATGCCCCCGCAATCACACAAGATTTCGCGTGACATATAATGCACGTCGGGCATAATAAAGACGGAGATGCTGGAGATGGAATTACATTATGAGATGTGTGCAGCGGCTGCGTTTAACTTGATTGCTTTTGTTTTGGAAAAATAAAGTAGCTAATTTAATTCATAATAGCGTCGCAGCATCGCGTTCTCATTGTACAACGCTATTAAGTTGATTATTTTATTACGTATGTGTAATGGAGTTTAACGAAGCCTCGTCAGTATTATTTTATAGACGAGTCCTCACTTGTCGCGCGGAGTAGTGTTTATTGTCCAAATGACTTACTCCGCTTAGCACTTACAGCTTTCTGAAATTTCGAAACAGTTTATCAATGTTTTCACGAGCCAATAGTATAACTGCGCTTTCTTGCAGTATATTGATTCAAGATATCCGTTGCGAGTAAAATATCAATGAGTTGCGCGTCGACTCCACTAGATTTTTTGTTCTTCTTCACTAAGCGAATCCGGTTATTTTCTTGTCACATACGCATAAATAAATGATAATAGCCTATGGCAGTGCACATCGCTCTCATAGAATACAAAAATTCCAAAACGTCACTTTGAAAATGATAAATAGTTCAAATTAATTTATCTTATTCAAATCCAGCAATACACACATTTGTCAACGACCGCAACTTTCATCAATTCCGACTTCGACTCTCTTGTCATCTCTCAGCTTTACGATCTGTGTATTCAGCGATTTTTCCTACTTCTAGTCGTCGTCGTGCTTTACAATCTGTAAATAAGCCATAAATTAGCAAAATCGCGTGTAGTGCGCTCACAAAGCTTTCCGCGGCGTCGAAGCCGCGCACGTTCGGAAAATCGCCGTAGGCCAATGCTGCGTGCAGTGCAAAGACCGTGAATTTGCACTCGGAGCATCCAGCGACTGATCTGTATAATTCAGACGAGCTGTGGGTATTCTTCTCTCTCTCTCTCTCTCTCTCTTCCTGGGGCGTCTGCTACGTCTTCGCGTAAAAATGACAAATTTCAAGCCTCGTCCATACGGGCGCAGGCCGAGCGTGAAATTTCATCAAATTGATGCGTTGCGAGATCGCGACCATAACTGGAGCGACTCGTTTTCGTGCGTGATTTATCGCTCGCGCGCATAGTTTTGTGTGTAATGTAAAACAGATTCTTGAAACCGTTTTATAAATTATACTAGTATCCGACTTGGTATATATACACTCCAGATAACAAGGGAAATAATATACACGAACGATTCGTCTTCCGTCAGATAGTGCAAAGTGTATCGGATAGAAAATAACCGATTTCATGGCTTAAAATTAAAATTCGGTAAATCCTGTTAAAAATGTTTTCCGGCCTACACATACACTGTACGGCTGAATAAGGAAAATTCTCCATCGATAAAAAAAAAACGTCAACTTTCACGTTCGTATAGTAAGTAATTCCTTTGCCTCGTATTATCGTACCGCGAGGAGACATCTCGAAATTCGGTAAAAAGAAACCGGTCGACGGCGTATAAAACACTTTCCTCCGCTAGGATAATCCGCTGCATCTTCCGTGCAACGCAGCCGGTTTATAATAGACGCATAGCACAGCGGTACCACATGGTTAGAGTCGCGCGTGCGAGCGCTTTATGATAGCAATACCGGTGCGGAGGACAGCCTGTGTATGTGTGTGTGTGACGGGTAGAAAGAAGACGAAGAAGAACAGGTGGACTGCAGCAGCGGCGCAATTTCAGCGGGGCTTGATTGGTCGCGGAGGTACGACTGTTTTTAAGGAGAGCGTGCATTATATATATATATATATATATATATAGGTACCTATATGCAGTGAGTGCAGCGCTTTTCTTCGTGTCTATTTGCACTGCGCGGCATCGCAGACGGTATACAGTGTTACGGCCGCTCGTCCAGCATGACATTTTAACGATTTACATCCCAACGGGGCGGGGGATGGATGGGTAAGAGTCTAGAAGGATTGTAGGGGAATTTTTCACGCTTTTCTCCGCTGGAATTCTAATGGGGATGTAAGGCTGCAGCTTTGTGGTTTTGTAAAGCTCGCGTGGCTGCTGGTGTGTAGTTTCGTACGCATGGTGTATAATACTTATTACGGTTTTATTGTGCGCGCGCGCGTCAGACACTTTTTCTATTATAATACGCGTATATTGTGTACAGCTAGAGTGTATACTTTGACTTATATTTGCAAACTAATAAAACGAAGTGAAACACGTTATTTGGACATGTATGGTTTTATGTCTGACTATTTCGTGAATTCGTCGAGTATTTCACATCGGAAAGTGGATGCGATACGATCGTCGTGGAAATTTCACGAAATTTAAGAAAATCGAATACAATTTCACTGGAGAATAATTGAATGAATGACGAATGGAATGTTTTTTAGTCGACTACTGAAATTTATCGAGGCACTCTTGTTTTCACAAAGAGAAAACTTTGAAAGTGAAAAGTTATAATTTCGAATGAAATAGAGAAGAAAAATTGCTTCGACCCGTGCGCATATCGTATAGAAATCTGTATTCAAAATTGGAGGAATATTAATGCTCAAAATTCAAGCATAAAATCTGCTTGGAAAGAATTTTCTACATATTTTTATAATACTATTCACTTACGCATAATATAGCTAGCTATATAGGTAGAACAAATAATTTCATAAAAAATATAATATTATAATCTCATTATTTATTTACTTAAGCGCTATATCACGTATTGCTTAACATAGCACGAGCGGCCAAAGTAGTATAGGTAACAAGGCATTTTTAGCATTGGTGGCATACCACTATCTAAACTCGGCGCGCATATTGTTATGAGAGAAATGGAAAAGTGCCTATGCGCCATCTATTTTCACCTGCCATAGACACGGAGAGTTTAAGCGGTGACGAAAGGGTCGGTCAAAAATTGCCTTGTTTTGGTAACTATGATATATCGATAAATAAAATACAAATGATCTGTACGTATCATATTTTCTCAATTTCACTTATGAGGTTTCTCCATCGCTCCATCTTGAAGGAGTTTTATTTATTGCCTGATGATTGCTCAATGAAAAAAGGGCGCGGTGACGATTCAATTTTGAATTCGAAAAATTAATTTTAATATACTTAATGTATACGTTCGGACCACTAGAGCGATATCAATACCAAAACAAAGCAGTTTTTAACCGGCCCTTTCGTCACCGGTCACCGCTTAAACTCTCCGTGTCTCGGGCAGGTGAAAATAGGTGGCGCATGGACACTTTTCTAGTTTCCTCATAACAATTAATATGCGCTTTGAGTCTAGATATAGTGATGTGCTACCAATGCCAAAACTGCCGTTTGGCCTGCTGCTTTGGCCGCTCACGCTATAACTGCGCAAAGCGCATCTCAGTCCCTAAAAACACGCAGATAATGCACAGCAAAATGAACAGCAAATCAGAGGATGAATAGAACGATTACCATGTCTTTTTTAGAGTAGGAGATGCTACCGAATATTTTTACAGTTCACAATTACAAATTTATACTCGGGTATAAAATATAAGTATACTTTTTAAAATTTCATTAAAAAAGTGGGGAAGAAACACAAAAATCAAATCGTAATTTCGAGACATGCTCCGACAATTTCGATTTCATAACGACGTACTTAACGGGATGTAAAAATGTTATCGGCCCAAATGTGCCCCGATCATCTCAAAAGCAATTCCGCGCTAACGTATAGCGCAATAAGTCAAACACGCTCGATAATTGGATCGAAGGAAGAAAAAGAGCCGAAAACTTTGCCGCGGGTTTACATGATTTTGAGCTTTAGTTATATATAGGTATACGCACGAATCAAAAGGAAGTTTCGAAAAAGATGTTTTAAGTCGCAGCGGTCAAAATCAAAGGGGTTCGGACAAAATTACTGCTCATCGATATCTTTATTGATCGGTATTACCGCGGCTCGATAAGCTTAGGTCCAGATGTCACACGGTCTACAGGCCGAAAACACGTTGATTTCGCAAAGCGAGAAAAACCTCGACACTGCTATTCAGAACAAGTATATATTATGATTTACCCACATATAACATGATTTATCCCTTTTTCAAATTCTACTCAAATTATACGACATCAGAAAATCGCGACATACATAACTGCGCGTCTTGTCAAGCCTAATAATCCAAAGAGTCAGAAAAAGCCATCACAACTTATATGTATACATACGACGCAAGAGAGAGAGAGAGAGAGAGAGAGAGAGAGAGAGAGAGCATAATCAAGCCCGGGCATCGCTCTTTCGCCATTAAAAGCGACGTCCTGTCTCATTACCGGGCGACGGTCCCTCGCCTCGATACGTCTCCACAACACATACACCGAGCGATTTCTTGTCCCTAGCTCTTATATCGCGGCAGTAAAATTGGAGCTACCTTCGTACGCGCGTGGGGTTGAACGGCACGCGTGTGCGCGCGTGCACTTGCGGTATAGCTTAATGGTGTGTCCCTAGGACCTGGACTTGCGGGAACAAGGAGAATGCGAAGCTCGGAAGCGACGCGTGCTAATCACGTTCCTGTGGTTGGATTCTGGAACACACGTAGAGGGAGACGCGAAGAATGCGTCGCTGCGTGTGTAATGAGCAGGTCGATTTTAATAAGTATAGAAATGGTATTTATTTTGTTTAAAAAGATTATTTTTTTGCTGCAGAGAAGTACAACAGTTGTTGTTGTTCCGAGTATACGGCGACTTCTTCCTCGTCCCAGAACAATGATTTCACAACTTGTTCAAAACACTGTTATAGTTATAATTTACCTCTAGCTATATACCCAGACAGACGCTCTATAATGACTTGTCTTCTGTATCTAGCCTATAGATACATAAACACAGGCTACTGCTGCGCGTCGTATTCTCTCTACTGAATAAATATAATACATCTCGCAGCAGTGGAGGCTGTATAGCAAGCAACGTAAATACGCGTCTTGTTTCTCTCGCGCATATACACGGACGCAGGGCATAAGATTGAAGACTCGCAGAGACGCTTTATTGGTACTGTCTACGATGATTACAGTAGTTTTCTCGAGAGCGAACGTTTCATTGGATTTTTTCGGCAGCTCTTGTTAACTGGAAGAAAAATTAAACTTTATTATTATACCCATAATACGCCTCCGGAAATCCCGGTGAATCGCATCAGGCTGTGCGAAAGTAGCTTATCATCAGGGGTTCAATGCGCTCTTTGAAAAATAAGCAATTATTTTTTTCTTTGCGCGTCTGTGTTATCGGCTGTATAACTGTAAGAATTGTAAAATCCATACTTATGTGCATGTTGTTGCGAGATTTCGTCCTCTCGCATATGGCTGCAATTAAGCCTGTCTCTCGCTGCGTTTTTCGTTATACGCTTTTACTTTGAGACTCGATATTTTTAATCAGTGAATTTAGAGGCTCTAACGGGGGATTGTCGAATTAAAGTGTTTTTTTGCTTTTAAAATATTGAGAAAGAAAAAACGTTTCTCTCATTAATGTCCAAAAAATAAGGACGAGTATAAATCATACTTTTTGAATATCATCCGTTTATTTATACTCATAATTTCTTAAACTGATCGAATCAAATTGGAAGTATTGCCTGAGACTTTTTCGTATATTCTTATAATCTAAACAAAAAATATACAATAAGCTTATAACACCGTGAAGAGAAAATGATGGTCGCAAATCGAGAAAAGAAAGCATAACAAGGTCTGATTACCTTTGCACAGCCATATGCGGCGAGAATAATCCTGGCCATATAATAATTTTATTATGAGTTATATGAGAAGCCGCAAATAAATATTGCCCGAGGACTAACCCCATGAAGGTGTCACGGCTGCTAGCGTGCGTCTTAATTAATGGCAAATTATCGTAAACTTCGCGTCGGTGAGGCTTATTTGATTCTTTTGGAAAATCGTATTAGTTTATTATATGCTGAACCTAACACTCGTTGCCGTATAGAGAGAAAAGTCATTATTCCGGAGCTCAAGAAAGCGATCATTAAGCGCGTGAGCTTTATTAGATTTCCTGTAATCATCGTGAATTAAACTGTCGTTATTCTGACGCCGTATAATCAATATATAGTGATCAACGATCTCGTTCGGAATTTTATTGCTCGATAAATTATTCAACAATGTGGCATACTGTGAAAAAATAGGTGTTGGTAGGCAACAGCGAATGCTCTAAAGATTTTCATAAAATATCACTGCCTTTTTGTTACAATAAAAATGCTGCCTATTTCGCAAAAGCGCATATTTTCTGGAATATAAAATCGACCGGAAGCCAAACTCACAGACCTGATGGTTTCACACAAACCCTATATATTTCCTTTATAGGTGATTCTCGGCACACTATAATCGAAAACGAAATAAATCTCTCACACATACGCATATAAGCAATATTAAAAACGGCATATGCAAAACGGTAGCGGCACGTCAGCGCAGACTCACGATCGGACATTAATTTCACATTTCAGAATGCCGAGAAGATGCCGAGTCTTTCATTCCTGATTTTCTCGTTAAGCTGCCATCATGTCTTGCAACTGGCGCTGGCCGACGAGATTACCGTGAGGCGACAGCCCGATGGAGATGTCTTCGCCATTCCGGGTAAGTGCCTTCATGCGCTGTATCGAGAAAAACGACCTATACCTACATATATAAGCGGCGACGGCGGGGGAAAAATTATATTACAAAAACAGGAGCGTCGATTACTTATACGAGCTGAACGCGCGCGGCGATTTTACGGTTCGGCGGCGCGCGCGCGCATCATCAGGCAAAAACAGCAAGATAAAAATCCAATTTTAAGGGCTCTCCAAGCGTGTTTCGATGACATTTAGAATTCGATCGGGATACACACACGCGTGGTCCGCGTTTTAATTACACTTGTATTTTCGCGTCCTTTATTTTTAGCCGCGATGGTCGTTAAATTTATCGCGAGTATTTGTCGTTAAAAATATTAATAATGACTTAATTTACGTTTCGTGTTAAATTTTATATTTTGAAAAAATTTTGCTCCTTTTAAATTTGAATTTTTACAACGGTAACGTTTTTAACGTCGATTTTTCGAAGCTTTTTATTTGAAATCGAAAATTCGTCTATAATAAAAATCTGTTATCGCTACTCTATAAAACTTCATAAAACCAATTGAGAAGTCGTAAACGTTGCGCTGCACAAGCATCGCATTAGTTGGACTTATCTATACGCAGGAATGGAAAGCGTTACACGGAGACTCGGGCTATAAACCTGTAAACCTTTTATATGGATTCCGAATCGATTAACTCTCCTTATTCCTATGATATCATTCGACTGGAAATTTAACAGTTTATAAATTTGTTCTTGTATAAAAGGTTCTTGTAACGAGGCTTGCATGGTTCTCAGCAGCAATACCGCGAGCCCTTTTGGCTCTGCGCCGTCTGCATTCAACGGCAATTACAATGATTCCTGCACCTGTCAGTGCAATTATGATTTGCCTGTCTTTCGAGAAGACCTGACGATATGCGTCGATCACATACAAGGTACGTTTAATATTTTCAAAAATGTCAAAACTAATTCAATGAAATTTGATAAAATTTGTAAAATTATATTTATGCTGTTTTAAAAAAGGCAGCGTGATAAAATTAAATTGAAGCATAGTGCAACGAAAAATAATAAAACTGATGATTTTTTATAAGTCTACCTTTTTAATCTTATTTTCAAATGTTTTTATTCATATCTTAATTTTTACATGTAAATTATAAAGAACCTTATAAACATCCTGGGAATGGGTCAACTCTGTTCTTTCTTAACAGAAATTGAATCCTACGACTCATATCTTCATCATAAATAGACTTGCATCTTTCGTAATTGATTCGTCGCCTTACTTGAGTTGGTTTCTCATAATACCTAGTTCGACGATATTGGTCTAATATTTCTTCTTGCCCAAGTATTCTGTTCATTACTCGACAAGCATGTTCAACATCGTTGTTTTTTACAAACACAGTTCTTGCAAGGAAATACGGATGTTTTAGACCCATCTAGAACATACCAAGTCACACAATTTTAAATGCTTGTTGTATTCAACATTTTATTTACTTACAAGTTATCTTTTAATGGACAGAAGTTGAAAATTACAAGACTGAGTTTATTAGAATGTTAGATTATCAGTACAATATACATATGTACTAAACTGAATTAATAATTACAAATAGTATGAAATCTAAGAATGGTACTAACTTTATTTTCTGTTATATATTCATTTAAGAGAATGAGAAACTAAATTATATAGAGGTTAGAATCATGAAAACAATGGTTGTCTCAATATTTTTGAACGTCACTCATCGAAAATGTATTTGAAAAATAAGTAATACGTTACGATACTGATCAATATCAATACATACCTTTTTATTCGATTCCGATGAACAACAACACAAACTTTACAATTTCTTTTGGATAAAAGAAACGCACAAGGCACAAGCAGACAAGCAGAAACTGTTCTCTCGCGCACATCACATTCTCCTGATGATGTCTCTGTTCACCGATTTTAGCGCCACCTCGCGACCCTTCGCCAATTTTAGCGGTAAATTCAAAACATAAAACATACTGAACATATTATAACTTATTTAGTTGATACACAATTACACATGGAAATATTATTTTATTATTTTAGAATGCATGTTGTAATTTATACTTTAAAATGTTTATTTGGTAAGAAGCCTTATATGCCCTGTATATTGTACGAAAGAGTATAATATAGTATTTTTATTTTACAAAGTTTTTACGTACCATTATGGCATTATTATACGCATCTATAATGTTCCCCATATGTATGATCGCTATACATAAAATCTGCAAAAACAAAATGTCCAGTACATAATACACAGGCCATGATTCAAGCTATTTTCATCAACTTTATAACGCTCGACCATTCGCTCCTTGCTTGCGGTTTTGTTTCGACTTGGTCACGGATGTTCTGCTTTCAATTGAAGCGCCTCGCGAGCCGCACTAATAGCAAAACCGCGATCTAATAATGATCTTCCCTGTACGAACCATTAACATCATGTACCGTAATCTCATGTAAGTAGTTTCTTGAGCAAACTTCAAACTTTGACTACTTCGTTTTCATCCCGCAGTTACAAATCAGAACATTTTTTGTCCATCTATCTTTGCGATCTAAACTATATACAATTTCAAAATTATATCGTTATCCTCGATCAAAAATTACCTAATATATTAAAAACTAAAAATCGAAATGTTTGCTTCCCATGCCGCACACGATTTTGATCCCGAGCGCGCATAATCATCATCATCATCTCACAAGCGCATGTGAGCTCATGCCCATAGTAAAACTGCAGCCCGCAGCCATACGCTCGCGTGTATCCGCAATCAGAGCTAAGACCGTCATTTAACCCGATATAGGTATATGGGTACCCATATATTATACACCCTACACTTAAAAGAGGCTAAAAGGTTCAGCCCTACGTCCGCGAGTTAATGGTCTCTCTTCTACACCTCTTGCGCTAATAAATCCTTGCAATGATGCGCTGTCTTGTATACCATCCAGTATATCCATATGTTCGGCTCCCATAGCGTAACATATACACATAACACATATCTTCAGCGAATCATCGCATGTACAGCAGTCAGTAGCCAGAAAACTCATTTGTCTGCAGTGAAAACGTGCACGTACGCCACGTCGCGTATGGATATATGTGTGTATATACCTGAGGACTGGTCCATGAGTTCACGGACGGGAAAAGGTCGTGTGTATAGCAATTTCGCGTCGATCTTTCAAGAGCACACACAGCGCGCGGTTTTCTTTGAATTCCAAGCGCAGAGAGCGCGCTCGCGAATTGCGAGTAGCGTAATGGAGAGTATAATAGCGCAGTTGCATAATTATACGAGCGTTATGCGCATTAGCGAGGGAGGAAATCTCGTTAAGGGCCCTCGGGAGTATAGATAGCGAGAAAAATAGCGGTTTCTTACATCCCAACTTGTGTACAATAACTAGTGCACAGATGACACTGAAAATTATATATGCATGTAATTGTTTGTTATACCCTTTCTGCGGGGAAGCGAGCTTATATAAGCCTCCGTTGACGGGTATTTAAATAAATTTGTTTAAAAAATTGGTTTTAAAAAATCCAAAAATTTAACTTTCTAATAATGAGGAAGAGAGTTCAATTTTTCTATTGCATAGGTGTCCTGCGCGCTTATTCTTTTGCGGATTTACATTTTAAGAAAGTTTATAATAAAAGTTCATTGAGATACAGCGTGGAAACAAGCATTTTCGCCCAATTAATTAAACGACCGGCATAGAAGCTGGTACAAATATTTATAAAACAAACTCAAAGCAAATAACAGCTGTAAGGCCGTATAATTAAATTAAATAAATGAAAATGTTGTACAGGACTCTTTTTCGAATAAACCCGCCGCACTATAGCTTTTATAATAACATCGCCCGCAAGCGCAGCGAAAGCACGTGTTATAAAATCGGCATAAAGATAAAAGCGTTGCTTCTATATACCCATCAGCGCGGTCGCGGCTTCTATCATCGGGCGCATAATGCCGCGCGGCATCCCAGCGATGAAGTTATTTGAGAATAATCTTTGAAACGAAACGGCGCAGCCGTAAACGGAAGAATCCACCCAAGAGAGCTGCGCGAAAAAAAAGTTGGACAAAAACAATCCACGGTGAAGGCCGGAGATAAAGTAGATCGGCTAAATAATCCGGTAATTTATCGTCACAAGCGATTTTTCTACTATACAATACACCTGCTAATGAGTCCCTCAAATCTTTAGAGCCGTGTCGTAAACGTCGGAAAACCAGTCCTTTCTCGTAAATAAATTAGAGCTGAAAAGCTGAACGGCTAAGTGGAAATTTCTGTAGACATATTCTAGACCGACGATTATGATTGGTTTGATCGACACGCACCACGCTTATGTCATTTATTTAACGATTTTTATATTGACAAGCTGATTTCGCTGCTTTGAAGTTCGGAGCTTGAAATAACCCGCGCGGATTGTATAACACTTCATTTTTATCCTCTTATAAGAGATATAGTTATGAACTTTCGTATAAAGATTGCGCTACTCTAGAATATGAGTAGGTGTCTTTTTCTCGTATACGTGTGCATTACGAAGGCAGATTGTATAACAGTTCAACTACGAAAAATGAATTAAAAAAGATGAAGTATCGCACTCTAATCCGATTTTTTACAAAAACTTTTATAGACACGTTGACTTATATTCGAGTTGTTTCCAGTCCGGTATATATAAAAATAAAAACCCTGCGCACGATGGCATGCGGTACCTTCAGAATGACAGGCATAAACCGGACAACAGCAACAATCACAACAGTACCAAAGTCCAAAACGGTCGATTGTCGCGGCGTCACGTGCGGCTATGTTATATATATATACCCTCTCGACGGCTGCAATCAGCGCAATAAGAAAGTGTGAAGAGCAGACTACTCGTGCGAGCGCGGCTACGTACAAAGAAAACTACGAGAGAAAAGTTCTTCTTTCGGGCACACGCGCGCTCACCGAGGGAATTAATCTTCGCGCGGGGCGACTGTGTGTAATTAGCGCGATCGCGCTACTGCACCGTTGCCGCGGAGGTATTATTCCTTCCGGTATTCGCAGTGTACTAAAATGCGATATTGTGTCCAATGCCCGTATAATAGATTGACGTTTAGTGACGTTTTTGGAAATTGCGGACGTGTGTGGTGCTTGCTTTACTGTCGCTAAATCATTGACGTTTATGTGGGACACATATGGGCTTCTTATTATATAGACACCTGCTACAGTATAGTCTTCATTTTTTAATGTTAAAACTAGATATATACTCGCAGCTATATATGCATAGCTTCCGTTATAGAAAGTACGTTGCAGATTTAAATCTGAATTTCTTTTAGTCTTTTCACTGTATAATAACTTTTATTTGCAAAAATTACATAAGTACAAATTTTAATGCACACTTTTGGTTCTCATGAAATTTAATATTTAATCAATTTTAGATCTGCGAAATTGATAAAATACTTGTAAATAAATTCTTGCAAAACCTGTGCTATTTTAGTCATAATACAAATAAAAGAAAATTTTCGAATATCTTACGTCCCTGCATCGATAGGCCGTTAATTACATGAGAGAAGCATATATTCACTCGGTATAAATCTAGGAGAGAGTCGTAGATCCATTACCGGATAGATCTATCGTCGCGCGAGTCGCGGCGCTGTTAATTAGAACCGAGAAGTTCAAAGGTCCGTTGTTGGATCGATAAAACGCGGTATTCCGAGTCTGCATACAGAATCGCCATGTGTGCATATAAGGTACAAGCCACAGTGTGGCGCTATTACCCAACCTTCTGATATGAGCTTTATTTGTACCCACGTGTCGCAAGTTATGTGTGTAAGCTCTCGTGAGAGTCCAGTACATTCAATGGTAGTTTCATTCGATGTTTTAAGTAGTTCATAATCGCTTTGCCCGCATTTAACCATTGTGAAAAAAAAGCATGAGCGGTTCAAACAGCAGGCCAAATATAAGGCAGTTTTAGCATTGGTGGAACACTACTATATCTAGCCTAGGGACACATATTGTTATGAGGGCAATGGAAAAGTGTCTATGCGCCACCTATTTCCATCTGCCAGAGACATGGCGAGTTTAGGTAGTGACGAAAGGGCCAGTCGAAAACTGCTTTGTTTTGATAATTAATATCTGCATTGATATATAAATACTTTAAAATTAACGATACAATGATTACCGTACGTCTTTTTTAGAGTAGGAAAATAAATTTTTGTGCAAGAGAAGAAAAGAGCGTTATAATTAGTAGTAACATGCGTAAAGGTGTGAGACATCATAGGTTTGTTATTGTTATTAAAGAAGCTATATAAGCATATAATTGCAGACTTAAAGCATTTCGCTAGTAAAAAACTGTTGTATATGCTTTTAATTTGAGTAGTCCAAACACATATAACGTCTACAAAACTGTACGTTTGTTGGATATATAAGTACAAAAAAATTGTCTTTTGAATACAAAAACAGAAACTGCAGGTTTTCACATCGTATTAATGAATTTTGAAGAACAATTGCATGATTCATATTATGTGAAATATAATTTTAAAAAAGATGTTCATTATATTATTATATATCGGAATTGAAAAAGGCAAAGTTCTTCACTAAGAGTCAAACTTTTATATAGGTATTCACAGAAGTCATTAATTTAAAATTCATACCTATTAACTTACAAAAAGTTATACTAACTTTAACAAACATATACAGTTAACAGGATAAACTCTTGACTGCCAGATACACCTCGCATCATTAATATTTGAAACACACGTCTCGCAGACACAAATCACAACCCTTTTACGTAAACACAATTACTGCAGACAAAACGTTTCTCGATCTTCTCGGAGAAGAGGCTTGCATTAGCGCACAAAGCACGACGACATTTTCAAAAGTTATCGTTTACCGAAATAATCGTTGTCGGTGATCGGTGTTCGCCGTTTCCAGGGAGGGACCGCGTCGAGGTCAACAGCTGTACGGAATAATCTATAGCGCGTGACACCTTGTAAAAGCATCGTTTTGCGCGAGTCGCTTGTCACCTGCCTGATGAAAAAAGATGCTTGGAATATTCAGTTTCATCGTTCCTAGAAATTCATTTCCTAGATTCAAACTTTCTATCGTTAGCATAAACTTTATCATTTTTTTTTTCAACCGGTGAATTCATAAAAAAAAACTCGTAAAGTTATAACGAGTACAGGCAGTCCTCTGATTTGATTGTTCAAAATTTCCTCTTCCGCATAACGCCATCAGAAATCGGTTCACTCACACGCGACAGCATCACGTGCGTCGGCATTACAAAACCCGATCATGCAGCAAGACAACGGCGCACACCTGCACCAGTACACGGCACTAAGCGGTATATCTACCATAAGGTTTGTCGCGCGACGGGTATTAATTCTCTCGCTCTCTCGCTTCTAGCATCAAAGCCCATTGAATCGTGCCGTCCGACAAGATACCGCAGCCGATAATGTCCGTAGCTTGTACGGGTCTACTCGTGGCCGCGGTCACGCTTTTACGAACAGCAGCAGTGAATTTCGCGCGGATGGATATCGCGTAATCGCTTAATTAGAGGATCGAGTTGCTGCTAGCTGCTGCTGCTGAAATGGGATGTGTATAAGGTACACGAATAATCATAGGATGTACGCGAGCCGAGAAAGAAGTTTATATATATATATATATATATATATATATATATTTACTTGTAGTTGGAGATTATTATTGAGATTATCAAGCGGTCGTTGCGCGATGCTGAACTGTATATGGCGAGTAGGCTGTATATTATACAAATGAGTGGACGAGCTTTATGCTGTATAAGAGCTGTGGTGATGATAAAAAGCGGAGATGTTTGTTGCTCTGGGGGATGGAAGTGCAAAAGGTTATAATGCCAGATTTTCTTGGTTTTATAGTTTAAAATAAATTACGGAGCTTGGACGTTTTATTATTTGGCGTCTGTCGCGTTATGAGCTTTGCGAAAAAAAAGGATAAGTACCGACAAGGATAAGTATTATATCTCATACTATTATAGTGTCTCTGCTCAAATTTGTAAAATTTTTTTAAATAAGAACAGCAAAAAATTATAGCAGGAAGTTTACATAATCATACAAAGAATTTCTCTACCTTGTCCTCAAATTACTACCTAGTACAAACTAAGCGCGCATTTCCGCACGTTCCCGCGAAGCGCGCGCAAGTCACGGAAGCGATAAAAACGCGCGCAACCCTTCAACAAACAGCAGTAGTATAGTCGTCGCGGCGTATGAATTCCCCAACTCGCGCGGAAGACCACACGGGACGATTTTACATTATATACACGTCCACTAAAAACACCGAGAAAAATGTCCTCGAAGCCACCAACGGCACTGCATATCCCATAGGTATAGTACACCTACCTCACATCAGCGCATGTACATACGTAGGATTAAGGCTAGCTCGCGCAATATGAATCCGCGGACATAATGGCGTGATATTAATGGCCGTCGTGCATATACACAGTGTCGTATGCGATGTCCCCTCAGCTGGTGCAAGAGAGAGAACCGGATAGTCGTGCGCTCAGGTCGCGGATTATAATGCGCGCGGAAAAGCCGTACTCGCTCGTTAATCAAGCGCTGCAGTGCGCGCGTGAGACGAGGATGATAAATCCCGATTGATTCGAGGCTGCTGTAGCGGGTATGATCGTAGTTAAGGTAGCTGCGGAGGTTTATGAAGCGTCACGTCGTCTTTGTAAAGGTGTTTTAGACCTTTTTGATGTGCCTGTGTCTGCGGTGAGATGCGTTGGGATTTTTTGTGGTGAGTTGAAAGGTTCGAGGATTATAGTTTACATAGGGTGAATGAACAGTGGAGTCGAAGTATCCACGTGAGAATTTGTATATGTATAATTGTATTTATATTATAAGAAAACTAGCAGTTGAATTAATTTTAATGTTAGATAAATTATATACATGTGGTGAAGATTTAAAAAATAAATGAACACTATAAAATTGTTCACCCTATACAATGGGTCTCAAACATCGAATTTCCATTCGGGTAGTCAAGTCGAAATTATTGTTATTTAAGAATCCATTTTCTGTTCGGCCAAATTATCAAATCAGCGACTCGAAGCAGCAGACCAGAACAAGGCAATTTTAGCATTGGTGGCACACCGCTATATCTAGACTCGGCGCGCATGTTGTTATATGAGGGAAATGAAAAAATGCCTATGCGCCACCTATTTTCACCTGCCACAGACACGGAGAGTTTAAGCTTTTAACGGTGACGAAGGTTAGTGTTTCTAAAATAAAAATGTTGGATACATGATCAAGTTTAGAATTTTTATTTAAAAAGGCCAAAATTCTTGCAATAATATAACGAAATAGATCCCTTGTTATCAAGAGGCGCGACAGCGCCGCGCTGGCGAGTAAAAGTATACGAAGTATACGACACGATGACGGCGCGGGTCGCGGCCCTTATATACTTTGATATTGGGTTCTCTAACCTCAAAATAATTTTCCAAACGCATTTATAGCATTACTATTGCACCTATGCCCGGTGTATCGCTATCGACTGGACATCTATTTACCTAATCTTTCTCGAGGAAAAAGATTTATTCGAAAAGATTACTTTATTGGCGAAATATTGCATGCTGAAATTTAGCTCAGTAATTTTCTTTTTGTTGGGACGGTCAGTAGTTATTAGAAAAATTTTAAAAATATTAAAATCTTGAGTCGTATTTCCAATGTAATATTGGTTTTAATTATTTAAATAGCCTCTGAACTGTGGATTAAAAGTATATGATTAAATATACTTTTGGAAATGCCAAGGAAGAAGAGTAATTTGAAATTTTACTTATGAATCCAAACTACTATATAGTAAGAATTTAAGTAAAAAATATTTTATTTTATAAAATAATGTGTCCGCATGCGTATACCTGAAAAATATGAAAAACAATTACTTGACATCAGTTATATGTTTGTTTTTGGGATATCACGAATTTTGTAAAGAAACTTTTACTCGCCAATATTTTACCTTTTAAAAAGGTTTTTTTTATAGATCATACTTTCTCAATTTTCAGTTTTTCACGTTAGGAATCAAACATACGCAGACATTGCGTGGTAAAACGAACAGCCAATTAGAAGAAGCATAGAATGATTACCATGTCTTTTTTAAAGTAGGAAATATAATAAAGTAAATATATGAAAATTACAAACTGCGTGTACTAGGAAGCGCTATTATAAATTGAAAACCTCACCTGCTGGAATAAAATAATACCGAGCAGACCGAGAAAACGCCTGCAAGTACGTACACACGTAAAGGCAGGAAAGTGTCTTTGCCGCAGCACGTGCGCGTAAGCTATTTAGACTTACGTATGTGCGGTATAGCTGTCTTCTTTATAGCGCGTCTTCCACATATCCACCATAATGACGCGCGCAGTGTAGAGACGCACAGTCTTTTTGTCGTTCGAAAGAAGCAGCAGACGCCTTGATGCGCTAATAGACCTTGTGCGGTTTACTTCTCGGGTGTATCTCGTTGTGCCATTATATGCGGATCTGTATAAACCTCGTGAAATCTAGATGCGGTGAGATTGATTAAGAGTGCGGAAAAAATTTTCTGATGAATTTTATTAAATCAGCTGATCATCCGTGACTGGTGTGTTTGAATTCTTTTTCTTTTCGGAATATTTATACTACTCTTGAATAGAGATCAAAGATTCAAAGCTATTAAGCATTTTTCTCGTAGAAAGTAATGAAAGCCGCCGAATTAGCTCTTCTATTTGCATATTTGTGCGCATCTCGAAAGTATATTGTACAGAAAAACGAACTCGAACGCACACATAGTAGACTACTTCACAGAACTCATTTAATTCCATCCGCGGAAAAAAATCGCCTCTACATACAACTCGAAACGCTTCCTAAGCTTATCGCGCTTATACTTCCGCACAAGACGTTGCACACCAGACACACACATAGTCCATCATTAAGCGTGATTACGCTGCGATTCAGCATCTCCAACTCCAAGAGAGAAAATCGCGCGACTCACGTTGCTGCGCTCCTGCTGCTGCAGTTGAAATTGAACCTGTGCAGCGCTATTATATACTCGCCTCCTGATGCGAATCGTTTTGTTCGTCGTCTTGACGTATCCTTATCATTAAAGGAGTCTTGTGTCTTTTGCAGAGTGCGAGTCGAGCGTCGCTGGATACTTCCTCAGTGGTTCCGGCCTAGTTGAAAAGGTGCCATACGTTTTCCTTCCGGTCCAGTCCGGACAGATTATACATCCTGATGCGGAAATTAAATTCGAAGGTGAGTCGCTTGATCGATCGATTGCAGGAAATGTTGTATTAGTATAACTATATGTGCACGTGTTTATATGTTTTGTGCGGAAATGGACGAGCGAGTGTCGGTGATTTGTTGTCGAGAGTTATTTGAAAGTTTCCTGGCTAACATATAGTAATATGTTACTGGATTCAAGTATATAGCGAAATTCATTTGAGGTCGTATACGAATGACTGGTTTCACCTAGACACTGCAATGTCTTGTAGACTTTGGTCGCGACTGTATTTGCATACCGTGTATTTTTAAATGTATATGCATGTAGAAATATATTTTTATCGCGCGCGGGTTAATTTTTTAAATATTCAAAACTGTATTTCACCATTTTTTATAAAATTATTTCTCAATTTCGTAGACGTCGGATCCCCGATCTGCGTGATAACCGGTGTCCAGCAGGTGGGCATAAACGGTTGGACGGAGTTGCGGAACATCTCGAACGGAGAATTTCCTCTGAGGCTCTACCGCGATGAGGAGCGCACCTTTCTCCAGGCAAGTATATAAAAAATCTTGAGCGCGCATCGTCTCTTTGATTTCACCCGCAAAAAATTGAAAAACACGAAATCGCGTATAAGCAGAGCACGCAGCAACTACACATCATTTCCTTTCTATCTCGACCGACTGTCTCACTTTCTTCCGATGCATGCGAACTCGAGATGCTTCGATTAATTTCCGGATCGGATATCGTTTATATAATATATGAGTATCGCGGATTTTCGAGACCGATATTTAGAGAGTAAATGAAACGTTAAAGATTGTTGCTCGTGGAAGAAAATGGGACATCGAAGGTCTCAATCTGAATAAGAGAGATATTTTTACACAACGATGTCTGAACATATATTTAAAGCGTTTTCTTTTAAGAACTGCGAATCATTAACGATAACATCTTAATCGAAAGAAAATTATAGATTTCGAAACTTCTTGAGAAGATGCGCGATTCGAGACTGGCATCTTTCACTCCCAACAGTAGAAAATCGCGTCTAGTGTAAAAGAGTGAAAACCCGCAACTTCGGCTTAATTAGACCGTGTTTACGAGAACGTTAATTGTCGTCTTTTTTATCACACGGCTTCTCGCGCGCGTAATGCCATTACGCCTTTCGATGATTTATCACGCGAGCTAAGCGTAAACGCATATAGTGCGATACACGCGGCTCTTCTATTGTGCGTCGTTAAGTGTATACTAGAGTAATTCGAAATAAATTGCTCGCATATGCGTGAAGCGCGCGCAATTCAAAAACGAAACAAAACACTCGTT
Source organism: Pteromalus puparum (assembly GCA_012977825.3). NCBI lineage: Eukaryota > Metazoa > Arthropoda > Insecta > Hymenoptera > Pteromalidae > Pteromalus > Pteromalus puparum. The sequence goes on along the minus strand of CM053170.1, from coordinate 15,602,137 downwards.
TAACTGCGGCTTAAATTCACTTTAAATTCGAATTTAGCGCGCTGCTACGCTTGTACGTGGTAAAACTGTTTTACGCATATAATGAGATAATGCTCTCTTCTATACTGCCGTCTGAAGAATCGGTCTTTTTATTTTTTGAGAATCATCAAGTAATAATGTTCATACAGCGGAAGCGCTTTTATGATTTTTGAATTTTACGATTTTCTACAGTAGTTTGAATTATATAGAGACAGGCTTGAAATAAGTATTTGAAAAAACGGTATTTTAAACACAAACTCCACCTCATATTATTATCTTCTATTTCGCCGCTATATATTATGAAGTGTAGATTTAACCAAAATAATAAAAAAGTTACAGTTAAACTTAAAAATAAATTACAATATCATTGAAATCTTGCAGTGGGTCGGTGAAGCGCGACTCCGCGAGTCAGCGGAAGGTAAAATAGTGATCGTGAAGCTCGCCTGCAAAGATGCCTATCCAGCGGCTACGTATCACGGAGTCTTCACCCCATGTGTCACCTTCCGAGTCTCCGGCTCTCCATCAAGAAGCAGTGAGTTCGATCGATATAATAAGCCTCGCATATCTTGTAACCGTTAATTCAGAAGCCGCGTATGTATATCGTTAACGACTTTTTAATTTCCCTCAACTTCCATACCTGTATGCTCGATGCTAATTATCACTGCGGAACAGTTGCTATAAGGCTTTTCCGGTGAATCGATCGAGAGAAGAGAATCGCTTATCTTTTGCAATAAATTACAATCCTTAAAAGTGGGCTACTGCAAGCGCTCCTGATTTACGTTGACCGAGAGCCGTATCGGCGACGGTAAATCTCTCGCGATGACGTACTTTGTCGCTTTATGCTATACATTTTAGACTCGGAATGTGCGGCTGTACCGCGTGAATGGAATTGGATTTTTTTTTAGCTACGAAGACGCGGTGTAATGAGCCGAAGATGAATAGGTGTAAAGTGTCGTAAATAAGAATTGTGCTTCGATCGTATATATAACACGGTGTATTTGTCGTTAAAAAATGCATCCGATAAAGATACATTCTTTATGAAAGCTGTAATGCTTTTATAACTGTTATTTTTACACACACTAAACTTGAACTCCAGGCATCAAAGAGGTATCCTTCTCATCGGACATACCGATTCAGCAAGGACTGACCAGCGCAGAGTACACGGCGATCGGAGTTTCGTCGGTGATTCTCGCGCTGATCTACGTGGCAAGTGTCTCCCTATATCTGCACAGTCGAAAGAGTCGAAGGAAAGCTTCTGGCCAAAACGACGAACCCGAGTCAGGACAACACGGTTTCGACGGTGTCAACGTCTGTCCCAGTGATAACGAGGGTCAGGGACAGGTCAAGAGCAATCCATTGCTCTCGATTTCTAGACACTTCGAGAGCGATACGAACAGTGCCATCAGTGAGGCTGATCTGGCTGATAAGCTGCTGCAGAGCGAGAGCGAGTCCGACGTTGAAAATGTGAGTTCCTTTATTTTGTATTTTTATATAGTTCGAGTGTTTACACTCTATATGAAAGAGTACAGCTTGAATGTACCTATACAATACGATTAGCGTATATTTCATAAGGTTTTAACACACTAATAACTCCGCTAGACGATTTGAGAAACGTTAGAATGTTTATGATGTCGTTATGAGTACCTACGCATATAAAGGGTTGAACAATCTACACGAGGTTTACCTTTAATATCTTTGAAGCATCGGGTAACGTCAGCAATAATTCACCCCCACGAGAACTACTCCGAGACTCACGAACAGAACTGCAACGCAGGACCAATAATAGGTGAGCGATTACCCGAAGAGGATGTTCGGGTCATCGAAACGACAGCAGACCATGGAGGTCAGCATAATATGCCGATTTTTCCCGGTACCCAGAGAAGAAAGCTTTACTTCAATCCTGCCTACTTTGAAAGGCAACTTCTGCTGGTACGAAAGCTTGTTTTATATATCTTCTGGAATTACTGCAATATATTATCATGAACAAATCGACTGGACATTTCAGGCACCACCTCCAGCAGCGATAGAATTCCTTCTCAAGATCCGAGAAGTCATCTCAATTGCCAAGCACAAAATGGCTGCAAAACGTTTCGTTCCTACGCTCAATGGTAAACATATATTACATTCGATAGCAAATAATAGATTAAAATCCAATCTAATCGAGAAAAAAATCGTATTTCTGGCCTCACAGAAATCCCGGAAGAGACGTCATCGGATCGGCAGAGTTCGGCCGGTCGAACCGGCAAGACTCACCGCAAACGAGCAAACTCAGTTCAGAATGACTCGGCTCGTTCCCTTCGCTGCTCAGGCTGTCCAGGATGTAGTCATGGCTCGTCCACACCAAACCTACCGACTTCACGTGGTCTCGCGGATAATGGCCCGACGATCGGGCCCATCAGCGGCGAGAGTCGTGTCCGAGCCTGGCTCGAAGACGTCAAACTGCTCGACACACGCTGGAGGAACCTCGAGGAGGAGAGACTATTGCTAGCCAGAAAAGAGCAGCAGATTGGAAAGGTGGAAAGGGTTGTGAGGGACGTGGATGCTGAGAGCGCGAGGATGTCCAGCAAGTCGCTTCCACCGATTTTCAGAGAGGTAAGTGATTTTAATTTTGATTACCGATTTATTTTCTGATCGTTACTGCTGTTCTTCGATTCATATCATGATTTACGTATATTCCTGAAGGGCTTAAATGGCTGCATAAACGAGATGTTCGAGAGCGACGAGTGTGGCTCTTCACGCGGAGCCGCAGCGAAACGATCGACAAGATCGGTAACACGTGAACCGGGTTACTTGGATCGGCAAGCCGATGAAATTGCCGAGTGGGCCAAACGCCACAAGCGCGAGCACCAGGAGAACGCAGTCAATGCAAGCGTACGTCGAGCTATCGAGAACTCGTTCAAGAGTCAGCTGGAACAGCTGCGCAATGAGAAATCGGCTGCAAAGCCGAACGATTCAGTTGTAACCAGGAATAGCGATAAACCGATGGGGCGATCGACGCCGGAAAACCTGCAGGTATGTGTTTATTATACAAAAACTTAAAAATATCAATTTTAAACTAATGATATAAATTTATATTCTCTATAGAATAAAAACCAGACGAACAGCGAAAAATCGAACGCCAAGAAATCGAAGGAGATCGAAGAGACGCGAGTCCTTTTGGACATAATCAACGGTGAACTGTCAGCTCGGAGTAGCAGCGACGCGAAACGAATCATGGACGCTGTGATCCAGGAGCTGGTGGTAGCCAAGGAAAAGGAAAAAGCAACGAAAGTTTCAGATTACGAAACGGATAGCTTGGAAAAATCGAAGGTCAGCAGGAAATCTTCGAGTTCACCTGTCTCGACAACGGATGACAAGTCTAGCCCAGCATTGTCGACGGCTCTTCCTATGGACGAGGAACTGACCATGAGGAATGCCATCATCGACGTGCAGATCAGCGAAACGATATCGACGAAACCGAACAGCGTCGTTAAGAACGTGAGTTTATTTAAAATAAAATTCTAGAACGTTTACACAGTAAGATAAAATAAATCTTACAATATATTGAATAATCCATTAAACGTTGTTTTCGAAAAAACAACAGCATAATCTACCTGAGCTAGTACCTCTGCGACCGGAGAACTATGCGTTAGTGAGCGAAGTCTACGTGAACGACGGCTATGCAAGTCCAACCGGTAGCGACGATGATTCAGGCCCGGAGATCCAGTACGAGCCAGAAAATCCAGGACACCTGACCATCAAAGTCGTTGACTCGCCGAAGAATTACGTAAAGCAAGACGAGTCCGAGTACGAGCCCGACACACTCGACAGGAAACCGATGAAGCTCAAGATTAACGATGACATCACGTACGACAGTCAGGATATCGTCAACGAGGTTTACGTCGACTCGCTCGAAAGATCCTCGCAAATCATGCTCAAGAGCAAGAGGAGCTTCAGGGAAGAAAATGGTATAACGTATTCATTTTCTATATTGGCGCGAGACTGCAAGCTTTTGATGACTAGACTACTGTTATTTTATTAATTAAAATTTGCGTGATGGAAATCTTCGTTAATTTTAATTTTCATAATTGAATAAACGATAATAAATAACTCGATAAATTGACATTCCTCAGACGTGGAAAGCTCAGCAAAGCCACCGCGTGAGTACAACAGCCTGCGCGAGATCTACGAAGCTCGTCTCAAGTACCAGCAGCAACAACAAAAGCAACAAAACCAGAAAGAAAAGCAAAAGACCGAGCTGATCGAAAAGAACGATCAACACGACAACGACGGCAGCGAAAAGGACAAGGATCGATCGGACAGTTGGCGCGCCAACAGCTGCAAGTGCGCGAGTCCGCTGTTACCGCGACACGAGCGTCGCCAGCGCAAAGCTGATAACCAGCCAGACGTCGTGCCAAAACCACCTCCAGCTCCACCGACGCCGGATAACGATGCGAAACCACCGCCTCCACCGCCAAAGATGAAAGCTGTCAATCATTTCGGTATGGATTGCATCAATAATGTTTAAGATTTTTAAAGAGATGAAAATCGATCATTTCTAAGGCTTATTTTTCTCTATTCGCGCAGTAGCAAAAAACGCGCAGGACAGGAGCCTTACCGGAGCAGGTAGCCCTACGACCTGCGAGGAAGCTCCTGTCGCTAAAGAAGCAGCGCCAGTCGTAGGGAAGCCCCCGGCAATCGGTCGAAAGCCCAACGCCGCTGGGGGTTCAAACGACCGAATTACTGCAGCGAAACCCACGAAAGAAAGCACACCATCGAGCAGCGACAAAACGCTGATGGATGAGAAAGAAGTCGACGAGAAGTCGGAATTGGTTCCCAAAGAGCCTGATAATGAACTGGAAGTATCAGAGTTGGTGAATGTGGATGAGGAGCGAAGGAACGAAAGGCGTCAGCAGGTAAAGCATTTAAAAAACAAAAAAGTTATTTTCAACGTGTTAAACGAAATTAAAAAAAAAAAAAAGATTCGATGCCAATAATCTAAAAATTAATCCGCAGTACCGTCGCTTCTCCAAGTGGCGAAACAGCCCAAACAACGAGCGCAGCAGCAGCCGATCTCCCAACCGTCGCTCGGGCAGAAACCGATCTCAGCGAAAGTCCAGCCGATCTCGTTCCCGATCCCAGTCTCGCAAGCGCGAAGCCGAGTCAGAAAATCATCACCAACAGGCCCCTCAACCACCAACCAGCCCAACTGCCTGTACCTTCGAAGACAGCGCGTACGTGAGCAGTCCCGAAAGTACCGGTTCGCGTCGTCGTCTCCTAAAGCTTCATGATGACGATCGGCAAGCTCACCGATCTCACACCAACGGCAATAATAACTGGGCTAGTTGCACCGAAAGCGACGAGTCGACAAGTGGCAATGGAGCCAATAGCGAAAGCGGCGCCGAGAGCATCGAAACCGACAGTGTTTTCTTTGGAAATTTCAGAGCGAGAGCCGAGTGCGAAAGACTCGCTGCTGCGAATCGGCAGAGACACGGTCATCATCAGAATAACGAAAGGGGTGGCAGTGGTGCTTCTGGACTGCAGCAGCGACCCATCAACTATCAGGCCTTTCAGATAAAGTCTAGGGTGTATTGAGAAGTACGCTTGTATCTGTGTGCATGTGTTTACTGAGAAACTCGAATGATTGCAGGGCTGTTGTAAATAGAAGTGATTTTTTTTAAATATCTCTAGATGATTCGTTGAAAATAATAACGTACTTATAGAGAGGGTGAATTTTATACATTTTTTACTGCGGTTATAGTTGGAACGTTAGATCTTTTCATATCTGATTTTATCGAAAACAAATTGGGCAATCAATAAAAATCGTTATTGCTTCATTTGTTTTCATAATACCCATCACCGGTATGATACGTCACACGTGAAAAAGTCTAATTTATTCGATTCAGTAGTAACGGACTTCCGCATGAATGAGCAAGTCTGCTACTACTTAATCGTATCTATTAATCATTTTTAAGGTTTTTATACAGAAATTTGATACTGAGTGCGTTATACTGATAGTTATAAATAACTATAGAAATAAGTAGGTAAAATCTAATCGAATCTTTATGTAGACATTTTATTTGGAGAAACGTTGATGGCTCTGATACTGACGATCTCCGACTATATGAAAATAATATTTAAGACGAACAGTAAAAGTACATTAATTCATAAAACGGGTGGAAGGAATGCGTATATACTACATAGTCTTCTTAGTAGTATATTAATTAATCCCTCGGATGATTACTGGCCTCGCTTTACTCGGGCAGTCAACCCACCCATGGAAATAATCTAGGACTTTAGTCCTTTTTTGCATAATATACTATTTGAAACTCAATTCGATTCTATTAAAAAACATTATTTATGATCAATGCCACATTTGGATCATTGTAAATTATTTATTTTCAATTAATGTAATATTTATTTAAAACGATTAACCTACTATTATAATTTTTCTTCAAATAATATTTAACGTCTGTATAATATCGTAATCAGTTGTATTGCATGTAAGCGCAAAAATACAAGATAGGTAATTACGGGTAATATATTTTACTTTAGTTAGAGTACTTAAATATTGCTCTACATCATAAAACTGTATAGGATAAGATAATCTGCAACTTACGAGATCTTTAATGATCACGTGAATCCGGGCATTGTGTGCAAAACGTATTTTAATCTTCTGTGAATTATTGAAAAAATAATGAATATTCACGTATTTACTAGCCGTCTTTTAAATCATGAGTTTGTAGCAACATAGTTTACGAAATGATTAATATAAATATACATCGTTTATACTCCTTGTCATAAATAGAAGTAGAAGTTTTAATTATTTAAAATGTTGCATTAGTGTCTCATTATAACTATTGCACATTCGCATCATACGGCGAATAAAAAAATAATGATTAATATTTTTTTTTTATTTAAAAAAAACAGAGAAAGTTGGTGTAGTCAAACTTGTACATAATATGAAATATATTTACACAATAACACTTACAAAGTACATTATCTATAACGACCGTCATCTTGTCGATTTAAACTCAAAAAACTATTATAATTATAATTGTTTATATTATTATTATTATTATTATTATTATTATATGTATCTACTACTTCGTCTATTGAATTTGATGAAGAACTTAACAATGATGCTAGCACTTCAAGCATTTTTCTTTTAGCGTCGGCTAATTCATTTGGAGACGCCTGGTCCGAATAATATAAACCCTTATTATTTACGTTCTTTTCAACGTAATAACGAACAACTGACCACATGAGGTCGCGGAAACGTAAGATCGTCTGTGCCGTGCTATAAAGAGAAATTATAAATTGCCTAACGTTATAAACGAGCTTGATAATCGATTAAGGTGTAAATAGCAATACTTACGTTTCGTTACACATTAGATGAACGTTCTGCTTTCCACGGATTCGCAATAATACTTTTTCTGCACCAGTGTTTTTATCGGTATGCTAGAATAAAACATAAATTACAACGTAATTATTTTTTCAAACAGATTTCCCGTAGAAAATATTTTTCAAATTCAAATCCAGAATAAACCATACCAGTGAACCAGTAACCCGCCCCTGGCTGAACAGCAAAACCGTAACTGGTGAAAGCATGCTACTTTCGCGTATTAAAGTTGTACGTCTCTCATGGTGATGAGTTTTTTGATAATATATTAAAAATGGACTTGGCCACGATGTCCTCTTATAATTTACACATTCTGGCGAAAGTTGTGCTTTGGCATTATCTCTAAAATCATGAAATAATCCATTAAACTTTCAAATTAAAATCTTTATATTACAAATTCATATCTGGCCTTAAATATTTTTTGTATAATTAATCATTGCAATCATACTTCACATTTGAAACATTCTCTGACAGATAAAAAGACACAACCTGACACAGTATTACCAAGTAGTATCTCATCTACTCACTCTGTAACCATCGAAGTACCAGACTTCGTAAAGCGCCCTTTTCTTATTTCAAAGTTTCTATGCTTCAATATTTGATCCATTCCAGCTAGTAAAATACCGCGCGCCAGTTCATCTAGAACAGCGAACTGGTTTTCTTCACAATTCAAATCTGACGCTTCTTGCACATTTGCTATCATACCCGATTCGCGAAGATGTTCTAAGTTTATATCTCGTACCTCTGAAAAAATAAATAACAAATTAACTCCATTACGTCCAGTAAACGACTTTTGATAGCTTTTTTTCCTTAGAGAAATTTCTTGAAAATACAAAATAAAAAAACATACGATAATTTTAATTTTTATTATTAACTTCATAAAAAATATGCATGAAAATGTATTGGTTACGAATCATCATTTACGTCCAAACTGTTAAATTTTGATGTTACTTCTATATTATGGTAATTTATCTATTAATAATGTCTATTAAAATGTAATATAAAGATATATTTACTATATAACTATATAAAAATTGTGTAATTAATTACTTTAAGTTTTAATAATTAATTATAACATCAGTTTCAAGCGTATTACTTTGTACTTTTAATTTAATAATTCATAATGTATTCATCACATTATTGTATAAAGAAGAAATTCAATGCTTTTAAATAATCTAAATTTAGAGATTAAATCCTGAGACTGATGTTACGCGCGAACTATGTACCTCTGTGAATATTAATTTAAATTTTGATTGAAATAATTTAGTTTACGGCTTTACAAGCTATCCGTTTGTAAGATTACGATAAAATTATGTAAGCGATTCTATGTAATGAAATCTTACTGTGTAAAATATTCATTCTTTCAGCATGGAGACCATTTTTTCTGCTAAACTGATATGCATTCTGAGGTCCATTTTTTCTGTTAATATCATGCCATTGGTTATAAATCCATGCAATTGAAAGATGATCACTTGTTGGATGAAAACGCTTTTTTGTTTCTCTGATGCGGCTTTTATTATCTAAAGTTCCATAAAATATTTCAGAATCGAGAGAAAGAGCAGCTGATACTGTTGTCACAGGGCTCATACACCTGTAAGAATTATTCGAGTTTCTCAGATTAATTTTTAACGCATAAGAAAATTGTGCCTTGATAACGTTTGTACATTTAATTTATAATAAATATATATGCATAAATTAAAACGTTTTATACACATTCAACATTAACCTTGCAATCCTTCAATCGTTCGAATTTTTCAAGACGTCAATAACGATACTTACTGGAAAATTGCTGAATAAACCATAGCTTTACTCAGTTTTGGATGAATAGTGAACATAGCGATCCGTTTTCCTAATGCAGTAAGATCTTGATTCCCGTCCAGAGCGCCTAATTCTTGCAAATCATTTACGGCTTTCTTTACAGCAGATATTCTTGGCGGCTGTGGCATACTTCCAAGGAAATTTTCAGCTTTCTCATTACTATAAGTTTTACCGTCAAGAACTGTTTTTTCAAGCGAAACCCGGAGAACTTCGGGAATAGGATATGAGTCTAACTCTTCATACTGTTTCTTTGTGATGAAATGAAAACTTTCTCCTTTCTGTACTCTTCCGGCTCTGCCTTTTCTGCAAATAAAATTTGAATGATACCTTCAAGAATGATTAGCTATCCTTAGATTTAAATGAAGAATTACCTTTGATTCATATTCGCCTTAGAAATCCAATGCGTGTCTATAGAGGACAATCCTTTATTTTCGTGCCACCTTACTTCCTTGTGACAAGCAGAATCAATAACATAAACTACATCAGGCACTGTGATCCCAGTTTCAGCAATATCCGTAGCTAGAATAATTTTTCTCACTCCTTCTGGAGGAGGATCGAAAATTTTACTTTGAATGGCATATGGTATTTTCGAATGCAATGGTATCACAAGTTGTTCGGAAGTGGAATATTCCTCTAAACTATTTTGAATTCTTAAAATATGGGACCATCCAGGTAAAAAGCACAATATACTTCCGGGCGGCTTATTTTCCGATATCCATCGTATCAAATCTGTAATTTGATCGGTATTTATCACAGGTCCATCATCTTCATTAGTAGTAAATCTTCTTTGTGACGGTGGAATCAATTGACTTATTTCGTCCATGAAGTGCATTTTTACGGGGAACAATCTTCCTGGAACGTCTACTGCATTACAGCCTAAATATTCTTGGAACAAATCCGCATTTATTGTTGCGGACATTATAACAACTTTTAACGAAGGATTAATTTGCATTGCACGCTTTAACAAAACTAGCAACATATCGGTATCGACGCTGCGCTCGTGAGCTTCGTCGACTATTATGTGAGAACAACCTTCCAACTTGAGATTGGTTTGTAACTTTTTTAAGAGTATACCGGTGGTACAGAAGAGAATTGCACCTTTCTGTTTGGGCAAGACTTGTTGAAGTCGAACCTGGTAACCAACGACATCTCCTACAGATTCACCTCGTTCATAAGCGATACGTTGGGCCAAAGATATTGCCGAAATTCTACGTGGCTGTGTAACGACCATACTGCAATCGGCAGCTTGTCCTTTTTCAGTAAAATAATCCATTATAAACTGTGGCACTTGCGTCGTTTTACCACAACCTGTGTCTCCTTTTATTACTATAGCTTGATTTTCATCCAGTTCCTTCAATATTTGATCCCTAGAAAGAAACTCATTGGTTTTTAAAACGGATACGATTACAATTTGGATATTTTCAAATTATATCTATACTAACTTGAAATGAACGATAGGAAGTTCAGGATTTGATAACATTCTTCGATTACTTAATCGTTCTAGCAAAATTTCGTTTCTTTTATCAACATCTACATAATTATTCGAAATCGGATGCCTATCTGATACAGGTTTATTGGTCACAAACTGTTCTGTATCATGGTTCTCATTACTCATCACAGCATTGGCTATTTTCTAATGGTAATAGAATTAATTAGTATAATATAAGATTTCTTACAACTTAAAAAAATAAATAAATAAAAACATAAATAAATAATAAATAATGGCTTACTGTTTCATATTTGTTTACAAAATCGTGAATTTCATCTAATACTTTTTCTTCTATATTGAATTCCTCAGGCATATTTAAAAGTGAAAGCGTTTCTTGTTTTTCATAAACAACGGGAAACCGACCATTTATTCTTCCTTTTAAATGTAACCAATATAAAGTTTTTAAAGCCGCCGATAATGACGCCGATGCTTTCGAATTGCCTTTTGCTGTAAAAGACATTTTCTCAGGCCACTGAATTTGATAAGTAAACATCCATCCTTGTTTTTTTTTTAGATCAACATGTTTGGCAGTTGAAGTTAAGCAATGTTGTATGTTAGTTTCATTTGAAACAACAGCAAACAAATTGTGGAGAAATGCTTTTGGTTCTGGAAACCTTCTTTCAATCTCTGAAAAAATGTATTCAAGTTAAAGTTTTAAATATTTTATATTGGTGAAAAAATCTCAAATGTATTTGATTTTGTTTTCAAATTTTATAAATTATAGGTATACATTATGGCATTATAATTTATTTTATTTCTTAAATAACAAAATGCATTTTATTGTCTATAGATTTAACTTGTTTATTAATTTTTTTTTTACGCGATTTCTTTAATGTAAATAAGAAGAAATTACCTTTTGCTGGAGCTTTTTCAAGATCAGAAAATAACCATTTGTTAACGTGATCGGGAATTCTTAGAATATTTCCATCTTGAGTCGATTCTGACTCTAACTTTTGCTTCCTTCCAACTGAATCAATGAGATCATCAAACGAATCTTTCTTTTGCTAGAAGATACAATATAGATTGATAAAAAAAATACTTTGACGTTCTATATGTATATAAAATAAGTTATTTGTACCTGTGATACATCATCAAGATCTGTTGGGTTTGAATTCTTTAAACCTGCTTGACAGTTAGCTAACAGTTGTGTATGAAATCTTTTGATATTGTTTATATTCACATCCTTATAAACTAATCGCGAGTTACATTTTATATGCGTAGAAAAATTATATAAACTTTGTACATCTGTATTGAGTTGTCTCAATAACCTTTGTTGCCTAATGAGGCCACAAGCACTAAAATACAATTATGATCGTTAAACATTTTTCTAAAATTAGTATATATTTCGCACAAAATAAATAAAAACAACTTACGACGTTTGTATGGATCCTCTAAGACCGACCAAAATTTCGTAAGGTAACATTCTTACTTATATTTAAAAATACCTTTTGACAACCAATAACGATTATAAATTTTTTTTCGATTTCCACTTGGGAACTGTTTACATGACGTGTTACAACTTATTTGACGCAATAATTAACGTTTATTTAATCGCGAAACGTGAGGCCGTCGCATACTTTTAAGGTTATGTTAAGATCGTCGTCGACTCCGCAGTGACCGCACGCACGCGGAGCAGAAATAAGAAATGCACATGCGGCTAGCTATAGCACATGTTGAAGTAGGTATATATAGGGTATAGGTATAAAATCAAGTATATCTCTACTGCAATACCCATATATTTATCATTATTTAAGTGTAGTTATTTTAATACGCAAATTAGTTGTGATCGTAATAATCTAGTAATGTCTTATTCTTTTTTTTAATAATTAGAACTTTTTATTGTTGAATTGCCTTAAAGAAATGTTTATAAATTTCGTTAACACTTACATATCCTTTATGGCTTTTTCTACATGTAATTAAATATCTCAACGCAAAAAAGGAATAAAAAATTGTACTAATTCTACCAGAATAGCGAAAATAAGTATTGTATCAATAGTTTACTTGGAACCAAGTTGAAAATAGAAGCTTCATTAATTTAAATAACTCACCCCGATAATTTTCAGATCGAATTTCGCGGCAGACAGTCACAGTCGCAACAATCAACAAAAATAACTAGAATAGTAGAATATCACCTGGACGCCCTAGGAGTTTTCGTGCGCAGGCTGATAACGCCGGTGCGGGCCACGTCCGTCGCGCCACGTCTCTGCTGCTCTGCTATACTTACAGTGGTTGCGCTGCAGGCAAAAAAACGCCGCGCGGTCTCTGTCGATGCCGACTTGACTCGCTCTCTAAACTCATCTCATAAAAAGAAAATCCACCGAAGCTCTACAGAAAATCACTGCAAGCCGTCGACCTAGAGCCATGAGAACCTTGGCGCCGCTGCTGCTGGTGCTGCTCTGCGCCTGCTTGGCCAGGTGCAGTCTCATCGACCCGAACCTCAACATCAAGAACGCCGACCGCACCATCGATCTGCACTCCCAGATTACCAAAATCACCAACAAGATCGTCCTCGAGAACACCGGCAAGAGCCCGGTTCGCAGCTTCCTTTTCGCCCTCGATGCGAAGCAGAAGGATCAGCTGAGCCACATATCCGCACTTCTGCGCGAGCATGGCCGGCCTCAGCTCAAGGTTAAGCTAGTGTCCGCTGCCGAGCTCACCAAGGCTCACCCGGACAAGCTCTTCTACTCGGTGGAGCTGAGGGACCTACTGCAGCCTGAGCGTTCTGTCCCTGTTGAAGTCGAGGTAGTGTTCACCCATGAACTGGTGCCCCATCCTAAGGAGATTCTACAGAAGGAAAAGCAGCTCGTCAAGTACACTGGCAATCTCTACCTCTACACTCCTTACTCGGTGAACAAGCAGACCACTACTGTCATGCTGCCCTCGAGGAGCGTTGAGAGCTACACTAAAATCAAACCTGTGACCCAGAGTGACTCTACCATCACCTATGGACCTTATGAAAAGAAGGGTCCATTCTCCTACGAAGAACTCAATGTTCACTTTGAGAACAATAACAAGTTCTTGACTGTGACGAGACTAGAGAGGGCCATTGAAATTTCCCACTGGGGCAACATCGCCATTGAAGAAACCATTGATCTGCTGCATACTGGTGCTCTACTCAAAGGTTTGTAAAGTTTAATATAAAATTGGTTTATTGGTATAACATGAATTCATGATTAATTAATTTGTATTTTATAGGTTCATTCTCAAGATATGAATACGCAAGAGAATCCAAATCCGGACAGCCAAGCATTCAGAGCTTTGATACTGTATTGCCAGCAGCTGCTTCTGACATCTATTACAGGGATGAGATTGGTAATATTTCGACCTCTCACACCAGAGTTAAGAAAGATTCGGTCGAAGTGAATCTAAGACCACGATTCCCTTTGTTTGGTGGATGGAAAACTCGTTACACCATTGGATACAATGTTCCCAGTTATGAATATCTCTACAACTCCGGTGACGCATATATTTTGGATATGAGACTGATAGACCACATTTATGATGACATGGTGATTGATGAAATGGTTGTCAAGATTATTCTACCTGAAGGATGTCATAGCATCAAATTGGAACTTCCATATGAAGCTTCTCGTTTGCCTGATTCCCTTCACTACACTTACTTGGATACTACTGGTCGTACAGTAATATCTGTTACTAAGAAGAACTTGGTGGAGAATCACATTCAAAACTTTAGACTGAAATATACATTCCCAAAGTTGCTTATGTTACAAGAGCCTCTTTTGGTTGCTGTGGCACTTTACCTTTTGTTCCTACTTGTAATAGTTTATGTACGCTTAGATTTTTCTATTGATAAAGATGAAGCATCAGAGAGCAAGCTGCGTGTTGCTGGGCAATGTGAAAAAATCTTGGCTGCCCAAGATCGCAGAGTTTCATCTTACAATGAACTGGATGATCAACTAACTTACTTGAAAACAAACAAGGATGTTAATGCTTATTTAGCTGTAGTCAAAGGGATCACTCAAGACTACAAGAATGCAACAGCAGCTATTGCAGAATTAGGTAAGAGCTTTAGGATAATTACTTATTGAACTAAAAATTAATAACTAAAATCATTGAAGTATTTTGTTATATTTTAAATTGTATAACTCTTATTTTTTTTAAACATTAATTCGTTTACTTATAAAATAAAGTTAAGTAAATGATATTATTTCCCAACTGCATAATTTAATTTTTAACTTTTATCTGTGCAGCTCAAAAACTTAAAGGAGAATCTGGTGATGTTTATGATCGAGTACAGGAACTTCAAAAACATGATAGAAATCTTAAAGATCTTTACAATCAACAACAGTCAATGTATGTTGACAAGTTAGTGCCTGGAAAAATTGGTAGGCAACAGTTTGTTGAAGCTGAATCAGCTATTGCTAAAAAGAAAGAAGAATGCGTGGAAAGAATAAATAACATAGTCAAGTCATTACAATAAAAGAACTTTTATACTTAATGTCTTATTCAAAAAGACGTGGTATAAGTTAACAAAGAACTGTTTTTGAATCGAAAAAACTCACGTTTAAAGTCATGTTTTCAACGATAAGTCACATTGTTATATTTAATTTGAGTGCTAGCATTTATGTGTTATGTGCATTATAAGATATTCTTATAACTTTGTAATAAAAACAATTATAAAAAAAGAATTTTTGTATGTGAAATTGAAAGTTTATAAATTACATACGTGCTTTATTAATTCAAAGATAAGAAAATAAGTTTTCCCAAATTTGTTTACTTTTATCCGACAATTGTTTATCATTACAATTCTTTTCTTGCTATGCAAAGCAGTCTTGATTCTGTTCTTATTTAAAAAGAAAAACTAATAACAAAACATATTAATACTGTACAAATTCTATACTATTAAATACAAAAACATTTTGCAGATCATAAAGTTATATGATTCTTGTGCTTCTTGTGTGGGTTGTTTTTTCGCATCAACCTTCTAAATTTCTTAATCAGATGAGGAAAACAATCACTTTTTTTAACAAAAGTTGCGTAGTACGCCTTCCAAAATATGTATCTTATTTCCTTTTCGTATTTCAACTTTTCTGCGTCAGCTACAAAAAAATTTTAATGCGTTACTAATGCATTATTCTACTGTAAAGTATGAGTTTTTGGACCGGTTTGTGAAAGTATAATTAAAGGTTACGAATGCGTGTATGTAGAGTTACATTTTTCTAAAAGTGATAAGTTAACGTCCGCAAAAAAGACCGTAATGTCGACTTTATGACTACCTACTATATTGATTAAATTAAGTAATTTTAAAATTTAAAAATTACTTACTCCAGTTGGTAGCTTTTACGATGTTCTTCCTAATTTTATAATTGGTCTGAACAATGACATCTGAAGTCAGAATAGTACGATCCTCTAGATTGTTTATTATTGCAAAGCACCGCTTTGCTTGTAATTTGGCAATTACGCTAATGTTTCTTAAAATTTTGTCGTTGCTGTTTATACTTTTATGCAGCGCTGGTTCTTTTACTCTGATTGATTCCATATTTTTTAGTCTATTCATTAGCTTCCTATATATTTACACGAATTTAATTAACATAATTATTTTGTACATAATTTAGATGTAGATATACACAAGTAATAGAATTATACTTACTTAACATCTAAGGATGCAGAATACAGGATAGAATACCTCATAGGGTATTTTAGGTACGGCTCTACTTCCAACGTTGTAGGGTCAATCGACCAGCCTAAAAAGTTGATTGTCTTTTTAGGACTCGCACCAGCAACAGCATTATCCCTGCCAAAATTGGACACGATTTTGGATTTCTTGAACCAGCAATTATACTCCGGAATACCCTTTTCTATGCGGTTTAAGAATCTACAGCAAAAATTGATAAACTTATCGTCATCAGAAATTCCTCCGATTAAAAAAAAAAAAGTGTTTACTAGTACGATACGCGTGTCTTCAGTGACACTTACGACACTTGTATTATAATGCACTATTAACTTACTGTTTGGCTGACTCTTCGTTCGCAGTAATGTAGATAATATCGTCTACATGACTAAATAATCGGCCAGATTTTCGGAAATAGGCGAAGTATTTTTGTTGCATCGATACATAGTAGATGTCGCTTAATATTGAGGATAAAATTGATCCTTGTGCAACACCCTTACAAATGTTATACACTTTGTTGTGTATTTTGACCTATGAAAAGCGAATAATTTGTTTTGATTAAAAAAAATTTCTGTTTAATTATTAGAGATAAATTCTGTGGCTTCCCGGCAAAACGACTTAAGTCACATTTTCGTGTTTTCGAGAAATTGCGATTTTAATGTTTAAATTGATACGTACGTAAGATCATAGCATACGAATTACGGCGCGATACTGTGTTTACTTAATGTACTATGAACTATCTTTCAAATCATTACATTGGGCACAACAAATAGGTGATTGTTTTTTTATGGTGCAGAAATTACGTTAAGTTAAGTCATTATGCCGGAAACACATTTTTCGTGCTCTAGCTTACGTTGTTCCTGATTGATTTCTATGTTGAAAATTAACATAACGGAGGTTTTTTTTTGTACGCGTCTCGCCCCTTAAAATGATTGGAAGCATTTTTAGCATGGACTTAAGTCGTTTTGCCGGAAACGATTTGCAATAAAATGGACTTTAAGTTGTTATGCACTGCATTGTTTATGGTATAAGGACTGGTTTTAGAAAAAATTCAATACTTTCAAGTAAAAGAGGAGTGTTTAAATATAGGAAATACCACTTAAACCAAATTTTCAAAAAATGTGACTTAAGTCGATTTGCCGGGAAGCCACAGAATTACAATAAATACAAATTTACCTTAGTATTGAAGATAGTTTTTTCTAATATTGCAAAAACGTGCTGTTTCTCGGCGGTTACTCTTTTACCACATCTTCCTTTAATTTCGTTTGGGAAACCATATTTGTACTTCTTACCACCATAGAATTCAGTAAATTCCAGTATTTCCGGCAGAAGCTCGAATAACGATGTCAAAATATCAAACAGTTTATCTACCAAATAAATACATTGTCGTCATTACGTTTTTAAGACTTATAATTTTAATCTATTCGCATAATCAATATAACTGCAGGCATAATAAATAAGACTACTCATTTACTTTGTAAAATGGACCCAAATGCATCGCGGATGTCCGTTACCGCGACATAATACTTTTGGGGCGAACTATTAGCTTCTACTGTAACGTCGACGTAAGCATCATTGAAGCTTCCATGAATTTTCAAAAATCTACCAAACAAAAAATGCAAAACACGCAAAGCCTTTTGCTGACTTTTAAGTTCAGTAGCAGTGTATCTAAAAATCATATTAAAAAATGTATTAACGTACACTAACATATACGCGCGTATAAGTAAAAAATATTTCTACTTCTCTGCGTACTTTCGCCTAGTGATTGTTCGAAAACCATTATCTTTTGGCACCATGTACATCCTGGTTTCAATAGAATTAATACTATCTTCTGGACACTCTTCTAATATGCCCTTCTTAATCTTTGTTGCTAAATCTCGTTTGATTTCTCTGTTCAAGTCTTTGATAAAACAGAAAACTCTCTCTTCTTTAACATACGTAATGCTGAAATACTTGCATATCAGGAGTAAAAGAAATCGAAATATCCACTTTATCAATTTAGCAACAAAAATTAATTTTAATTTTTTGTCTTCAATGGTGAGCCATGAAATGGATTCAAACTTCGAATTCCAGCAAAAAAATAATAAGAAAAAATTATAATATGTGCTTAAAATACTTCATATTATGTATCGATTATTAAAAAATGAGAAAAAAAATTACATTGATTTGCTTTACTAAAGGAAGTAAGGAAAACGATTCTGTTTTTGCGGTTCGCATCAATCTAAATAAACTTTTCAAGATCTTTTTCTTGTTTCGATCGTTTCCAAATATTTTGGGAGTTACCACTCGGTGCATAACTGTTGCACAGCTCTCACGAATTAGTGCGGGATGAGCTTGATTTTTGACGAGCGGTTTTGATTCGTGATAAACAGTTTTACCTTTTATTCTTTTTCTCCTTGTAAAAAAACTAAATGCTGATTCTTTTTGCTTAAATAGATTACTGTAATTCATTGATAAATGCCTCTTCTTAAACTCATCAAAAATGTTATCATCTTCACAAATCAAGACTTGATGTTTTGATGAGGATTGAAAAAGAAGATTAGCTTCCTGGCCTACGTTCGTATTCATAATGCTGGACAAAATCTGGTCAGAGTTAGAGTTTTTAGTGTTCTTAGAGAACAGTAACTGTTTCAAATCAGTAACTGATTGTCTGTCTAGTCCTAGCGGAAAAGCTACCGACAAATCCATTGAATTCATTGTGAGTGTTTAAACTAATCCAACTTAATCAACATTTATATAAAAGAAAACCACCTAAAATAAAACATTTTGTCTATAAATTTGCATATTTTAATAGAAATATATAAAAAAAGCTGTTTAATAGTACGTAGTATGCCTAAAAAATATCATAAACTTTTATATTATAAAGGTTTAATAATAAAATAAAGATGTTTAATCTGCGGCATAAAAATGCCCTATTATTCATGGGCTTAACAAAACAATAGTGCCCTGACAGTTTTTTAAATTTCACCTATTTTTTTTTATTTTCTTGTCTCCCAATGATTATCATTAAGAAAAGTAAACATATATAATTCTATAAAAATCAAATGCTTAAACTATTTTTTTAAAAATCGGCCTTTCCACATTTCTCAATGTCGCGAATTATATCTGTGGCTTCTCGGCAAATCGACTTAAGTCACATTTTTTGAAAATTTGGGTTAAGTGGTATTTCCTATATTTAAACACTTCTCTTTTACGTGAAAGTATTGAATTTTTTCTAAAACCAGTCCTTGTACCGTAAACAATGCAGTACATAACAACTTAAGTCCATTTTTTGCAAATCGTTTCCGGCGTACTTAAGTCCTGCTAAAAATGCTTCCAATCATTTCATGGGGCGAGACGCGTACAAAAAAAACCTCCGTTATGTTAATTTTTAACATAGAAATCAATTAGGAACAACGTATATTCATTTTAACAATCAAATTTTGCCAGGATTCAATTATGCATAAAAATGAGGGTATAATGTGTTATACCGACTAATCGACTCAAGTCCATTTTTATCTATAAAAATATTCCAGAATAAGAAAAATAATTTAGAAACTAGTCTATATATGCCAATCATTATTATTATTTTTGTATGTTAACGCTAG
Source organism: Pteromalus puparum (assembly GCA_012977825.3). Lineage (NCBI taxonomy): Eukaryota > Metazoa > Arthropoda > Insecta > Hymenoptera > Pteromalidae > Pteromalus > Pteromalus puparum. The sequence continues at coordinate 15,582,212 of CM053170.1, read as the reverse complement.
AGCACGGAAAATGTGTTCCCGGCATAATGACTTAACTTAAGGTGATTTCAGCACCATAAAAGACAATCATCTATATTTGTTGTACCCAATGTAATGATTTGAAAGATAGTTCATTAAGTAAACACAGTATCGCTCCGTAATTCGTATGCTACAATCTTACGTATCAATTAAACATTAAAATAGCAATTTCTCGAAAACACGAAAATGTGACTTAAGTCGTTTTGCTGGGAAGCCACAGATATATTGAACTGAGAATCAAATCGGATTACTATAAATAAATTGTTCGAAGATATAAGGAGCATTTATGTCGCTGTTCATGGTATTTTTTGAATAAATAATATAAATTGTTCAAGGGATAAATTCACGCTAAAATTTACGTTGATGATCGTCAAATATATTATATGCACATCTAAAAATACCTATGGGATGATCCGTGAAATATGCATAATAATTTCAACAAATAACTATTATTTAAATTTAAAATAAGGCGAAAATTTGTTTAGTTTCGATTAAGGAACAAATAAAATGACAAAACAATCGATACTCTAGGCACACAGAATGTATCCTATGACTTATTGTAAATCGAAATAATTTAAGAAGATACAATCTTTGTGCAAACAACAATTTTTCATTTTTAAGTTATGAAAGTCTTAATTATACACATCAAGAGCGCACTATAGCGATATATTTTAGAGCCTATAGATTTTTAGTATCCCTTCAAGTAACTTAGTTATTTCACGTTTTTTGGTTTGAATCAAAATTATTATTGTTTGAGAACGTGAGTTTTTTTTAATTCTTATATAAACAAATTACTGATTTGAAGTCAACGAAAAATCGTTCTTAACGATTGGCCAAAACTGTAATATGTTTTTAAGTATTTTCAAATCAAAATATTCTTAGTAACTTGTTTGTACAAAAAATTATCGGATACTAAATTCTGTAAGCGAGAAACGATTTAGTGTACCAATAATAGTATATTTATGCCACGGATAGGCGTGACATAGATGCTCGCATAGATGCGGATTTGCGGATGCAGACTGCTACACAGTGCTATAAACAATATAAAAGAAAAGCACTGGAAGTTTCACGGTGGTTGCGCCGCCATGCGGATACATTAGCAAAACTATATAATTGTATATATACAATCTTCTAGCAGAAGACGTAAAACATGAATTCTGCAGCGAGTGGTCAAATTTTAGTACGGAAAAATAATAAACGTAGTAATAAACGCGGTGCATTTCGTAAGTGCTGTGTAGTAGGGTGTAATAACTCAGAACGTAATAATCGGGATCTCCACTTCTATAGATTTCCCGCTAGGCCTCATGAAACTGAAAGGAAAATGATATGGCTTTTAGCCGCGCGTCGCGGAAGTGAAACGTAAGTATTACACAAGGGTTTGTTAATTTTTCAAATCTTGTAAGATTTGTTTTCTGTCAAATATAAAATGTTTGAGTTTCATTTTCAATTAAATAAGTAAAGTAATTATATTTTTTATATTTCTTGTGTTGAACAAAATCACACTCTAATTATTAGGTTAAGTCTTATTCAACTTTAATAAAATATTAAACAAATATCTAAACTGCAAAATAATTGCTTGGAGCATTGGCAAATTTTATTTATTTTATACTTATTTATAGAAATAATGAGGTCTGGATGCCAACGGAAAGTTCTAGAATTTGTAGTGCACATTTTGAAGGAGGAGAAAAATCAAATGATCCAAGAAAAACTTCTTACAACCCAACAATCTTTCCTAAAATTCATGGGAAACAAAAAACTGACTCAGCAAGACGTAAAAGATTGAACTCTCAATACCAAGAAGAACCTGAACAAAGCATTTCAGATTTTCTAGAAATTTGCACTGGTGATAACGATAATACAGCGCATGATCTAACCAATGATAAATGATGATATCTTAGTTGATAATGCTAAGAACGGTAACTATTGTTTAGCAGTATATTATCTACTTAAAAAAATCTAAGATAAATACTTATAACAATTTCTTAATTTTTTTTTAGAAACTTAAGATTTAGTGGATGGTGAATACAAAGAAATCATCAAATAATCAAGTTCAAATAATTTTAGATTTAGACTCTAACAACACAGAAAACTAACCATTTTTGTTTTCTTTATTGTACTCTTATCACCCTACGATTTTGTCTTGAAACCACAATTCACTCAAGAAAGTGCACTCGAAAAATACATTACTGCATCAGTAAAGACATACATGTATATACAGAGAAAGTGATGCAAAATAAATCTTTCAACTTTCTTTATTCAAAACTTTTTAACGAAATTAGTGATATTAAATATATTTAGTTTGTATACTAGCTAACAAAGAAGTTATTCATTAAGAAAAAATAAATATTTTATACAACTCTTTTAAATTAATCAATGAATAAAACTAAATTGATCCTAATACATTAATTATGCTTGAAAAATATTAATATATAGTACAGGTTCTTATAGTTAGAAGTTTGACAAAACAAAAAAGTAACGTAGATGCGTTCTACTTAAAAAATCTTTTTTATTATTGCATGCATGTATACAAAAATAAATTACGTCTCTGTCTTTACGATTTTTCCAATCAAACAAGTCATAAATGTCAATAAAATCTTGAAAATTGCATGTGTTTGTCAAAATTTTTGATAATATAAGTAATTTAAAAGCTTGAATTTACTTATAAAATAGAAGAAAAAAATTCATCATCTTGACAAACACGATATTCAGAGTCTTTTTAATTTATATATTAGAAAAGAAAGATGTAAACAATAACAAAATGTTACTATAAAGTACTCAATTCACCGAATATGCGAACCTGTACGAACCTGCACGCATGGAAACGTCGTCGTGATTACACTATGCGTTTATGCCAGGTTTATGCCTAATACTTTAATTTATATAAAACAAAAACAATCTTCAATTTTGGCGACAAATCACTATTACTTACCAGCGCGAAACTGCACGGTTTGAGTCAACAAAAACCTCGTCGCGAGCAACACTGCATCCGTGCGTCCAAATCTCTACGACGGCGAAGATTACTCTGGTCTGGTCTGCTATGCGGCTATGTTGGATATAACTGATAAGTATTGTTGAGTGTAATGGTAGGTAATAGTGAGTCTGTACAGGTCTGTAACGTAACCCCTGGTACATGCCCTGTACCTAGCTTATAAGCTATATATATATACGTATTATGAAAATTCGAAATTGAAAGATGGCGCTGATGGACATCGAGCTCGCGAATTAAAAATTTTGAGTTTTTTAATTGTAGTTTTATTAATTAATCAATCATTTTGTTGCAAAAGTCACCATATACCGGAGCAACTAACCGCGGATACATCTACAATAGCACTTTATTTAAAAAGTAAGAATAATAGATAATTATAAATGTTTTTTTTTTCATAGTACGGGAAATAAATAATCAATACAAATATTACACATTTATTAACGATTAAAACTACATGAAAACTTTTCAAAACAGTAGCTCGTTAGCGCTTTTATCAGCCCGAGCAGACCCAGACAACAGCCAATGAGAATATTGTGTTGCGTTGCGGCAAGTGTGCGGCACAGCGCAATGCTCGATGACAGCAGTTTTTCGCATGATGGGGGCGGGAATGCAAGTACGGTACCTTCTATATCGACGAATATCATGGGTCGAGAGACGGACACCTGCTAACCTTTCTGGGACGCCCTGGCGATTGTAGCCCCGAAGACTGCCCAATCGCCACAAATTTTTTATGATAACGAGGACGAGGACAATGATCAATTTGCGGAAATTCATAGGTATGTGGAAATTTACGCACGTCTGCCCAATTCCTTTTTCCTTGCACTCTCTCACCCACTCGTTCTAAGCATTCTGCCGTTGTTTCATTTTTCGAGGTTAGGTCTGGGAGGGGGGGGGGGGGAAACACTTTTTGGGTTTGGGTATACATATATACCCTATCTACTCCCGTTCTATCGCGCGATCGAAATTTGGGTAAAATAATGCTCTTTCACCAGGCTATATCGTTGTTTCTTTTTCAGATATCGGTGCTAACTTAACGGATTCCATGTACCAAGGGATTTACAATGGCTCGCAAAAACATCAGCCGGACCTCGACAAAGTTTTGGAGCGCAGCTGGAATAACAATCTGTCAAAAATCATCATCACTGCTGGGAGTTTGGAAGAGAGTAAAAAAGCCTTAGAAATAGCGAAAACCGATGGTACGTAGTTTGAAAACTACCAATTACTCCTTTGTTTATGTTATTTATGTATACTTAGAGACTCCTTGTTGTTTTTTGCTCCAAATTACAGACAGATTATTTTCCACGGTGGGCTGTCATCCGACGAGATGCAATGAGTTTGAGGAGTCAGGGGATCCAGAAGCGTATCTGGATTCTTTGTGTGAATTGGCTCTCAACAACAAAAATAAAATCATAGCCATAGGTGAAATGGGTCTTGACTATGACAGACTACAGTTTTGCTCTAAAGAAACACAAAAGAAGTACTTCGAAATGCAGCTGTCTCTGTGCTCAACCCTCAAACTCCCTATGTTCTTACATTGTCGAAATGCAGCTGAAGATTTTGTACGTATACTCAGGGAACATAAGGATAGGTTAACGGCAGGTGTTGTTCATTCTTTTGATGGTAATACCGAAGATGCCTACAGTATGTTACAATTAGGACTTTACATTGGAATCAATGGATGGTGAGCATTGCAAGAAATATCTTTTAATCAATTTTGCATACAAATTTCAAGGAAAATATATGCGTCCATGCAAAGTAATACAATTTTTTCAATCAATGAATTTTTATCAAGTACTTACTCTGTTTCAACTATTTTTCAGCTCTCTTAAGACTGAAGAAAATCTTTTTGTTGTGACGACAATACCATCAGACAGACTTGTTATAGAAACAGATTGTCCATGGTGTGAAGTTAGGCCAACACATGCCTCAGCCAAAGATGTAGTAACACAGTTTCCTTCAGTGAAGAAGGAAAAATGGCAACCTGATCGAATGGTTAAAGGACGAAACGAGCCTTGCAATATTGTGTAAGTAATCTAGATTTATTATTCATCTTTTAGCCATATATTTTATTTTAACATCTTATAAAAATTGGAATCAACAATTTCAGTCAAATATTGGAAATATTAGCAAGTGTAAGAGATGAGGAGGAGGAATATCTTTGTAATCAAATATACAAGAACACGATGAAACTCTTTTTTCCATACGAATTGTAACCTGCATTCACGAAACCAACCATGAAGCAGACATCTATTCTGTACAATGAAAAGTGCATCTTATTGTATACAAATGAAACGTGCATTATCAAAAACTGAATTTACACTGAAAGTGATACGCAACACAAAGTATTGACTTCATAGAAGTGCTTTTGCAATTAGAAGATGATTTGTACATCATCATATGCGATAAGTCGTGCCGACGTGAATTGTAAGCCTCAATATACTTGAAGGATCTCTTTCGATGTAATTTCCTAATATATTCTTGTTATTTGAGTTTTATTGTCATACATCGGTAATCAACACAATTATTATATTATGATTAATATTATTTTTTATTACCAGTAATAATACGTAATTTAATACCACTCTGTAATTTTTAATTTTCCTATCTTGTTAAGTTATTTATTAAGTTTTAATTTTCTAAAAGCACTGAAATAATGAGAAATATTTTACACCTCTTTATACAAAAAAGAATTATTTATTTTACATTTCTTTCAATCCATTTATATAAAGAAAAACATCCATAATACAAAAAAAATTGTCAAAGAGAGTTTCTATCATACATAATTTCTGTAACAGTCATACTAAGATGTCTAAATCAAAAACTGTCTTGCCATTTTGTATCCACCATCATAAAGTTAGTAGTTCAGTAACTAAAATTTTGTTTGCAGATACTATTGCATTATGTATCGAAGATACAAGATACATTCTTTTATAATATCACAGGTAAATGGCCGTTGTAGTCATGACCGTCAAAAATATGCAACAAAAAACTCCTGTTCTAACAAATAAATGCATAGATGTAAAGGAGTTCTGTTGCCATTGGAATTCATAGTTACGATACTCAAGCTTCACTTTATTCCACTTTGGAGAGTGTTTGCACTTTTTCATATACCCAATCATACGTCTGGCTAGCAAAAGTATGTGTCGTGTTGATTGCTTGACTGGCATAATTTTGCAAGCTCTCTGGACTCAATTTGCCACTGAAAAAAATTAAAGAATTTGTTTAGTATTATATTTGCAAGTTGTAAAGTATCGACGTCAATTTTTATATAAGGTGTACTATGTATGTTTTGATGGAAATTCAAAGTGAACTATTTGTAAAAATATATAAATGAATAAACATACGTACTGTTCCTAAGTAATGGAATTATTATTTTAAAAGCATCAAATACGATTCATAACACTTACACAAAGACGTTTGTTTTCAGCCATCTAGTTGCCTTAACAGAGTTTTCAACAGTATGCTCTGCGATCCACGCAGAATAACTTTTTACAATTTCTACTCCTTTTAGTGAATTTTTCTTTACAGAGTCCAGTAAACCAGGGACGTAGTGTTCAACCTAAAATCATACATTTATACACATTTAGATTTAAATACATACAAGTTTTGCGTTCTTTGAAAGCTGTCTCTTAAAACGGACAATAATTTGCATGAATATTTTAAACTTGTTTTCTCTTGAGTGCTTTTATAAGATATTTCCACAACTATTTGTTAATGTTATGTTTACTCTATAAAGAACTTTAATATAATCTTAAATTAAATATTCTTACCGATGCCTGAATTACTGGTACTTTTGCAACCATATAAGTTGAAACGTTGTCATACAGCTTTACAGAGGAATTTTTCACGATAAGATAAAAATCTCCAGCTAATTTAACATAAGGCGTAGAAAAGTCAACAACAGCTTTGTAGAATTCTGGTGAAGTGGACTCTAGGTATTCGAGGCCCTTTGCAGAATACAACTTTGTGGAAACCCAAGTTTTCTGTGCGAAAGCTGTGATTCCACTTTCCCTCATGAATTTTCCTGTACTCGTTGCTGTTGAGTAGAATTGTTGTGTATAAGTAGACATTCTATATTTCCAGCATCAAGTGTTTCATATTTTATAAAAAAAAAAAATACCTTCGAATGATCCATGCTTGTGGGTGTCATATGCAACGATTGCACCAATTACAAGTAGCAGGAAGAAGCATCCAGTCTTCCATGGGAAACCTCCTTTACTGGACTTTTTTGATGACATTTTTTTAATTAGTGCCTGAAACAGAACAGTATAATCATCAATTAAAAGACAAAAATGAAAACTTTGCAACTTATTTTACAATGGACTAAGTTTTTGTCAAATGGAAGAACGTTCTTCATTTCAAATTCGTGTCTCAGAGTTTCACAAATATACAGATTATGGAAATTGGAAAAAAAAACTACTATGACTAGTCATTTTTTCTCTCGGACAAGCGTACCGCATCTATCGCTGCGATAATGAATGCACAGAATAAACGCTAATAATCAGTCGATATTTTTCCGTCAAGCTCCCGAGTGAGCTCGTGACATAACATTTTTTTCATTTGCATGCATCAGCGAGTATGTAAGTAGAAAAATTTCGGAGCACGGTGTCACAGCTAAAGCGGATAAAAATCAATATTCAACCGACAAAATCAATGGGCGTGAAAAAAGAAATGACGTGGAATATGCAGTTTCCACGTCATTTCTCACTTTCCCTTAAAGAGCCCAGTATCAGTACACGAACTTACAATCCCACACTCCGTTGTAAACTTGGAAAAACAAGTTGAAAAATCAAACAAAACCAGTAGAGTAAGTCGCACACACGCAAGACCTCAATAACCGACTCGACGATCCCTTATGCGCGTATAGGTATACTAATATATAAGTAGGCGCCTAATACGGAAGAGAGCAAAGGGCGACGACGCGCGAATCTGTGAAAAATCGATCGCGAAGAGCACAGTAAAGTAAGTACAGCAGCAGACGCACAACGCAAGTGTAGAGAAGAACGAGTCGAGTATATACGAGGAACAAAAAGACTCCCGTACTTAGATGAATATGTATATAACGGAGGAGTATATACGAATATACGATGAGCAGGCAGCAACACAGACAGGCGTGATTCACGTGCGCGCCTTCGCGAATCGCGAGCAAGTGACAGCAGCAGCGGGCCAGCGGCGGCGACGCGACTCGAGAATGAAACTGACGCCATTGCGGCTTACCAACAGCTTACCAACACACACACACACACACACACACACACACACACACACGCGCGTGCGCGTCTAAGTCTAACCACTGGACGACTGGACGCAGACGCAGTGCACGTTTATGTGATGATGTGTATACTCAGACAAGACTGGAGCTGCTTTAGCCACTGGAGAAATAATTTTCACTTTTACCTGCTCCTGCGCTGCTGCGTGGAAAGGAGAGGTATCGCGGCGAAAGTCTCCTCTGTGTTACTTATATCCGGAGCCGGTTGCGATCGAGAGATGTTGTATGTACCTACATACAAAGAAATCCAAAAAAACCGAAAAACGCTCGGGACCAATACCTTTATGCGTACCTACAGGTACCCGACACGTCACCCGGCGCTCCGATCAATAATAATGAGTAAATTTTGGATTACGAGTTACGACTACTTATTTACACACAGAAGCGTCGAAGCAGCCGGTGTATCGTTTTTCCGAGAAGCGTGTCTCTCAGCTCTCCCTCGGCAACTTCAATCCGACGCGCGCTACGACTGGAATTCGAATACTTTATATAGACTTTTCTGCTTTTTTTTACCGGGTCTACTTAGGCGGTTATGTAAGCTATAGTGCAGACTGACAGCGATGCGGATACGCTCGCGGAATTGATTTCATTCATTCGCTTGCTTCGACGGTCTATATAAAAGCCCCTGTTGTACTTACACTTTGTTTTATTTGGTACATAGCGGAGTTGCTCGATAGATAGATATAGGTGTAGAGAGAGAGAGAGAGAGAGAGAGAGAGAGAGAGAGAGAGAGAGAGAGAGAAAGAATGATGTGTGTACAGTGCAGTTAGAAATTAACTCGTCGTAGGCTACTGATTATTATAGCCACTTGCGTGTGCTTTTATTCGCGAGTTATGCGAGTGCATACACGCAATGATAGTGAGTTCTTCTCTGTAATTGTCATTGATAAAATTTAAATAAGCGAATGACCTTTTACTGCGGCGTGTAAATAATTTTATCAACAAATTTTCGAATTCGAATTCTTTGGTGCAGCGCAAGATAAAACTTAATGTACAAAGATCGATATTTTGCTACAGTTTCAGAAAATTATTTACATTTATGCGTGAGCACTAATATTTAATGTTAAATCGATTTATTTATCGTGGTATAATTTCTACAGCTAGAAGTAGGCGCAAGTCTGTTCTCTGTTTAGCTGCATCAGATGCATTCGAAACTTAACTAGGCTCAAGTCTGCCGCGCGTACCACTTTCCCTTTTAACAACGTTTTTTTCTATTACTTATAATTTCATGGAGGAATATTATCGGATTCCTTTCGAGTAATGTGCTTGAAACTAATTTGAAATCCGTTTCGGTAAAAATCTGTTTTTAAATTTAACGTACCCCAAACATTTTATTAATCAAATTATACTTTATTTAACTATAACAATACTCCCGAACCTACTTTTGTATACTATAAAACAAAAACTAAATGAACCGGATGTGTTTTACTTAGCAGCAATTTCGATTATCACTTTTGTAAAATTAAATGTTTTATAATCATTTTTTTTTAAATTCTAAAAATGCGTGAATATAATGATATTATTAGAAATTTTTTGGATTCACGCGTTTGGGAATGTGCTGGGAAGACATTTTTTATAAAATAAACAATAGTTAATATATAATAATTACGTAAATAATAAAAATAACATCGAGAAAAAAATAATAAAAATCAAAAAAGATAAAGATAAATGCTTATACAAGAGACAGCTTTTTATAAAAACAGGTTGCATCGTCTCACAAACCGATAACGATGAAAAAATATTTGAGAAAATAATAAATGTCTGCAGCAGCGCATATGCAGACGTTTACGTTAAACATAAAAAGTTTCTCCATTTAGAATCATTCATTATTTCGCAATTTTCCGATAGAAAATAATTTTGCGTAGGTTTCAAAGTATATACATTATACAGCATAGAAAAGCATATTGAGCTTTTACATTGTAGCTTCGACCTTTTACTCATATCTGTAAGACTATATATATACAGCGGCTGATAATAAAAGCCAACTAATAAAGTTCTACTCTTTTACCGTTCGATCGATCGCCGCAAGTTTGTGCTTGCAACTATTTTACACATAGTTCTGTAAAGCGGTAACTATTTTAAATATTGTATTCTTTATAAGAATATAAAATCCTTGTTGGATTATATGGCTTATGACATACCGATCAATGAAAATTTTCAAATGGATTCAATGAACAAAAATTCGCGTACATTGTGTACCGTATATTAAATTATCATACAATAAACTGACGAAATAAAAACGCGTAAAACTTGTCGGGTGACTATGTTTCTCTCGATATCTCTTTAGAGACAAAAAAGAAAAGTTTTTGCTCGTATGTAAATACGAGTGTGAACCGCACCCGTGGGTATGTAACTACCCGAAGTGGGCGCCTATGCGTGAGCGCGTGAATACTTCAGCCTATGTAGGTATATATATACGCATGTATCTACACGCGCTTTTAAAGGCCGATTATTTTAGTAGGTAAATGGCCAGGAGAAACTTGACGTGAAACGCTGATCTCGATTTTCAGAATTTAAAAGTGCGCGTTGAGAAGATTCTTGGTCTAGTTTTCTTTCGAAAATATCGTAAGGTATTAATAAGTTAACTATCAATTTTTCGATGGTGGCTTAATCGATTTTTTAATATTGATCAGAATATAATTGAACTCACCTCAGATGTATTACTGCAGGAATAAAGGTACTTGTCATCTTTGCCCTTGCCCTTCTTGGACTTTTCTTGTGATAATTGAAAAGCAGAGAGAACGTCCGTTAAAAGCTTAGAATTAATGGATGGTTGCAGTGAGTCCCATTTGGAATCTGTTCAAATATGAAAAGTAGGTCATGTACAATTATAGTAGAAATTAAAACAATAATACCAAAGACAAAAATATATCAATTTACCAATATGTGTCAAAAGTATGCTAGATATATATAAATTCTTCATATAAAGTGATTTCCAGACGCCAAAACAGCGGTCATCAGCAGTGAGACAACCAGAGAGTGCACTCACAACCTCATTTTTATAATTTTCTGGCGTTTTCGAGGTCACTTTGGGAAGTAAAGTTTCAAAAAGTTTTCGGTAATTGACACTCTTGTTTTGAAACAGTATAGTCTGAAAGGAACAATAAATAATTTAGTGCTCATTCGGTTTACCGTCTAGATTAAATCGCGCTATTGTTCAGAATTTCATGTGCATACCCTCAGTTTTTGTAAATGTGGAATTCCTTCGTCGATTACCGCCTGGGAAATGTTCAATTTCCCGGAGAAAAAGTCTTCAAAAATACTTAGGTACAAATCAGACTGCAGAGTTTCTTCATCACTGTGCCATTTGAGTAAATCGCTCAGTATTTTCATGACATAACTAACATAACTCTTTGCTTCGAGCATTGGAGCCAAAACTTCATGCCACACCTTCAAGCCAACAGACAAATTTTCTCTTCCACCTTGGTTAAAGGACCACAACAGAGATAAGCCAACAGGCTTTCTGTTCTGATAAGAGTTTCTCATGCTAGTAAGCTTGGCTATACTACTAGAGCTAAGTTTGGGATCGTACTTAGCCATCAGCTGTACAAATATTTTATATCCCACAACAGGTACACCTTTTGACATCTCCATTGCCATGGCTGTGAGTATAAATTCGTAGAAAAGGCGAGCATTTGTAGCACTAGCACTCTCAATTGCTTTTTCCAAAACAACCCGCAAACTCTTTGGTACAACATTCAGAGGATAACCATCAGGTCTGTTAGAAAAAATAGGATCATCCTTTTCTACAGGAATCTTTGAGTTTAGAAAAGCTACAAGAGTTTTGAGCCACACCAGAGGCGCATCTGGGAAGTGGGCTTGATTATTTGCTAACAAATTTTGTACTTCTGCTACATTAATCTGCAAAAGAAAAGTTATTCTTGAGAAAAGACAAAAATGAATTACACATTTAAAATAATTTAAACAATCTAAGTTCCTACCAAATTGAGAGCTTCTTCAATTGACTTTGGTAGTTTTTCTTTAGGTGGCTCATCTTTTTTCTTTTCAATTTGTTGCTGCTTCTGCTGCTTTTTTTTTTCTTCATTTTCCTTGGTTTTGTTGTCCTTCTCCTTCACAGGCTTTTTGTTCTCTTTATTGCCACCCAAGTTGTCGTACAAAGTCTTAACTTGATCTAAAGGTACTGTAAAATATGAATATATTCGATAAGTATAAACAAGTTCATTTTGGCTATAGTATCTAATCATTGAATAACAAAAGAATGTTCATGTTAAAGAGACATTTAATTCCAGTAGCTTTGAGATAAGCCCAGATTAGAAAGTTTCACACTTCACAAAACCCAATCATGAATTCGTTCAATTTTATCCATCCAGAAATTATAGAATCATTAAAATATGCTGTGGATAGCTGGATTACATCTACATCTTTGTTATTACATTGACAAAATCGTGAATTATCAAAAAACATTGCGTAAATTTTCTGCAATATTGATACTTTGGATGCATTCATTCACTGCAATCAAAACTGACTTACAGCAATCATAAACACGACAATAATTAAACAAGTGGCCATAAATTGCAATATTGGCTTCAGCTACGTGTTAACGCGTTTGTTTTAAACGACAATATGCAAATTTGAACATCGCGACGACTATGTCGAACAAAAACTTGTGCGACCACTGTCTGCTGATTTCATGACATAAAAACATTTGAAAAATTGACGAGGACGCCGGCTAAACGTCCTTTAACCTACGTCGATCTCAAAAAGTAATTTTAACGTGAAATAACTTACGAAAATCCTCGACTTTCGGTGCATTCTCGATAAACTTCTTCTTCTCAGCTTTGCTGAGCTTGCCGTTCTTCGCTGCAGCGGTCTTGTCCTTCTTGTTCTTGGTGACGACTTCCCAGCCTCCGGCGTACATGGCGAAAGGCAGTCTTTGTTTGCAAAAGCCGAAGAAAAAGGAAGGCAACCTTCGAGGGTTTGTATTTTCAATTAAAAATTAAAGAAAATATTGGAGCGCGACCCGTATAGGTACAGGTTATGCAGACGCTCACAGCTGAGTGCGCTGTCCACCCGAAGTTTACGTGGCGAATCGTCTGGTTACTTACTTTTTCGAAGCGAAAGCATCGAAAGATTGTGCCACGTGTAGGACGCGAATTCCCTAGGATTCGGAATAATACAATTTTTTGTTTGATTAATATATGTCATGTAGCTTTGCTTGTGATAGTTTGGCTTTAGGAAAACAATATTAGAGTTGTTTTCAATATATTTACTACGTTCAAGACGCTCGTGGTGTACAGCAGAAGGCGCGACATAGATTACTTACTTTTATAGTGATTATCAGTTTTTGCGATTGGTCACACTTTTTGCGCTAAAATTTGAATATTTGAAATAGGGAGCTACGGTGGCTCAGGCGGTCGAGTGTTGGACTCGCAACTCGAAGGTCTCGGGTTCGAGCCCACCTCCCGCCGAAAAAGCCAGGCACCACTGAAAATCTAATTTTCATGTGCCTATTCCAACCGTATGCTTGGTGGTTCGGATCCCACTTAAAGCTGTAGGTCCATTTAGTCGGGGTGGTGGCGTCCTCTGACTATCTGTAGGTTTCCGCCAAAAAATAAAAATCACAAAAAATCAAACATGTAAGGTGGCGCATCGGGTCTCAGCCTAGAGCAAGAGACCCACTGCCAATAAAATAGAAAGAAAGAAAGAAAGAATATTTGAAATTAAAAAACTATGAAATATTAAATAATATGAACATTGATTTAAGGAGGTTCACCACCGACAGTCCCTGCCAAAAGTTCGGCTCGCTGCTGCTACCGGCCGCACGCACACATCGTTAGGCGCGCCGCGTCGGTGAGCGAGACAATACTCATCAGTACTCGCACGTACACACCGGCGGCGCTAGTATGCGTGCGCGCGCGGCTGACGACGCAGCCTACTTTAGATTACAATAACTCGGGAACTTATAGACGTCAGATCATTGCTCACGAGGTCTCAAAAGATTCGTAATATCGCCCTTAACCTTACTTTAGTTTTTCAACAAGATCGGAAGAAGCGTTCGGCTACAATCAACGAAAATGTACGTTTCTCGCGGGCCCAGCATATAGGGATCGCGTGTTAAACGCCCGAAGTTTGAGGCCTCATATCTCAGCTTCTAGACGTCAGATCGATCTGAAATTTTAGGCGTGTATGGACAAAACCATTACGAAGCAGTGTGCAAAGTTTCATTAATTTCCTAAGAAAATGATTTTAGTGGTGAACTTCCTTAATTTATATGCGTGCTATATCCATGATTTATTATTGTCATTATTGATTAAAAAATATAATAACGATTCAGAACAAGTGATGCAGATGCGATTTAGCTCTATTATAATTACAATATTCTGTTAAGACTGCGGTGCAAACATAGTATAGGTATTATAGATAATTACAATATTTTCGCCCGAATCGAGGCCCGAATTTATGGAATCGGAACAGCCCTATCCTCGTAAAGTTCTAAATCTTTAACGGCATACGGTGGATTGTTATCTTCCGAGACCCAAATAGCACCGTTTTCTCCTTTTTCGATCATTTCTGCTATAGCCAAACCGACAGTTTTTGGTCTAAAAAGCGAATGCAATAATGTGATGCATAAATATTAATAAGTTTCCATATAAAAAGCAAACTATATCTTAACTTACGATTGTGAGGGATTATCAATCAAACAATCAAAGCACTTGAATGATGGCCAACAAAATCAAGAGGCTTAGCACTGTCTGTTCTAATCAAGGATGTACTTGTCAGTCCTGGACACATCGTCATCGCACGAACTCCAGTTTTTGCATAATGAGACTGTAAATGCGTCAGAATCTCAAATCAATATTTCTTTTTAATGTGAATTTGCCTAGCAGAAGTGTATTTAAACAAATTTTTTACCTGCAAGGAACTTGTGAAAGCGATAACAGCATGCTTAGTTGCCCCATATACGGGAAAATCGCCGTGAAACATCAATCCGGCAATAGAACTTACATTTATAACTGTTCCACCTGTGCCGCCCCGATGGATTCCCATTTTATCGATAGCCGTTAGAGTGCAGAAAACTAAACCTTTCTACATATTCCAGTGTATAAACAATTAATTTGATTAGTAATTATTTTTACATTAATATAATTCTACATCGCATAAGTTTAGTTATGAGTAAGTATGCTTACAAAATTAACATCGATTTCCAATTCTATATCTGCATCGCATAAAATTCCCGCGAGGTTGATTAGAATATCGACCGATTTGTGAGATTTCAAAACTTTGTCGTATTTTTCTAAAATTTTTGCGATGAAAATCATTATACATTTTTTAAACAATCATATTCAGATAAGGGCATGGAATTGTACCTTCAAACTGTTTTCGATTCCTCACGTCGCTGGCATAAAAGCCGACTCGACCTTCTCCAAATTCTTGCTCAAACTTTTTTAATTGAAGTTCAGCGTAGCTGTCTTTTTCTTCTGTATCAAAGAGAGCCACGTACTAAAAATATGGTTGGTATATTATACAATATATTTTATTATACTTGAAGAAAATGACAAGTCTATACATATACGCACTCTAGCTTCGCGTTTTAATAAAACTTGTGTCGTCGCCGTCGCTACTCCTCCAAGTCCTCCAGTAATTATAATGATTTTGTTTTTAATATCCATATTTTAAGTTTTGATTTCTTGATTGTAAATATAATACATGCAAGAAATAAGGTTCATATGACGATATTTTCTACAGCATCTAGAAAAAACTTATTGATATATTTTATTGAAATAATATATATATATATAAACATATCGTACATTTTTTAATATTAATCTACACAATTATACCAAAGCTCATTTATTACCTTTATATACTGGCGATGTAAAAGTATTATTAATGATAAATCTTCACTAATTGAAAAAATGGATTACATAATACCACTGTCAATAGAAATAGCATATATCTAATTATATAGTGGCGTGATCTAACTCCGCACTTATGTCACGCCTCTATCAGTGACCTAAGTAGTTCCTTTATTGCACCGTGCTTATATTTATAATAGAACCATCACCAACTTTAAGATGCAGTAAAAGGACTGCTTATGTCGAGTCAAGGATAGGCTTTATATGGCGGACTTTTAGGGCAAACAGATATGCTTTAATATAATAGTATGAGATACTTGTAACTTAAGTACGCGTACTTATAAGGTAAATTTAATGCTGTTTCGTTTGGGCGCTAACTACGCGCCGTGTAATAAAAAGTGTCACTGATATAGTATAGGTATCGTAATGTATACTATTACGATAATGCTAACTTAATATGCCACAACTTTGGTCAAAACAAAAGTAAAACTCACTAGTACTTACCGACTTAGGTAATGCGATGCTGTATAGCTCGATGAATTTTTTTCTAATTACTGTCAACTTCGGCGCTGATAAGATAATTTTTTATACATTCGGTGTTATCGTGTTGTAATGCTAATAAAAAGTTATGCGAACCGAACGTGCATTGAAGACAGCGTGCAATTCGAGGCAGTTCGTATGCTTGATATCAATATAACCGAATATCGCTGATAATGTATTGTACGTGCTGAATAATAAAGACAGTTATTAGATGATAAAAATGAGAGTTAAAAATAAAAGCTTTATTTTTCAAAAAGAAACTTTAAATTTTGACTTGTAGACAAAGGATGTTGATAAAACTGTATCTATTGCCATATCGTACGGGTTGCAATAGTTAAAATCTCACAATACATGTGAGATATTTGAAGCACTTTGAAGAACACAAAGAATTAAAGTAAGTCGACTATTATTAAAAAATATAATGCATTGGTATTATGATTTGAATGTTTATTTATCAAAAACGGAATAACGGTATTAGAGTCATAAATTTCGCGGCGGCAAAAGATCTTATAGTAAATAGTACGTGCTTTAAGCACAAGGATATACATAAAGTAACGTGGACATCGCCGGACGGAGCCACGAACAATCAAATCGATCACTTTCTTATCGATAAGAGGCGCCACACGAGCGTACTTGACGTAAGAACCTATAGGGGGGGCGGATTGCGACTCGGATCATTTTCTAGTAGTGGCCAAAGTAAGAGCCAAATTAGTAGCTGGGCAAAATAGCAAACGGGCGAACAAAGTAGAAACGTTCGATATTGAAAAGCTACGGAACGGGATAGAACGAATTAAGTATCAAGTAGAAATAAGAAATCGGTTTCAGGTACTCGAAGAAACGGATGCACCGACGGAGGTAGATGACGACCCGAAAAGTCTTTGGGGGGATATCGAAAAAACGATAAAGAGGCCGCGAATAAAGTGCTAGGTAGAAAGAAAAAGCCAAAGAGCAAACCATGGTTTGACGAAGAGTGCGAACTCTGGTTTGAAAGGCGCAAAAAGGCCAAATTAGACAGCGTACACAATGGAGGCGATAGGGCCGTAGAAGAGTACCACAAAATAAGAAGGCAAGTGGGGGCGATTTACAGGAACAAAAAACGCGAGTATCAAGAGAATCAGTTTAGAAAAATAGAAACTAATAGTAAGGGAAATAACCCGCGCAAGATGTACAAAGGAATTAACGCTATTATTAGGAAGGGTTTCCAGAGTAGATCACAATTAATGAAAGATGAGGGCGGGAATCTCGTCACAAGCGAAGGTGAACTGCTAAAGCTGTGGAAGGGCTATTTTGATAAGCTGCTAAATGTATATGAGAACTGCGAGGAAACGGGAGACGAAATTCACACTGCTGAACTCCATATGGAAGAACCGACCTACAAAGAAGTCGAAGCCGCGATCAAAAAACTAAAAAACAATAAGGCCGCGGGAAACGATTCTATACCAGCTGAACTACTTAAAAAAACTGGAAAGAATCCATCATCATACCGATTTTTAAAAAGGGAGATAAGACAGACTGCAATAACTATCGGGGAATCTCACTTTTAGCTACCTGCTACAAAGTTCTGTCAAACGTAATACAGGCCAGACTCACACCCTTCGCGGAAGATATAATAGGAGATTATCAGTGTGGATTCCGGCGTAACAGGTCGACGAGCGATCAAATGTTTACTATAAGACAACTGTTAAAGAAAAAATGGGAATATTGCAAAACAATACACCAGTTATTCATAGATTTTAAAAAAGCGTATGATTCTATCAAGCGAAGCAAAATGTATCAAATCCTTGTGCTCCTCGGCGTGCCAAAAAAACTTGTGAAATTAATACAAATATGTCTGAACGGAACCACGGGAAAAGTACGAGTAGGCGGTAATGTATCTGAATCCTTCATGATACACGGCGGTTTGAAACAAGGTGACGGGCTCTCCACGGTACTCTTTAACTTAACGCTAGAGTATGTTGTTAGACAAATGCAGACTAGCGGGCTGGGCGCAACACTCAACGGAAAAACGCAGATTCTAGGATATGCAGATGATTTGGACATAGTGGGGGATAATGGCGAAACGGTAGCGAGAAACGCGGAAATACTCATAAATGCGGCCGAGGAAACGGGGTTAGAGGTGAGGTAGCGAGAAACGCAATATATGATTATGGATAAACTGGGCATTTGCGAAGGAGAGGGGGATCTTAGAGTCGGAAATTTTACTTTCGAAAAGGTTAGCGAATTCAGATATTTAGGCACAACTATAAATGATCGAAACGAAATCAAAGCCGAGATTAATAAGAGACTACATTCGGGTAATGCCTGCTTCTACGCCGTGAACAAACTACTAAAATCAAAACTGCTGTCTAAAAATGTAAAAATTAGGATATATAGGACTATAATAATGCCGGTAATCTTGTACGGATGCGAAACTTGGGCGCTCACTAAAGCAGAGGAAAACCGTTTTAGGGTGTTTGAAAATAAAGTTCTGCGAAAAATATACGGGCCAAAGAAAGATGAGGAAACCGGGGAGTGGAGGAAACTGCACAACGACGAGCTACATAACTTATACGCGTCACCGAATATAAACAGAATAATTAAATCGCGAAGACTAAGATGGGCAGGGCACGTTGCAAGAATGGGAAATGATCGCACGGCAGCGCGTATAATGAAAGGAAAGCCAAATACGTCGCGACCTCTAGATAGACCTAGACGCAGATGGGAGGACAATGTAAAAGCGGACTTAACTGAAATCGGGCAGGACGGCGCGAAATGGATAGGGTTAGCACAAAATAGGGATACGTGGAAGGCTTGCGTAGATGAGGCAATGAACTTTCGAGTTCGAAATGCCACTTAAAAAAAAAAAAATGTAGATTTATATAGTCAGATCTGGTATATGTTATACTGTATATGACTTAAAGGTAACTTTGATGATAAAAACTAAATGTAGGTATACACTTAGAATTATTTTTATACACATCATTATATTAAAAATTAAAGAAAGTAGGTGAGAGTGGCATTGGTATTTAGCTATTTTTGGTAACTTTTTATTTGAGCAATAAAAATGTATAAAATCATAATTTATCAACCGGTTTTCTTAGATCATTTCCTATACAGTAGATACATTAGCGCAAGTCTAGTTAAAAATTATGATAATGAGGTATCTGAAAAAATGTATAAAACGTGCATTTATTGTATTATAGAAGATGTTGAAAAAGTTGCCATTCTCGCATACTTACCATATCAGGAATACAAAATTAAGAATATTGCATAATACTGAATTTTCATTATATAATTTATATTATTAAAATTTTCAATACCCTCGCCTCAATTTCCCACTGAACAACTCACAAGAACTCTTAAAATTAGCTTATTTTAGCTTTTTATTTTGCACATTACACTATCTAGGCCACGTTATTTACAGGTACTTGATCCATCGGTTTGGATACGTCTTTTAATTTACAAACACCCGAATAGTGATCTTCGATTTCCTTGAGCGATCTACCCTCAGTCTCGGGTAGTATGAAGTATAGCACGATCAGACCCATAACATTAACTATCGCGAAGAAGAGAAACGTTCCAGCCACGGTCATATCCCGAATCATGTACAAAAATACTTTGCTAGCTATAGCTGAGTAAATGTTGCACGTAGAACTGACTAATCCGTTTGCGACGCTTCGAACATCCGTAGGAAATACTTCCCCAGATATTATCCACGGAATGCCTTTGATTCCCAGTGTCGAAGCGAATACAGATATGAGAATCATAGCTGTAGGTATCCACGTGAAGTCCTTAACATCGATTTCCCAATGATCACGAACGTAACTGTAAATCGCTACGATTAGCAGCGAAGCTCCAGTAATGGCTAGAGATAGAAAAATGAGTTTTCTCTTTCCGGTATAGCGAATGAGAAGAATGAGAAGCAATGACGCGACGACTTTGAGCAGTCCCATAATCATGGTCGCGGTGTACTCGTTGATCGGCGAGTTAAATTTTTCAAACAGAAAAATAGCGAAGATCAGAAGAGGAGTGCTACCGTTGAAGCAGCTCACGAAAAATGCATAAGACACCATGCAAAACGGCAGTAGGACCGCTTTTCTGAGATACGGTTTGATGCTTTTCCTCAGAGATTGAATGCGAGAAGCCTGACGATCGATGATGACCTCGTTAACAGGTCTCAACGTTGTTGGTGTGTGAAACACCGTTTGGTATTCTTCCCTCACGTCACTAGTTGTGGTCCAACCGCGTAACCAGCACAAAGCTTGTTCAGCGTCGTGAAAGCGGTTCTTAGCTGAAATAGAAAATAAAATATGAATATAAAAACCACAATTAACTTCAGAGTGCGATACAGCAATTCTTACTGATGAGCCAATATGGGCTTTCGGGCATCATGGTCATCAGCAGTAGACAAGCGATCGGTACAGCGAGATTCACGAGAACGAGGGTTCGCCAGTAAAGGTAGCCACCAATGAGAAATTGCAAAAATATGCCGAACATTATGCTCATGGATACAGTGGCGGATAATGATCCGCGTAAGGTTGGTTCACTGATTTCCGCCACATAGGTCTGAATAGGCGCCTCTGACAGACCACCTGACAGTCCAGTCAGCGTCAGCGCAGCGAAGAGCATCCCCGCATTCGTGGAGTAGTGGAGAATCAACCAAGATATTATGTAGGGTATGGTCAAGAGAATTATCATAGTTTTTCGACCAAGCCACTGAGCCAGCATGCCGCTTGCGACGGCACCAACGGTTATGAGGATGTAGTTCATGCTGCCTGGAAATTTATATTTATGTAGCCAGTTTTTTGGGAGTAATCATTGTGTAGACGACTTTGTTGCATAATAGTTTGTTTATAAACAATGATAAGAAGATGCGGCAAGGACAGTTTTAAAGGAAAATTTTTTTCAACTAATCTATAAAATTGGAAATATAATATAAAAATATAATATTGTTATTGTAATTATCGCACAACATTAATCGCTTTTAAATATGAGTACTTTTCCGAATCACATGTTTGATGAGAGCGTCGTATGTACACGTGCACGACAGACTTCATGTATTTATGAATGATGATTCCGAATTTGAAAATTATACGTAATTCATTAAATAGATTATAAAATACGTAACGAATCGCAAGTCAGTGGTATAAATTCTTTGGTTGACGTATTCTTTATCGAATAACTATTTGATCCGAGATTATAATACATTAGTTATTTATTTTATCATGTATTTAGTACTACTATATTTAAGACAAAATAATGTTAGTTTTTAATGTTAATTTTATAATATTTACATAAATATTATAAAATTAACATTTTTGAATTGAAATTTTTTTATTAATACTTATATCGACATACCAATCCATGTTAATTCTTCAAGACTGACAATGATTTCTGCATTTTTTTTATACAACTGAGGAATCAAAATTGTGGAAAATCCAATGCTCATACCAATTGACAGAGTTAATAGACTTGATGATAGTGTAGCACAATATTGGGATAAGGCTCTTTTTAAGTTTGATTTTGGGATTTCTTCGTGGAATTGGTTGTCTTCCAGACTAATTTCATTTTGTCTGAAATATTGAATTAAGTACATTATACAGAGAAACGTGAACTTTCAAAATTCAAATATTAATCAATTATTATATATAATTATTTTTATCATCTATAATCAAGTTTATCAAATAGAGGAATTTGTTAATTTGTTCAAGTTATAAATGTCATTTGTGAATATGTTATTAAACTAAAGCCATTTGTGAAAATCACATTATCAACGTACGACATATCATTATTAGCCGACATAAAATACCAGAATAAAAGAAATCAATTTTTTCATGTTAAAAATTGTATTAATTTTATAAAATACGTTATATATTTCTTTGTCAAAAAATCGGTTGCAGAAATATTTTACTAAAAAGCATAAGTTACGCGCCAGCGTTTAAAAAATCAAACGTATGTTTATACTCACCTATTTGAGGCTGTGCTAGATGAACTAGGTTCCATTTTAGCCTACGTTAAAAATACTTCGTTGCGCAATAATTTAACAACAATTACTCAAAGTGAGAAAAGTGTACGAAATATAAATGATTCCTTACGGATTTTCACCATTCTTCGAAATACGAAAGTACTATCTCAGGCAATCTTTTTTTCTTTTCATGTTGTCAAAAGAAAACTTCGTTATCCGCAGTCGACAGCGCTGCAGAGACTAATACTGATCTTTTTAAAGAGCTATATAATATATACTGCGGTAGTGTAATATAAGATACAATTTGTTTTCTACCTTTTGCAGCTGCTGGCTTTGAGAAAGTAAGTATCATGTGTGCTTCGTGTTTGGACGATAAAAAGATGGCGACTAAATTGAGTATAATGAGCATTTAATAGATGTATATAATTAAAAAGCTGATTTAATATGCACACAAAAAAGATAAGAGAGCTAGCAATTGCAAGATTGTTTCTCAATACATGATTGTCTATATGTGTATGTTATGCACACGCACACATGCAAAGAATTTAAAAATAAACTTTGCAAACAAGTTCATCAATAAGATATTTGCAGATGGCGCTAATCATATGCGATGTAGGTAGAAATCATATGAATATTTGAATATTTTGAAAGCATCTGAGTGTAATTTTTTATACTGTTATTTATTTAAAATTCTTAAGCTATATTTTTAGGTATAAGTTTATTTAATTCTGAGTGTTTCTATCTGTAATGTATACTATTTTTGGCAGTTTTTTCTCATGCAATACGATTGAAGCAGAAATGCGTATAATAACTAATGTAATTTAGAAGAATTTGAAATCTGACTAAAATTAAAAAAAAACAAAAACATATCATTGAAAAATGTTGAGGGTGTAAAAGAAAATTATTTCTATTGTTAATACAATTAAAAAATTAGGTATATATTTTTTAATACGAATTAAACACACGATGGATACAAGTTCATTAATTCCAACAGTATTATCATTCGAGTGAATTTCAAATGTACATTGTTATAAATCAACACCGATAGATGTCTCATTGAGCAAGTTACTGGCGATATTTTGGTACACATATTACGTGCAACAGTCTTGTGAAAAACTTATAATAATGTACTATAAATCTCTACGAATTATTTACAGCATTTTAATTTGGAGTTTAAGTAAGTAAATCACAGTAACATCCGTTCGCTACGTGGTATTGATACCTTATTAACTATGGCTTTGATACAGCACTTTAAGATTTTAAGATACATATAGCATTGATTTATTGCCATCTGAATCTAAATATTTTTCAAATATTTTATATTCATAACATAACAATGTTCAAAGAACTTATTATATGAAATAACGGAAGTGTATCCTAGCGTTGATATATTTACAAATACCAAACAATAAATTGATTATTTTAAATTAACATAATACATTGTGTTATATATGACTTTCGTAATATTGTACAATATCACACTGGTATATAAATCTAGTTATATACAGTCAGGATAATACAAAACTAACTAGTTAATCGCACGACATCATGGATTTATCTGCTCCCACATCATTAGTAAGTAGGTTCAGTCTTCTTTTTGTTTCGGATCCAAAGTGTTTCACAGAATGAGATCTTCTAACCTGTTGATTACACCTCTATATGGATCTGAATATTGCATTCAGTCGGATATTTTTGTAAAACTTATTGGCAAGTTAAAAAGACTAGGATTCTATCACTGTTTATGAAGAGTATGATAGTCATCTGTCATGGTTTCAAGTACATTTCCTTAAACCTGTAAAAAATATATGATATTAAATGAAGATAGTCAAAGTAAAGTATTGAATATTTATCATGCATCATAAATAAAGTTACTATTAAAATTTTGAAGACTTTCGTTATTCTGAAATAAATGTATAACAAGCATATTTTTTCTTCATTTTCTCGTATAGCGATATAACAATCATAAGATTAAAGTATAGTATCGATTTATAAACATCGCGTTGCACGATATAACGTAATTAAGGCTTGCACATAATATTTGAGTTTAGTTCATTATTCAGTTCTAATACTTATTTGAATGAAAAAAGAAATATATACAATATCCTTTTAATATATTGTGAATTTTTTAATAACTGGCACACGGTCTTTTTTTTATTTACAAAAATATACATATACTGTGTTATACCAAACGCGTAAAGAAGGGATTTTCCGGACCGAATGTGTGAACGATTAGTGGTGCAAACTACACGAGATGAAAAACCTACTTAGCCTTTTGTTCACTCCGCATTTTCTGTGACGCATGCACGTATTTTCGCATTTTTTAAATTTCATGTGAGTTTACTAATCCCGCTAATTAAGTGATAACAAAATGTGAAATACTGGAAAATTAGTATTCTGTGTATAAAGAGACATTAAAAAAAAATCTCGCGTCAATTTTCGAAAATCTAAATAGTACTCCGACTTTATTATTAATCCGATGTAGGTGCGGTATTATAATAAGCATGCGTATAAAATTTGTCTTACCTTTAAGAGAAAAGGAACTTTTTTAACCACGATGGCCACCGCTACGGCCGCCACCTCGCCCACCTCCGCTACTGCGGCCACCATGACTGCCGGAACCATGGCTACTGGAACCATGGCTACTGCTACTACTGATACTACTGATACTACCACTACGACCATGCGAACGTCCGTATGAGCTACCACTATGCATCCAATAATAATTATTCGAGTAACCCGTATGACCACTACCGTAGCTTGAACTCGAACCCGAATGTTGATGATCAGATAACGAACTGAAGATTATACATATTATAAATAGTATAATGATAATAGCTATAGTGACATTGAGACAAGTCTGAAAAAAATATATCGTATAAACGATGACCTTTTTTGTATTATTCGTCCAATTGGACAGATTAACGAGACAAATTTTTTACCTTTTCTTCTTTTTCGCGGTCATATTGCAGACTGCTGAATGACGGCGCTCGTGTTAGTTGATTAATGCTAGCACCGGTGTAATTCCCATATAAGTTATTCTGTCTTGCTTCGCTCATTTGAGTACATTCTGTGGCTTGTGGCTCCAAGGGTTTCCCTTGCTCGACATCTGTGGAGTTCAATTCCGCTGGCTTTTTGAGAATACTTAAAGCAACCATGCTACGCTTGGCCGCGACCAGACGCTATGAAAGTCGCGAGCCGACTGAGCGTCGCCAGCCTCATTCGATGTTATTTAGCCCGCACCCGAGTGGGGAATTCCCACGTATTCTCCGTTTGCGTATAGATGCAGTATACATGCGTATACACGCGCGTATTTCTGAACTGCTCTTTTACGTCAAGGGGCACTTCAAGAGTTCAAATGCTCAATTTACAAAACAACAATGTGTATATAGGTTTATATAAACTATATAAATAGGCCAAGCGGGAAAGTTTATCGCCTTCAGAAGATCTTGATGTCTTCCTTATGTGATAAGGAATAATCGATTATAAAAATAGTGTGATTATGATTGCACTTTTACAGAAGTTTATTTTCAAGCATAACATAATATTGAGTGCGTTAATTTTAATTCTAAAAAGCGAAGTATGCATGAGCCCTTGACCGATTAAATTGTTATAAAAATTTATATTTATAATTTTCGACATTGTGTGATATATATCATGGAAGGAACGAAAATAACTTTTTATGTACACAAAATCTCGTGTTGCCTATATTTATAGCGAATGGGAAAATACGAAGGCATACGCAAGGCTTGACTCGACGCAATAGGCGCGTGGTGCTTCAAGAGGTGTAGTCTCTGACGATGACGTCATAGAACTTTATTACTATACAGAAAGATTTCGAAGATCAATATCTTCAATTTCGACTTTTACATGATGAAGAATTTCGTTTTCATTTTGAATATACATACCCATATGTAGCAACTAATTTTTTTTGCTTCCTTCTAAAATTGTTGAATTGTTGGCCTCATCTAGAAAGGGTTAGAAATCTATTCGGAGGTTTGTGGAGTTAAAATCACATGTTTTTAGAAAATGCCCGTACGGATGTGTGTATGTGTGTGAGTGTGAGTGTATACTGCAATATTTTTGAATTCAAGCTGTAAATGCGTCAATAAAATTTAAAATGTATTTTTTTATTTGAAAAAAAGTTATTTTTAATTTTGCCAGCTTTAATGTCCGTTTTTTGAATTTTTAAAAACTCGTTTTTGCGTTTTTGTATATTATCTCATTGTTACAAACAATTAAGCTATAACGCATTTGAAATTTACGAAAAAAGTTTCGCCCACACGCCCGTGCTCGATGTACTCCTTTTATATATTTTGGTCACCCCAGCTAGCCCTATAACTGACACCCTTAGATTTCTAACGAAGACTAGCACAACTTGATTTTTTTGCCTTTTTCATTAGAAAAAATGACTTTACTAAAAAAATAAGAGCAACTAATTCAAGTTGTGCTAGTCTTTGTTAGAAATCTGAGTTGTGCTAGTTTTTGTACGGAGCGACGATATAATAGTAGAAAAAGATTATTAGGGCTGCAAATATTTGAGTAAATTTATATTTATATATTACTTTATATTTCGTTTAGTTATGCTTACAGACTAACTTCCATATAGGCATAACATTAACATTTTTATATATAGTTATTTTAAGATGTTTATTGAAAAACAAAATAAGAATTGCATGCAAAACTTTTTAATAAAATTAACACATAAATTTGTTTTTTTAGTGATTTTTTTTATTCTATTCTTAATCATACTCAACTCACTCTTTACAAGTCGATAATAAAAAAAGTCGCAAAATGTAAATCCTCGTTGTTGTAGAATGTATGTCGAATTCATTGACAAACTCATCGTTGATTAATGTCGTTGAAGCTACTAAAGAAAGCAGAAACATCCTTGATTTCAGTTACTCTTCTCTCTTCCTTCATGATGACTGATATAATATATGGGTATACGTTGATTGTATACAACATTTTTATACGTTTTTTACAAAAAATAATTTAGAGTGAGTTGTATAAGGTTAAAATAAGATTCCACAAATTATAAGTGAAAATATTTGTGAATCTGTTATAAATTTCAATCACATAAAAGCGAATTATACAAGCCAAAGAATGTATAATTTTTGCGAATAAAATAAATAACAAACACGTTCGAATATTATAGTGCAACATCCAAAACTTATCAATTATTAACTAGTAATATTTATAAATTCGATAGTTAAATTCAATAGTAACCTATTCATAATGGTTTACGATTTAATTTGTAAATATGTATCCTACTCTAAAAAAGAGAGGAATCATCATTCTATTCGTTCTCTGATTGGTCGTCGATTGGCCAATAAGATTACGAGATAGATGGCGAGACGCGCGTGATAGTTTGTTTCTAACCTATAAAAATGTTAAAGCAGAGCGCGCGGAGCCCGCATTGATCTTGCTAGTACTAAAAAAATGGAAGTATGAATCAAGAATGGGCCTGTCAGCCCCAACAGATGCGCTGTGGACATGTGCGCTTATAAAACCACAAAATCTAAACTATAGAGTATAAACATAAAGTTTTAATTCCACAGAGCAAAGTACATAGTTGAGGAACCTAATTATTTTTACAAATAAATAATATTTATAAATAAATATGGATTTTCATTAGTTTTTATATTAATTATTATTACATAATTATAAGTTTCGAAATTTTACGACCAATCGGCTAACGATCATAGATTTAACTTGACAAAATAGGAAAACCATATCGTTTTGGCACTGGTATGATTTGCGAATTTTTGGTTATTCTACCACAAGGAATATACATGATAACAGTTAAAGTGATTCCTAAATATTATTTGAACACATTTTTAATATACTAATAAAGTTATACAGTTATAAAGTGACAATTTAAACAATGTAAACGCATTCTACAAAAATGTAATATAAAAGTACAAATATTTTTCACTCACGGAAAATGCTAAATATAGCGTAGGTAATTCCGTAATGGTTTTCTACTGTTTTCTTATATACTCAGAATAAAATTATGTAAAAAGAGAAGACCTTACAGCAAAACGGTAATCTCTTAAATTGTTATACGCACTGATACTAATCGACTGAGGTCAATCTTAAAGCTGTCGCCTTGACATTATTCGTATTATAGCTTCGTTTTATGTGCTTACGATGTCCAAACACTGACGAAACAGAGATTGCCTAGATCACCTACGTTTATTAAAATTAGCAAATTTAGATCTATTAATTAGTGCTAACAAAAACTTTTAAATACTTCAATATGAGCTAACACTTAGAATATAAAACTATACGATTAATTTCCTCGTGTTAATAAAATTTGAAATCATGATCACTAACAAATTTAATATATTTCTAAAGCAAATTGTTTAATTTCCTGCTTTTTAGCTACTTTCTGTTCAAATTAATATGTAAATATATTGGTGCGATACCTGATTTAACATGAACATTAAAAAAGGACCACAGGTGATCTTGACCATATTGTTATTGTATGGTAAAAAATCGGTTATACGGGCAGTGTTTTTTTGATTGTTTTGTACGTGTATTTATTGGTTATCAGGCTTACTAAGCTATAGTAATACTTCTAAGAACTTTCAAGAGCTCATTCGTATTACTTTACATCGATACTATGATTGTTTGCATAATATAGAAAAAGTGGAAAGTCAGACAAGATGAATAAAGCAAAATTTAGAATTTTCGCAAAACATGCATTCTTATAAGTCAACCGTTTGTTGTTAACTACAGTGTCACAACGAGAGTATGTAAACTGCCCGCTGTGTGCATAGAATCACCCGGATGAGTTGAATAATAAAAAAATCACTATCATTATAATATATAATAAACATGCAAGTTTAGCGCTTATACTTATATGTATATCATTCTGGAAATAACTTTAATAATTGAAAGACAAATTATCTAAATATGGCGGGTACGTACCCTACGGTTTATTTTACATTTATTCATCTTGCCTAGTATATAAGTATTTTTAGATTAACTTATAGTTCTTACAAAAGTTAATTTCTTACTGGAT
This sequence comes from Pteromalus puparum, assembly GCA_012977825.3. NCBI lineage: Eukaryota > Metazoa > Arthropoda > Insecta > Hymenoptera > Pteromalidae > Pteromalus > Pteromalus puparum. Next base: position 15,552,612 of record CM053170.1, on the reverse strand, counting down.
TATATTAGAATTCGATTTTAGTATATTCACTGCGATTTGAAATACAAACAAAGTCCAGTACAGAAACCTAGAATAAAATTTACCGTGAATATTAATCAATCGATATTATTTGGTGTTGAAAAATAGCCGAAAATTATTTTGTCCGCCCAGGCTATTCATCTTAGTCGACGTTTTTCTATATATCTCATAAATATTATTGTACCTTGATGTAAGATCAATTTTTCTACTGACTAAAATTCAATGACGACAATTATTTTGACTTGAAAGCCAGGTGTATAATTAGTAAAGACACATCTAAGAATATGTTTAGACTTTTAAATTATAGTTACACATGTTCAATACTTGCACAAATGAGAGTCGTTCGAGTCTTAGTAAATCATCTTTCGCATATAAGTAACATTAACTTTTCTTATTAAAGACGACGGATATAAATTATAATTTTGTGCGCATGTTTTCAATTTGAACCCTGTAAATTAGGTTAAACGTTAACCGTTTATCTTCCAAAACCATATATGACAAAGAAATAACATATGAAACCCAAGACGATAAGTCCTAAAATCCAAGCAAGAACTTTCATGATCTAAACAGAAAAAATGTGGTATTATTATACAGCAAATTTGGTGATTTTCAATATACAACAATTGGATAAAATTTGATTCATTATAATAATTGGATGAAGACTTCTTGTAAGTTACTTCGAAAATAAAGAAGGTCAATTATGAATTTGTGAGGAAAATTGCAGGAGTCCTAAATTTAAGATGTTAATAGGTTCACGACAAAGCGTTCTATATCAAAAAGAAAATAAATAAATAAAACATTAGTGAGAAGCTCTAATGAAAAATATTTTTATTAAATATATTAATTTGCTGCAACGCTCTACCGATTAAAAAGATAAATCCACAATTTAATCTGAAATGCATAGTAATAAATTAATTATTAAAATAACAGATATGGGTGATTCTGTCGTAACTGGCTCATTCTGCGCGCCTGCTTCCCAGGCGTTTACACATTTGAAAAAAAAATCGCACAAGCGGTTTTTTGTATGTCTGGCATAACTAATTATATTTACCAATAGTTAAAACCGAGTATGCAGGCTTATATTTAAAACTACGCAATATAATAGGCTTCAAATGTCAGTTCCGTAACCTGTCTCCAACACGGATTTCAATCTAAAAGGTCGATGCAGATAAAAATACGACATGTAAATAAAATTCCATCATATATAGTATGAACTATATACTATTAGCTGAATAATAAATACCTATTACAATATATTGTTCATGGTTTTGGGATTAAAATTAATTATTTAATATTAAAGCTGGGTACTTACTCTTTGACGCCCGTTTTTGCATTAAAAAGGTACCCTCTACATTACCTTATGTTAAAAGCGTTCTAGTGTGTCATATAGCGCCGCCTATCGGTAGAATTTCAAACTATATACTACTATTTATGTAATCCAACTATAGAATGGTTCCAAAATTCAAAATTTTGGAAGTGCGAGCTGATTTTTCATCAGAAATTTCGAAAAAAAGCACAACCTGTCAGTTCCGTAACGCTAGTCTCGTTAAAAAAAAGGATCGAAACATATTGAAACGTACCTAAAATGTTCAAAAAACGGATTGGAATTATTTTATGAGATATCCGTTTCAATCAGTTTCAATCCAACTACGTTGAAAAAATATATTTTACGGACTGAAACGGATTAATAAGGATAAGAATGGACTTAAATGGATTCAAAAAACCGCTGCCAAGTCATTGGCACTTAGCTTCCTCCTATTCTGCTAGTGGAAGATAATTACATGGGACAATCAACTCATTCTTTGATTTAAATATTCGCTACTATTCGATACTAAAAGGATAAGTTAGGAAGACACTTGTAGGGGAGGGGTATCAGAGGAGTGGGGGTTAAGGTGGATTCCAACCTTATGGGTATCAGTATATATTTCAACCTTGTGGGTAGCAGTCTATTTTAGGTACACTATTGTTAAATATATTGTATAAATCATATCATAATAAAAAGCAAAAATATTTTTTCAAAAATCGAAAAATGGCCATGAAATGGTTATAAAATAGTCTAAATCTTAAAAGAAAATTTACTCGAATTCAGAATCAGAAAACATATATGCACGTCCAATCTTATTACGATCGATTACGTAGTTCCAGAATTATACGCTATACGTACGCACGCATGGCACGCAACAGCACGCACGCACGCACCAGACACACACACACACACACAGACAAAACCATCTGCACGGACATTTTATAAAACCATGAAAACTCTCAAAATATACTAAAGCTTTAATTATCAAATTATATGGTTAACAAAAATAATAATGTTCAGTCATACAGAGTATACACGGTGAAGTTGAAGAATTTTAATCTTAAATATCTTTTAAACTAAAAGGTTTCATAAGCTACAAAAAGAACCTAGCCGAATGATCAAAAGATCAATCTTTCCCTAAAATTTCAAATCAATAACCTTTTTACTCCGTAATCGACGACATAAAAAAACCCATTTTTTAGTTTGTTTTTTGATTTTATCTCAAAACTACTCGCCAAAATGCTTAAAATTTTAACAACTTAGTAATATCGTTGTTTTATTGTCATAATTTTTTCAAAACATTAACTATTTATTTAGGTTATATATGTTTATCGAAGAAATTCTTATATCAAAAAAAAAAACAGATTATTCAATCTAGAAAAATCTGCGGGAAAAGTAGACAAATTTTATGTTCTTTAGATACAGCTATCGTTGAAAATTGTAAAATCATATCATATAAAAAGCAAAAATATTTTTTCAAAAATAGAAAAATGGCTATAATATGCCATAAAAAGTTCAGAATCATGAAAACAAAAATGACCTACAATTCAAGATTAGAAAAATATATTCATGCCAAATTTTATTACGACCGTCGCATGGTTCCAAAAATTATGGCGGTAATACACATACGCACAACACACACACACACACACCCACACACACATCACACACACACACACACACACACCACAGCCACATGGTTTTGTTTGTGTGTAAGCCCATCCCGCACGGACATTTTCTAAAAACGTATGATTCGTACTCCAAACACCTCCAAATGCGTTTCCACGAAGTATTAGCAAAACTGAAAATTTTACTATTACAAAGCTACCCCTTGAGGAGGAAGCAAAACGGATTGAAACGTATTGGTTTTTCTTAATCCGTTTCAATCCTTTTTTTAAACGAGGGTAGTAAACTACCACTTAGCAACGATGTATTTAAACATATAGGGCGTTTTTCTTGAGTAAATAGTAAGTATTTTCGAATATATGTGCAAAGAATTGTTTATAATAATTACGCTAGGCTATGCGAGCTGATAAATGCCTAAATCTCAATTCCGTAACCGTCAGTTCCGTAACACATAATACAGTAAGTATCATTAATACATTAATAATGTCCTAATCATTGCTTTTTTAGAATTTAAATGGCTCCAGTTACAAGGAAATGTCTAATAAGACATGTTGAAGAAAAGAACAAAGAAGTCCAAAGTAAAAAAACTCCGATTACAAGAAAAAAGAAGGTTTGAATTATTTTAAATTTTCATATAAGTTTTAACATTTCAAGCGCGTGTATATTTCTTGATAATTATGTATTCTATATGTATATATACATATGTATATATATATATATATAGTCGTAATCTATCAACGTATCTATATGTGTGTATATACTGACCTAACCTAACAGGTGGTAACTAACGCGACCCGGCAAAAGAGGTTAGAACGTCGGCGATTGCAGCAACGAGCCAGACGACAAAACATAAAAAACGATCCTGTGTATCAAGAATACTGTAGTAATGAGAGGGAGAGAAAGCGCGAAAATAATTCGTCATTTAACGATATTGCGGTCTTCGTGAATAAACGAACAGTAGGCTGTCAAATATTGAGTGAATATACATATACATATAGACGCGCATATATGTATATGATACATAGATTACATATATATATATATATATATATATATATATATATCTTAGACAATTTAATTTTTTTTAACCAAATTAAATTAAAATTTACTGGAGTTTTAGTAGCGCGCTGCAGTAATCGTTCTATCGTAGTTCCACGAATTACAAAAATGTCAGTTCCGTAACCTAGTTAAATATGGATTCTTCACATAACTTTTTATAGAAGTAATATGTTGTGGTTTAGCTTTAGGGACTTGTTTTGTATGTAATTCCAGTTAGAATAACCGTCCGGCAAGTTAAAAATAGTCGATTTTAGTATAGAACATTTGTGTACCCGATTTGAGCCAGTTACGGCAGAATCACCCATATAAAAGCCCGGGTAGATAGGTGAACGATGTATATTGGATAATTGTTGAGTAATTTTAGAGTTAAATCATTACACTGATGTTATGAAGGTGTGAAACATAAAAATTGAATTTTTTCTCATAAGAACGTATTCTACTGTTACTATAACTGAAGATATATATAATTATAATTATAATATTATATACTTTTAATAAGATTTTAATATCTAATAATTAACGAATATGGTTAATTTTCTACCAGAGAGAACCATTTGAATGACAAATTTGACTCTTATGTTAAGATTTGCATACTTTTGCAATAAAACCATATTTTCGCATCAAGCGGAATCCCTGTATCATAGTTTAATTTGCTTTATTAAAAATCCATTGTCAAAAACGTTTTGACAATGATTCAAAACGTTTTTGACGTCTGAACGAGATTCAAGATTCGAATTTCTGGTAATATTTTTGTTAGTATGTTTACTTATTTGATTGAATTTCATAAAAAACGAATCAGATTTGTCATAGATATAATGTTAAATAACGTTTTCAATATTTTTTTTCTTCAATAAAATGTAACTTTTTCTAAATCCATTATCAGACCAACAATTTAATTCAATTCTTATATCAAGACAGCAATAAGAAAAAATGAGTTTGCCTTACTATTTTCTTCTTTTTACTACCGCCAAAATTTTCCATAGACTCCGCCTTAGTATTGGATTCCGCACCTGGCTGCTCAGGCATCTCTCTATACCCCGTGTTTATCGATTCCTGTGTTGTCACATTGTAGTTTTCCTCTCTTCTACCTTGATTTTTCGCTTTATCCTGGTCTTTGGTCGTATTTGGGCAGAAATCTTCATAGGTACTGGGGGTGTAGGGTTCAGGATCGTAGGAATAACTATCGCCATTTTGACCAGTGTTTGACATGTTCTAAGAAAATTTACAAAATCCTCTAACGCTTGGTAACTAACAGCTCTGGGAGGCTGCAACGCGACTGAGCCGGTGAGGGTGGATGCTCTTAACAGTAAACGATGCGCCTGCGCATCGATGCATCATGCGCGTGATATGAAATATACTGTACCTGCTTCTCATACTGATAAACCGAATTCTAGAGGCCTGCTATGATTTGCTATTCAAATTTATATACACTTTAGTCTGCGTTTCTTCAAAAGATTTATTTGCTTAAAAATGAAGATCGAGAGCAGAAGAGCTAGCCTTTTGTCACGCAATTACTGACGTGATTATCCACCGAAAAAGATCATGTCTTGAGCTAACGGTAAAATTTTACCCATAAGGTCCCCACAACAGTAATGATAATGAGCAAAGATGTAGCAATTGCGAGCGGAAATTCTCTCTCTCTCTCTCTCTATATATATATATATATAAACTTACATTATGAATCTTTCCGTGCGTTCTTTGGTTTTTAGATATCAATAATACACTGGTAGAAATTTCACCACTTATATTGGTGAATGTGTTAATCGAATGAGGTTTTTTTTTTATTCGAAGTGCGAATGATAAAATTAAATTTAAATTGTAATTGTATGTTGTCATACGTAAATACACATGCTTACATTTTTATAGTGAATCGTTTTTTTTTTGTGAATAAAATTAGAATAAACGCGGTATGTATTGTAACTTTTTAACTTTGATAGTTACCCATTGATTGCCCAACCGATGGCCAGTCTTTCTACCACACGAGATTTTTTAAGAAATATATGTTTTAATTTCCCTTCACTCTTTTTTCTCTTTCCAAAGTTCTATCTTTCGGTGCTTTTGCACCTCTTGTGGTTCCATGCTCGTAGTTAGATATAGGATTGTAAGATTAGTCATTTGAATAGGCAGTTTCGGTGTGTGATCGAGGACCGCAAGAATAATCATTTGAAGATTAGAAGTACCGAGGTCGATGGTGGATCACAAGAATAATTATTTGTACAACTAGATTCGCAGTTAGATGGGGAATCGTTATTACAATTATCGGCGGTATCTGACATATTGTGTGAGACAATATTCAAAATACTTCGATGTACTGTACCGGCTGCAAAGCGACTGAACTGCCATGGACTTCGTCGGTGCGGCGTAACTATATAGCTTAATGTTTGGAATTCCCAAGGTGTAAGCAGTGTCTGTGTCGGTGAATCTATACTGTCACGTGATGCTGCGCAAAAACGATGTCTTTGGGAGCACCTGTTTATTTAAAGCGGGATTTACAAGCATTCAAAGATGCATTGAAATGCTCTCTTAATTTACGAAAACTAATTATATAGATGAGATTGACTGATGAAATAAAACGCCCATCTCTGACTATCTGGATATGCGATAAGGCTGAAGGATCTCCTTTGCTGGTGTTGAGAGCATAACCTTGGGTAGAGAGATGAAGGTTCCTCCAATAACACATAGTATTGACTGCAACGACGAATCGAAAAGACTCCGAGCGGAGTTAAAAATATTAGTAACAAATCAACATTGATCAGCACGAAACAGAGGGCAAACATATACATTGTGCAGCAAGGGGAGAAAATAAGCTATTTCTATAGTCTAGCGAAGGTGTAATGTGTTGCACGAAACGGAGATATAACTGCTGAATTAGACATGTCATCGTAGTCTGGAATAGCTCTTCTTTCTGTGCACCACGCTGTAGATTTTTCAACAAAAGCATAAATAAAATACCACTTTTTGCGTCTGAGAGTGAAAGAGTAAAGTATACATTTTGAGTAGTCCTGCTGCAGCGAAAAGTAATACATATTTTTCTTACTACTCAAATAGTATATTGTGATACTGGGGAGAAGAGGATTTTGGGATATCGCANACACTGAGAGATGAGTGAATGGTAAGTTAGGCATTTCAAGTTGTGAGCCACTACTCGCTACGCTCGGGTGCCAATACACGCCGTGCCGTAATGGACTATTTATGCCACTTGTATCGTAATATACTACAAATAGTTAAGTATTTGAATCTTGATTGAATTTTCGGACTTAGTTTTTTGAACGTTTTTTCTCGGAGATATTTATATGTATCTGATTTATCTGATGCTCATCTTGAACTCGTACTATAAACTAAGACCACGCTTTGCGGGTCATAGATTTTGTTCAAAATGGATATTTTTTACAACTGAAGGATTTGATTGCAACTTTTTATTGGAAACTTTCAAACCGCAATAGATTTATATCTTTAATTAAAAGTTATTGAATTTCAAAGCGGGGATCGATTTTCCAATATAGTAGATATAAGGCTCCGTAAGTCCCGTAAAAAGGCCCATTGGACAGAATTCTTCGAGGAGTTTTTATTTAATATAAAATAAGGCAACTCACCAAGATTGAGCAAAATCCATGACCAGCAGAGCATGGTCTTTCCTTATTGGTTCAAGAAAAGCCCATGCTTTATGACCTTTCAGTATACTTTGAATGAAGATATTCAAAAGTTTTTCGTTTTAGAGTTAGAAATAAACTGAAGGTCAAAAAACCGCTGCCAATTCTTTGGCACGTAGCTTCCTTCAACATTATGTATTGCTTAATATCAGAATTGTTTTTACTTCATATATAATTCTATAATTTTTTTTTTTTTTTTTGATGGATACAATTATTTTGAATCAATTACATATATATAATTATCTCTCTCTCTTATATAACCCACCCGCTACTGTGAGGACGCTAGAGATGTAAGCGATGCAGTTTTCAATTATGCAAAATATACAGGGTGAGGAACGAAATTTTGAAGCTCAATATCTTTGAAACTAACTGGTATCGTAAACAACCCAAAGAAAGGGATCAAGATGCTATATAATACTAACTAAATCGAAAATTTTAAATTGATTATTGCCTTTCTACTCCAGTTATCGCGTGACGTAAAAATAACGATTCATAGTATACAGGGTGAGAAAAAATTTTTTTTTTTTTTATGGATACAATTATTTTGAATCAATTACATATATATAATTATCTCTCTCTCTTATATAACCCACCCGCCACTGTGAGGACGCTAGAGATGTAAGCGATGCAGTTTTCAATTATGCAAAATATACAGGGTGAGGAACGAAATTTTGAAGCTCAATATCTTTGAAACTAACTGGTATCGTAAACAACCCAAAGAAAGGGATCAAGATGCTATATAATACTAACTAAATCGAAAATTTTAAATTGATTATTGCCTTTCTACTCCAGTTATCGCGTGACGTAAAAATAACGATTCATAGTATACAGGGTGAGAAAAAATTTTTTTTTTTTTTATGGATACAATTATTTTGAATCAATTACATATATATAATTATCTCTCTCTCTTATATAACCCACCCGCTACTGTGAGGACGCTAGAGATGTAAGCGATGCAGTTTTCAATTATGCAAAATATACAGGGTGAGGAACGAAATTTTGAAGCTCAATATCTTTGAAACTAACTGGTATCGTAAACAACCCAAAGAAAGGGATCAAGATGCTATATAATACTAACTAAATCGAAAATTTTAAATTGATTATTGCCTTTCTACTCCAGTTATCGCGTGACGTAAAAATAACGATTCTTAGTATACAGGGTGAGAAAAAAAATTTTGAAGCTTCATATCTTCGATACTAGTTGGTTTCGTAAACAACTCAAACATAAGGATCAAGATGCTATATAATACTAACTAAATCCAAAATTTGAACTTGATTAATGCCTTTTTACTCCAGTTATCGTCTCCCATAGAAAAACGACTTTTTTCAGTTTATGATGTTTTTCTTCGATGAACTGACTTAAAATTAAAGTGGTACATAGTTCTAATTACCTTCAATAATCATGTATTTTTTAAGAACGATTCACTATTTAGTTTTTGAGTTATAACGATTTAAAAAAATGTCACTTTATGGTGTATAACAAAAGAACGACGAAAGATAATATAAATTCTCCGCCGTAAAAAGATAGGTAATTTTATTCTCTTTCATGTGCATATTAAGCAATTTACTTTTATTAACTTTTTCAATAACTTTATCGGAGAAAACTGAAATCTCAAAACTATAAAATCGCTATAAAAAAAAACACGCCTACAAAATGTAAAACGGACTGTTTTCCCATCATGCTATAGTAAAAACGAAGAAAATGAGAGTTGGTGGATCAAAATCCACTGATTAGAAGCTGAGATATAGATGTCGACGAACGCACACACACACACACACACACACACACACATCCATATGGACATTTTCTAAAAACACTATTTTTCGACTAAAAATACATCAAAACACATTTTCTACATGTTTTTACACAAACTCAAAAAATCACTATTACAAGGCTTCCTTAGGAAGGAAGCAAAACTTTTTACATATATTATTGTGATAGTACGCTTGTCTATATAAATTATTAGTTAAAAAATAATAAATTCGTACAATTATTAACGTAAACTAATGTATATTCGTACGCGCGCAATTAATGCAATAAATTATATAAAAATTTTTTTTAAGGGTATTCCCAATCTAGCATCATAATTGTGATGGGAAACCCAGGCTTACTCTGGTTTTACCGCAATTTCAGTCTTGCCACTTTTGCTCTTTTTTGTTTACTTATGTCTTCTACTTATAATATGTAGTACATTTAATGCGGATGAAATCACATTTGTGATTTTATTCACGAGTACATGTGTGTGTTACACGTGCTGAAATAAATATGTAAAAATAGGCAAGGTTTAGTAATTTTTTTTATTGGAGTATAAACATTAATACATTTTTGTATTATTTTTATTTTTACATTGGAATAAACAAATGTAGAAACAATAATAGCTTTTGACTAGCATACACGTATGTGAATATAGGTATTCTGTATAATTTAGTTGCTTATAATATTATGTTTATAAATCCAAAAATTATTATATTACAAGAATATATAATCGTACAAAATCATATGGTTCACTTCTTAAAAAAAATTTATTCTAACGGTAATGGAATATAAATTTTCGTAAATTAAATTTAAAAGCAGTTTTATGCTCGGTTTTATGTCCTTTGAATATATGTAGAAGTTCAAATCTTAAAGTTATAAAGAGGAAGTACCTAACATAATGATCTAATCATTCATCCTCGCTATTTTTTCTTGTAGATCAGCAAATTCCTTATCTAGGTCGTCAAAACTCTTCTTTCCATTTAAGTATGGATTTACTCTGAAGAGTCTGTCTACGTCACTCCTGAAAATAACAAAATATATTTCAATATAATATGTTGAATATTTTTTTTCCCACATTTATTGCATTTTTATAGAAAACCTCACAATACACTACTTGCCATTTCACAACTTTTTTTATCAAATATCAGGTATAATAAAAAATATAAACAAAATATTGTTCACTCTCTGAATCACAATAGACTTGTAAATTATATACAATTCTAAAGATAAAATTGTTCATAAAGAAAGTATTATAAGTTTAATAGCAATTAGAGTATGCTTGGATTTCAATCAGAGCATGATTAGTATTTGTTTCAATTTTTTAAGAGTACACCAATTAAGTAATATTTTCGACCTACTCTTCTTGATTTCCAATATATCCTTGTCCATGAAGATATCGATTTGCTGCAATTAAATATACATAGATTATAAAAATTTATCGGAAGATTTACGCAGATCTAATTTTTGTTTTGAAAAGTTGTTGGAAAATTGAAAATTGATAAAATTAATTTTTATACGTATTAGCATACGTTTTTAAACCATACGCATGTTTGTGTATTTGTTTTTCAGCAATAATCAGAACCCACTTGGAGAACTCGCTAACTTCGAACCCCCTTAAACAACTAGCTGATTGATTAGGACGAAAAACAGAAAATCATTTTGTCATTAATTTGTTTCTTTAAAATTTTGACAAAAAACAAGTAAGGGTTATTTTATACTATTAATAAATACACCTCATTTAAAAAAATATAAATCGAAAACGTATAACTCGAAAAATTTGTTAATTTACTAGTTACAACAAAAAATAAGGTCAATTATGTACAAATTTTCAGAACAACATCAAATATTGCGTGCCTGATTTATTATGAATGTGTCAGTCTTATATAAATAAAATGTTTACTTTAAACATTTCTAAAAGATATACATATCGTCGCTCCCTACGAAGACTAGCACTGTTAACATTTTTCAGCAAAGAGTAGCACTGTTCAGATTTCCCGCGAAGACCAGCACTACTTAGATTCATTTTATTCGAGAAGATTTATTATTTTTTAAAGAAAAACAAAAGTTATTAAGACAAAGCTAATAAAATTAAAATATACTTCTAATTGCCGAACAATTTAAAAAAATTTCAAAATTTTAAACAATTTTATCGTAAGTGTAATTTTTAATTAATTTCCAGTTTTAAAGTTTCGATAAAATTATTTAAAATTTTGAAATTTTTTAAAATTGTTCGGCAATTAGAAGTATATTTTAATTTTATTAGCTTTGTCTTAATAACTTTTGTTTTTCTTTAAAAAATAATAAATCTTTACGAATAAAATGAATCTGAGTAGTGTTAGTCTTCGCGGGAAATCTGAACAGTGCTACTCTTCGGGGGAAAATGTTAACAGTGCAAGTCTTCGTAGGGAGCGACTATATAATATTGACCATTTTACTCACGGAGATCACGCTCTGCTGGTCATGGATTTTACTCAAACTTGATGAGTAGTCTTTTTTATATTGAAATGAAAGCTCTTCGAGAATTCTGCCCAATGAGCCTTTCTACGAGACTTACGGGGCCTTACATCTAATCGATCACCTTCTTGTAACTTATAAACTTTTAACAATTTGAATCTACTGAAATTTCAAGGTTTCCAATAGAAAGTTGAGATCAAATCCTTCAGTTTAAAATAATTGTTAATAATGGTTGAACCGTTCCAAGGTTATGCCACTTTAAAATTCATGAATAAAATCTCCAGTAAAATGCTTTTATCTGAAAATGATAGGTTATTATTTAATTAAATTTTGTTTCGCCGTAACTTTGGAACGGTTCGACTATTTTTAATAGTTTTTTTGAACTGACGGATTTGATCTCAGCTTTCTATTTGCAGTAAATTTATATCTTTATAGCACTGTGTGGCATAAATCCGCATCTATGTCACGCCTATCCGTGGCATAAATAGTCCATTATTGCACCGTGCGGATCGCTAACCTCGCTAAGTTCGGTGTTTAGCGTAATATACTATTAAAAGTTATTGAAGTTCGTAGTGAGGATTGATTTTCCAGTGTATTAGATATAAGGCCCCGTAAGTCTTGCAAAAAGGCCCATTGAAAGAATCCTTCAAGGGGTGTCCATTTCAATATAAAAGGAGGCTATACTCACCAAGTTTAAACAAAATCTCGTGGTCTCCCCTTGTCAGTATACACAGCAAAGATACTTGCTTTTGCACGAATAGTTATGATCACATTTATAACTAATAATGTTCAAGCCGTTATATCATACGATTATTATTAAATTTTATATTTTCAAATTCTTACAGCTTGTACGGGTACCAATGCGCATCATCCTTATAAATGCGGCTATAATGGCCAAGGCGACGCCAAGTATAAGTAATCCTTTGATGACCCGGTATTTCTAAACAAAAGAGAGCTATGCTAATATTGTAAAACGTCTAAGGGTATTGCGTGATTTATTTTTAATATTGAATAAGTCCTAATCAAGTTTTTGACAGTTTATAGTGAGCGGAATTCAACTATTTAAAGAGCCGTCATTAAAAATTTTTATGTTTTTCATATGCTATAATTAAATTGATTTTTCTGTTGAGATTAATCAAAAATACCAAAATACGTAAAAACAGACTTATACCTATAAAAAATGCATGGTGTGCAACGTTGTAAAACTTCTGATTGGGCATTAGGTTTCGCGGGCGATTAATAAAATATATGAATTATAGTAACTTATACAGCGAACTTTCTGAATTATAGAATATATTGTATTCTGTTATAATATATGAAGTTCTATATCTTTCTCAAACGTAGAACTTGAGAAAAAAAATGGGCGCAACGCGTCTAAAGGCTCATTATGTGGAAAAATATAAAGTGTATTTAAAAATACAACTTGTGTAAATTTCATTTGTGTGTTCGTATATTTTTTTCTTTGCGTATCTCGAAGATTTAAATCCTTCACAATACCGGTTTAACAAAAATTAAGAATAACTCACCATTTTCTCATTTGCTTGTCTTCTTTGTTCAGCATTGAGAACCCTCTCATATTTATCAACCCAGTTGAGAAACTCAGCATTCGAGAGTTTCGAGGTGTCTACTTGATTAAGATTGTGACAATCTCTCTCAAATTGACTATCTTGCCGTGGGGTTATATTTCTATACCGATCGATTCTATAAGGTATGACTCTATTGTAGTCTCTCGTCCTCGAATAATCGGGAATCCCACTGTTTACTGAAGTTCCATAAATGGGTATTACCACATCATCCTGATATCCTGGTCTAACGTACTTGGATGTTCCACCACCTGTAGCTTCGGATGAAGGTGCCGTTGGAGTCGTTGTATCTGTGGTAACTTCGTTGCCATTTGAAAACTCGCGCGTGTGTGTCGTGTTTCCTTCTGTCGAATCATTTTTATCGCCAAATGATTGCGTGGTTATTTCGTGTGACTCCGTCCAATTGTTATCGGGCGCTGCACTAAATTCATATGTCGTGCTGCAATTATTGTCGGACGTATTCGACGTACAAATATCATCGTAACTGGGTGGAGGATCGCTAGAGTAATTATCGGTAGACAAATCGGTCTGCGACATGATTTAAGACTGTAAGTACGAAATCCCGATATCACGTGGCAACTCGCAGCACTGACGGCTGCGAAGCGACTGAAGAGTATATAGCGAATAAGCGATACAGGAGCGTCTGTTCGGGCTTTTTTTAAACGCGTGTACTGCGCCTGCGCTGCGGAGTCTTTTGGACGTGGGATACATATCATTGAGAGATCTTTATGCGTATCTACGGCGGAAAAGACGAAAGGCTTGGCTTGCGTGACTGCGTGTGCGTTAAAACTCAGATATTCGTGGATGCTGCGAGCTGGACCCAGTGATAGTGTCCTAATTTTAATCAGCATAATCAAAGCAGATATCAAAGTTAATAATAGAATTAGTTTATAATATGTCAAAGGCAATCCAGAGTCTCGTTAAAGATGGATCATATTATAATATATGATATTCTCTTCAAAATCAGTAACTAATATAATATATACTATTGATTTTATAAGCTACTATAAAGTTCATTATTAAAGAAAAAGTGACTTCTAACTTTTGAATTACCGCGCCCTTCACAGTCGGGCGGCTAAAAATATAACTACATTGAAGTTCATTGCTGTACGAAATTCTTTGTATATGGTGTAAGCTTTTACGCTGACGACTACTTTTTTACATGCGCTCAGTCTTTAGCTTGTTTACATGATTATATTTGTATTATAGACGATGTAGCTTATTCATAAAGAAATAATAAATCATTAAAAAAAATTCAGTTTATTTATTTTCGTACGTAATTATAATAAAATGCGTATCAATTACAAAACTTGTTATAATATAAAAAACATAAAACATAACTATTAGATAAGATTATGTTTATTTCTCTTATTTTACAGCATATCTCATAAGTAGGATAGGTAAATATTAATAAATAATTGTTTAACTAATGTGTTGTTTTACATAATCTTTTGCCATGAAAGACAAGAATTATTTTACAGTCTTGAAAAAAGATTCGAGATAGAAATCTGGCAGTATAGACAATTATATCACATAAATTAGTACCGAAAGTTCTCAAGTCTTAAATGTATAGATGCATTGTAAGGCTTGAGGTATTTATTTACATATGTATCTATAGTTAGCCAGCGAAGTAGGTATTTATTACTATTTTGTCGTCAAAAAATATTTTCAAGAATAATATAGCTTCATTATATTTGTAACTTCGATTCTTCTTGTGTTATTATATTTCATATCATGGAAGATTTCCTTCATGTATTCTTTTTTATAAATATAGATTTATACTGCAGTCTTGTTGTTTCATTGTATAAATCTTGAAGTTTTTCTCAAACTTCATACCTTTGAAGTTTTGTATTTATGTCATTGCTCTCTAAAGTATACCTCTCACGATGCAAATCTGATTAACAGACATACAATGTATATCATACTGCAAATTATGAAAGCTACTACAATCAGTGGCTTCAGCTGTACAGAAAAAATATATAATTAATATAAAAATAAGTTCTTCAATACATTAATTCATAACAATTACAATAAATCAATATATAATAACAAAAATACTGCATTATAAATTTGCAATTATTTCTGCATTATATTGAACGTAATTGTGAATAAATATAAGGTGCAAGTACACTTCTGTGTTGCAGACTTTTTTAAAATTTTTTCTTACACTACTGAAAAGCAATCTTAATGAAATGATTCGAGAAACTACACTGTTAAAAATATATAGTAATAACCATTACCAGAATTTTACAATAAAAACTCTAGCAGCGTAGGGACACGACAATATTTTATAGTAATTATTACTGATAATTTATAGTAAAAACTGATAAATGTATAGTAGAAATGGATAAATTTATAGTAAAAATTACTATATCCGAGTAGTAAAACTATGAAAAATTGTTCGATCACAATTTTATGAAAAAGGCCGAAAAATTTTACTGAAAATGTATAGTAACAATTACAAAAATATCGTTAAATTTACTAAAAATTTTGTAATCACTAACAATTTTAAAATTAATATGGTGTATAATAATCTCTACTTTGTCGATTTTTCTCAGTGTATGTTATACTTACATAAGGGTAGTCATCACTAGTTTGATGTGGTCTTTGTGCGGGTTGTGCGTTCTGCTCTATCTGGTCTAGCCTTCTTACTTCATCTTCTAAAGCTCTTTGTCTTCTGGCAAGTAATGCGCGATACTCAGCGTTCGAAAGCTTCGATCTGTCTACCTCTTCCCAATCATCGCTGGCGCTATGAAAAGTATTATTTACATTCGGTGCTATCCGAGTAGACCGATGAGTACTTGGCGATGGCGATGGCGCTCTGCCGTACTCTCTCGCCCTGGCATATTCGCTATCACTTATTGGAACTTCAAGAATTGTTCCCGCCGAAACATTCATATTCTCGGGTATGACGTATTGGGATACTCCACCCCCTATAGCTTCGCATAGTGGCGCTGTCGGAGTATGGCCTTGTGTCGTTATGATGGTAGGTACTCTACCATTTATAAACCTCGTGTGTGTCGCTTTTGCCTGTTCTTCAAATGGATTATTCCTATCTTCAGTCGCATTCGATGAGCAAATAATATCTTCGTAACTGGGCGGAGGGTCGTCAGGATGATTACTGGTACTAAAATTACTCCGCGACATGTTTTGAGACTGAAATACAAGTAGGAAATTGCGTATAGCACGAGGCAACCTCCACAGCTCCGACAGCTGTGAGTGGATGCGAGCGACTGACGTATATATATATAGTGCGCAGTGATACACCAGCGCGTCTGTTGGCGTTCCAGGCTTTTTTGAAACGCGTGTACTGCGCCTGCGCCGGCAGAGTTTTGGCCATGAAGATGAACACACACAAACGAAGGATCTTTGTGTATCCGCGCGGTGGATATAAGACTGCGAGCGGAAAGGTTCGTGCGCGACTGCGAGTTCATGAAAATTCAGATATTCTTGGACGCTGTAAGGCCCAGATGTCAATGTCATTTTAATCAGCCTAATCAAAGTAGATATCAAAATTAATAATAGCATAGCTTATCAAAGACAACTACTTCTATGCGCTGTTTTAAGTTTGGTAAATGATGTATTGAATAAAGACATTTTCTTCAAAATCAGTTGCCTATACTATTTTAAACTATTATTATTTCCTTGAAAGTATCTTGAAATATTGATTTATCCATAGATATACCTACAAGCACTTAGAAGTATTTAGCACACTCTGCAGATATGTTTGCATAATTGAGATGCGCATTCAGGATACATCAGATTTTATTATAATGCTAAAACAATATGACACTTGTTTCGTATTTCAATTAAATAAGATTATTTATTATAATCTTATTTTACACTATATCTCATCACTACGGTAAAAAATAATTATTAACAAATGCATTATAGATAATTAAATACATATATGTTATACATAATCTTTCGCAGTTAATAAATAGAAGAACTATTTTACAGTTTTAATAAAAAGCAATTCAAGGTAAAAACCCTGACACTAGACTTATATCACATAAATAATTAGTATAAAAGTATTACGGGACATCACTGTAGATGCATTTATTTAAGTTCAAGCTGAGGGCTGCTGGCATTGTTAATCGTGTATGTATATACAGTTATACAAATATATTTATAAATTAAAGTTTTTATAAAACTTTGTACATTCCATGTTTAATATTTTCATTGTGCGCTATGGTACCCCTTTATAAAGTACAATTGTCACGTTGTTAATCTTATGACAGAACTGTAACTCATATGACACCGCTACATATGATAATATATTATGCAAGCTGATATAATCGGTTGGTACAGAAAAAAAATTAAATTAATACTAAATTAGTTCCGTAAAAAACTAAGAATATAATTATGATATACAATATTTGTATTTTGAATGGGTTACAGGTTGATTCAAGGACTGATTTTTTTCCTCGTATTGCTTGAAGTCTTTTCAAATAAAATAATTCAAACTACGATGTTACAGAATCACACAAAAACCTGAGAAGTCATCCTTTTCATTTATCCTGTATTTTCTTTCTATACGTTTCAACTCTTGCTGTGCCAAATCTGCCCTTCTTTCTGCATTTTCTAGCACAAGCATGTTACGCTGCAATTCTTCTTTCGTGATCCTCCCGTTTCTTGGAATTTTACTAATTGCTATCCCCGCATCATTCCTATTCTCTGATGGTCTAATGTTTTCAAATATTCCATCCCCTATAGATTCACTCGTAGGCGCCGTGGGAGTATGCAAGTATGTCGTGTATCCTTCTGTCGAATCATCTCTATCGCCAAATAATTGTGAGGTTATTTCGTGTGATCCTGTCCAATTGTTATCGAGCGCTGCACTAAATCCGTGTGTCGTGCTGCAATTATTGTCGGACGTATTCGACGAACAAATATCGTCGTAACTTGGAGGAGGGTCGCTAGAGTGATTACTGCTACTCAAATCAGTCAGCGACATATTTCAGGATTATACGTGAAAAATTTTATAGTACAAGCACACAGTATAACTTTTCGCAGTTTCAACGACTCCAGAGCAACTGAAGTGTACCAATACGAATACGTTTATTCGCCGAGCTTTTTTTAAACGCATATGTACTGCGCCTGCGCTGGCGGAGTTTCGGCTATAGAAGTATACAAACATTCCGACAGACTTGCGTGATGGTGAGTGCAAAATTAGATATTCCTGTGGGACGTTCGGTTACTCCCTATAAAAAGTGTGATTTTATTAAATTTACATTACATTGCAATTAAATTAAATTGTTTTGTTTTATTTATTTTATAGTATCTCGCTAAGAATAAAAATCATATCATATATCATCACATTTAAACTACTGCCGAAAGTTTTCGAGTTAATGTCACTACAGATGCAATTAGGATGAATAGATTTTCACTTATTATGTGCAGACAGTAGATGAAATAAGTTTAAAACATCTAATACTTATAGTTCACGCGCGGCGGATCATGAAACGGCTATACAGCGTAAGGCTCGAAGAAAACCCGCGCGTTGGGGATTCCCTAAGCGCATCTGGGAAAACACTTAGAAAATATTATGTCAAAGCCATATGATTTTTAATCCAAAAACTGTGCGTAACTGCAAAGTCTGATTTACCTATACAAAACTTCCCCAAGGTTTAGATGCGATGCTCAGTCGGCCTCGAGCTGTCAGCACTTGGTGGCAACGCTAAACAGCATTGAGTCCCTGCACAGCACCTCGTCCCTGCGCAAACAGTATCATCCAACCTCACAGTAAGTATCTTTATGCAAATAGCAGCAAGTCTTTAAAGTTGCATATTTTAACGCACATTTGCCGCCCAGTCATCTTGAATAGTAGTATCTTATGTTTTACAATTTATTTGTCGAATCATAACGCTTGAAAAAATACATTTTTGCTGTATAACAAAAGAACGGTAAATCATACTGAGAAAGTTCTTTGGATTAAAAAATCAAACTGAATATTCAAAATAAACATTTGTTATAGGTAAAATAAAAATGCATCTAGAAAAAAATAGAATTTTTATCTCACGTCCAACACATGCAAGAAACCAAAAAATGCGCCAAATGCTTGAGCAAAATCCATCGCGTAGGAACTGAGTGATTTGCCTATACAATATACATATTGCTAAGATTACCGCGTGCGACTAGCGCGCACACATATATACGCACGTACATTTATCCCATCATTGTCGCCTAATAGACATTTCTTGCAAACAATGTATTTGGCATTCTGACACTTCCAAACATTTTTATAGTATGTTTTTAAGAAAAAACTTAAATTTATGTCTTATGATTATAAGGCTTTATCATTTAAAAGAAATCAAAAATATGTAGATGTCGTAATCCATGTTTTTGTCACAATCGATGCTGACCTTTAAACTGTCCAGGCTAATGAAGCTCGAATAAATTTTTTTTATCCATTATTCGAGTATTGTATATTTCACAATTATCGATGCCTTTATTTATGTCTTCATCTTAATTCCGCACATGTTTGTTGATATCTATACTGTATTGTCCTTTCATTGTTATAATTATATATAAGCTTCATAATTTATAAAGATTTTTATTTATTGTTTACTAGCTACGATTTCTCCATCAAGTAGAATTTTCCTGATAAAGATGTGCATTATAGCGTCCAATAATTGTGATACCGCCGAATATGGTGGCACAAAATACGCTCACTGCTAATATTATATAAATCGGTAGGCAATCCTGGACAAAAAAATAACATCAATATTAAATTAATTCTAAAATACATAGTTTATTGATTTGTTATAATGTATTCGACGATAAAAAATTATCTCAATATATATAAGCAATTTTATTTTTAAAATTACGTAAAAATAAACCAAAATTTATAAAATAAATAAATATAAACTTATTTTTATATTTTAGACTACATCTTTTTATCTTAATGAAGCTAAAATTGTCCTCAAACAATAGTATTTTTTAGAGAAACGATGATGTACTTACACGGTCGTCAGTTTGTTGCTCACTTTGTCTCATCTGCAAATTACTATTTACGTTGGGCGTTATTTGTTTATATCGATAGATCCTAGGTGGTGATGTCTCTTTATCGTATTTTTTATCTTCGCGTCTTCTTTATCTTTTGAATATTCGAAAATCGGTACCGCTACATCGTCTTTTCTATAATTAAGTATTGCTCTTGAATCTTGATTCTATAATGTCGTACGTCGGAGCCGTTGGTGTATAGTCTTGTGTCGGTCTGTCGTTGGCTATTTGATGACTACTTATAAAGTTGTACGTGTGTGTTGGTTTTGTGTGTCCTCCTATCAAATCATTGTTATCACCGACTGACTGCGTGTTTGCTTCGGATATTCCCGTCGAATTTCTGGTAGACGCTGGACTGTATTCACATGACGTGCTGTCTTTCGTTACGATCCTCCACCCATAGCTGGGCAGAGGATCGCGAGAACAATTACTATCGGTACTGAAATCAGTCTGCGACATGTTCTGAGACTAATTAAAAAATGACGTGTATAACACGAGACGACTTACAGGTTCGGCGGTCGCGACACGACTGAGGTATATACTTATTGCGAACGCGTTTGCTGCTCGGACTTTTCGAATTGTGTGCTGCGTCTGCGTTGTGGGGTTTTACCAAAACAAGATACAAACATCGTTCGTTGATTAAGACGTAATGTAATAAGTAAGCCGCAATGATTTCTGAATGTAACATGCGCACTTGAACCGTTTTAGATAAGAGGATGTATAATACACATTTGTATGATAGTGATTGAAGTTCGTTTATTAATATAATCTCGAATATATAAATATGATCGTTATTAAAAACACAGTGATCGATATGAGAAATATGGTCTAAAAATGTAGATATCGCAGAATAAAAATAATACTATATTGTTCAACAGAGAAGCTAAGTTGTCTCTTTATATTTTTTTGCCAAATTTATGTAGCCAAAATAGTCATATTTGTTTAGAATACATTGATATGAAATAAATAATGTTCTTACATATAAAATACGTAAAATGTTCTGGTAAGAATATTTTGTAAGCGTCCTTCACGGAAAAATGATTGGCACACGAACCGTCTCCGTCTATGTACAACTGTTGCCTCTGAATTTGGGGCAGCATTTGCACCAAAATTGAGACAACAGTCACTCCAGCGGCTAATTCGTAAACCAACTGTAGTGATCATAACCTTAAATTTCATATAAGTATTTTTATACATTTTCAATCGACAAAATGATTTTTGTTGTACATATGATAGTCAAAACATTATTAATTTTGTATAATTCTATTTCCAACGTATTTTTTCGTATCTTTCCAAAGAATATATTTTGCACTGAATTTCAAAAGTGTATCTTTTGTCCCAACTTGGGACAGCGGCTTTGCCGGATGAAAGTACAAACGCACTCTTGGCATTTCCCTCGTTAAAAAAAAGGATCGAAACATATTGAAACGTACCTAAAATGTTCAAAAAACGGATTGGAAATATTTTATGAGATATCCGTTTCAATCAGTTTCAATCCAACTACGTTGAAAAAATATATTTTACGGATTGAAACGGATTAATAAGGGTAAGAATGGACTTAAATGGATTCAAAAAACGGATTGAAACGCATTGGTTTTTCTTAATCCGTTTCAATCCTTTTTTTTAACGAGGGTTGGCGCTACCAGCGTACCTGTGAATACGGCTGGTGTGCCAACCTCTTTTCCGTGTTGTAAGCACTTTAAACGTTGTGTTTTCCCGAAGAGACTGACGAAATTAAAAAGAGAGAGAGAGAGAGAGAGAGAGAGAGACAGAGAGAGGGGGGGAGAGATAGAGAGGGGAGGGGGTGAGAGAGAGAGAGAGAGACAGACAGAGGAATATAATGTATAAAGCGTGCCAGAAAACTTAATATTGACAAGTATAACTTACGTGCATTAAAGGGACGGATACACCTTAATTTGTAAAAAAAATAGTAGGTCTAATTTTATTTTTAATATATTATTTATTTTAAATCATTTAAATAAAGAACCATGCAAATCCTGGAAATTCTTTAGATCACTGTAAAGATCATACAACAATTTTCGTAATAGTCCTCATATTATCGTCGCTCCTAACCAAGACTAAGTAGCATATTTTATTTCTCGTTTCACGATGATTGAAATAAAGCAATCTCCAGACGAAAAGTATAATATACTTCAGAAGTTGCGGCGAAGACTTACTGATTACTTATCTTTGCCGTGAAAAGTAGCACATTTCATACGTTTGTCGTAAAAACTAATGGAATTCACCCTGTCAGCGCGACAACTACAGCAGATTTCTCATTTTTTAAAAGTTGGTCACTAAGTTCAAAAATTTAGAAATTTTCACAGTTTACAGTTCTTATTGTGTATTCTTTTTAAACTTTAAAACTCGGTTATATTAAAAAATTAGAAACCTGCCACCAGTTCATTATGCCAATTTTAATATCACTTAAATGTTTAAAAATTTTATATTATATAATTGAAGATTGTTATTAACAAACGTAAATTTTATATAAAAACTAAAAACTTTTAAAATTATTTATGAAAATGAAGTATTTTTGTAAAACAATGATTGAAGCTGTTAATAAATAAGTATCGTAGTAGTTGTATACTATGAATCTTTATAACTTGAAAATTCTCATGGCTTGAAAACAGAATAAAATTTCTATTTTGAGAATAACCGTTTGAATTGTAACTTGTAACTTCGAGGTGGTCTAAATTTAGGCAAGTCTGATGCTGTTTATTAAATGAAGCCATTATTGTAGTATTATTTGCCATAAGTTTTAAATAATAACTATTTACGCGATTTAAGGCTCAAATGGAAGTCATTTTGTTTTAATATACATAATCTTTTAAGTAATTTTATTATTTATCCAAGCCATAATTAATTCATTTTTATAAATATAAAACTATTCATAATTACAGATACTGTGTAATTTCACATACTTATAAGTATATAATTTTTCCAAATATTTCAAAATTTTTTAATCTGGAATTAATCTATACAATTTTTAAAATTTAATATAAATGGAACAATAAAACTTTTTGTCAAAAGGAACCTTCGTCAAATTTTTTACCAAGATTGGTCACCCGTCGGTCGGCACCTCTGGTGTTCTCTCGTTAGTAACCAAATCTATCATGAAAAGTTATCGTCTTGAATGAAATGCTTTGATATATTATATTATAGAATTAAGTTTTAAAATAAAGCGATATGAGGCAAAAAACATTTTAAATAATAAGTTGTAACAGACATTGACAAGAATTGACAAGAATTGACAAGAATTATACAATATGTATACATTATTAAAGCTAAGACGAATCTCTATTATCAGCTGTTTTGGCAGTCATTTTTATTCTATAAATTATTAGCTGCATCTCGCTTCCTGTTCTTTTTTATTCCGATATTCAATAAGTGTATCTATTCTGTAAATTAAAAAATAATTAAAGATAAGAGTTAAAAACTCATAAAACCTTCAAAGTATATATAAGTATTGTTTCGTGCCTTTTGTATAAGATATTATATGATTTTATTAAGAAATCTGTTGCATTTAACAATTTTTTACTGTTTGCACGTAACAATATATTAATTTTTTTAATATACTTGTGTGTAGTCTTACATTGCTTCTGGATCGCAGGTGACACACAATAATTACGGTGAAAATCATTAAAGAAACTGCCAGTGTCAAAAAAATTATGACAAAGTGCTTAACAGAAGAAATATATAATTAAATTACGCTTAAATTGACCTTTAAATATAAAATTTAGTAAGGTCAATTTTCCTTCCTTTTTCAAAGAACTATTTATAAGTCTAAATTTTCAAATTAGATATATTTTGACAAATTTCGATGCTGCTGTATTTCCTGTATCACAAAAATATTAAAAAAAAATGTAATTATGTATATACGTAGAGTATTTTGGCTGTAAATATTTATTCACTCTCAATATGGATTTATCCCTAAAACAGTCCTGTGTTATATATGACCATTTTACACACACACACACACACACACACACACACACACACACACACACACACACACATATAGTGGTCATATATAACATATTATATATATATATATATATATATATATATATATATATCAATATAGTGAATTTGCAACATTAATATAAGCGGTGTAATTTTCGTTGCAAAATAATTATTGACACTCTTGAAATCATAGACCATTTTATTCATTTTCTTTATTACGATTGCTGTGACCGAAGTATATTTAAATAGACCACAAATATACACTGAAAACATAAAATCATCCATACTGGGCACATTTCCTCTTAGTAGTAAGTTGAAATTTTATATGCATCGTAAGAATGCTTTAACTCAGAAATATTTAAATTTTGGAGCTATATTAATGTGTCAAAAATTTGTTTAAATAAAAAATCAGATACTCGACGCACAAATTGCCACTTGTAAATTGCCATCATCCTTCTGATCTATAATTAAAGGCTATGAAATATAAATTTCAAGCTTTGCTCGATATCTGCGACACAAACTTTTGGTAAATCATATTTCTTATATAAATAAATTGCCTATTCAGTAAAGATTTTCCCTATATAAAAAAGTCATGACCGGATGAAGTGAAGCCAAGAATGCGTCAATATGATTGGCTCGTGTAGTGCGCATGCGTCAAAAGTATCGTTAGAATTTTTTGATTTGTTTTTGATTTCTAAAATTGATCCTAATACAAAGAATGTAATATATTACTATAATACATATCAATAATTATTAGTTGTGTATTTATAATATTCTATTGTAAATATTATCATTGTTACAAAAAGTGACATGATGTGAACGTTGACACGAACTGAGTTGAGACATAACCTTAAAATTTTAAAAGGTAGTTGGTGACGAAACCGCGGCAATTTTGAAATTTACATGAGCGCGAAATGAATCAATCATATATTGTAAAGTTTGATATATTTCCGTAATAGAAAACAAATATTAAAAATATCAATCAAGCATTTATATTTCATTTAATAAGTTAATGAATTAATATTCTACTACAGTGCGCGCAGCGCACTGCGCCAAAAGTCTAGTATTGTTAAACGAATTGAATTCATCATCACCCAAATATATCAATCCTTATTATCTTCTATATAATGTCCAAGTACACTCGTTACGATCATATAGAAACTGTATTCTGGTTTATCCGTCTTCATCAAAGAACGCTGTTTTTATCTCGGGACAGAAAAACCCAACCACGCAGACGCATCAAGCACGTTTTGGAAAGTCCAAGCCGCAATCGCGTTTGCTGCTTCAGTCGTTTCACGGCCGCCGAGGCTGCCAGATCGCTATACTTACGCACTATAGGGTTATACTGTTCTCTGTCATTAACAACATGTCAGACGACGGTGGTAATGACGATAATAACTATTCCTGCGATTATTCTTCATCCAGTAACGACGATAATAACTATTCTTACGATTATTCGCCCAATAACAATGATTATAACTCGTCAAATACGACAGCAGATCAAGACACGTCAACCTACGCGTATACTGAAACAGCTCCCATAGTAGCACCAGAAGACGATTGGACAGAACAACACGAAGTAACAACACTATCGTTTTCTGATGCCCAGTACGAAATACCAGATAATAATTCGACGGAAGAACGCAACACAACTACGTACACGCCTGTCAATGAAACAACAGAAGAGTACACTCCGTCATGCGAAAATAATTCGACAGAAGACTGCAACACAACGACGTACACGCCTGCTAATGAAACTACAGTAGAGTATAGTCCGTCATCCGGAATTATAGAGTCAAGAGAAGTATTTGATTATAGAACAGACGATGTGACGATACCGATTTGTGATTTTCCAAGAGAAAGAGAATATGTGCGGGTGAGAGAATACAACACAGTGGCATCGCCGCCACCCAGAATTCATCGGTATAAGCACCTGCACCACGTGAGCAGTCAGTTTCAAAGAGAACGTCAAGCTCTTGATCAGATAGACATCTCGAAGCTTACGAACACTGAATACATTCAATATACTAGAAGATACGCGGAAGTGCTAGATGCTGAAGAAAAAAGGCAAAACCGGAAGCGAAAAGAAAAACAGGAGTGTGTAAGTTTATAACGTCGTTTCTAAAAATTAATTGATACATTCATAAGAAAAAAAATTAATCTAAAAAACATAAAAATAAAGCATGCTTATACAGGGTATTACTTTTGTTTGTTGACAAAAGAAATTTAATTTTTGAATAACAAATTTTTATTGGCACTAATAATTTAATTTTAATAAATTTTTTCTTTACAGAAACACATACTGCTTGCACTAGTTGGCATATTGTGCGGAATCTCATTAGCTATAGCTCTGCTATTCAAAATTTCAGCGGATTCAAGTGCGCGATTTTAAACTTCTTAACTTGGATGCAAATGGTGACATGCACGATAAAACAAGGAGATAAGCAGTATATTATCGAGATGCGCATCAAATGAAGACACGAAGAAGAAAATAGTACATTATGATACTAGTGGCATAAAGCATAGGCGTGACTTAAGTGAGGATTTATGCCACCCAGTGCTATGAAATAATGTAAGATATACGTGTTATAAGTCGTTCTCTATTATCGCGCACTTGCTATGCTCGGGCGCTTATACACGCCATGCGTTAAAATACGACCTATGCCACTTGTATCTTAATATAACTAAAATAAGTCACAAATGTGTAAATCAATGTACTTATATACATAATACTTTTTTGTACTTATTTATAGAAATATGTTTTGACGACAAAGAAGAAAAGGGTGTTTTTTTCAACAAGCTTTGGTTGATTTCACGTATACATAAATAAGTTGGTCTGGCAAGCCAAAATGTATCCATACAGTGAGAACACTCAAAAACTTTTAGTACTAGTTTATGTGATATTATAATTATAATCGTCTACTGCCGAATTCGTGCCCCTAATCGTATTGTATAGACAATAAAATAATCTTGTATAGTATTTTAGTAAAAAATTATCGATTAAGAGAAAACTTGCGGTTCGTGCTGAGAATTCTCAGAACAATCTTTGAACGTAAGATATCCACCAAATAACGATGATTTAGAAACATTCGGTTATAAAATCCGCGTATTGCCAAGGAAACAAAATTATTATATTAATTAAAGATTTATTTATTGTTGTGAGATACTGTAAAATAAAATATTATTAATGTTTGTGCCTGCGGAAACCGACTAAGCTTTGCTTGTTTTCTATACGATGTAATTTTGCTTCCTCCTAGAGAAAGCTTTGTAATAGTAAAATTTTCAGTTTCGCTAAAACTTCATAGAAACATGTTTTTAGATGTTAGAAGTTCGAATTACGTGTTTTTAGGAAATGTCCGTATGGATGTGTGTGTGTGTGTGTGTGTGTGTGTGTGTGTGTGTGTGTGTGTGTGTGTTTATACCGTGATATTTCTGAAACTACTCCGTCAATATCAATCAAATTTGACATGCATATCTATTTTTGGATTTTGAATTCGGGAAAAACATTAATTTTTTTATTTTT
Organism: Pteromalus puparum; assembly: GCA_012977825.3. Lineage (NCBI taxonomy): Eukaryota > Metazoa > Arthropoda > Insecta > Hymenoptera > Pteromalidae > Pteromalus > Pteromalus puparum. The sequence goes on along the minus strand of CM053170.1, from coordinate 15,524,666 downwards.
TCAATTACTTCTTTGTTTATGGCCATTTTTTGATTTTTGAAAAACATTATTTTCGTTTTTTTCAATCATTCCATTGTTGCAAACTATTCAGCTAAAATGCATTTGAGAGATAATAAAAATACCTACTTTACCCTGTTTGGTCCTCGGGATTGACCGCTCCGTTCGGCAGATAAAATAAAAAAGGTGATTTTAAAAAAAAAATTCATATCTCTGAAACTAAACATCATAACCTCATGAAAAAAAATATGTTGATGGGTTACGTGTCAAACTATATTCCACTAAAATTTCAAGTGATTTGACTACTTATTTTTACAGTAATACATCGAAAACTAAAAAAATGAGTTTTTTTTGAGTCTCGATTACGGGCGTAAAAAGACCTTATTGCACTTGAGATTTTGGGAAAAGGTAGATATTTTATATGTTTTGGCTAAGTTCATTGCGCAACTTTAAAACCCCTATGGTTCTTAAGATATCAAGATTTGAATTTTTTTTAATTTTTTGATTCCTTCCCTGGTAGAATCGGTAACCCACTTAATGGCCAGTTCTTGGCATAGAATCTAAGAACTAGACAGTTTTATTTGTCATTTCTTAGGCAGAATGTAACGCTTTTTCTCCTACTTAATGGACAGTTCTTGGATTCAATCTGCGTACCTTGTTTTTATGTACAAACTGCCCATTATACTTGGTCGAGTTACACAGCTGAGTTACACGTGGCTTATCGCGGTTCGAGGTTAGAATTGAAAAGACGTGGCTAGCAGGCTTCGATTCGAGTTTTTTGGTAATAGGAAAGTATAGAATAATTATTTGCATCTGAAAAAATTCTGTCTGACCGGGGATTTGAAACCCACGCCCTGCACGAGGACAAATAAGTACGGTCGTGCGCCTTAACCGACTGGGCCACGCAGACGTTCTTCCACACAAGCCCTACGAGCTTCGCCATATGTTTAAATTATTAAAATTATTCAGTTTACGCCTAAATATTAATAATTTTGTATCTTGCATCCAAAAAACTAATTGATTTATTGATACTTTCATGAAATATAATTCTCACCCATGAAAAATACACAAGATATCGCTACTTTTGAGGAATTTAAAATGTCTAGTTTTTTTACATTTTACTTAGCCAGTTTCTGCCTTTACCACCATTTTAAATAGGCGCTTTTCTACCAGGGTTATATCTCTAAAACAATGCAGTCAAATGCTTCAAAATTTTATTTGGTGATTCACCATAAACTAAGATATCTGCTGTTACAATTTCAAACGATTTCGTTGAGCGGTTCTTAAGTAAAAAGCTGAAATGTAAAAACCGATTTTTCTAAAAAATTTGGCTTCCTCTTATAGGGTTGTCGTTGCACGTCGTAAAGTCCCTCCCTACGAATTTATGTCATACATTCACATACTGTATTTTGAAACAATATTTTATTTATTGGAACAATAAATTTCGTTGGAGGAAGCTACGTGCCAATGAATTGGCAGCGGTTTTTTTATCAACCACGCGTATAATTGCTGAGAAACGCATGGAGCAGCCGTATAAAAACAATTCACAGGTCTTTGAGTTAGCTGACCAACTGTACTATCAACAAGAACGCCAAACAGCCGATCTTTTCAACTCCAGTCAGCTAGATGGAATTTTACGCTGAGATTTATGCAATATTAGAGCAATTTTGACAAAAAATGAAAAAGTACAACTTCAAAGTATGAAGTTTGATAAAAAGGACAGCGCATAATAAAACAGAAGACAGCCAGTATATATCAAAATCGATATACATATCAAAATGAAGACATCAAGAATAACATTTATGATATAAAATATAGAATATAACAAAAAAATTATTAAAATAATAAATATCACCCAGCTTTATCAGTATGCATCAAGCTATAAAGGTTATCATTAATTGTGATTAAAACATACATTTTGATACGTGCATGTTTTATGTTAAATCGACGAATTTATAATTTTAACATTAGTAATAAAATAAAAATATTACATTATTATCACATAAAAAAATAACATAGCAAAACATTACTTTCATATTACGTACTATTAAATAACATTTTTTGTATTTTTTTTACAGCAGATCACAACGCAAACAAATTTGTGGTTGATATAATAACCTAATAATTATAAATAAATTTATGTTGTTTTATTGGTAATACATGGATTCTATAACAGGATATTTCTAAATCATTGTTATGATTAAGATTCACACAACAAAGTCTTAAAGGTGGATGTCTTAATTACTTTCAAAGATTGTTGTGAGCATTTTAAACACAAACTTGGAACTCGTTATACTAAGTACAGGTTTTCTTAATCGGTAATTTTATACTTTAAAAATACTTTAGAATTTTACTACGGTCTACAATATGATAAAGGTAAAAATTTTGCAGCTGACGATTATATATAATATCACATAATTTAGTACCAGAATTAGTCGTTATATTGAGTTATCGCTGTAGATACATTCAAACTTAAGATCAACGACAAAGCTGGTTAAAAATAGTATCGTATACTATTTTTTGACACGAGTGTGCGAATTTCGCGGACGCTTATCGGCTAAGAACGTAGATTTGCACACTCGTGTCAAAAAATAGTATACGATACTCGCTTTTTGTCACCCTCGCTACGCTCGGGCGACAAAATGCGCTCGTGCGAAAATCACCTACTTCACGCACTCGTATCGTAATATACTATTTTTTAAGTTAAAGTATATTATAAAAAATCGTAAAATATTATCACACGAAACATTTTTTAAAATACTAAACTTTGTCTTGCGACTAGTTTTCTTTATAACTAATGTTAAAATTATAAAGAAGTCGATATAATTATATACAAAATATATATAAATGTCAAAACTCAAGTTGTAATCCTAATTAATGCTGACCCATATAATTGTGCATAGTGCAACTGTACTGATCACAAGGGCAAGGATTATGGCAATTGATGTTCGTATATCAGTTTTCTGAAAATAAATAATATATTGTATCAATTATAATATACTTATAGGTCTGAAATAGATTTAAAGATTGAAAATACAAATTTTTTAATAAAATAATGCAATTTTAATCAAATGAAAAGGCACATGCTTTATTTTGAATTGTTTTTTATGTATTGAAAATAGGCCCAAAATAATGAGATATTTATTTAAAAACGATGTCTTACACACTTACACTGTGTTCAATTTCTTCAATCTGTGGTTGCTCTTCGAATTGCACTTGGCTATCAGGCTTTCTGTTTGCAAGAGCTAGAACTTCTGCGTATTTTTTCTTGTATTGAAGGTATTCTTCATGTGAAACCATCGAGTTGTCTTTCTGATTATGACCTTTATGATTCATTTGAAACGGGCTGCTTAAATGTTTGTTCTGTTTATACTGATGGATCTTGATTGGTGGCGATGTATTTCTGTTGTATTTGTTCACCCTCGAATATCCTCTTCCCCTTGGAAAATCAAAAATCGGTAACACTACATCGTCTGTTCTATAATCAAGTACTTCTCTTGACTCTATAATTCCGGATGACGGAGTATACTCTACTGTAGTTTCATTAGCAGGCGTGTCCCTTGTTGAGTTGTGGTCTTCCGTCGATTTATTTTCTGGCATTTCGCACTGCGTATCCGAAAACGATAGTGTTGTTACTTCGTGTTGTTCCGTCCAATTATCTTCTGGTGCTGTTGCAGTATACGTATAGTTCGAGGTGTCTTGATCTGCAGTCGTATACGACGAGCAATAATCGTCGTTACTTGGTGAAGAATAATCGCAGGATTCGCATTTTCTTTCACATGGAAACAGTTTTCTTATTGTTAGATGCAGACGGATAAACCGGAATGCAGGTAATCATAACAAATGTACTTGAACATTATATAAAAGAAAGTAAGGATTTATATATTTAGGTAATGATAAATTTAATTTGTTTAACAATAAAATCGTAATTAAGTAGACAAGTGCGACTGATATAACAATTATGATCTAATAAAAGTTTGTATCGCAGATAACGACCGAAGTTTAGAATTTAATGAATTATACAAATATAACATATTGTTCAACAATATTGTTTTTTATGCAAAAATCTGTATATAAAGGCTATCAATAATTATTTGGATAATAACTTAGAGGAAGCGTATTTTATTTTTTAGGTTTTAAAAGTTTTTGGAACGCAGCAGCTAATTAATTAAATTTTGAAGTTTTATTTGTTCAAAATATAATATATTATGATATAGAATATTGAATGTTTTACAGACTGTAGTGTAAGATATGTGTGGTGAGAATATTTGTTGTATGCATCCTTGTACGCGTTCAGCCAGTCTCTATTACAACGACATCGTAATATGCGTGTCTACTAAACATGGGTTTTTCCCAACAAGATTAACGAAGAAAGAGGGGACTAATGTATACAGCACGTGCGATGCGAGCTTTGTATTTTCAAGTACTAACAATATGATACATTGATAACGTGTAGCTAAAAACGTGTGGATTTGTTTCTTATGATTGTAGAAGGTTACGTATCGATCCAATTGTTTATCATAAAATAAATTAATATGCAAGTGTACGGGATAAAAGATTAAAGGAAAATTCAAAGATTTCAAATCAAACCAATGTAAAACGCATTTCATAAAAATATTATTTACGAAGGTTGTGCATGGTACATATTTCGGTAATGATACAAAAAGGTTCAACAAAGTTTACAATTTGATATCGTTTGAAAAATTCTATTAAAAAACATGATTATTGTCGTGTTAAAATTAAATAAGAACATTTTAGCTGATATCAACATCTATAAATCTTATTCGGAGCATTAGTGAAGAGACAAAGTGTTTATGCTCATCGTTTTACTCCTTTACTTAGATTTTTTGTTTATTTATTTTACTATAAGTAATCACTATACAATGTAAGCCATAGTGACTTAAGTTTAAGTTATATTAATCTACTTTTTATATATGTAAAAAAAGTATAAAAAGTATTCATGTACAGATACTGCGTATACGCCTACACTATTTCTAAATATACTTAGAAGTATTGATTTTTCTATTTTTATACAATATTTGTTCATCTAATACAAATATGGAACATAATATAACATAAAATAGTAACAACTCATGTGTTCTTTATGAAGTACTCGGTAGCCAAATCTAACATAAAAAGTGATTGTCTCAAATTAACAAAATGTCGTTTTATATATTTTGTTTTGTTACAATGGCTATTAGATTTTAGATATTTCTAGTTTTTATTTTTACAATAACGCTTAAGTTTAGTTGTGATTAAAAAATTTAATTAAAAAATCAATAATTATAATCGTAATTCTCTAGTTATATACATTACGAGGTCAAAATCGTTTATGACATTTGTGTAAGTAAGTATTTACATTATAATATGTGAGTTTGAAAATCTAGCTGTGTGAGAACAAAAGTACCTAAAATGATTCTTAACTGACATTTTCTGCACTATACATTTAAATCTTAGACAAATCGCTATTACAGTTACTTTGGCCGGGATTTCCGTTCTCCTTATTATTAGTTACGCCTCATTCCGCTTTCCCTTCTTATTCAAATACTTATAATAATCTTGTCCATATATCCTGCAAATTAAAAAATAATTATGTAGATTAGAATTGAAAATTTATCAAATCGTCCAAGTGTCAGCATTATCATTTCTACTATTAAATTAAAATTTTTTAAAAATCGCTTCTAATTTATGGATACGTGTTTTCCTACAAACTAATGATGATTTAAATTATAACCAAATAATTATGACACGAGTTATATCTACTACTATAATAATATATACGCCTCGAAATTATTGTAGAAAATATTCCTCTCTTATAAAAGAGATAACTGGATGTTGTGAAGCCTGTGAAGTAATGATCGACAAGTCGTTTCGCGAGTCGAAATATACAGTATGCCGCGAGATTCAAACAAGAGAAATTCTTATAATCAATACAAAACGTATACTCCGAATACTGTCGCTCGAAAATTCTGCGTAGATCTAGATACAGTTATAAACTGCATGTCTGTACTTGGAAAGAAGGAGGATCATAAAAGGTCATAAAAGTACGGAGGAAAGTAGCCTCAAAAGGTTCAGGACTAATGGCCGGGGAAATTCCCAGAGCCATCGACCAGCAATTAATAATTTTTATAAAACTTACGATTTCTTGATTATCGGTTATCTACATATAAAAATGATGAAGCAAATCACGAGGAAAAGTCCCATCGTCATTCCAAGTACGACACCACGCTAAACAGAAAAATATATTATTAATTTAATTATATACAAATATTGTAATCTTTCTCAAACTTACAAATTTATTTTCTGCCTTCTGAGCAGCTTCATTTCTTAATCTTAATTGCTCGTTTGCTCGCAAATATTCTTGCCATTGACTCATCGCCCGTCTAGATGGTGTATGCCCTGCCGAACGCGGTATCTGCTCGTTATTATGTCGTCCTATCCTTATAGTTTCGGGTATCTCTTGAGACCTTGTTATTATAAATGCCGGTGTCATCCTGTCGAACTCCCGAATTGCTCTCTCATATGTCGGTAGTTCACTTTCGTCTATCCCGCTGTCGTAAATCGGTATCAACACATCATACTGGTTTGCATTTAGACATTCAGGTGTTTCACTGGCCTCTGTAATTTCGATCGTCGGTACTATCCGATAAAACTCGTCCGTTCTTCCATCCGTTAGTCTTACACTACTTTCTGTATCTTCAGACGTGGGCGTTGCAATCGTTTCGTGCTCTTCAGTCCGATTGATTTTGGTCGATGAACTATACCGGCAAACATCTTCGTAACTGGGTGGAGGAGAGTAATAATTGTTATCGTTATTCAAATTAGTCCGTGACATGCTGTGAGACACCAGAGAGCAGTATAATACCGCCGTGAAGCGAGTGCGACAACTGACTGCTTCGGTGGCTGCGAACCGACTAAAGTAGCGATACGAGTGTATACTGTTCGGACTTCCCAAAATAAGAGCTGCGTCTGCGCAGTCGGTTTTTACGTTGCGAGGTGTTAACAGTCTTTGCTGAATCCGGAGAGAACGGAACGCTTACGTGATTGGGAATACACTTGAACCCAGATGATAACACGTATATGAGGAAATCTACGCAAATCGGTCACTTTTTGGGGTCGCGAAATGGCAAATTTTCAAAAAGCGAGCACACCTTTCTAACTTGGTTTATCTTGTTCATTATATCATAAAATGTACAAAAAGTCAGTGGAACATGAGAAAACTGCTTTGTGATACTGTTTTTTCGGCCCTTTAATTTAACCAAAAATAGCCATTGATCAATGGCATATACTTAATTTCCGAAGGTGCAAACGAAAAATTCAGATTACTAGGGCGAAAAAACGGTAAAAGAGCTTTAATTAAAAAAAAAAAAATAAATAAATAAAAGAAAAATGCGTTGAAAAATGCTTAATTTGGTCAAAAGTTGTCTACAATTGAAAATATGAAAAAATCACGAAAAAATTTACGAATTTCTTGACTCCGAAAAATCCTCAAATTGAACAATGGCTATTTTTGGTTAAATTTAAAGGGCCGAAAAAACAGTCTCACAAAGCAGTTTTCTTATGTTCCACTGACCTTTTGTACATTTTATGATATAATGAACAAGATAAACCAAGTTAGTAGGGTGTGCTCACTTTTTGAAAATTTGCCATTACGCGACCTCAAAAAGTAACCGATTTGCGTAGATTTCCTCATATAAAAGCGAGGCTTGTGTGAAATTGATTAAAATGAGTTATCGATTTGAGTTTAGTTAAACTAAGTTTATAAGTATATAATAGTCATCTACCGGAATAAAGTACATATTGATAAGTTAGTTTGAAGAGTCACTATTATCGTTTTCTATACATTTATTTGTTTGACTAAAATACAAACGTAAATTCTAAATTTATGTCTAATTATATCATTGAGTGTTTACTTTCGTTATCGCGCTTTTTGCACGTAAGTGCTTTTGAAATATAATTTTAACTTCTGATGAGTTCCAAGTGGTCTTTATTTGTTTTTAAATTTTATTTATTAATACGTTGACTTTAATTGTAAGTGTTCTCGACTATTTTGAATGACCTTAAAGTAATCTATTGAGTAGTTATGAAATTATATTACGATAGATACACAGTGGTTTTGAAGAAATGAAATTATCAACGCCTTTCTTGATTTTTAAATTAAAATTAAAGTGAAAAAAATGATAATATGGAGGGGACATGTTTGATGGTTAGTATGTCGCATGCAGAAGCATTTACTAATCAAACTATGAGTAAAGATGAGTCTTTAAGATCTTTTACAACATTACTCATTTCTACGACTACGACGACTAATTTTTTGTACAGATAACAGAATATCTATAATCAATATTGTTGATTTTCAAGGATCTATTTAAAATTCTCTACTTTTAGCATTATCTCAAAGAATCTTTAGTACTCTGATTTTTAATATTTGATTATTTAAAGTTTCTGTGATTTTACACGATTTTAAACAATGCGTTAATAGGTATATTAGAGACGTTTTTTATGAAAAAGCTTTTGTCTAATTACTTATATGCCGCTAAAACTACACATATAAATATGCCGACTAATAAAACTGCAAAGTTGCCAAACGAAACCAAAATATTAGAAAAATGCATAGCACAGCAAGAGGCTTGTGACCGATGAGTCAAGTCTTAAGATAAAGTACTGAAGCAGTATGCTATCATAGCATAAAGAAGACGGGTACGAAAGCTAGAACGCTGTGCCCATGAAATGCATTGATACAAAAATAAGGATCCGTGTTTGCCTGTTACAAATATCATTGCCAAATACAGTGGAACATCAAATAATTCAAATAATAAAACATGATCCGTTTTTATAAGCAAAAACATTATTTTGTATTTTATTATGTGATAATTTTCTATCTCTCTGTAAAAAAGTGATGACCGGATGTCTTGAAGCCGTAAATGAAGCGATTTGGTTGAGAAACAAATACCCGGTCTGAATATACTAACGATTTTGAACTTTTAACCTTGGAAAATTAAGCGTGCGAAGCTCGCGTTGGATTTAGCTTAGTATAGCTAAAGTTACGACAACTACAAATGACAAATCAAAATTTCGCATGCATGATTAATTTTTATAATGGGCAGAGAACATTAAAAAATTGTATGTGTCTTTCAAGTAATTTTTAAAATAAATAGCTATTAATGAAACTTTGTAAAAAGATAGTTCAGCAAATGCCACTGATTATTGTACTTTGAAAATTTTGCAATTTTAAAGTTTTTTATTATTTTCAGGAAAAGAGAACAGAGAGATAGAGAAAGTATCCAATTGTTAAATGATTATTGAAAAAGTAAGGATATTTAATGTATACGTCAATTTTATTTTTCTCAGTATTTATTTCACTGTTTATTATAATATGTGAAATTGCACACGTGATAATTCAGATGCTTGATATAAAAAATTAGGAGATTTTCAAAAGTTGTACTGTTAAAATGCAAACTTAGTTAATATAAACTTCTTCAAAAATAGAATATACGTTTCTTATACTTTACGTTTCGTATATTACAATCACATTTATATGCGTATTAGAAAAGCGCCAACCGATTAGTCATTCGTGAGGGTGTAAGTTAAAAATACCAACAGTATTTTAATTACAATTGACTTTTTCTAGGACCATGAGTCGGTTGGTGCCTATAGGTAGATCAACTATCTCCATCATTAGGATTGTCTCTAAGTTTCTACAGCCCAATGAATTCGACACCTAAAAACACGCAAGCAACCTATTGTAACAATAATTTTAAAAAATCCGAGTCTAGAGCCAAAATTTTGAAGGGGCCCATATAATATATAAATGTTCTTATTGTGTAGGTGTATCACTATCAAAAACCTTAATATATATCAGTAAAGAATAAAGAAAGGTACCTTAAACAATTATTTATATTTGAGCTTCCTGGCAACATCAACACAAAAGAAAATTCAGTTTTGTCAATTATACTTTCGTGTTAGAAGTGTGTACTATTAAGCCTAGCTAAAAGTTCCTCCGTATCCTTTTTCATATCTCTTCTTCCACTAACATAATCATTTACTTCAAAAAGATGGTCCAATCTGTAAGTTAATGTTAAAAAATAATAGTACATAACGATATAAGTGACCTAAGTAGCACTTTTTTGCACGGCGTGAAGTTAGGGCCCGAGCGCAGCGAGAGTCCTAATTACGCCGTGCAGAAGTGTTACTTAGGTCACGAGTATATGGTAAGTATTTAATATAATACATAGTCATGCAAAAAAGAAGATGATTATAATCAAAGAAAATTTTTCGAATAGAACATTATTCAGAAGTAGTTTACGTTTAATCGGTAGTATATTAACTGATTAGATTTGACTACTTACTGTGTTTTAGGTTTGTAATATTCCTCAGATTCATTGTAATTTGCTACAAACATACCGTAAGGATTTAAATTAATGATATTATACCCAAGCATTTTTAATTATTGCTTATCAATAAGATCAAAGATTTATTAAAGATCGTCTAAGATATTTTTTATTTTTAGAATGAATAACACAAAAATAATGATCAATGTATTCTGTATTCATTGCACAATTCAAAATTGAAACTTTGCGTATAAGGTATTGTACATTTTTCTGCTTATAAACTTGAGTTTATATTTTTTTGAAACAAATATTTTTTAGGTTATAGAATATATACTGCAACATCTATTATAAGAAATAATTTATAAGTGAATTAAAATAGCTAAACATGTCCAACGTTAATGCTTATAACGATCTGTTGTAATAGGTATTAATACATTTAAAAAACTTACAATAGGACGTAGAATGCATAAGGATAGCTATTAAGAATATGATGGCAAAAATTCCACTAACAGCGTAAACGGCATACTTTGCCTGAAAAAAATATACGTAATATTAATTAATGATTAACATACTTCTAACCGAAGAGAATAAAATACAACGATTTTAGTAAAAAAAACCGCTGCCAAGTCATTGGCACTTAGCTTCCTCCTATTCTGCTAGTGGAAGATAATTACATGTGACAATCAACTCATTCTTTGATTTAAATATTCGCTACTATTCGATACTAAAAGGATAGGTTAGGAAGACACTTGTAAGGGAGGGGTATCAGGGGAGTGGGGGTTAAGGTGGATATCAAAAGGATAGAGCTCCGTGAACTCCTAAAATAACTTACATATATCGTAATAAAAAAATACCAGTAATTGCGGAATCGATAATAACGTCAACAACTGCAAGTAACAAAATTGCGGGTGGCTTCATTTTTTTGTGAAAAATAACTTTTTCACAGAAACAGTTATTTTTCACGGATTGCTAGCATACCACAGGCCGCCTTTCAGACCTTGACGCTTGTTTTCAAATACTCCCATTAATCGCTTTTAAGATTTTAAAGCTCATTTCAGCACTCCCACAGTCGCATTTTAGACCATCGTATGCGTTTCTGTATTCCCCAGTCGCCTTTTTGACCTTTGCAATAGATTTCTACATACCACACAGCCGCCTTTCAGACCCTTTGACGTTGTTTTTCTATATTCCCATAAATCGCCTATTAAAATTTAAAAGCTCATTTCAGTCTCCCACAGTCGCTCTTTAGACCCTCGTAATAGTTTTCTGTATTCCACAGCTCCTGGAGAGAGGTCTGCATCGGAGATCCGATCGGGACTGAAGCCCCGAGCTGCTCTTAAGACGAAGAGTGGCGGGCGTCGGAGAAGGGGGAAAATATTCCAACCTTGTGGGTAACAGTCTTTAGGTAACACTATTGTTAATATATTGTATAAATCCGTATCATACATAAAAAGCAAAAATATTTTTCGAAGAATCGAAAAATGGCCATAAAATGGCATAAAATAGTCCTAAATCTAAAAGAAAATTTACTTCGAAATTCAGAAACGGAAAAACGATATTATGCACGTCCAAGTCTTGATATACCGCTGCGAGTCAGCGGTCAGTTCCACAGAGATTATAACAGTATACGTAACGCAGCATGCCACCGCACGCACGCACGCGACACGCACGCGAACACACACAGACAAAACCATCTGCACGGACATTTTATAAAACCATGAAAACTCTCAAAATATAACAAGGCTTAAATTATCAAATTATATGGTTTAACAAAAATAATAATGTCAGTCCACAGAGATAACAGGGTGAGAGTTGAAGAATTGTAATCTGTAATATCCTTCAACTTAAAGGCGTTTTATAGTACCAAAAAGAACCTAGTCGAAGTGATCAAAAGATCAGTCTTTTCACTTTCAACTCAATTTAACCTTTTACTCCCGTAATCGTCGACATAAAAAAACCATTTTTTTAGTTTTTGATTTTTATCTCAAACTACTCGCCAAAATTGCTTAAAATTTTACAACTAGTAGATATCATTGTTTTTTATTGTCATCAATTTTTTCAAACATTAACTATTTATTTTTGAGTTTTATATATGTTTATCGAAAAATTACCTTTTATATCATAAAAAATGAACAGATCAGTCAATCTAGAAAATCTTGCGGGAAAAAGGAGACAAATTTATGTACTTTTAGATACACTATTGTGGAACATATTGTATAAATCATATCATTATAAAAAAGCAAAAATATTTTTCCAAAAATAGAAAAATGGCTATAATATGGCCATAAATTGGTTAGAATCATAAAACAAAAAATGACCTAAATTCAGAATTAGAAAAAATATATGCATGTCAAATTTTATTACGATCCGTCGCATGGTTCCAAAATTATGGCGGTATACGTACATACACACACACACACACACACACAGCCATCCGCACGGACATTTTCTAAAAACGCATGATTCGTACTCCAAACACCTCCAAATGCGTTTCCACGAAGTATTAGCAAAACTGAAAATTTTACTATTACAAAGCTTCCTCTTGAGGAGGAAGCAATTAAAGCTTGCAGACAAAGGTATGGCCCGTTTAGATGGCGATCCTGCGATTTTCTTTACTAATATACAATTAATATAATAAATTTCTAAACAATGTTTGGTGCTTACGTACTTTATTAAAGATTTTATCTTAAGTATATTCTAATAAATAAAATGTCGATGAAAAGCTTATTGTAGGTATGGTATAATATTATACCGTGCGCATAGCACTGCCTGCTGATAAGCTTGAAAATTAAAACTTTAATGAACGTGACGAATGACTGTTTAATACTCACGCAATTACCGACATCACAACCATCGTAGGAAAGCTTTCTACGCAACGTTTGATGAAATCGCGCATTATTCCTCTCATTATTCTGTAGTTCCGGCGCTTGAGGTATCTGTTGGTATATCCTAATTCTAGTTGCGCTGCAGTCTGTATCATCGACGATAACATTTATCGGTATAATATGCTCTGACCTTGTGGGTTCAGGAACTTGTTTATCATCTAGAATATCTTGTGGCGGCGCCGTTGGAGCGAACTCCGGCGCAATTTCACTATTTTTAGATTTTGAGGTACTTTTCGTTTTCCTACTTGTTGCTGGCGATGTACCTTGACTTCCTGCCGTGGAACAAACCTCGTCGTAACTAGGTGGAAGATCGCTAGAAGCGTTACCGATATTGCTCCGCAACATCTTGGCAGATGAAACAAGATGTAAGTAACTTACACACTGCGTAGAAACTTGCAGCTTCGACAGCTGCGATGCAACTGCAGTCGCGACTCGCGAGTACGTCGCGAGTGCGTTATTCTTTACTTTTCAAAAAGCGTATCGCGTCTGCGCCGTTGGACTCCTCGTCACGTGACTAGATAGGTTCAATGTGTTTGAATAAAGCGGAGTGAACTTATATGATTGGCAACCCATCATGGCTATAAACGACGAAAATGAAATATTTTCAGTGAAGGTTCCGCAAGATTTTTGTTAAAATCATTTTCGTCAAATGTATAATATGTTTTAAAGGTTTTTATAATGTTAAATGTCTATTTTAATTGAAATATATTGAACAATTTTCAATAGCTTAAGGTCTACTTACTCTCGTGGAGTTAAAATTTTAAGGGGACCTATAATACATTATTTAGTATTTTTCTATTATTATTAGTGTATTTAATAATGTACGGAACACTAGATGCTCTACTTTTAGCCTTATCTCAAAGAATCTATTGTATTCTGGTTTTAAACATTTAATTACTTAACGTTTCCGTAACATTTTTTGACTGAGTGCAGAAAGAGATGTGTGTAGAAAAAAACAATGCGCTGAAATCGATTTCATATACATGGGAATTCTATTGCTTCCTCCTCAAGAGGAAGCTTTGTAATAGTAAAATTTTCAGTTTTGCTAATACTTCGTGGAAACGCATTTAGAGGTGTTTGGAGTACGAATCATACGTTTTTAGAAAATGTCCGTGCGGATGGCTGTGTGTGTGTGTGTGTGTGTGTGTGTATGTACGTATACCGCCATAATTTTGGAACCATGCGACGGATCGTAATAAAATTTGACATGCATATATTTTTTCTAATTCTGAATTTAGGTCATTTTTTATTTTATGATTTTGACCATTTTATGGCCATATTATAGCCATTTTTCTATTTTTGAAAAAATATTTTTGCTTTTTTATAATGATATGATTTATACAATATATTCAACAATAGTGTATCTAAAAGAACATAAATTTGTCTACTTTTTCCCGCAAGATTTTCTAGATTGACTGATCTGTTCATTTTTTATGATATAAAAGGTAATTTTTCG
>CM053170.1:15460310-15509986 GCA_012977825.3 Pteromalus puparum | reverse complement strand
AGATTGACATAAACAAAATATATAAATAACATATAAATAACAAAAATAAAAACATATAATAAACATATAAATAAATAGTAAAATGTTTTGAAAAAATTCATGACAATAAAAAACAACGATATCTACTAGTTGTAAAAATTTTAAGCAATTTTGGCGACTAGTTTTTGAGATAAAAATCAAAAACTAAAAAAAATGGTTTTTTTATGTCGTACGATTACGGGAGTAAAAAGGTTTAAATTGAGTTGAAATTTTAGGAAAAGATTGATCTTTTGATCACTTCGGCTAGGTTCTTTTTGTAGCTTATGAAACCTTTTAGTTTAAAAGATATTAAGATTCAAATTCTTCAACTCTCACCCTGTATACTCTGTGTGACTGAACATTATTATTTTTGTTAAACCATATGATTTGATAATTAAAGCTTAGTATATTTTGAGAGTTTTCTTGGTTTTCAAGGAGTTCACGGAGCTCTATCCTTTTGATATCCATCTTAACCCCCAGTCCCCTGATACCCCTCCCCTACAAGTGTCTTCCTAACCTATCCTTTTAGTATCGAATAGTAGCGAATATTTAAATCAAAGAATGAGTTGATTGTCCCATGTAATTATCTTCCACTAGAAGAATAGGAGGAAGCTAAGTGCCAATGACTTGGCAGCGGTTGGCTTGGCCAAATCCGGACGACTTGGCCAACGCTTTAACCAACAGTTACCCTTAAATACTGCTTATTTCGTCACATTACAAGTGGTTCGGTTGGTAAACGAATTAAATTTGAAATACTCGTTTGAGATTAGATTCAATTTAAATTATATCTTCGTAAGCTTACTTAAAAAATGAAACCTAGGTAGCGCGCTCCGTGGCTTTCGATGTGTAGATGTAAGTTCTTCTTGAAGATGATGAGCATGTTACCCGGGACTCTCGTTGACGATATCCAGGTGTCCAGTGGAGGAAAAAAATGAAATCTAGTTTGCGCGTTCCGTGGCTTTCGATACGTAGATGTAAGTTCTGATACGTAGATGACGAGCACGTCACCCGGGACTCTCGTAAACGATGTCCAAGTGATCGAAAGAGGAAAACATAAGACTTGAGTAGCGCGTAGTTTTTGATGTATGAATGTAAGTTCTGCTCGTAATCTAGGTCTTCGACGAAAGAAAAATAATAAAATATATATAGGTAGCACGCTCTGTGGAAATAATTACTATACAAAACTTCAAAAAATGCTTGAAAATATTGGAAAAATTTTGGAAAATTTTTGGAAAATTTTTGGAAAATATTAAAATCCACTGAGTAGAAGCTGAGATACAGATGTCGACGAACGAACACACACACACACACACACACACACACAGACACAAACACACACACACACACATCCATACGGACATTTTCTAAAAACACTATTTTTCGACTAAAAATGCATCAAAACACACTTCCTACATGTTTATACTCAAACTCAAAAAATGACTATTACAAGGCTTCCTTAGGAAGGAAGCAAAATAAAAATTTTGTTTTAACGATAGATTGTTATATTATGCGAAAAATAGCAAAAATTATGTGTATTCCAAGCAATTTTAAAAATATAAGTGAAGATTTATAAAATTTTGTGAAAGTTGTGTTCAATAACATATGCTAATTATGATTGTACTCTGAAAATGTTGCAATTCCAGAGTTTTTTCATTATTCACAGGAAAAGAAAAGTGAGAGTATAGAATTGCGTGTTATTTGTTCATTGTTAATTGATTATTGAAAAAGTAAGGATATTTAATTCATACGTCAATTTCATTTTTCTCGGTATTTATTTCAAAATATAAACAAAGGGATTTAGACATAATGTACAAGATTGCACACGTGATACTTTAAATGCTTAATATTATAATTATAATATTTTTAAATATTGTACTGTTAAAATATAAACCTAATTAATATAAAGTTCTTCAAAAATAAAATATAGGTTTCTTAATACTTTACAATTTTTAGATTACAATCACATTGATATGTGTAAATAAAGCACCATCTGATTAGTCATTCTTGAGGGTGTTAAAAATATTAACAGTATTTCATAATTGACTTTTTCTAGGCCCATGATTTAGTAGGTGCCAATAGATAAACTATCTCTATCATTGGGAATGCCTTCGAGTCTTTGTAGCCCAATGAATTATCTTTGACCTCTAAAAAATGTAAGCAACCTAATGTGACTATAATTTAAAAAATACGATTAAGTATACAGATCTTTATCTTTTAAGACATATATGAATTTATATTTTTTTAAATTATCTATTGTATTAATATAGTCTACGCGTATATTAGTATCTAAAACCTTAAATGAAAAAAGGACAATTTATTTTTTCACGCTTTAAAGTCAAAGTCGTTAAGACAAATATAAATACATTTATGTATCGTAAAGTTTTAAAATATAGCAGTAAAAAATAACGAAAGGCACCTTAAACAATTATTTCCATTTGAGCTTCCTGGCAATAGCAGCACGAAGGAAAATTCAGTTTTTTCAGTTATTTTTGTGTTAAAAGTTTGTAAGATTGAACCCAGTTGAAAATTTCTCAAAATCTTTTTTCATATCTCTTCTTCCACTAAGGTAATCATTTACTTCAAATAGATGGTCCATACTGTAAATTAAAAAATTAATCATATAATATGCATTTTCAAACAAATATGAATTTTTCGAAATAATAGTATTAGTATGTTAGTAATAACTAGTGACATCAGATGTTTTAGCTTGTTTTTGTTGTAGAAGATTCTTTATTTCCACTTTTTAAGTTTAGGAATTTATCTTGGAATTCGCGTATTTGCAGAGATCGAGCGCGAAAACGAACAGCCAATCAGGGAACGAATATGATAATTATGATGTATTTTATAGAGTACTTTCATAACTTTAATATCATGCATATAGTCATGCAAGAAAGAAGATAATTATAGTTACAGAAAATTTTTGGAATAGGACCTTATTTAAAAGTATTCACGTTTAATTCGCAATAATATCAACTGAATAATTTTGACTACTTACTCTTTTTTATGTTTCAAATATTCTTCAGACTGGAGATAATTTGCTACAAACAAACGGTAAAATGATTCAAATTGATGATATTATACTCAAGCATTTTTAAGTCTTGCTTATTAAGATTAATAGTATATGATGACACTGTTGAGGGATATGGTTTTCTATCTTACTCAAGGTTTTTCGCACGAGCGAAGCGAGTGAGAAAATCGAGCAAGGTAGAAAAACACCTCCTCCTGGTAGAGAATTGAGCATATTATGACCATAATTTTATATCCAACGCATGTTAAAGTGACGTATATCTTGGAATACTGGAAATACACTGAAATAAATAAATAACATCACCTTATTTTGAAAAATTTTGGGTTTAAAGTATGGCCATAATATGCTCAATTTTCTACCAGGGCCCACAACAGTCTCATACAATATTTTATAGCACAACAAAACAACCTCAAAATCGACAATAAAGTTGGCATTTTGAGGTTAGTGTGCTATAAAAATAATTTATAAGCTCAACGATTTGTATTAATATTAATACATTGAAAAACTTACAATGAGACGTAGAAGGCATACCAAAAATAGCTATTAGGAAAAAAATGGCGAAAACTCCGCCAACAACAAAAGCAGCATACTTTGCCTAAAGAACAATATATACATAAGATTAAATAATAACTAAAATATATTTAAGATGGTTTTAGGAAATATTATATGTTAAATCCTGCATTTTCAGCAGATACTGGTAAGCAAATTGTTATAATTTTACATCGTTAATAGTATATTACGATACTAGTGCGGTAAAAGAATTTAAAAAATTAAAGGTATGTATCCACTCACGTTATACACATCAGAGATTTTTGGACAAATTTTAACCAAAGAGTATGAAAGATAACAATTAGTACAAAATTAAAGTTTACATTCGATTTTGACGCGTTATAAGAATTTTATCAGACAAGTTTATTTTTTGAAGGGAAATTAAACTTTATAATTAATTGAACTATTATACGATAAATATAATAGACTACTAAACAATGTTTAGTGTTTACGTACTTTATTGAAGAATTTATTTTATTTTCTTATGCAATACTGTCAACAAAAAGCTATTATAGATATAATGGTATGGATTTTGAATTTTATTCACAAAATCGAGTTAAATCTATAAGTTTTAACCGCCATCCAAACGCTTTCTCAGGTCCTACACGTGCACGTAACGCTACCTGCTAATATAACCTACACTTGAAAATTGAAAGTTCAATAAACGCAATAAATGATTGTTTAATACTCACGTATTGACCGTCGTCATTACCATTGTACGAAAGATTTCTACGCAACCTTTGATGCCATCGCGCATTATTCTGTGGTCCCGGCCCTTGAGGTATCTGTTGGTATCTCTTAATTCTAGTTGCCGGCGACATCGCATCGAATTCTGTAACATCTATAATGTCATTCATCGGTATAGACGTATCATCTGACCTTGTGGGCTCGGGAACTTGTATATTCTCTAGATTATCTTGTGGCGGTGCTGTTGGAGAGAACTCCGCCACCGTTTCATTATTTTTAGATTTTGAATTGCTGTTCGTTTTTCGGCTACTTGTTGATGGCGATGTGCCTCGCCTTTCTGCTGTGGAACAAACCTCGTCGTAACTAGGTGGAAGATCGCTAGAAGCGTTACCTATATTGCTTTGCGACATGTTTTAAAATGAAACAAGAGATAACGTATACTATATACAAAGTTGCAGCTCCGACAGCTGCGAAGCAACTGAGGTCGCGAGTGGCCGCGAGCGCGTCTGCTATTCTTTACTTTCCAAAAGCGTATCGCGTCTGCGCCGTTGGACTCCTCATCACGTGACCAAATACGTTGTAACGTAATAATATACGTCACGTATCTTTACGCGCGAATATTTAAATAAATAATAATTTTTAAATATGAATTCTCAAAATATAAGCTTGGAAGTGAAAGATTCGGCTTAGAAGCTATACGATTTTAGAAAATGCATTGAGTAAGCTGAAAGAATGAAGCTTTGTTCTACGAGATTCGGGACTCTGGAATTTAACTGCTTTCCAAGTGTTTTTCCGGGGAGAGAGAGTACGCGTCGCAACGTGTGTTTTCTATAGAACAAGCTAAGCTTTGTTTAAAAAATGGACCGAGGGAGGAGAGAAACGCAGGACTGCAACGGGCATAACAGCAGAATGCAGTCTGTCTCCAGACGTGGAAATGAACGCACGGATTTTCTTGCGCGAGATTTGTTAAGTTTCATGGATTTTTAATGCGGCCTATTGACGGTCTCAAGCCCGTGAAACACAGAGAGGAAGTGTTATTAATTAATTTCTTCAAATTAACTATTTTAAAATCACTTTACTCAAATCGAACGTATTACACGTTCTTAGGACGAATAAACGAACGAACCTAGTTTTATTAGCATAATATGTTATATTGTGTGGCACGAAAAGTACTTTACATCAACGTTCACTGTGTTTGAATGAACCAGAGTTCTTATATAATATGTGATTGGCAACGCATGGCTACACGCCAAAAATGAAATAATTTCAGAAAAGGTTCCCAAGATTTTTGTTTAAATTATTTTTGTTAAATATATAATATTTTTTTAAGGTTTTTGTAAAGCTCAATGTTTATATTAATTTTAAAATGAAATAAATATCGAACAATATTTAATATCTTGAGGCCTATACTGATCCTTAAAAAAATATTAGTAGTATTGGTAATATAGTTGGTTATGAAAGGATGCAATTGGACTTTTTTCTAGTCCCATAAAGTTTATATGCGCGAGTAAATAAACTATGGTTTAAACTATGCATTTTTAGTCTGGAAGAGCAAGAGCACCGATCATACGCTATGGGATTCTTTGTCTCTCTTACACGTTGAAGGACGTAGGGTATAAGGGAGGGGCAGGAAGTTAACATGGAGCATAAAGCGGTGATGTTCACTTCGGTACCCTCTACACCTATATATCCTTCAGTGTGGAAGAAACAAAGTCGGCCCGTGCTCGATTTTCTTTCACTTCCTACTTTAACTGATTCATATACAATTCAGAGCTAGCAGTTTGTACTTCATAGTAGATTTGCACCTCCGTTTTTTAAATTGATTTTCTTAGATTATACAGTTTATTGTGTTTGTGTAGTAATGCTGCTTTGTATGCATATTTGCAAATACTTAGCCTCCGTAACTGGTATAATTGGTATCATTACTTGCAAAAGTGCGAGCTAGAAGTGTTAACGTTTTTAAAAGAGATAAAAGGAGATACTTATACGAGGGAAAATAAATAAAAAGTTTGTACCATCTAGAAGTTTTATATACCTAAAGATTAATAAATATGCAGCTAATGTAAGAATGGTTTAAAGAAGAGAATAAGAGTTATATATATGCACTATAATTAATGTTCTGTAGTATTACGATTTTGCACGACATTATTAATTCATTAGGACTAGCATGTTCGAAAAAATGCCTATTTTTAATCTTCATTTTCAAAGCTACTGTATAAAATAAATTCATCAAGGCCCTTATGAACTTGTGGTTCTATCCATGTAATTTATTTAAGTCTGCAGATTCTCTTAACAAAGTTTACAATATACATTTGCTTCCTTCCTAAGGAAGCCTTGTAATAGTAATTTTTGGAGTTTGTGTAAAAACATGTGGGAAGTGTGTTTTGATGAATTTTTAGTCGAAAAATGGTGTTTTTAGAAAATGTCCGTACGGATGTATATATATGTGTGTGTGTGTGTGGGTGTGTGTGTGTGTGTGCGTGCGTATGTATACGCCTGTTTCTCAGCTTCTACTTGGTGGATTTTAACCCACTAAGTCTCATTTTCTTTGTTTCTGCTAGAAGATAGTGGGACGAAAGTCCGTTTTTACAATTTATATACGCGTTTTTTTTATAGTGATTTTTTAGTTTTGAGATTTCAGTTTTTGCCAACAAAGTTATCGGAAAAGTTAATAAAAGTAAATTGCTTAATATGTACCTGAAAGAGAATAAAATTGCCTATGTTTTTACCGTGAAAAATGTATATTATCGTTCGTCGTTCTTTTATTATACACCATACAGTGCAATTTTTTTAAATCGTTATAACTCAAAAACTAAATAGCGAATCATTCTAAAAAAATATATGATTATTGAAGGTAATTAGAACTATATACCACTTAAATTTTAAGTCATTTCATGGGGCAGATCCTGTGATAAACATCAAAAACTGAACAAAATCGTTTTTCTACGTGACGCGATAACTGGAGTAAAAAAGCAATAATCAAGTTCAAATTTTGGATTTAGTTAGCATTATATAGCACCTTTATCTCTTTCTTTGGGTTGTTTATGATACCAGTTAGTTTTAAAGATATTAAGCTTCAAAATTTTGTTTTCTTACCCTGTATACTCTATATAACTGAAAACTGTATCGCTTCGATCTCAGTTTCCATTAATGGATTTTAATCTATACTTAGACTCGTTTTTTGCTGTTTTTGTTTTATTAATTCGTTAAAAATAAGATTTTCAGTTACGCATGTGCGTATATTCATGGCGATTTTTCGATCACTGGTGATTTTAGATACGTTCCGCGAACTATATCCTTATCATTATATCTCGGAAACTAAATTTTGAACTTTTCGTTAAAACATCATGATTATCGGCTAGTTTTTTTCTGTTTTTTGTTTTATTAAATCGTTAAAAACAATATTTTCAGTTACGCATTGATTATGTAATATAATTATTTCGAAATAATTTTATCCATCAAACGAAAAAGCATAAAAACTTTATAGAATTATATATGAAGTAAAAACAATTTAGATATTAAAGCGATACATAAGGTTGAAGGAAGCTACGTGCCAAAGAATTGGCAGCGGTTTTTTCAATGCGGTCGACCGTATAACCTGCCTTACCGCCTCGTGTGCGTGTATCTCTCGCGGGCGCTTCGTTCATTTCATATAATGCAAACCTTTGTTATTAAACATTTATACATCTAATCTAAACAATTAATCAATATTTGCAATTCTGCAGTTGTGAAATTCTTTGAAAAATGTTTTTCCCGAGTTTTAACCGTGATTTTCGATTTTTCAACAATAAATTGTTTATAACTTTTTTAGACGCATTTTACAGCAATCCACCCTTGCAATACGGATTCAGGGGGTAAAAATATGTAAGAAAAGTCTTGTTGTTAGACTGGACCTCTAATTGGCCACGGAAAGTATTGTGGGCCCCCGGACTACCTAACTAAATCAATTATAGTACAAAAATTAAATGCATTATTTATTGACCAAAGCATTAAATGGATCTCATCTGAGTAACAAGTGACAATAGCTATAGCTTATAAGGCAAATCATGCAACTATTTTATTTTACTTTATAATACAATATTTTGAATGTTTATTGAAAAGAAAGAATAATTTTTCAGATAAAATATAAATTATAGTCTATGGTTTATTAAAGCGTTAATGAGTGAACGTGTCTTCGTAATTGATACGAATTTTTATAAGTATCCGACAAATATAAAAGAATGTTTGTGTATCGGTTGTAGTGAAGCAATCACTGCATTATATTTATTCTGTATTATTTTGGATTTTTGGGCCATCAAGTTTTGCCACGTGATAAATTAAAAGCATACAATAAATTTGAATAAAGTGTATATACCTACTTGATTGCGATTCCATTGGATCGTGGATAGAAAAGTCATCTACGACGAAATTAGTACAAATAAACTTATTTTTTCACCAATTGACTAACTTTTCTTTGAGATCACGGTGACATAGTAATATAAAATGAATTCAAGGTCAACAAAATTTCTGGTCAAAGTCGGAAGAGGGCGTATATGTCTTCCTACCCCTCATATCGGCGCCGTCTAGGCGCGCCTTTTTCATCCTTATCGAATGTTGCTGGGCGGAGAGTCATAAAGGAGTGATTGTATAGTGTCCAGGACTGTGCCATGGCAACCCGTCTAAGGGTTACAAAAGGCTTATCCCCACGTTCAGTCGAAGTGATTTGAAACAATAAGAAAAAAAGCATGCGGGCAAACATTCCGATTAATAATAGGATCAAAGTACGCATAAATTATGCTTATAATTAAAATAGTATATCTTGTTGCATATAACATATCGAGTTTTTAGACAATAGGAATTTCCATAAGAGAATAAGTAATTTTCGTTCGTATAAATATTATGTTTTATTGCTATATCTATACATTATATATATATATATATATATATATATATATATATATATATATATATATAACATAAAGAAAATACAAAAGTTATATTTACATTTTGAATTTATTATTTTGAAGTCTCTTCGTTTCGGTTATATATTTATATAGCAAACATTTTCATTTTATAGCATGTTGTATCAAAAGCTTCTAAAAATGTATTATAAGCAAATAGCAAAAAAACATTGTTATTCACTGGCCTATGTTTAGGTTAGCTTAATTCGTTGCTAATATCTTCAGTCTTTGATATATCACATTCTAAGTCATCTGTAAGCTTTTTTGAATTTGCATTTTTTCATTTAACTGCGCTTTATCCTTTATGTTTCCTTTACATCCCATCATTATTTTAAGATTTCTTAATTATAAAAATGCCCTATGAATGCTTTCAGAAATGCAATCATGAGAATTGTAATGAAGAATGCTATTATAATGACTGGTAATATAATTTTTCGCTAAAGAGAAAAATATAAATTACATTAGTATTAATAACTACTATTAAACTAGCTTAAAAAAAGTACAATCCGAGTGATGATAAAGTAGTATAAGATGTAAATATTAAATACTACACTCTCAAAAAATGAACAAATTTTTTTTAATAGAATTTAAATAATAAATTTGTATTATACATTAAATATTTTTTAATCTATTTAAAGAAATATCTATTTGCATTAAATATTTAAACCTTACTGTACACGAAAAATGGTTTCCTTTTTTACAGCAAAAATCAGAACAGTCTTCATTTTGGACTCGATTACTATTATATGGATTTCTGTAAGTTATGACAGGCTGAGGAAGTTGCATTTGTTTAGAGACTCGAAGGATTTGAGGCGACTTAGAGGGCTGAGAAGGTCCAGCTATATCTAAGCTAGTTTCAGTTGTTTGTGTCGTCTCTTCATTACTTTTTAAGCAAATTTCTTTACTTGATGGTAAATTGTAGAGGCAATTGTCAAAACTCAAACTATTATTCGGCATGTCAGGAAATAAACAGATTGCTTGTAAGTGTGATAACCTTCAGCTACGACGGCTGCAAAGAAACTAAAAGCGCAACTGCTATCCTGATTGACTAAAATATACACCGCGTCTGCGCAAACGGATTTACTAGAACGTAAGTAAACAAGAGCATTCGTTGGATTTGGAAAAACACAGAAAAAATTGCGTATGAACAAAAATATAACTTAATAAAGATGCAGATTAAGTATACAATGCAAAAATATATGCAAGCTAGCTGTGAATATAAAAATACCCGCGTGGTTGATACAAAAAGTGTGAATGAAATGAATTTAGTACAAATTTGATTTTGTAAATATCATAAACATAGTTGCAATATAAACGGAGGTTATGTTTTTGACAAAAGCAATTTGTTGGTATATTTTTTGCATAACATATTATGCAAAGTTTAATCTTTTCAAGGGCTACCTATGACCCATAATAACACATATATTAATTGCAATTCTTCATCTCTATACTGTAAACAGACTCATAACATTTAATCGTAAGACAAATCTCTGCCTAATATTGTAAATAACGTCTGCATAATGAAAAAGGGTATTGCCTAACTACACGCTTGTAGAAGATGATGTACAAAGTCTTATCAAAGCTAATATAAAAAGAACATTTAAGATTGTTTAATATGCATATAAAGAAATAATGGAAAATTAAATGCTTTATGTAATTCATAAAAATATATGTAATTTTTATTTTTCACATCATAAAAGCTACTCTAACGTAAATTATATTTTATAATTTATAACCCAATACATTTTTTATGACTTCGTGGAACAACTGTTTAACAAATATTTAAACAATACTTGTAAAATAACAGTGTTTTTTATCATTAGGATAGTATAATAGCATGATATTTTTAAACGAATAATGTTACAAAGTTTAATTATCAGATCGTCTTGTATTTTAACTAGACTTAATTTACACATTACATGCACAGATATTGAACTTTGATGTGACTGTATATAAATCGAAATATTATTTTTTACTCACTCGTTACATATATTTCGTACAAAATAAAGCGAATCGCAGACATAATGTAGTATCAAGAAATTTGTTATGCTCATGTTGTAGAATTGGTGTTTGTAATGTATGGTGATATGATATTAGCATGAAACTTTTCAAACAAACTGGAAAACCCACCAGTAGAACTTAGTTTCGGGACTGCAGATTTATTCTTTAGGCTTTCATAAAATGTCATATTCATTATTGAAGTAGCTCTGCCTAAAAAGTAAATTTATTATATTAAATATCAATCTCTGATCTTTGTACGCATGTTATTAAAAATCATAAATTATTTTCTAAATTCCGCAATCAAATTAGATTTAAGATAACATTTTTTTTCTTCATTTTGTGCTTGACATTATTTTAATTTCATCATATCATACGTTACAAATATGCGTTATATGTACATGTTCGCATATAATAATAATGATATTATGTAAAACAATTTACACGAGTTTAAGATAATTTTTATGTTAAGTTGTGGTCATACTTTATAATAGTTTGCACTATTATATTTGAGAAATAATAAATCAATACGACTGTATGGAATTATAAATTATTACATTTACATAAACGTCTATGAGGCAGAATTAAATAATTTCCTATAAAACAAGTGTAAACTACACACAACTTACTAATAACGGCTATATCTTCAAAATGATGCGCTACCACAAGAGCAATCATCAATGAAAAAAATAAGCAGCAAACTATAATGGTAATACTTTGCGCAGTTTTTTTTTGCTAAAAAAGTTTATTAAATTAGTCAGAATAAATTAAGATTAAAAGCCGACCATGCAAAATGTATAATATTTTGATCTGATCAAATAAAACTTTATTCAATTCTGTTCTATTATATTATATACGCACTTTCATTCGTTCCTTCTCTTTCTGACACTGCCGATAAATAAGTTCCGACACTTTGAATAATAAAGGATCCTGTGCTGCGTTTTGACTCAAAAATTCCAACTCTCTCTGTGGGTATAATTCATCCATCGAACTCGCCATTTCGCTTTCGGCCCCGAACCCGGGCATTGTTTTCACTTGCTTGATGTCTTGAGAGCAAAAGACAACTGCTTTTGATACGACTGATACATCTCGCTCCACAGCTTTCTGCGATTATCACTGCGTGCTGAAGCAATGTTATTGTAGATATAGTCGGGTCAATTTATTCTCGCATATCATAGCGCTCTATTTTTACTGAACAGCAATACAAGACTTTCCGAGATTTTAACGTTGGCCAGAGGTCACATGCACGACTTTCTTTTATATAGAAACTTTAATGACATCAGCTAGCTTTTATTATTAAAAATAAGACACTGTGACAAACTGAAGTCTTTATTGTAGAAACAAGTCGTTTATAAATGTTTTATCTGATTTGTTGAAAAAATAAAATCTTGTACATGTACTTTATTTATTTTGTTTTCTTATTAAACATAATTTAGACCGGCGATGGCTCCGTGGTAAACCACCTGCCTCCCGGTCAAGGGGTCGTGGGTTCGAGCGCCCCCATCAGCGCGATCAGTTTTTTTCAGATCTGATGGAAATCTTACTCACGACACCGGGTTTGAGAAAGGCGTAGGTGTGATGACCCTACCCTGGAAACTTTCGAACGCTAAAATTCATCTAGAAACACAACAAGATACGTTGTGAGGCCATGAACTTTCGAGTTCGAAAAAGCCACCCATTTATTTATTTATTATTTTTTTTTTTATTAAACATAATTTAATGATACAATATTCAAAAACTCACAAAAATTATATAACATTTGATCGTTTCCGTTAAAAAAAACAAACTTTTTCATATAAAATTACGTAAAAAAGAGAGATATGCCATCGCCGATTTCATGACCTAGAAATAGTATACAAATTTTAAGACAAGATAACGATTAGTGAATTTCTACATAGTAAAATCTTACATTTGTAAACATTACTAAAGAATAATGACTGAAATTCCCAGCCATCAAAGAAAGAGGCTTTTGCGAACGTTTGATACAAATAATGAAACTTTTTTGATTCTTCAACGATAATTTGTACCACTTACACCGGTAATAAGCATGAGAAACATTGATACTCTACAAATATATAAAATGCGCAGAATCACGTTATTGTCTTTTTATAAAACTTAATCACAATCAATATTCCATTACCTCATGAATCAGGTATTCTCCTACCCAACAATGGGTGTATAGTCGAAAGATGTTGAGAAAACCAAAAACAAAGAAAGTAACTAAGTTTGTTTTTTGCCCAGCAGCTATGCTCTAAAGCAACAAATTTATATAAAGTAAAAGTTATTATTTTAAATTATACATAACATTTTATTAAAATACATACAATTAATACTTGATAAACAAGAATGCAAATCGCTATAGTAGCCCCCAAGAAGTGACCAAGTAAGCAGAGCCGATACATTCTTCTAAGTGTTAATCCAATTCTGTGAGAATTGTTTTTAATGAAATGTATAAATAATAATTTCTCATAAAACTATTGAACTGTGACGACAATTCGATTTTAAGACAAAGCAAGTCATACTTAATTAATTTTTGATGCCTCTGAATAATTTCATTTAACTCGTTGGTTTCATTTACAACATCTAAGTTACTAATTCTAATGGAAAGTACTCCTAATTGGCCACAGAGGTGTGCTATTATGGTTAACGTTAAGCAATCCATTGCAGTTTGGGTAAATCCAACGATGTACAAAATGGGAATCCGAGAAATGTATGTTGCGATGTACGTTTGAATATTTGTTATTTTGTACAGCAAATGCATTCGATACGGAAGATCATAAGTAAAAGCTTTTGCTGTGTTGACATTTTTTGACAAGCCTGCAAAGAAACACAACATTCTTCTTATTCGTAATATAAGTATTCTTTTTCTCAACTCGCAAACTTAAAAGAATTCAAATTACTAACTCAATTGTCGTATTAGAGGTTTTGTAAAATACAGAATAGCCGTGACCCCCAGGGATACGACCACAATTTTGATGAAAAATTTCGAGCGCGAATTGTAAGACAAGAATATATTCCTTTCCTCCTCGCTTTTGTAATTTTTCACTGAGAAATCCCTAGTGAATTCCTCGAGAATCTCTCCATAATGCCTGTTGTATCTTCTCATCGTGTATAGCCGCAGAAAAATTTGCGCCATCGTTACGTTCTCAATAGTTGCGCCGATTATTGTTATTAAATTGAAACTTCTCAGTGCGAAGTAGAAGGCTGCGTAATCGAGCAGAAAATGGAAGGTATAGTAACAAAAGAGACTTACAAAAATAAAGTCGTAGCGGCTGCTCGGCCACAAGCCCAAAGCCGACATGAGATACTTGTTCCATGTTATTAACGTTTTTGCTTCATCGAAAACTTTCTGATTTTCTTTGTCATATTCTTCAACAATTGTTTCCTTCATATTCATTTCAACTGTTATTTACTTTTATAAAGAAAAATATGTATTGCCAAGTTCGTATTGATAAATGTTCGCTCTACCTCGCGGAGCTACCTCCGACAAACTAAATAAATGTGCATCGAAGCTTATGCAGCATTCATCTATAATTCAAAATGAACGGAAATAAATTCACTAAGGGATGCTAACAAGATCCTTAATGCTGATTTCATATGCACCTACGTACTAATTTTCCATGATCGCAATATTTTACTATGCGCATAAGCGATGAAAGATCTCATTCAATATTACTCACGATCGGAAACATATTTTATAGCTGTACGATATCATTCTGTTGGAAGCCGTCGAACGAGCAACATGCAACTCAGGTGTTTACATACGATTTGAATTGGGACACTAAATCACCATTGTAATATTATAATCGTATTGGCGATATTGAAGAAGAGGTAAATTATACATTGAGATAATTAAAAAAATTACCACATTCTTTGTATAACATTTATAAACTTTGATAATTATTGACCAATTCATTATTTCTAATACATTACTGATTTTTACAGCTACGGTCATAGCTGAGTACCTTTAAACTGCCTATTTAGAAGAGTTTATATTTGAAAAATAGTTCTAATGAAATAAATCACATCACATGTATACGTCATTATATAGACTTTATCTTATTACATCACTGCTTTTGATTACACAATCTTACCATGCACAAGTAAGTGTTTTAATTTGAGTTAATTGGTGAAAAGTATTAAGCATATATATGCAAAAATATTTCATGAATCAGGTACTTATACAATTTCTTAACCGTGATTGAATTTTTTGTCAACCGTATCATCAAAGTCATTGTTCCTCTCTTAAAAAAGTGATGTGAAGCATTTAATTGATGTCCAGTCACCTGGTACAAGAATTTAGGAACGCGAATCAGAAACATAACCTACAAACGCTTTAAATAATTAATGGTATGATAAGAGGTGCGCGAAGCGCACTTAGATTTCCTAGTATAACAAAAAACTGCTGGCAATTCATTGGCACGTAGCTTCCTCCAACTTAATTTATAGTTCAAATAAATAAAATGTTGTTTTAATATATAGTAGTATGTTAATGCTTTTTTAAAATGTTTTTAAATGAATTTTCTTTTATTTAAACTTAGAAAAATACGCAGCCTTATCATTAAGTTCTGTAAGGTTCAACAAAAACAGTAATTTTTAGTTATACAGTGTATACAGGGTGAGAGACAACTAATTTGAATCTTAACATCTTTCAAACTAATTGGTTTCATAAGCTGCAAAAAGAACTTAGCCGAAGTAAGCAAAAGATCTATATTTTCCCGAAATTTTAACTTAATTAAAGCCGTTTTACTTCCGTAAACGTACGACATAGAAAATTCAATTTTTTTAGTTTTCGATTTCTAGCTTAAAAGCTAGTCAATAGACAGACTTAAAATTTTTACAGCAAGTAGATATTATCGTTTTCTATTATCATGACTGCTCTCAGAACGTTCGACCATTTAGTTTTAAAGATATAAACTTTTTTTAAAATAACATCTTTTTCATCATAAAAATTGAATAGAACGGTCAATCTAAAAAATCTTGCGGGAAAAAGTAGGAAATTTTATGCTCTTTTAGATACACTATTGTTAAATATATTGTATAAATCATATCAATAGAAAAAAACCATTCAATTTTTTCAAAAATCGAAAAATGGCTATAATATGGCTATTGAATGGTCAGAATCATAAAAAAAAAAAATTTTTTCCGAATTCAGAATCAGAAAACATACATGCATACGTCAAATTTTATTACGATCGGTCGCGTGGTTCTAGAATCATTACGGTATAGATACACACACACACACACACACACACACACACACACACACCCGCACGGACATTTTCTAAAAACGCATGATTTGAACTTCAAACACCTCCAAATCCGTTTCTACCAAGTTTTAGTGAAACTGAAAATTTTACTGTTACAAAGCTTCCTCTAGGAAGAAGCAATTTTGTTTCACAAATTTTACAAATTGTTTAATTTATTTAGATGTATTGCACGCTGTATCTTAATTAAATGTAATATATATTGCGTGTTCGTAATATATGTTTGTTTTATTTCTTAGTATTTTATATCAACTATAAAGTATTGGTGTAACAGTAAATAAAATAGCAGATGTAGCAAAAGTAGTTCTGAAAAATACGCTTGCATATTTTTCTGTGTGTTGATAAATTATTTGAATGCTAATTATATACTGTGTTGTCCCATCTATTTCATTAAATTGATCGGTTCGGAATAATACAATGTATAAATGGATCTGTTTATATATAATACATTTATTGAACTTTATTCTTTATTTTTATCATAACGGTGGCTATATATATATATTATAAGATAAATTACATCAAAGTAAATTATGTGAAAGAAGTATACCGCTATAGAAAAAAGGAATATTTAATACAGTTAATAATATAAAACTTCGTTTCTTGGGAATAGTTTTTCCTGTATATTGATTACAAACGAACGTATACATATATTATTGTCATGTACTATTAATGTGTGTTTTCATAGAGTACTGTGTCCATGTAATAAAGTCTACTTATATATAATACGAGTGGATAATAAATGCACATTTTTATTGGTTTTTATGTAGTAGTATTCTATCTTAGTATTCGTTTTTTATTATGAATTCTTTTGTAGAAATTAAAGTTGTTAGCCAAAATTAAACTATGGAATATCAAATGTAGGATAAAATTTAAATATCTAATGTTATCATAGATTTTTATACTAAAAAATGTTTAGATTTCTGCTTTCTACACATGTGTATTTATAAACATACATTTCATAACAAATATTTTATAAATAAAATTAAATTATTTCAGCGAAAATTGATTGCCTGTCAGTAATTCGTCAGTAAGGATCAGCGAGGACACATATATAACTGCTTTAAAAACTTTAAACTTTTTCTGGTGGACTTGGATTATACACTAAAAACAAAGAAAAAATATTTTTATTTTAAATAACTATATCAAATATTTTTATACAAAAATACGTAAATTAATTTACCTCATATGCGAAATAGATTATTTCCAACAGCTGTAAACAAGGACACATATCATGAGTACCTATAATTATACAAAATACTACGATGCAGGCCAGCAACAAACGGCTGTTACGTGATACTTGCTAAAAGAAAGACTTTTTATTGGCAGAAATTTCAGAACTCTATGAAGAATGAATCTAAAATATTATTACTTTGAGTAAAACATCAGAACTGAATAGTATAATAAAAAAGCTTCCTGCAAGGTCGTGTATTTAGTTATTTGCGTTAAAAATGATTAAGAATTGCTTTTCATACTATAGATGATTTCCTGAACGAACGGTACTACCGTGTGTGCACTTCTAAATTAATATTTATAAAAATAAGTCAAGTTTTATGAAAAATTGTGTAGAATTATACATCTAACCAATAGTACTCTTTTAATTAAAATCTAATCATGTACCTCTCTCTACTTCTTCATCCTTTCGAGCTCATCTAGAATTGCAGAGATCATTTCGCGAAGTACAGGGTCGTACTGTGGACCTTACATTTGAGAAACTTGTACCAAGTCAATTTCAATACTTATTTCTTCTCTGACATTTTGCGAATTAGACTATCAAACGAATCCTCAAATACATTACATGCCACGGCGGCTGTTCAAATCCAACGAACGTAATTTCTCTGTGTTTTGTTCAGTTTCTTCAATTGGAATCACAGCCAGATGTAGATTCATGAGGGGAACTGAGAATGGAGATTTCCGTGACATAACATTCTTTTTGTTTCATGCATATTATTTTTCCTCTTCTCTTTATCCTTTTATGCTCTACAGCATTATCTCTGACTGATGGCACGTTGGACGTTAGACGCCAGAATAGTCACCGGTAACTTACAACTAGCATCGCTGACATTAGGAGTAATTATAAATGGAAGTGAGCAGACAACTCAACAAGCTCATCAACTTCCAGAACAACCTGTGCCGTCCACAAGCGGAACACAAAGAACCGCTAATCATCAGGAAACCATAACTGTAGAAACCACCAGCAGCGACAGCGAGGAGTACCCGGAAAAACAGAGGCACAGATTGAAAAGATCAAAGGGCAGCAGAATATCGAAAGCAAGGAGACAAAGCGAAGTAGAAGTGCGCAGCGAAGACGTCTAAGAAAAGAAGCAATACACGAGCATGAAAACAGCGAGTGAAAAGAGGAGGACGCCAGAGCACACATGCACTCAAGCAGCGAGGAGCTCAGCTCCGAAAGCACACCGCTAGTCCTCCTCATTGGTGCAGACCCGGCTTCGGCGATAGGACAGCTGGTACAAGAGAAAAACTCTTTCGCAAGCCCGCAGGTACCACAAGGCGCAACGTGTGCAAGGTGACGCCATTTTGAGGAGCCGGACGTTAGCGGCGCCGAGGACAACGTCGACAGTAAGCTGGAGCAATGGTATAGATGTATAAACTGTGCAGTAACTACGCGCACAACTCTTGCATGAGCGACGGCGAAATAGAGCAAGGACCGCTCTTAGTCTGCAACACTTGTAAAAACTCCGGTGGGCAGATAAACTTTAGCGTATTTATTTTTATATTCCGATTTTATTATTTTTTACAAAAATATTTGTATTATTTTTTAATTAATCGTACACATGAAATGCGTTTGGTCTGCGGAAAATACCGCCAAGGAGTTAAAAATTCGCAGTCACTTTCTACAAATGTATATATACAATATTAGAGTTATAATATAGACCAAGTGAAACATGTGATTGAACAGCCCCTTTTGTAAGTCAAAAATACTTATAGAAAAATACAATGATTAACAGTTAACAACAATTGTCGACCGTCTATAATATAAGTGAACAACAGTCCCCAGAAAAATCAGAAAAGTTATATATTCACTTGACAAGTCGTGTTTGATAAGGCCATAAGCCACGAGGACTTTATGAGTTGATTCATTTGAAATTAATGACTGTTAGAAATTCGTTTTAGCAGAAAAAATATATGCGTACACTGACAAGTATCAAGCACTTTAATGCACTGTTCTAGCCATATTGTGAAAATATCTGAGTAATGTTTCCTCTGCTATTCAAATTAATTATGGTTCAATCGTACAGTATTTGGAATACACGCAATCACGCAATCAAATGAAACATATGTATATAATATATAAATATGCAAGCTCAAAAATCTACTTCGGCTCTTTTAATAGTAATACAAAATAAAAAGTTTTCTGGCAAAACTTTCTCGAACAAATTCTAACGACTGAATGTAATTAATATTCCAAGAAGTTTGCACCTCTGTTTTTCCCTTGCTTTTGCGTTGTCAATAGTAACATGCCGAATGACCATGAAATCTTTATTATCTGAAAGCAAAAAATGTATGTATACATGTATGAGGACTATCATGGACAATAATTTACTGTTTACTAATAATTTAACTATTCACTGTTGCAAAGTTTTCGATGGATAACATCATTACGGTTCCTAATGTTAAATGATAAGGTTTTGCGGTCCTTTGCATAATCATGAGCACAAAAATACGAACTCTTGAAGATATTCTATACCAATCAATATTATATCTGAAAATAACGATTCTACATAATTCTTAACAAATAAAGAATGTAATGCATCAAGAACTGACGAAACTTATGACACTAACAACTGTTATCTATTTTTTTTTTTTTTTTTTTTAAGTGGCATTTCGAACCCGAAAGTTCATCGCCTCATCTACGCAAGCCTTCCACGTATCCCTATTTTGTGCTAACCCTATCCATTTCGCGCCGTCCTGCCCGATTTCAGTTAAGCTTTTACATTGTCCTCCCACCTGCGTCTAGGTCTACCTAGAGGTCGCGACGTATTTGGCTTTCCTTTCATTATACGCGCTGCCGTGCGATCATTTCCCATTCTTGCAACGTGCCCTGCCCATCTTAGCCTTCGGCGATTGTAATTAGTCTGTTTATATTCGGTGACGTGTATAAGTTATGTAGCTCGTCGTTGTGCAGTTTCCTCCAGTCCCCGGTTTCCTCATGCTTTCTTTGGCCCGTATATTTTTGCGCAAGAACTTTTATTTCAAACACCCTAAAAACGGTTTTCCTCTGCTTTAAGTGAGGCCCAAGTTTCGGCATCCCGGTACAAGATTACGCGCATTATTATAGTCCTATATATCCTAATTTTTTACATTTTTAGACAGCAGTTTTGATTTTAGTAATTTGTTCACTGGCGTAGAAAGCAGGCATTACCACGAATGTAGTCTCTATATTAATCTCGGCTTTGATTGTCGTTTTCGATCATTTATCAGTTGTGGCCTAAAGTATTCTGAATCGCTAAGCCTTTTTTCGGGAAGTAAAATTCCGACGTCTAAGATCCCCCTCTTCCTTCGCCAAATGCCCAGGTTTATCCATAATCATAATGTATTTCGTTTTCGAATTCGCTGCACCTCTAAACCGTCCTCGGCACAGCCATTTATTGACGTATTTCCGCCGTTTCCTCGCTACTCAACCGGTTTCTGACCATTAGTCTCCCCACTATGTCCAAATCCATGCTGCATATCCTAGAATCGCGTTTTTCCGTTGAAAGTCGTTGCGTGCCCAGCCCGCTAGTCTGCATTTGCTAACAACATACTCTACGTTAAGTAAGAGAGTTACCGTGAAGAGCCGTCGTAGCCCTTGTTTTGCAACGTCGCTGTATCATGAACGACGATTCAGATACATTACCGCCTACTCGTTACTTTTCCGCGTGCTTTCCCTTCAGACATATTATGTATTAATTACTCACAAGTTGTTTTTTGCAGGCCAGTCGAGAGAGCACAAAGCATTTTGATAAAACTTTACTTGCTTCGCATTGTATAGCATCATACGCTTTTTTAAAATCTAATGACATAACTGGAATGTATATGTTTCGCAATATTCCCATTTTTTCTCTAACGAGCTGTCTTATAGTAACATCTTGATCGCGCATCGTCGACCTGTTACGCCGGAATCCAGCATCGATAATCTCCATTATTAGTATCTTCCGGCGAATGCGTGTGAGTCGGCCTGTATTACGTTTGACGAGAACTTTGCTAGGGCACTGGTAGCTTAAAGTGGACGAATTGCTCACACGATAGTTATTGCAGTCATGTCTTATCTCACCGTTTTAAAATCGGTAATGACTGATGGATTGCTTCCAGTTTCCGAACGCCATTGTTTCATTTTATCCGAATATAGAGGCAGTACTAAGCTTCAAAAATTTGTTCGGATGTCAGCGGCTAGTGCCCGACATATTTTAAGTAGTTGTTCGCTGGTATAGAATCGTTTCCGCGGCCTTATTGTTTTTTAGTTTTTTGATACGCGGTTTCTACTTCTTATGTAGGTCGGATTCTTCCAAATGGAGTTCAGACAGTGTGGATTTCGTCTCCGCCGGTTTCCTCGCAGTTTTCATGTACGGTTTAGCAGGTTATCAAATAGCCCTTCCACAGCTTTTAACTAGTTCACCTTCGGCTTGTGACGAGATTCCCGCCCTCATCTTTCATTAATTTGCGATCTACTCTGGAAACCCTTCCTAATAGCGTTAAATGTCCTTTGTACATTCGCGGCGGGTTATTTTCTTACTATTAGTTTCTATTCTTTCTAATCTGATTCTTTTGATACTCGCCTTTTTTTGTTCCTGTAAATGCGCCCGCACTTTGCCTTCTTATTTCGTGGTACTCTTCTACGGCCCTATCGCCCCCATTGTTACGCTGCTCTAATTTTGGCCTTTTTGCGCGCCTTTCAAACCAGAGTTCGCACTCTTCGTCAAACCATGGTTTGCTCTTTGGCTTTTTCTTTCTACCTAGCACTTTATTCGCGGCCTCTTTTATTCGTTTTTTCGCATATCCCCCCAAAGACTGTTCGGGTCGTCATCTACCCTCCCGCGGTGGCATCCGTTTCCTTGAGTACCTGAAACCGGATTTCTTATCATTCTAACTTGATACTTAATTCGTTCTATCCCGTTCCGTAGCTTTTCAATATCGAACGTTTCTACTTTGTTCGCCCGTTTACTATTTTGCCCCAGCTACTATCATTTGGCTCTTACTTTGGCCACAACTAGAAAATGATCCCGAGTCGCAATCCGCCCCCCTGTAGGCTTCTTCGTCAAGTACGTTCCGTGTGGCGCCTCTTATCGATAAGAAAGTGTCGATTTGATTTTTCGTGGCTCCGTCCGGCGATGTCCACGTTACTTTGTGTATATCCTTGTGGCTTAAAGCACGTACTCTTTAGCTGTAAGATCTTTGGCCGCCGCGAGATTTATGACTCTAATACGCGTTATCGTTGCATGGTTTCGTGCAGACTTTCCTTGCCTATAGTGGGCCTAAAACATTTCCGTCTTTCCTATTTAAGCGTTGAAATCCCCACTACTATTTCGGTGTCGTAAGACCGCGAATTGGTCGATTAATTGCTCCAAGGCTTCGTAATAAAGATCCTTCACTTTCTTCCTCTTTGTCCCCGTAGGACAATGCACGTTAATAACCACGTAATTGTACCACCTCTTCTTCGATGACGATATACGAGAGGCTGTCGTTTACGAATTGTGAAATTTTTAACACCGCGTGTATAATTCTTTTGTTAATCAGGATCCGGTACCTAGGGAATGTCCGCTCGCGCCCGACGCGTACATAAAGGTGAAGTTTTCGTTTCCTAACATACCGCTATCTTGCCACCGAGATTTCTTGTATAGCTACGTAAGTCAGATTGTACCCGTCAGCCCTCTTTAAGAGATTTCCGCGTACGCGCCTGCTCTGTATAAACTGCGGGCACATTCCACGTTCCTACCTTTAAGTCCCTATTGATTTGTTTGGTTTTGGTTTTTTTGAGCCATGATAGTATGTGAAACCCACGCGTTTTGGATCCTGTTTCCGATCGCAGGTGAATCATCCGTTCTAGAGGTGATAACTCCCATACCTCTCTTAGAACTAAGTATGAGAGCTTTCCGACTTTGATGAGGACGGAGTCAGCTCATGCGTCGACACACTACGGAATCACGCTCGATATCCTAACCGCCCCCTGCAAGCAGCGCGCCTACGCTGGCGTCGTTGCCGTGTAAGACCAGGTGGCGAAATCATTCTACACATCTCCTGCCTTTCGGGGCAGTTGTCATCGCTCCCGCATTCCCCACGACAGCAGGATTTTTGTAATGTGTGCTAAAAGAGATAGATTATAGACATAGTTAGGTAGGAAGAGAAAGTGAAATAAGAAATATTGTTGAGTGTTCGTTGTTGTGGTGCTTGCGTAGTGTTTCTAGATGAATGCGTTCGATCGCCAGTGCGGGCTCATCACACCCACGCCCGGGCCTATCGGCTGTCCGCGGCTGCTTATTCGATTTATTCGCAGCTAACCTCTTTCTCAGGGGCCGTTCCTCTATCCGCAACCTGAGGACGCGCTGTGTAGTGGTGATAGGCACCCACCCGTCCGTTCTGGACGCACAGACAACTGTTATCTATACAGCATAAAAAGCTATTTGTTATAATAAATGCATACGATATACAGAAATAGGTGTGTATCCGTTGCTCTACGCTTCATTGTTGAATAAAATATATACTACGTCAGTTCTCATGTGAGAGTCCACTATAAAAAAACAACACTTATACGAAGTAAGAAAAAAGATATGTCCGAATATAATAGTAAGAGTGAATACATTGTATTTGAAACAGGCAATCGATATTCATCAATATATTAGTTCAGAAAGTTCTCGAACCAGCAATTATAGTTGACAGAGTAATCAAAAAATTCTTGGTCAAACCATTTTAATTGAAATTAAAATTGAATATGTAACAGTATTTATAGAAATTCAATCGTTATGTTGAGATGCCAACTGCAGCATTGGACAATCATAGGGACAATCTGTCAGCACGCAGCACTACTGAGCGCCATCTAGAGCTTCCACAGTACTCGAGACAAATATCGATATTGTATCGAAACCAAAACGAAATCGAGACGACATTCCAATTTTTTTTTCAATACAAGAACAATATATCTCAATATATACTCTAGATGATATTTTTTATACGATATCTCGCGAGATCTTGGTCTTGGCTTAGTGTCATTTGGTTACTATTACATATGAGACAAATCATTAGTTATATCGATATCTAAATAATTACTATTTGATTCATTATTTTTATTTATTTTATCGTAGCTTTCATTTTTATTAATGCGATCAAGAAATAATGAGATCACTTATTTAATATAATAATTTTATTTGACTAAATGAACATTTGAATCTTCATCTTTATTTAAATAAGTATAAGCTATAGAAAGTAAATATTTATAATTCTATTATTGCTCAATATTACACATTTTAAACATTTTACACACAGCATATAGTTTTTATGTTAGAACAAATTATAAATAAAACTTGACTTTAAGCCTAATCAAGAACTTTATAGGAACTTATTTCATTCATATTATTTATAATTATTTGAATATAATACAGAAAATTATTTTTAACCAGTAAAAATCTAGTAAATGTGTTTATTAATTTAAACTATTCATTTGCATATAATTACAATGCCAGTTTTGTATGAATCGATGGCTCGAATAAAAAAGCTAATGTTACTTGCCAAAATAATAAATCTGTTTCATGGCTGTATCCTATGTCACTCAAGGCTTATACAAACGTCCTCCGTAACTACAGTTGACTATCACTTGATACTTTCCCAATTTTCTTTTACAAAACAAGCTAAACAGAGTGGCGACGCAATGACGCGTAACGTGAGTGCTTTTTGACTTTTGTTTAAAAAAAAAACAACAAGTGTGTTCGAATAGTACCCGCGGCCAGTTCATTAACGGCCTCGAGAAAATTCGGGCTTTAGAAAGCATGTTATAGACAAAGAATGCTATTGATCAAAACTTATATTCGAACAAACCTAAATCTTGAGTGCAGGCAACGCATTTAGTATAGCATGCACTTCACTGCATCAGTATAAGCCGAGAATCGACAGAGAGTAGATGCCAGTGCGAGTTGCGTTTTCTTTTCAACGATTAGTGTATACAAACATTATTGCAATTAAATAAAATGAAGCGGTCTAATCCTCGAAAACCATCAGACCAGAAAAAGTCCCGGGCTAATACTGAAACCGATAGAGACAATGGCGAGGAAAATAGTGAACCAAATGAGGACTTTCGTGAAGTTAGTGAACAACAAAACAACCAGTAATGAATCAGTTGAATCGCCAATTTCGCCTGAATCTACTAAAAAAAAAAAAAATAAATTACGAAGTATATTTTCGATATACTTCACAAAATCAAGTAAAAGAAGCAATTCGCTTGCTTTGTGAATAAAAAAGTGTCACCAAAATTGTAAAAAGGACAAATGGCAACACGAGTGGTTTAAAAAGTCACCTCAAAGTCACCCACAGAAACATCTATCTAAATCATTTTCCAACGTAATCAAAGCCTATTGATAAATACCAGAAAACGTTGGATCAATGTTTGATGGTAAGTAAATGCACAGATATTTTCTACACGGATATTCTCTACACCTATTTTTTATTATTTTACTACACTGCAAAACTTTACACAAGCGTATAACCTATTGTTAGATCATTATTACAACATATGCTTGTGTAGAGTTTTGCAGTGTAGTAAAATAATAATAAATAGGTGTAGAGAATATCCGTGTAGAAAATATCAGTGTAGAATTTTTTTGTGTAAGAAAATATCTTTGTGTAGAGTTTTAATGTGTAAAGTTTGTTCGGTGTTTACGAATACTTTCGAATTACTTTCGTTAAGATTTTTTGCAATCATATTTTATGATTACTTAATTTAGGAGCTTTGTTGTATTCAGACTCTGATTATTTGAATTACTGTTACATTCAAAAACCGCTGCCAATTCTTTGGCACGTAGCTTCCTTCAACCTTATGTATCGCTTTAATATCTAAATTGTTTTTACTTCATATATAATTCTATAAAGTTTTTATGCTTTTTCGTTTGATGGATAAAATTATTTCGAAATAATTATATTACATAATCAATGCGTAACTGAAAATATTGTTTTTAACGATTTAATAAAAAAAAACAGAAAAAAACTAGCCGAGAATCATGATATTTTAACGAAAAGTTCAAAATTTATTTGCCGGTGATTCCCACCAGTGATCGAAAAATCGCCATGAATATACGCACATGCGTAACTGAAAATCTTATTTTTAACGAATTAATAAAACAAAAACAGCAAAAAACGAGTCTAAGTATAGATTAAAATCCATTAATGGAAACTGAGATCGAAGCGATACAGTTTTCAGTTATATAGAGTATACAGGGTAAGAAAACAAAATTTTGAAGCTTAATATCTTTAAAACTAACTGGTATCATAAACAACCCAAAGAAAGAGATAAAGGTGCTATATAATGCTAACTAAATTCAAAATTTTAAAATGATTATTGCCTTTTTACTCCAGTTATCACATCACGTAGAAAAAACGACTCATAGTATACAGGATGAAAAAACAAAAGTTTGAAGCTCAATATCTTTGAAACTAACTGGTTTTATAAAAATCCCAAAGAAAGGGATCATTGTGCTATATAATGCTAACTAAATCCAAAATTTGAACTTGATTATTGCCTTTTTACTCCAGTTATCGCGTCACGTAGAAAAACGATTTTTTTCAGTTTTTGATGTTTTTCTCAGGATCTGCCCCATGAAATGACTTAAAATTTAAGTGGTATATAGTTCTAATTACCTTCAATAATCATATATTTTTTTAGAATGATTCGCTATTTAGTTTTTGAGTTATAACGATTTAAAAAAATTGCACTGTATGGTGTATAATAAAAGAACGACGAACGATAATATAAATTTTTCACGGTAAAAACATAGGCAATTTTATTCTCTTTCAGGTACATATTAAGCAATTTACTTTTATTAACTTTTCCGATAACTTTGTTGGCAAAAACTGAAATCACAAAACTAAAAAATCTCATTAAAAAAAAAACGCGTATATAAATTGTAAAAACGGACTTTCGTCCCACTATCTTCTAGCAAAAACAAAGAAAATGAGACTTGGTGGGTTAAAATCCACCAAGTAGAAGCTGAGAAACAGGCGTACACACGTGGGCGTACATACGCACACACACATACATCCGTACGGACATTTTCTAAAAACACCATTTTTCGACTAAAAATTCATCGAAACACACTTCCCACATGTTTTTACACAAACTCCAAAAATTACTATTACAAGGCTTCCTTAGGAAGGAAGCAAAACATTAAACTAATTTGAGGAAATAA
The DNA here is from genome assembly GCA_012977825.3 of Pteromalus puparum. Lineage (NCBI taxonomy): Eukaryota > Metazoa > Arthropoda > Insecta > Hymenoptera > Pteromalidae > Pteromalus > Pteromalus puparum. The sequence continues at coordinate 15,482,115 of CM053170.1, read as the reverse complement.
AGCAGCGTGTGTCAAGTTATGATTATTACAATAAGTCGTAGATGCATATACATTATACATTTTTATTGATAATACATATTTTTTATACCTATATTGATATAAATGAATGTATAAACACAGTAAACATTTTTTTAAATATTCTATCGGTACTGCATTAATCAAAATGTGTTTCCTTTTTGTATTTTGTATTTTATGGTGTATTGACGAGACATAGTTCGTCAAATAAACTCACAAATCACAGATATCAACTTATGGACAGAATCCTAGTAGGAAAAGTACACCAGAACGGTCTTGAAATACATATTTTATTAAAAGTTGCTGCAATTCGTACAATTTGATATAACAAAATTATTTATTTGAAAAAATCAGGACAGATTATTCAAATAATACTTATCGGTATAACATCTAATCCGTGCACCATTCTATTGCAAAAAGATGTACATGTATCTACAAATAATTTATCATATTTTTTCGGAAATCTAGAAGTAATACTAAACCGTCAGACTTGATAAGTGATAAGTATGGTTCACTCAGAGCTATTTGAATATATTTATTTTTCATATATTTTCAAAAGTATTACACAAAGATTATTTTAATTTATTCACTTAATATTCGCGCTCATTGGGCTGGATCGGGAAAAATTGTATCTATGTGAGTAGGTATAGCGTACGTTGAACTTTGCCGGCACTCTTCCGTGTATGCGCAGACAACTTGGTGTGCGTAACGTCATGGTGAAGGAAAAAATCCACCCTCTCGCATTATCGATCCGACCTCTCCTTCTGAGGATGATAATTTTCGCAAAGGACTATTTTTGAAATACAGCTAGCGCGGGCATTTAGTACAACGTATACGCTTTCTAACTATTTGAGGAATGATATTTATAGAAATTGCATGTAATTTAATTCTGGAAAACTTAAGATGGATTGGCGTATACTAGCATTGAAAAAGTGATGATATCAGACCAGTGCTATTATGCAGAAAACTAAAAAAACAGATTAAATAAATTTAGCTCCTATCGAGTCACAGATCTAAATATCCAAGAATAAATAACTGTTTCCTTAAAATATTCTTATATACACAATTTTAATTTCGACTCAGATTTCTAACGAAGACTAGCACAACTTGAATTTTTTGCCTTTTTATTTACTATAAAATAATCATTTTACTAAAAAAAAGGAGTAAAAAATTCAAGTTGTGCTAGTCTTTGTTGGAAATCTGAGTTGTGCTAGTTTTTGTAGGGACCAACGATATAGGAGTATACTTACTTCTAAGGCATCTTGTGTCTGCTCATCATCAAAAACTCATAATTACATTCAATTTTTAAATAATCGACCAACTCTAAAGCAGATTTCAATGTTACCCTAAAACCTACTAATGTGCTGGTCGATATCGGAAATTTTTTGTTTTCACTGACACACAATGATTTCCATTTGTCTAGGTACTCCAAGAGTACCTAGACAAATGGAAAAAATTCTCTTAGCACCTAAAAATAAAAAATAAACAAAATATTTAAACTATGTGGATAATTGTATTGAATATCATTACGCAAGCATTTATCTTTTATTACACGGAAAGAATTTTTCAATAAAAATTACTTGAAATTAAGGATCAAAATTACCGTGCTAGCACAGTAACGCTCGGACGCCGCGCCATCTGAAGCATTTTTACTGGATCGGCACAGTAAATTTTCGGTACTTTGTTATTTTTCTCCATAGCCTCTATATTATAATATTTTGTTATATACATGTGCGTGACGCATTCTCAACGTTATATTATTCATAAATGGCAGACTTTAAACCAAGAAATTCGTTGGATTCAACGAGCGTACATCGGGGTTAGATTTGGAGGTTATGGAAGCAGATGACGCACATGGACGCGCTTGAATTCCTGTGCAGCACGGTAAAAATTTTCGCCATCAAAAAATTTACAGTGCTGGTTCAGTAAAATTTACGGGGAGCAAGATAAATAATATCTTAATTCAGATAAAAACTTCCAGAAAGACACGGCGCCCCACGATTACCGTGCTATTTATTCCGGTAATTTTTACTGAAAAATTCTTTCCGTGTAGTAGCAAATTTCGTATTAGGCAATCTTTTACACTTATAATCAACGTACAAGTTTTCCAGCATATCTAATATTAATTAGATGTATAAACTGGGTATTCTTCATACTTTAAAACAGAAATTTATTTAAAAAATTTTAACTTAATTGTTATGCAAAGTAATTTTTATTAACTTACTTTTTTATTAGGACAATCATCTGATGTCATCAAGGCGTATTCAGGCGTTCTAAAAGTCATAACTTTAATTAAAGTATTAATCCTTCTAATAAATGCCACAGTTGGTGCAGAATCCGATAATTTCGGTTCATTATTTAATAACTCCATAGCTACTGCAACTCTTTCCGAAAATAACTAAAATAAAAAAAATATATTTTACTTCTTGATTCATAGATTCATAGATAACTTATTTTATTTTACATTTTTTCTTACTTCGTATGCTAAGGATACATTCAACTTATATGCAATTTTTAAATTAGGTTTCGTACACTTCTCGTAATCTAAAAGGGCCTCACAGTGCATTTTTTTACTGTGCCATCAGGTGTCTGAAAAAATACACAGATTTATACTAGCCTGTGCAATAAAATAGCGTACGATACTCGTGTCATATAGGTAATCCTTAATTTACGACGCGGCGTTTTATACATACTGTGTTGTAATGGACTATTTATGCCACTTGAATCGTAATATACTATTTTGCAATATAATAATCCAGACTCTTAATATACCTCAAATACTTCGTTTTTGGGCAGCAGTGTGTTTGTATAATTTTATAAATATGTATAAATAATCTATAAGTATAATTTTTTTAGGGTTTTGTTTACCTCCATTTGCATTAGTACATTTTCTCCCCTAATGGCGTCATTCTATTATATAATAAACATAAGATGGAATAGTAAACAAGTTGTTATAATATTATTTTAAACAGTATGCGTTGAGAGTTGCGATATTCGAGGTGGTGTTCTCGATCGGTGTACGAAACAATTCTGAACTGCATATCTTCAGACAAGGCTTCTTATATACGCAAATAACGCAGGTAGGTTGTTCTTGAAAATAGCTGAGATACGCCCAGAGTTAGAATGCGACTCGTTTATGATTTTACTGAAAGACATGCGAGCGAATGGAAAGATATTACGCGCTGGAAGGTACGAATATGGTTTTATTACGTAGGTACTTATGCTTCGAATGCGATCGGATTAGGGAAAACCCAGCCAGGGAAACTTACAATAGTCGCCAATATTTTATTGCCGTATACGTAATACTAAAGGAAGATCATTGATAGAATGCGACCCGTTTCTAGTCTTCATGGTTCAAACGCTATATGGGTGATTCTGCCGTAACTGGCTCAAAACGGGCACACAAATGTTCTATACTAAAATCGACTATTTTTAACTTGCCAGACGGTTATTCTAACTGGAATTACATACAAAACAAGTCCCTAAAGCTAAACCACAACATATTACTTTTATAAAAAGTTATGTGAACAATCCATATTTGACTAGGTTACGGAACTGACATTTTTGTAATTCGCGCTACTAAAACTCCAGTAAATTTTAATTTAACATGGTAAAAAAAAAATTAAATCGTCTAATATATATATATATATATATATATATATATATATATCTATTTATCTATATGTATATGTATATTCACTCAATATTTGACAGCCTGTTCGTTTATTCACGAAGATCGCAATATCGTTAAATGACGAATTATTTAAAAAAAATTAGACTCTTATTAGACGTTTCCTTGTAACTGGAGCCATTTAAATACTAAAAAAGCAATGATTAGGACATTATTAATGTATTAATGATACTTACTGTATTATGTGTTACGGAACTGACGGTTACGGAATTGACATTTAGGCGTTTATCAGCTCGCATAGCCTAGCGTAATTATTATAAACAATTCTTTGCACATATATTCGAAAATACTTACTATTTACTCGAGAAAAACGCCCTATATGTTTAAATACATTGTTGCTAAGTAGTAGTTTACTAGCGTTACGGAACTGACAGGTTGTGCTTTTTTTCGAAATTTCTGATGAAAAATCAGCTCTCACTTCCACAATTTTGAATTTTGGAACCATGCTACGGTTGGATTTCATAAATAGTAGTATATAGTTTGAAATTCTACCGATAGGCGGCGCTATATGACACACTAGAACGCTTTTAACATAAGGTAATGTAGAAGGTACCTTTTTAATGCAAAAACTGGCGCCAAAGAGTAAGCGCCCAGCTTTAATATTAAATAATTAATTTTAATCCCAAAACCATGAAAAATATATTGTAATAGGTCTATAGTTCATACTATATATGATGGAATTTTTTTTACATGTCGTACTTTTATCTGCATCGACCTTTTAGATTGAAATCCGTGTTAAGGACAGGTTACGGAACTGACATTTGAGGCCTATTATATTGCGTAGTTTTAAATATAAGCCTGCATACTCGGTTTTAACTATTGGTAAATATAGATAGTTATGCCAGACATACATAAAACCGCTTGTGCGATTTTTTTTCAAATGTGTAAACGCCTGGGAAGCAGGCGCGCAGAATGAGCCAGTTACGGCAGAATCACCCATATACAGAAGTGCAGTCCTGCCACACTTCGCTTCTAACAATGAACCAAGCCTCTGGACCGGTTTCAAATTTCGCTATACTTTCGTATGGCCCGCTTTGGTTCACGAGACCGCCACACTATGTATATTATTTGAATTCCAACTGCTCCCGTCGGTCGAATTTTCGGCGGTACTAATATTTCGAAGGCCAGGGGCGCGGACTGTGGGAGGACTGATCGAAGCTTGACTTTACGTTTATAACACTTGGGTATACCGAGACCGGCGATGGCTCCGTGGTAAACCACCTGCCTACCGGTCAAGAGGTCGTGGGTTCGAGCCCCCATCAGGGCGATCAGTTTTTTCAGATCCGATGGAAATCTTACTCACGACACCGGGTTTGAGAAAGGTGTAGGTGTGATGAGCCTACCCTGGAAACTTTCGAACGCTAAAATTCATCTAGAAACACAACACGATACGTTGTGAGGCCATGAACTTTTGAGTTCGAAAAAGCCACCCATTTATTTATTTTTTTTTATAACACTTGGGTATACCCGACTTGATGTACGTGACATCATGGTGGGAGAAAAAAAAAACACGCTCTTGCATCATTGACTTCGTAAAAGTGCTTCTTTATGAGGTTCAGCCAATTTTTAGTACGGTTTGGAAAACTATAGAAGCAGAAAATCCAGTCAAAAAGGCCTTATTTCAAAAATAATAATAAAAAAAAGTGTATAAATGTGCAATCGTCCCTCGGTACAGAGGGTTAAAGAAATTCACTTCTTTGCGTGACTGAAAATATAAAAATGCAAGATCTCGGAGCCACGGTCGTATATTGTTTTTTGTCGAGGAGAACTTAGCCAGCACTTTGAGATTTTAGAGTAGGAAATTACGTAGACCCATTTTAAAAGCAGCAACAGTTATACTCACAAAGCTACTTACAAAGCATTGTGTAATATTAATTTGGAAAATACTAAAATCACAATTTTGTATAAAGAATTTTCCTACGCGCAAAATGTCTACTATAATCTCCTACTTTGAATGCGATAAAATAGAAATGGAATAGATTCATTTTATTACATTTTTTTACAAAACACAAACATAAAGAAAAAATAAAACTTCAAAATTATTGAATATTCGAAAGATACAGCGTCTTTACTGTTTTACTGTATCTGAATTAAGATAAATTAACATTTCTTTAGAGTTCGATTCCGTTTGTGTGGATACAAATTGATATAAAAATATCGACCTAATTGCAAACTCTTTTTACTACAAAAATGATTTAATAAAATAAGTTTAGTTTCATAGACGATAGATATTTCCGCATTGATGACATCGTTAATAGCTAAACTATAAGTTTTAACATTAAAAAATATCACAATATCTAAAAAAAAAGTGATCTACTTATACATTGGTACAAGATATTATATTGACAATATACAGATTACTATATGAGTTACTGCATTTACTGAGAGTACAAAAACGCTAACAAAAAGAATAATTATTCCTCATCTTATGTAAAAAGTGGTGTTTTCAAAAAAATATTTTTCCCGGCAGTATTAACGCTTAAAATCCAAGCTGCTTCTCAACAGTAGTCGCCGTATCCTTTATTATGCAGCTAGACTTTGAGATCCAGGACTGATGATCATAGAAACTTCTTTTCATGCTCTTTTGTTCTGTTCTGTAAAGCACCTCTTCTCTCCTCTCGCTCTCTTTCTCTGTGTAAAATATCTATTATTCTCCTCGCCTGCAGCTGAGTTAATTCACGAATTCTTCATTAAGGAGTTCGCGACTCTCTTAATCATAACTTCTCTTAATCATAACTCTCTTTATCCTTTTCTAACAACTAGAGTGATGTATAATGATATCTATCATCCTAGCTAAGTCTAATCAGCCTAGTTGCCTAATTAACTATCTTCCATCAGCATAAATATGCTTAAACATTTTACAACATTTTACATCAATCATCAATTACATTACGAATATGTAGAAACATTTAAAGCATTTATCTCTTATGGACTTTGAGAATCAGTACAGGCATAACATCTCTTTGACGGTATTCATTTAATTTATTGTAGATTAACTTAATCTGAAACAATATAACAAATAATTAAATTAGTACATTTTAATCCGTTTACAAGTGTATATTTTACAAATTGAATACATTGCAAGAACTCACCAATGACGACTTTTAGCAATGAATAACACTAGCACTATTATGAGGCCGAAGACGGCACCGAGACAAGATGCCATTGCATTGGTCTGTAAATAAAAAATATTACCTTAATCAAATTATTTCAAAACTTTGAAAAATGGCGAAAATTGTAGAAATAAAAGGGAAGCGATTGTGCAAATGAACTTTCAGCTGAAATCCAGTCGTAAGCACGCGACTACCAATTACCCATACAAAAATTACTCACTTTTCTCCGCTGCTTCGCCTTCTGGCACTCTCTTAACATATTCTCAGCTATTTCCCGAAGAACAGGGTCTGCAGTGGCGTTCGTAGGTGCCTGTTGCAAGCGTTGAATACCCGCCTTCAGATCCCGCTCCTGTATTTTAACTGTCATCCCGATGATGGCTGCGCGGTTCGATCGAATAACGAAGCCGGTTCGAAGGTTCCGCAACGACTGAAACGAGTCTTGCGCGGTCTGACTTGCCGACCCTGTGTACAGACGTGTGAAAGACATAGCCGCCGAAAAGGCGCCGTGTGGCGACGATCTATATAGACATGGGGTTTACCAGAGTCCGCACGTCTGCGTTATATACTATTATTGACTGGATAGCGTCGTGCGATATTTTTGTGACGTAGCGAGGAAGTTCGATAAGCCTAATCGTGAAGTCTTAAATTCGATGAATCACTTATGGTATGGCTGAATTCGACTTTGCAGGTTATTGCACGTTTTGCGGAAAATTTACGTTGTCTAATTATTCTAATTTGTATAAATATTTTTATAAATATATATATATATATATATATATATATAATGTATAAAATCCATCGATTTTCTTTAAAATGATGATTTTGATATTAATTTAATGAAATAATGTGTACAAGTGTACATCCAATTGATACCTATGTCATTTAAATGAACTTATAAGAGAGTATTGAAAACCACGTGCAATCGAGATTACAGATTCAATGCCAGCCGAAGCGAAAAGAAGAAGAAAAGCAGTCAAAAAATGGTTCTATTTTTAGATTTTCAAGCAATCCGTTTACGATGCGTTGTTTGGGTTGTACTCGCGCGAAAGTCTTCGAGAAACTTAGAAATACCCACTAACCACTGTTGTTACATTGATTCTTAAGATAATAAGCATTGTCGTCATTGGAAATTTATAATAATTTTATTAAACTTTTCTACCTGTTATGCTTTACGTTCTGTGTACACATAACGATATTTATGACAGTTAGAGCTATAAATATACGCGAGTGAAGTATAAATATATTTACAGTTTAGAAACCTGTTACACTAGATTATATTATGATAGTAATTGTGTTATTTAAACAAATTTGTATATACACTTATTTTTAAATATAAAATACTATACCTTTTGCAAGTCATTCCAAAAGTTTAATAGACAAAAAGTGGCAGTATTAAAATTAAAATAAAGCTAAACTGTAAATAGACGTTTTTTTAAGGGTTTATTCTAACGAACGATACTATTAATTTTTTTGTAATTTTATTTTTCTTACATTTGGAGATGGTTATAGTTTCATTTCGTTTTCTTTCCAATAGCGATTTCAATTTTTTATAAATGTAAAATGTATATTAATATTATTTCATTACTAATATACCAATCTTAAGATTACACAAAATTTGAACGGTATAATTATATAATATAACGTAGTTTGTATATTTATTAAACTTGAATCTTTGATATATTTATTGTAAAGTATATATTTAAAGGGTAGACAGATTTATATGCTTCTGATTACTTATCACAAGAAAATTGAAGTTTCATAATTTACAAAAGATTATTATTGTGATCTATTTTAAAAATTTGTATAATAATATTCTGGAAAAACGTTGGTCGTTTAAATCATATTGAACAATCAGTTTTATAAATGAATGATCAAAAGCAACGATGTTTCTAATTAGATAGAAAATATTACAATGATTTTTGTGGATGCTATAGTGAATAAGTCTTAGTATATTATATGTTTGTCTATTCTTACATCAGTAATGTATATAAGTGTAGTATAATAATTATTTTGATTTCTTTTCAGAATCACTTCCGTTTTGCATACTACAATGAACGTTTCAAAATTAAAGATTTTTGCCATCAATAATACAATTGTTTTTCTCCGAAATCCAATTTAAAATTGTATACTTATACACATAATAACATTGTGTGCTATCGTGAATTGCTACAATTCTAATACACAAAGCATTTTAGGTAATAAAATTGTACAATATAATTAGTTAATTACATGAAATCATCAATGTATAAAATAAAAATTTTACGATTTCTAAACTATTTTCTATAACTTATAAGACATTCCAGACAAAATAACAATTTTGTAATTACCTACTTCAAAGGATTGTTTTTAAAACAAAACAAACCCATTGATCATATTCTATGTACTTATACTTAATGTACTAAAGAAATTTACACGAGCCAATATATCGTCCTCCCTACGAGATAATATATCGTCCTCCCTAAGAGTAGTAGATTTCAGATTTGCCATGAAGAGTAGTAGATTTCAATTCTTGCCGCGAAAAGTAACAGATCCCAGATCTTTCCATATGAATAGTTCTATTATTAAACAAAAAAAAAAAAAAAAAAATAACAACAACAAATAGTAATTCGGTAGCAACTAATAAAATGATAACATCCTTAGAATTACCGAGAAATTTTTTTAAATTTCATAATATTAACATTTTTGACCGCAACCTTAAATCTAATTTTTAAAATTGCGGTCAAAGTTAAAATTATAATATTTAAAAATAATTTTCGGTAATTCTAAGGATGTTAGGATTTTATTAGTTGCTACCGATTTACTATTTGTTGTTGTTTTTTTTTTTTTTTTTTTTTAATAATAAAATTATTATTTATTGTTTGTTAAAAAAAAGATGTTTTCCTTATAGTCAACATCTTTTGCATAAGGGCAAAGGTGTAACGTAATAATATACGTNTTTTCGCGGCAAGAATTGAAATCTACTACTCTTCGTAGGGAGCGACAATATAGTTATGGAATTATAAAGATAATATAAATAGTTTAAAATAAAAATTATTATATATAGAATTTAGTACAATTTAAGTTGATTCCAACCATCTAACTTTTGTTTTACTTATTTTCAACTAAAAATAAAGTTATATTATAGTTGAGAAATCAGCGTATATTTTTGTTTTGCTTTTCCATATCGTCCTTGATGGGTGCAGTTAGTTACAATTCCTATCTGATCGCATACAATTTGTACTTATGGGCAGTTTTTTATTCAAAATATATAGGTATTTTGATTTAAGTAGTGAAGAATTCCGTAATATTAATAAATAGAACACTTTCAGCTGCTTTGCTGTTTCTGAAAAACTGCAGATAATACAATGGTACAGAACAACTATGATAGTTTATCAAATTATGGTTATTAAATTTAACTGAAGAAAGGACGGTATCCAAAGTTTTCTCGTTAAGTTAATATTTTTAGCACATAAATTAATGAATATATAAAAAAAATGTATTTATTTAGTCAATAATTAAAAATTAAAGTTTATGAATTTTCTTCTGAACGATCGTAACTTTAGAGTATCAATCGTTATCTTCTTTCTTTAAACTATCTATTCATGGGTTAATTCTTGTACCGCAATACAAAGATGAGAAGTATGATTTTGATTACAATCAATCGATGCAAATATATATTTGTATATATTTATTTAGATTTAGCTGTTGTATTTTATTAATTTATAGAAAATCGTGGGTTATTTTTTCTGTAATAATTATTCATTATATTAAATAACGTTTGGCACCATATAGTTCGTCTTGATTTCAATGAATCTTCAAAGGCTGAGAGTATGGTTTCTGAAAATAAATTACAAAGCATGCCTAATCATATTTTATTTAATTGTTCACTATTACTAATATATATGTTACCAAAAAGTACGAATGAGTATGCCTTATTTCTAAAAATCTAGTATAAGCACACGAACAGAGAATTCGTTGAAGGCGATTCTTTTACACTCTGATTTATGATTTTGAAGTCCGAATCAATACGCGTTCATCCAACCGAAGAAAAAAGTTGGCTGTATATTTCGTCGGCGCGACGACCCACATTTTATCGGTGCAGTAAATTGTATTTAAAAGTCAGTTGTTCTGGAATTCTTCATTTAATTAAAATGAAATGATGCCCTCTACATCGACATATGCACCATTCTATAGACTCTGTATAAAATACTATTCATAAGAAATAATAAGCTTCTTTTTTTCAAACAGATTTCTTTCATAAAAATGGATAGAAATCTGTTAATGAAGTCTGAATAAATAATGAATCTGTACGAAAGAGCATACGGCTATTGTTGTGCAGATGTCCTATAAATATTAAATAAATCTCTATCATGAGCTAATAACGGTAATGGCTGCTTTATATTTACTCTAAATTCAGATGACAATGCATTTTTTTAACAATTCAAAACAATGGCCATTATTATATACCTCTATTGTATCGTAAAATGCTTAATAAAACTAAATTATAAAAAATTTTCACATTACAGCAACGCGCATAAAAAATTTGTAATTTTTTCTTGCAATCTGACATACGCTATCAAGACATTATTGCTGTGCAAAAATTAATGTTTGGAAAGTATTACGAAGTAATCGAAAAACAATAGTCAATAAACCTCACTAGTATGAAACTTTTGTTAAAAGTTTATTTACCTCCCCTTCATCTCGACACAACGAACCATATAACAGCCACGATTAGAGCTATGGATACGCCAACCGAAATCAGTATTTGTTTATTCTGAAACAAAAAAAAACATAAATATTAAAGTAACTCACACATTTTTCAAACGTATAATGACAGCAAAGTTTCCACATGCTTAGCGTCCTTTCTAGTTTACGATTTAAAGCCAATCTTTGAAATGGCTTTTCTAAAAAATTGAAAAACCGCTATCGTATTTTCTGTGATAAAAATTGAATACATCATTCATATAACACATAGAATATCCGTTCAAGTATTTCTCTGCCACATAGAGTATTGATTGTAAAGTAAAAATATGAATGTTTTACATATTTTATAATATGCGAGCGCTCCGCTGCTAGAAATTCAATAACCCCATTGATTTTCGAAACAATGGTCTGAATAGTTCAAATATGTTAAATCCACATTCTTTTTCTCGCATTGTTATGGACCAGCTTCTGAGATATCGCTCGACAGTTCGTAAAGGATTTGAAAATGCAGTAAGAGAAAAGAAGAATAAGATTGAGACAGAAGCTTTGATAAAATATAACGGGAGATCATGGTCATAAACATGGGTATATATGAGTCTGACTTATGTCGCCTGTTACTACTTTAATTCTTGGATGAGGTCCTAGAAAATCTGGTGCTCGAGCCAACATTGTTATTTCCCCGGCAGTTTCTTCGCGCGTATAAAGTTTTACGACAAAACAGTTAAGCTTTCACTGCGTTTTCATCCATAATAAAGCAACAAAATCTTATAGCTGATAATTTGCTTGTACAAGAACAAACACTCGAGTTTCTATGCAGATTTCCGGGATTAATTCAGAGGAGCTCGAAAATGTAAGCTCGAAAACTTTCCACTCGCAAACCTTACTCGCGTATACATACTTTGAGCTCTCGAATATTTGCACGTCCAAAAAAGCTGCTATTCGCAGACGCACGTACATCATCTCTTTACGCGCTTTTCAGAAAACTCTCCAGAGCGTATGTTGCAACTGGCCGTATTCCAAGGAAATCTCATTGTTAGCGAAATAAATCTCGACGAAGTGAACTAGATTTTTTCACGAAGCGCAACGTAAATTCAATCGATATACTAAAAGCCTTAAAACTTAACGGTTCTCCAATGTGTGAAGCGCGTCGTTCGTTCAACTCGGCGCGAAAACGCGATAGCGCGCGCTAAAATCCCGGCGCGTCGTAAAACGCAAGAAGAATAAGTCTAACGCAAGAAGAAAAAGAAAAGAATATCGCCGAGTCAGCGCACGTATTGGTTTCATCTGATATTACATACCCGAGTGAAAAGAAAGCCGGGTATAATGAAAAACATAATCGACTTAGATCGCACTCACTTGTCTCCTTATTTTGGCTTCTCTACACTCCTGCGCTACGATCTCGGCCAGCACTGGCCCATTGCTTGCGCCGGTATGGGTCTCAGCCATACGATTGAGTCCCATCTCCAGGTCCCGATGCCGCGACAGCTGTGCCGAAACCTCGTCGTGGTGGGAATATGGCTGTGGTCCCGTGTCATCCTGATAATACGCCATGGCTGCGTAGGGCGAGAACAACAACTGCACTTGTCAACGGTCACAGGGCGACTACTGGCTTGGCGCGCACGGCGCCAGCGATTTTCCGCGTCGGCGCCGTCTTGTCCGCCCTCTGCACGTATATGCTATATATATACTTGCATTGCGCGCGACAGCAAGAGGGCGAGAGAGAGATAGATAGATAGGACTATAGCGCTGACACTGAGAAAATAGGACGAGCTGCTTTTTTGCGATGTACAACTCTCGCCCTCTCGGCCGTTTAACGGAATTCGCTTAACTCGCCTTTCGCGGTTTCGGTATACGCGTCGCGGGGAGAGGATATATCTGTGCGTCGGGGTTGTGCGCGACGCGATTGACATTAGAGCGAAGATAACAGTGTCGCTATAGTTTACGATGGACTATCGCTCTTTGTGCCGATGCATGCAGTAAAGTTGGAAGGGTTAATTTGCCCGTCCGGCGGCTGTACACGTGTCTCTGATGCGGATTTAAATGCTCGCCGGGGGATAAGGCAAACGCAGTGTGTTTTACGTAATTTCGCTTGCTACGTAGATTACTCGATAAGGCTGATAAAACTTGGTCTGTTTGTTTTCTGACATTTTTTTTTTTTTTTTTTTTTAAATTTCGATTTATCAAAAGTCGAGAAATACATTGCAGTCGTAGGAAAGGGATCGAGTCTGGTTGGCTGCGCGTAAGCGGAATATTCAGACGAATAGCTTGAAACCATACACGTCCATCGATTTGTAGACAGAACGATACCACTTCGTTATATTGTGTGTATCGGAGAAATAAGGCGGAATTCGTTCTCCGCAATAACATTTTTGAAATTTTACAAAGCACAAGAATCTCGGTCTCATCGTTCTCCGTTAAACGTTTGATTTTCCATTCCCATTGTTGTGATTCTAATAGTACATCAGAAATATCGATCGCTTTTAGCATCTCTTTAATATTCACCGTACTCTTCGCCTTCCGCTATGTTGATCATCATTCTTTATCCTCAAGTGCCATTTCATCATCTCCCTCTCTCCGAGATGTCGCCTGCCTGCTTTCTACGTGCAAACTGGTCCATCAATTTAAGCTTTCTTTTCCTTTTTCCTCGGGATTCTCCGCGAGAGTTCACTTGCGCGCGCGCTCGTGTATTATGTATCTAAGAAAACTTTATGGCTGCAAAAGTGTTGCTCGTGTTTTAGCGGTTACCGATGCGCTGAAAATGTACAATTTCTCTAATGCGACTGTATTTGAATAAACAATGGTGTGATAATCATCCCTGCTTATATGTGCGCGTGTTTCTTTCCAGGCTAGTTCTTTAATTGGATGATACCTGGTAGAATATACGAATGAGATCTTTTCTAAATTACGTAAAGATACGTAACGGACTTATATCAATTCTCGAGCTGCATTGTTTACGTGAAGTGATTGAGTTTAACACGTGTTTACATAAGTGAGCGAGTAATTCGTTATTGAATTTAGTGCTTTGGTATTGTTTATGCACTTCCTGAAATTATTTCACTTCTACAAGTCATCAATCTTTTTTGGAAAATATGACAGTCTTGTGTAAAGCTTGCACACTTGTGGAAATAGCGTGTAAGTTTTCGAAAAATTCGGGCAGTGATTCATGAAAGAACTCAGTTTTGCAAAGTAAGTGTTTCTGCAAGCGTATGATACAGTTTGTTGGACCGGATACTTATTCTATACTTAGTCAGTGTAAAACGTGAATTATGGCTATGGAAGTCGTGCAAGTCTTTTTGTATCGTGCATTTTGATGAGATGCTCGTTTCCCGAGAAAGAAAATTGCGGGAGATTGTATCATCCTCCAGGGACTTGAGAAACCGCGTTCATCCATTTATCAAACTGGTAGCATGGAATATAATTAGAAGAAGATAATTTGTGTGTGATTAAAAAAGGCTCGAAGAATATTTTACTTGCACATAAAGCATTTGCTACTAATTTTCGTAAATTCAGTGTAAATCGGAACACTTCCAGTTCAGTTCAACTCGCCAACAAGTATAAAGTGGATTAAAACAATGCTTGACCTCAAATCTCTGTTATTGACTTTTTATCGTATATCACGAAACTCCAAAAGTTTTCTTAATGAAAATAACCGCCAGTTACCAAGTATCTGCGTTAAAAGCTGCCAAAAATATTTCGTAATTTCACGCGAAAATCCTTGTTACGAGTTTTCCATTTTTCACGTGCGTTATTAACTATTATTATCGACCAAAATTAATGAGCAAACGCGTGTAAACAAAACGAAGACTACGCGTAATCGTAATTCTCGTCGATATAAAGTTCATAATGGAAAACCCAATAATAATCCAACCGAAGGGTGTGTCGCCTGCCAGTCTCCACTGGTTACAACAACGAGTGGGAGGTACGCGGGTGCTTATTTCCCCTGCAAAAAAGAACGAAGATTTAGAAGTGTCTATAATCCATTCTTCCCCTCGGTAGCAACGACTGTGCCTGCAACATTGTCATTTTCATCGTTTTATCTTCCAGAGACCTGGGCTTGGTTCCAAGCCCATTTTCCACCCTATTTCTTTTTGCTCGCAGCTTGCGGTCGAAACAATGCCCGAATCATTATTTTCTGATTCGCTTCTTTTTTCCTTGCGTCGTAGGTACGTACGACGGGCGTTAAAGAGAAAAGCAGTATACACTTGTGTCGACTCTTTGTTCGCGGAGGATGTGTCGAAAGCTAACGACGCGGAATTGAAGCGCACATCTGCCAACGGGAAATTTCCGAGAGGGTGCAGTTGTTGTAGTGCAGCACATGCCGAGTCGAATGTTACGTGTGAAACGCTAAGTGTTCGCGTAATTGCAAGAACAAGAAGGCAGACGTGTTGGCTATTAATTATGAATTAAACTTGTCACATTCTAAGATAAGACGATTCGTTTCTTGAGATTTATATTTATTATGCTTTTGCTGCTAGTGCAGCGTTAAAAGTGTAGCTAATGCGACGTTATTTTACTCGCTGTCTCTGTAGAAATGCGATGTTCCATTTACTTTCACGTTCGATTTCCGCGGTAAAACTTTTAAGCCGTTTGAGCTAACGAAGTTATTGTTTCTATATATTGATTCTCATACGTATTGCAAGACTACCCTATTTTTCGAAGCTCAGATAATCACGCAACATCCCTTATACTATTCTAGAAAGTATGAGTTTCTTCATACTGGTTTACTAAAGTTTTGTTAGACAAATACAATTTTAGTGCGGTTTTGTTTTAGTAATTCCTCTTGTCGACTATCTTTGATTAGTTTACGAACACATAATTTTAATGATTTATATGTTAATTTCTTCACAAGCTTCTATATCATTTTATCGATTTTGGCTGTTTCCAAAAACCGTCACAAGTTGTGTTCCGAAATCTCTTTTCTGGGTCATAGCCAACTTAATATGAATTACCAAGACTTGCATACAATATATCATCATCATTAAACCGTTAAGAAGTTTACTCTATAAGCAAACGTCCAGATATTTTTTTTTTTTTTTTTTTTGTTCACTCGTTTAAAGTCGTATAAGTCATTGAATTTTTGCTTCCTCCTAGAGGAAGCTTTGTAATAGTAAAATTTTTAGTTTCGCTAAAACTTCATAGAAACATGTTTTTAGATGTTAGAAGTTCGAATTACGTGTTTTTAGGAAATGTCCGTATGGATGTGTGTGTGTGTGTGTGTGTGTGTGTGTGTGTGTGTGTGTGTGTGTGTGTGTGAGTGTGTGTGTATGTATACCGTGATATTTTTGAAACTACTCCGTCAATATCAATCAAAAACATGCATATCTATTTTTGGATTCTAAATTCGGGAAAAACCTTTATTTTTTAATTTTTTTAATTACTTTTTTATGGCCATTTTTTTTATTTTCGAAAAACATTATTTTCGTTTTTTTTAATCATTCCATTGTTACAAACAGTTCAGCTAAAATGCATTTGAAACATAATAAAATTACCTACCTTTCCCCGTTTGGTCCTCGGGATTGACCGCTCCATTCGGCAGATAAAATGAAAAAGGTGATTTTAAAAAAAAATTCATATCTCTGAAATTAAACATAACCTCACGAACAAAAATATGTTGATGGGTTACGTATCAAACTATATTCCATTAAAATTTCAAGTGATTTGACTACTTATTTTTCATTAATAAATCGAAAACTGAAAAAAATGAGTTTTTTTAAGTCTTGATTACTGGCTTAAAAAGGTCTTATTGCACTTGAGATTTTGGGAAAAGGTAGATATTTTATATGTTTTGGCTAAGTTCATTGCGCAGCTATAAAACCCCTATTGTTCTTAAGATATCAAGGTTTGAATTTTTTTTTTTTAATTTTTCGATTCCTTATATCTCTAAAACAATGTAGTCAAATGCTTCAAAATTTTATTTGGTGATTCACCATAAACGAAGATATTTGCTGTTGAAATTTCTTAAGTAAAGAGCTGAAATGTAAAAATCGATTTTTCTAAAAAATTTGGCTTTCTCTTGTAGATAGGGTTGTCGTTGCACGTCGTAAAGTCCCTCCCTACGAATTTATGTCATACATTCACATACTGTATTTTAAAACAATATTTTATTTATTGGAACAATACATTTCGTTGGAGGAAGCTACGAGCCAATGAATTGGCAGCGGTTATTTGAAACGTTGCTCTTTATGTCTTCTGCATAACGTTTTAATGTTTTCTTTACCTGACTTAAGAAGACCTGTATAATTCAATTCCATAAGTATAAGTATCACAAAAATGTAGAAAGATACCAACATTATTTAAGCTTTCCTATACAATTTTTTTTGACGTTTATTAGATAAGTCTTCTTCATTTCATAATATACTGATCATACCCAGACATTTCTTATATTATTTTTCTTGTAAGTTACTCTTTCTAATTTCCTCGCCGCAGCTCACGTTTATTCATAAGTTGGGGAAACCTGTAGGGAAATACATACAAAGTACAATGTATTGGAACGTCCAACCAAATCCTCTAAACGATACTAGAAAAACAAACAAACAGTTTGTTGCGTTTAATACGAAAAAGTTAAAATTATGATAATAATCGCTTATGTACATTGTAAAATAAATTAAAAATTATTATTATTATGTTACAACTGTCAACTGACAGCGTGCGGAGCTCCCTCGCGACTTAAGATTCCAAAGCAAATCGTCAATCGCATCTTTGCGCTATCTATCTTATTCGTCCACCGGGCTGATCGATTCATTTTGAATCATAGCATTATTCTTCTACGCCTTCGGGCTAAATGATTCACACGAATCAACGGGTGCATTGTGTAATTCGTGCGTGAGTGAGACGTCAATCTTTAACTATTTTTTCATATTTACGCTATAGTGCTTACGCTATAGTGCTTTTTACTATAATCATTTTATCTTTTTATTATAATGATTTCATGTATTATTTCAACCAAGTGTAAATAAATCAGGGTTTTTTATGCCGCAAGGCTTTTTCCCTTATATCTTGTGTATTTACTTAAAAACCATAAAACTAATAATTAATCATATCAATTCATATCAATTAAAATTAACTTGGCTACTATCGCTAGATATCGATTCATTTATTGTTCGAGAAACAACGATTCTTAATTAATTAGATTTTTTCATAAAAATTCTTTATGAAAGTTTTCCAGCTTATACGCCAGAATCCCGTCCTTCATCAACTTTTCTAGCTTTTAAGCACAGTTTCATTTAAGATAATAAGAAAGTTTTTTATGTCGAAGAAAACATAATCAGAGTCAAGACTTAGTACTTTGGATTTAAAACTCTTCGATCGATTAAATCTTGCTACTGAAGCATTGCGTTTCTTGTGCGTTTCGTATTTTAATTATGGAAGTTAGTTCGTTAATAACTGGATGTTCAAAATAAAATTTGGAAAAAAGATCGAGTAAGTGCCACTTTCTCTCTCTTAGTCATTGAAATGACTTGTAAGAAGGAGAGACTACACTGACCACGTTAGCACTAAGGCAAGAGAGGCGAATAGAAGTGTCGCTCTTGTGCTTAGAGGGTCGCAGATGCGTCGTATTCGCGAAAGAGGTATCCTCGACGACCGCTGATGTTTCTGAGAATGGCGTACAACCACCTGCGCCAACGCACCGACAGGCTCGTTCATTGATCAGAGACAGGAGGACTTGATCGAGGAAGCGATCGAGAGTGTTCTTGCAAGATCTGCGGAGTGAGAGCGGTGACGAAGCGCCTGGCGAGGAAGCCGGAATTTCATCCAGAGATGATAACGTGCAGGAGGAAAGCGATGAAGAAATCGTTAAGCCACTATAGCCGCGCAGGCATGCGCATCGCTTCTTTTAACAGCATCGGCAGCGCTGAGACTTTGGCCGCCCTCCGGGTCAAAAGCAGTGGCACAGGTGTTTGCACCGCCGAGTGCGATTAACAGCAGTGGTTACGTAAGGGCGTACAGCGCATTCTTGGATGGCGACAGCAACTTCATTTTGTAGTGGGCAACAACAACAAGCGGTTCATCGTTGTAGCCAGGCGATCTTTGTATAAGGTAAAAGAAAATAGTCAAGTAAACAATGGCCAAAAAAACGACGATTGTGTCCGTAAAGTCTTAACTGATCCAAAATTAGTAGACGAAAGTGTTAGTGGATTGAGATGTGAATCAAAACTAACTGAAACAGATAAATTTTGTTGATGTTCCATCAACTTAAAATGCATCCTGATTACAACATGTGCATTCAGGGAATTAATATTTATGAATTTCACGTTTATAATTGGTCACCGGAAGAAATTAATATTTGGTATGATGTACATTCTTGCCAAGACATTCCTTTTGTTATAACAAGTAAAAATGTCTCTCAAGAAGATTTTGTGATTGATATTTCTTATGATAAGTGATGTGGATAAGTCAATTATCTATTTAATTTGAATATTCGCGCTCTTTGTACGTCGTATAGACTAGTGTAGTTATAAGGTAATCACAATAGAGTCTAGCTATAGGTACGAGTTACAGGAGATAGAATTGCTAGTTCAGTGTTGTTTCCGCCTTGCTCCGAAAAGGTCATATAACTGCGACACTCGCCCTCTCAGCTCAAATGTATATAGTTTAAAGTATTTAATTAAAACTACAAGTATAAGTTAAAGTGTTCTTTTATTCGTCTTCGCCTACCTAATTATATCAATAAGGATTCCAAAAAACACACAATCAGTAATATAGACGAAACCTCAATTTTTGCTATCACAGATAATTTTGCTATACCATTAGGTACGATAATTGCAGAAAATACGAATCACCTTAAAATTAGTGAATGGCTTCTAGAGTGGCAAAGAGGAATGAAATCATTAAAATTTCCAACATCTGTGCTAGTCAATTCTGAAGAATTATGCCAAGCAGCATGTATGGCATTTCATGAAAAATCAGTCCCGGAATACAACAAAATTTGTTTTGATTACTTGAAAGATAATACGAGCATTTTACCAGCAATTAAAGTCGATATTTTCACTTTTTTAAATTTGATTTACAACTGTAAGAATATCAACATGGATAAAAAAGTATTCTTTTTAAGATGCTTGATAGGACTTAGCAAAGTAGAAAATCTTGAAAGCTTTCAAGATCTGTTAAAATATATTTATATTCTTGCTGGCAGTGAATGTATGTCAAATGATGCATTTATTGCAAAATCTGTAATTGATGAACACATCGAAAATATAGATTTGATCCATTATGACAGTTATTTACATTCATCTTCAAATACTCTTTACTACTTTCAAGATACTGTGAAATGCTCACTTCCTTCGCATTTTTGATATATTAAAAATAGTAAAGTTATTTGTTGTAAAACAAGTCAATCAATACCCTTCCCATTAGAATGTAGCGTATAATGAGATTTAGGAAATTCAAAACACATAAGTCGGAAACACGCCCGACAGCACAAAGTAATACTATACTTGACATCAGAATGCTACCATTTCATAATTGAAAAGATTTTAAATAGAGAACGACAGTAAAGATTAATTAAATAAAAGCGAGAAACGACAACGTGATATGAAGTAAGAGTAAAACTATAATTTAATTCAAGAGTTAATAAGTAAAATCATTTCTAATAATTAATAATAATCATAGACTCACGTATAATAATGACGATTAAACAAGACATAAACGTGAACGCGCGGAATAACTAAAAGCACGAAAAAGTATAAAAAGAGAGATGAAATCTGAAAATTAAGTAAATTGTTATTTATCACAGGTAAAAATTGATGAATTAAATTATTGAGTAGACAGAGGAGGATTGTTTATATAGATTTTATATAATTGGTATAATATATATAGGGACAGACAAATGTACTATATAATAATACAATTTAATAAAATACGTAAAAAATATGGAATAGTTCAGTAAAATAATAATATTAAGTCGTTTTTAAAATTATTTTTAAAAGAAAAATAGCCAGTTTCATATAAAATAATTTTTAGGATAATATCTAATGACTCACCATCTGTAGTAATTCGGTTGGTGGCAACTGGTTGGTGTTCATTATAGGTAATAATATACTCGTTCTTTGCCATCCCATAATTCTGATCTAAATCAAATCCCAGCCAAATTTGGCATTTGGTAATATACTCTTTTAGTATGTTCTGTTAATACCGAAGCTGTAGGCGGTAAAGACGATAAAGATAATTCTTTTTTTGCAATTGCTGTAGATGTGCAAATGTTTTATATCTTAATTCATGTAGAGACAGTTTTTGGTCATCCGCACCATATAATCTTTCATAACTTTTTCACAACTTGCATATAGATCGTCGATATTTGTAATGC
>CM053170.1:15443843-15458820 GCA_012977825.3 Pteromalus puparum | reverse complement strand
GAATCAAAAGGCCAAAAAACATCGATTCAATAGAAACATAGAGCATAGAGATGTTTATAAACATAGATACAAATTGTTGCAAATCTTCGTTTTTTTGTAATAAAGTAATAATACTTTTTTCCCTTGTTATATATAAGCACTTGTTGAATCGCATCCAGCAAACGCATGAGCGAATAAAATATATTTATTAGATAGATGTTTATATTAACTAGCTCTTGTTAATGACATTTTAAGGAATAAATAGTTCGCGTATCAGTGCTACTCTTCGCGGCATAAGTTGAGCTGTGCCTACTTTCGCAGAGAGAAGCGGTTCTGTGCTACTCTTCGCGGCGAGAATGAACCGTGCTACTCTTCGGATGCGAAACTTCGGTGCGAACTTCGGATTAGGTTTTATTTATATAAATATCTGAAGAATAAGTGGTTAAAATTTCAAAAAGAAATATGCATAAATGTCTGAGATATAGCAATTTGAGTTTTAAAATCATGTAAATTAGTTTCCCCATTTTGCACTTATTTCCATTTTTCTTCAATGTTCCCCCACTTTAATCGAAAAAATAACTCCAGATTTGTGTTCAACGACTCGAAACATAAAGTAAGAACTATTTTCAGCGACTAGAACGACCATGGTCACTAACCGGTCATGTATAGGGATGATCCCCGCTCGCCTATACATGAAAGAAAGCAATTATTAAATAATGAAATAAGTTACTACAGGATAATTCATTAATTTGATTATAACACTTTCATCTTTGTATTATTTACGCTTTATTCTGTGTAATAGTCTCATTTAAAAATGCTATTGCAATATTCTCAAACATTATTCACAAATTTCATTTTAATATGAAGAATCATACATATTACTTGTCAGCACATACCATCGATGAAGAATGCTGAAAAAAACCTTTAATACAACTCCCTTCAACATATGTTATAATATAAGTTATTAAGTAATTTAAAAAAAGTCAAAAATGATAATTTCGCTGACCGCATTCAAACGCGGCTGGGCTCGGCTCCCGCCGTCCTGCCGCTGCGCGCGGAGAGAGCGGCGGCCATGTCGTCTGCGCGTCTCCCCTCCCCTGCCCCCATATCAAGCAAATTTCTTTTTTATTTAATAGCTCGGAACTTTACGCTCATCGGAATCAAATAAAAAATCGTTTCTAATGCAAAATTTAACGCTCTTTCGATTGGCGTCAGCCATTTTGCTGTAGCTTAAACCGCTCTCGAGATATAAGCAAAAATAAGTTTCGCACGCGGTTTTCGCATAGAACCCCTTGTTGTACAAAGCTGAAAATTTCAGAATCGGATTTTTCGACCTCGATTTACATAATATCCAAAATGCAGCCATTTCCACCGCAGGTCGATTTCAGATCTAATTTTACTGGACTAAAAGGCCAAGCAAACACTACAGCGCTATTCGCTCCGTGCGAAGCTTGACCCGCCATCTACCGGACCAAGTACCGCAATAAAATAAGACTTCTCGTACTGGCTTATACAGCACATATGATGAAATATATTTTTATAAATTAAAAAACGCATTTGAAGGAATGCATACACACATGTTGTGTTACTCAGCTCGTTGCTGATCAATTTACAAAAATTCTCATTTATTTTCAATCGGTAGAAGTCGAGAAAATGCGATTTGAAAACTCGTATCTATCCGCAGCACCGAGCGTATGGAGGTTAGAGTACCATATATAACCGAGCGTCCAAAAGCGCGGTGCTTCAAATTCAAAATACAAGTGACATTAATGTTTTGTAAACAGCGTTGTCAGTTGGTTTTATTAATACTTTAATTTGTTATATTTAATACAGTCTTTCTTCATTATCTGTACAAAGTTTATATGATATTCATGCACTGCACTTCATTTCACTTGACCAGACCAAGTCATTAACTTCTAATTCATTGTGTTATGCTGTCTAATTAAATTATTGGATAAATTATTAGATATTGTTAGCATGATAATAGTGCAAAATATCTTGCTTAACAAAATTACACCTACAATGAACCCATTCGATCATTCATTCTGGCTTCGAATACATGAGATAAAAATTTCACATTTTGCTTGATACGGTGATTAGGGTCAAAATATCAAATCAGTCAATTAAAGTGATAACACAATAGAGATTATTTAAACTTATTCATAAGGTTTTGGCATTTCCAAAAAGATTACACATCAATACTTTTTGATTTATAATTCAGAAGTTATTAGAAAAATTCAAAATAATTTTAAGCATTTGCTCGTGGTTTTCAATTTTCAAAGATACGAATGTTCTTGAATGAACTTCTGAACTATAAATCAAAAAGTATTGATGTGTAATCTTTTTGGAAATGCCAAAACCTTATGAATAAGTTTAAATAATCTCTATTGTGTTATCACTTTAATTGACTGATTTGATATTTTGACCCTAATCACCGTATCAAGCAAAATGTGAAATTTTTATCTCATGTATTCGAAGCCAGAATGAATGATCGAATGGGTTCATTGTAGGTGTAATTTTGTTAAGCAAGATATTTTGCACTATTATCATGCTAACAATATCTAATAATTTATCCAATAATTTAATTAGACAGCATAACACAATGAATTAGAAGTTAATGACTTGGTCTGGTCAAGTGAAATGAAGTGCAGTGCATGAATATCATATAAACTTTGTACAGATAATGAAGAAAGACTGTATTAAATATAACAAATTAAAGTATTAATAAAACCAACTGACAACGCTGTTTACAAAACATTAATGCCACTTGTATTTTGAATTTGAAGCACCGCGCTTTTGGACGCTCGGTTATATTATGGTACTCTAACCTCCATACGCTCGGTGCTGCGGATAGATACGAGTTTTCAAATCGCATTTTCTCCACTTCTACCGATTGAAAATAAATGAGAATTTTTGTAAATTGATCAGCGACGAGCTGAGTAACACCACATGTGTGTATGCATTCCTTCAAATGCGTTTTATAATTTATAAAAATATATTTCATCATATGTGCTGTATAAGCCAGTACGAGAAGTCTTATTTTATTGCGAAATGTGCCCAACAGGCGGCGACACCGTATTCACCTATCCCCTCCAACGGATTGCACGGAGCGAATAGCAGAGGACAGCTACTAAGGAGACGCACCTATACGCACGCACACTACAGCGCTATAGCAGAGGATCACTACTAAGGAGGCGCACCTATACGCACGCACACTATGGAGCTACGGCAGAAGGACATCACTAGGGAAGCACACCTATACGCACGCACACCACGGCGCTACAACGGTGGCACGCGACCAAAGAGACACACAGATATGCCGCACACATTATGACCATGGAGTGAAAGGCGAAGCGAAACAGACACCTTGATATGCACACACACACCTGCTAAGAAACAAGCACTGCTCAGCAGCATCGACGAAAGAATTGAAATCACTCACAGCAGAACAACGGAGAGCAAGAAGAAGAAAAAGTGAACTAGATCGTCATTCGCACATTTTAGCAGGAGAACGTAGCTCGGCAACATGAAAAAAGTGAAAGGGCCGCCAGTCGAAGGCTGCCTAGAACCAACACGTGCAGAGTTATTTAAATCTGGAGGAACGCTCGAGCACAGCTAGATCATAGCCCGATGCCGCCGTAAGGAGAAGCCGCACGACAAATAAAACCATTCAAGCCGGCATTAGAAACGACACCGCGCGGCGGGTAGTACGGTGCAGCTCTCAAATTCACAGAAAAAATTCGAGTAGCCCACCATAAAATGATAATTTACAATGGCTCTGACAGCGAACAAGAGCAGAAAGGCTTAGAGAATGTACACGGAATCGAATTTTCTCATTGGACCACGGGGACGCGATCGTGTCTTAGAAAATGCTAAATAAGGAGATGTAATGCATCCGAGCCCTCCTGTTGGCCAAAAAGCCATTCCGTAGGAACCAAGCAAGCAACAGATCGCCGTAGTCCAAAAGGTATATAAGGACCCGGCAGCAGATTCGCGGGAGCCAGTTCGACCAAAAAAATCGTCGCGTGCGTAAGCTCTGCAGGAGCTCGGTTCATTCGGGACTTAGAATTTTTCGGCTTCATTGGACTTATAAATTTCCAACACATTTCGGATTTAGAATTTTTTCGGCTGTATTGGACTTATAAAATTTCGATATTTTCGGACTTAGAATTTCGCTCTGGTAGACACTTGAAGATTTTGTCATCATCGAGACTTAGAATATTTTTGTAACTATCAACTCAGATTTTGCTAATTGTCGAGACTCAGAAGTCGTGTTGTCGTTTGTCGTTTTTCTTGAAAGAATTACAATCAGCGCAAGATTTTAGTTA
Organism: Pteromalus puparum; assembly: GCA_012977825.3. Taxonomy (NCBI): domain Eukaryota; kingdom Metazoa; phylum Arthropoda; class Insecta; order Hymenoptera; family Pteromalidae; genus Pteromalus; species Pteromalus puparum. Next base: position 15,454,513 of record CM053170.1, on the reverse strand, counting down.
GTTGCGAGCGAACGTTATTTAAAATTTGTTTAAAAGCGAATAAATCGAATTAAATTGATATCGCGAGTGTACTTTAAACCCGACAATTCCCGATCCTTGTCGAACCCAAATCGCCTTCGCATTCGCTCCGCTTTGGAAGTTGAGTCCATACACTTACTGAGAGGACGTGCTGGTAGCAGAGCAGCTCGGTAGCAGAGAAAGAACAAGGTAAGCGACTTATACATATACACCACTAGGCTATGCGCCTCCATTTGCATTCTCTTTCTCTCTTTCTCTTTTAATAGATCAGAGCATGTAATTAATATTGTTGTACAAGAATTAAATTCAATTTAGTCCGCGGTTCACACAAGTAGATAGGCTATAGGCATACTGGCTCACACGGGTTCTAGCTCACTCCCTCTTCTCTCCAAGTGAGCCAAAACCCGTGCTGTGTATTTTAGATGGAGGGATTGTCGATCCCTCCCTTCCCACGCCTAGCGATCGAGAATTCTCCCCTCTCTCAAGGTGAGCTAGAATCCGTGGCATGTATTTTAGATAGAGGGATTTTTAGATCCCTCCCTTCCCTCTCCAAGCGATTGAGAATTTTCCCCACTCTCAGAGTGAGCCAGTAACCGTAGTGTGTATAAGTCCCAATTCTTCCCTTCTCCGCACCCTAAAAATAAATTAGTGGTGGGTTTATGCCCCTCCTCCGTATTCCCTCTGTCCAATGAACCGTAGTGTGTCCTCCTTTTTTTTCCCGCATCACCCCTTCTCCAGAGCACTATAGATAGAGGGAGCGAACGGGCCTTGAGCGCACTACTCGGCTAAAGCGAGAGAAAATACTCTATATGATTTTCGCCTCCTTTGCCACCTGCACCTGCTAGCTTTTGTTTCTTCTGAGAAGAAAAGATCAGAATTTTCCCATAAGCAGCGAGACATTGCGGTCCTCGCGCAGGTATAGACGGCAACCCTCGCACAGGTGTTTTTCATTTTTATTGTGGTCCTCGCGCAGGTATAGACGGCCACCCTCGCACTAGTGTTTTTTTCTTCCGCCTTTACGCATTGCGTTAGAGATATTTCACAGACTACATGTACAGATTGCGTAGGTACTATCCCTTACACTTTCCATGCGGTCCTCGCGCAGGTAGATAGACAGTAACCCTCGAGCTGATTTGGACGGCAACCTTTGCACAGGTGTTTTTCCCTAGGCCTTTTCGCATTAGAGACTGTGTGTAAATGACTTTTTCTGTCAACTCTGTCCGATGAGAGATTTTTTCCCAAGATCTTTTTTCACACGAGAAGAGGAAAATCTCACAATTCTCCTGTCTTAAAAAAAATCAACCGTAGAAATAACTGATGGGTTATCAGTACCGCAAAGGCTGGTCAATATATATTTTACTGACCGTGTGCACGGGTGTCTCTCGTATAGATGTGGATAATTTTTTTCTCCTTCCTTTTTTTTCCTGCATCATCCCTTCTCCAGAGCACTATAGATAGAGGGAGCGAACGGGCCCTGAGCGCGCTACTCGGCTAGAGAGCATAGAGGTATTACTAGAGGGGAAGAGAGTCCCTTCCTTCCACTGCTGCTTTCTTAGAGAGAGCGCACAGCATATTAGAAAGAGAGCGAGAGCTACGAGACGTGAGGGGAGCGCATCGGCAAGCCAGAGCGACCAGAACGCAGAGGGAGAGAGAGACAGAGTCTGTTTTAGGTGAGGGGGGGGGGGATTTTCGACGGTCCTCATTTCGTCCCTTAATATTGCGCTCTCTTTCCAACTTTCTATAGCTCTCTCTCTCTCTCTCTCTCTCTTCATGAGCATCACGCTTCGGGCTGGCTTCTTCCCTCTAGTAGTAATACCTCTATGCTAGAGAGAGAAATGGCTTCGCTGCCGGAGATGCAGCTGCCAGCCGTGTCCTTGCCTAGAGCAGTATGGACTCGCCTCGACTATCTCAAGTACTTAGACGGTCAACGCGCATAAAAAAAAACCGCTGCCAAGTCATTGGCACTTAGCTTCCTCCTATTCTGCTAGTGGAAGATAATTTACATGGGACAGATCAACTCATTCTTTGATTTAAATATTCGCTACTATTCGATACTAAAAGGATAGGTTTACTAGAATTCAAAATCAGAAAACATATATACACGTCCAATCTTATTACGATCACGTACTTCCACAATTATAACAGTATACGTACGCACGCATGCACGCACGCACGCACGCACACACACACAGACAAAACAATCTGCACGGACATTTTATAAAACCATGAAAACTCTCAAAATATACTAAGCTTTAATTACCAAATTATATGGTTTAACAAAAATAATAATGTTCAGTCACACGCAGAGTATACAGGGTGAGAGTAGAGGAATTTGAATCTTAATATCTTTAAACTAAAAGCTTTCATAGCTACAATAAGAACTAGCCGAAGTGATCAAAAGATCAATCTTTTCCTAAATTCAACTCAATTTAAACCCTTTACTCCGTAATCGTACGACTAAAAAAACTTTGTTTAGTTTTGGATTTTTATCGTCAAAAGTCTAGTCGCCAAAATTGCTTAAAATTTTTTACAACTAGAATATCGTTGTTTTTTATTGTCATGAATTTTTTCAAAACATTTAATATTTATTTTTGGTTATTATATGTTTATCGAAAAATTACCATTTATATCATAAAAATGAACAGATCCAGTCATCTAAAAACTTGCGGGAAAAGTTAGACATACAACTTATGTTTCTTATTAGAGTACACTATTGTTGATATATTGTATAAATCATATCATTATAAAAAGCAAAAATATTTTTCAAAATAGAGAAAAATGGCTATAATATGGCCATAAAATGGTCAGAATATAAAACAAAGAAAATACTTAATTCAGAATTAGAAAAATATGCATGTCAAATTTGTATCGATCCGTCGCATGGTTCCAAAATTATGGCGGTATTACTTAATACCCACAACACACACACACACACAAACACACACACAACACACACACCAACACACAAGCCATCGCACGTGAACATTTTCTTAAACGTATGATCGACTCTCAAACACCTTCCAAATGGCGATTACACGAGATTAGAAAACTGTAATTTTACTGTTACAAAGCTTCCTCTTGAGGAGAAGCAAAATGACCTAAATTCACATTAGAAAAAACATGCATGTCATTTTATTACGATTGTCGATGGTTCCAAATTATGGCAGTCTACGAACACCACCACACAACACATCACACACACACACCCACACACGAACACACCTCACACACGCATCCGGCACGGACATTTTCTAAAAACCGTATGATTTTCGGACCCAACACCTCAAATGCGTTTCCGAAGTATCAGCAAAACTGAAAATTTTACTGTTACAAAGCTTCTTCTTGAGGAGGAAGCAAAACCGCTGCCTAAGTCCTTGGCACTTAGCTCCTCCTATTCTGCTATGGAAGATATTACTGGCACAATAACTCATTCTTTGATTTAAATAATGTCGCTACTATTCGATACTAAAGGATAGGTTGGGAAGACACTTGTAGGGAGGGGTATCAGGGAGTGGGTTAGGGGATTCAGAAGATAAGCTCCTGGTGAACTCCTAAATACTTACATATTAGTCAATAAAAAAAAAAAACAGTAATGCGGAATCGTTATACATTAACAACGGAATTACAAAATTCGGGTGGCTTTCATTTTTTTCGTGAAAAATAATTTTTCAAAAAAAATTATTTTTTACGAATATTACATACCCAGCCCCTTTGACCCCTTGACGTTGTTTTCTTCTCCCATACGCCTTTTAAAATTTTAAAGCTCATTTCAGCACTCCCACAGCGCATTTTAGACCATCGTAATTCGGTTTCTGCATTCCACATCGCCCTTTTTACTTTGCAATAGATTCTTCACAGTACCCACAGCCGCCTTTCAGACCCTTTGACGTTGTTATCTATATTTCCCATAATCGGCCTATTAGAAATTTAAAAGCTCATTTCAGTACTTCCCACAGTCCGCCGTTTTAGACCTCGAATAGTTTTCGTATCCATAACTCCTGGGAGAGAGGTGTCACGGATGATCCACTCGGACTGAAGCCCCGAGCATCCTGCTTAGACGAGAAGCTGCGGGCGTCGGAGAAGGGAAAATATTCGCAACTTGTGGTACAGTCTTTTAGTACACCTATTGTTGAAAATATAATTGCATAAATCATATCATAAATAAAATGCAAAAAATATTTTCAAAAAATCGAAAATGCCATAAAATAGTCTAAATCTTAAAAGAAAATTACTCGAATTGAGAATCAGAAAACATACATGCACGTCCAATCTATTAACGATCGATCACAGTAGTCCACAGATGTATACAGTATACGTCGGCACGCATGCAGCGCACGCACCGCACGCACAACACACAACACGCAGAACAAAAACAATCTGAAACGGACATTTTAATAATACATAAAACTCTCCAAAATATACTAAGCTTTATTATCAAAAATTATATGTTTAACAAAAATAATAATGTTCAGTCAGCACAGAGTATTACAGGGGTGTGAGGTATGAAGAATTTGAATCGTTAATATCTTTAAACTAAAAGGTTCAATAAGCGTACAAAAGAGACCTAGCCGAAAGTGATCAAAAGAGGTAAGTCTTTTGCGCTAAAATTTCACTGCAATTTAAACTCTTACTCCAGGTACTCCGTACGACATAAAAAAAGCACATTGTTTCAGTTTTGGATTTTTATCTCAAAATCTACGTCGCCAAAATGGCTAAAATTTTTACAAACTAGTAGATATCGTTGTTTTTATTGTCATGAATTGTTTTCAAAACATGTAACTATTTATTTTTTGAGTTATATATTTTATCGAAAAATTACCCTTTTATATCATAAAAAATGAACAGATCAGTCCATCATAAAAAACTGCGGGAAAAGTAGACAAATTTATGTTCTTTTAGATACCTATAGTAGTGAATATATTGAAAATCATAGTCATTAAAAAACAAAAAATATTTTTTCAAAAATAGAAAAATGGCTAAATAATGCAATAAGAATGGTCAGAATCATAAAAAACAAAAAATGACCTAAATTTCACATTAGAAAAAAATACATGGTCAGCCAAATTTTATTACGATTCGTCGCATGGTTCCAAAATTATGGCGGTATACGTACACACACACACACACACACACACACACACCCATCCGCACGGACATTTTCTAAAAACGTATGATTCGTACTCCAAACACCTCCAAATGCGTTTCCACGAAGTATTAGCAAAACTGAAAATTTTACTATTACAAAGCTTCCTCTTGAGGGGGAAGCAAAAAAATGCCACGATTGGTTGAAAATTCTCTTGTAACAAGAATTTTATCCATGAATAAGCAGATATGACGAGACAGGTTATGAAGTTTCCAGGAAGAATAGTAATGAGACTCAGGTAGATGAAGGGGCGGAGTAGTTCCAGGTAGAGAGCACCGGAATTGCAACGCGCCAGTCTTAGTCATGAGGGTCGGCAGGAAACTCAGTCGCTGGCTAGACTTTATTATACCTAGACCTGCATACTGAGAACTGCGTGTTGTAGCATATTATATGAGCTTTTACGTTAGAGTTAATTGCTATTAAGTGCTTTTACTGTGAATCTAAATACGTACAACTTAGATTTTTTAAATATGACGCAGCGTAATACGTACGCTATGTGAATTTTAGAGAAAAACTTCATCCTAATACATAGAACTATATTTATTTATTTATTTATTTATTTATGTATTGTTTATTAGACGGGCTGAAAAGCCCTTTACAAATTTACAAATTTACAAATTATAAGCATGTGTACAAGAATAATAAAGATGATATAGATTAATAAAGAACTAATAAAGGACAAATAAAGTAGACGCAGAAATGACAGTTACTAGAACTCAAGCGAGAGCGAGCGGACAGATGATTTGAAACTATATTCGGCGACTGTACAAATTTAGGTAGGTTAAAAACGTTTTTGAGCTTTCCAGGCATGTAATCTAGTAAATAATAGAAGGAATAAGTATATGTGTAGTATAATTTCTAAACGACAATGTTGAATAAATCGTGAGAATTTTATTTATCATAAATTTACAATAATCGAATGAGGCACAAGTTATCGAAAAACTGAAAGTTGAAAAAACCAACCATCAATACTGCACCTTTGTCGATTTATACAGAGTAGATGATCTGCCGACATTATCACGGTGCTTTCTGAAAACATGTCGTTTCATATGTGACAAAATGCTTGACGTATAGTCACATACATTACACGAATGGATTCTTCGTGGATAGCATTTTGTGTCTATGTGAGTTTTGATGGAAGTCTTTCTGTCATATTTCTTCTCGCACTTGTGGCACATGTAAACGCAAAGCGTTCCGCATTTAGAACACTCTTGCAAAACACGTGCATCCTCTAAAATCAAGTTGCAGTTGGGGCATTGCTGTCTGATAAGCGCTAAATCTGAAATCATAAGGTACATTAATTATTGATTTGTACGAAATTTTTAAACTTTTAATTTAGTGCTTTAATTTGTATAAACAAATACTTACGAGAGTCGATAGTTTTCATCTTTGGCAGCGGTTTGGTATGCACTGAATTCTTCGTTGTTTTTACTCGAAGCTCCCGCCTATCTACTACTTGCTTTGTAGTTGCCCGTAGATTTTCCTCTTCGTCCTTGTGTCTTCTCTCATTAGCTTTCTTCTCAGAATTTTCTGGTTTGCCCGGTTCAACGATCTTGAAATTTCTAACATCAATTCTGTGCAGTTCGACTCTTACATATTGCATTCTCAGATCTTTCATGATCAACTTAGGATCTATTTCTGTTAGCGACAGTCTAACGTCAACGTCTTCTTCTTCGTCATCTTTTTCTTCCTCTTCTCCTTCGTTATCACTCTCTATCCTGTCTGTGTCCATAAAATCTTGGGATTCCGTTTCACTCAACGGTTCATCCTTGACATTGTATGGAATCATGATATCATGCAATTCCATTTTGATGTCGATCGGCAACAGCTCAGTTTTGACATCCATGTTTTTTTCGATGTCATCTGTCTCCATCAAATTTTGAAGTTCCGTTTCATTCAACGGTTCTTCCTTGACATCGCATATATTATTTGGAACCATGATATCAGCTGATTCCATCTTAATGTTTACTGGACACAGCTCAGTTCTAACCTCCATTCTCACGTTTTGATTTATGCTGGCATGATGATCGTTGATTGGGGTGACGGCTGATGACTCGCAATAAGTTATCCGCTCGTCCACTAAGTTTTCAGCTGCAAAATACAAAATTAAAACGACGTTAGCATGATTCTAAATAGTATAATCTTCTATTAATTATATAAAATTTGCATAATTCTAACAAGTTTATCGTCGTTTACTTTCCGGAAACGATTTTATTTTTTATACAAAGGTTTATATTTTATACACACCTGATTCGAAGGGAATGTCAACTTCTTCCTTTACGAAGGTACTCTGCATCTTGACGTTTATGCTAATACTTGTATAAACGAGTGGAAATTCTGATGGTACCTACTCACAAATCAGAAAAGCACTGAACAAAATCTTTGAGTAACAACTAACAAAAATAGAAAATGGCTCGGCTATGTCCTGGATACACACTGGATCTGACTACCTTGTTGACAGTTCGAAATCTAGTGAAAGACTACTACTGGACTACTGGAGCTGCAGCGAATGTATACTTTTCATCCCCTCTTTCTACAGACCCCCTTTTCCCCCACTCTACAGATCCACCTTTATTCCCCCACTCTTCGGATCCGCCCTACTCCAGGTATTTTCTTACAACCAATGAAGGCCCAAGTGCTCTACTTCCTCTCCCCCACAAAATTCTTAAGCATCAAAGATTTGCATTTGTATAATAATTAATTGTACATAGATGTATATATCAAGGATAAATATTTAAACTTTTATTCTAGTTATGTTATTGTGGGAATGTATGTATGCCAAAGCATGTATCTGAGTATATCTGAATGTATACAAGATGGACGCTATGCGTGGCGTCAGGACGCGGGGTGGGTGACGTGTCAGCTTCCTGCGAGAAGGTTATATGACTTGCGACGGTGCCTTTTTGCACGTCGCATGTACATATAAGGAGAACCACTGACGACAGTGTTTTAGTCAATCAGGGCTCTCCTAACTATTTCGGGTTTTGTACCAAGGCACCCCAAACGATCGCAGAGAATCCAAAATGTCAACCCATCTAGCCGAATTGAACGCGTTTTTCACGTCTAGTGTCACGAGCAAGACCAATGGCCTGGCCGCATGACACGCTTCATCCGTTTTCTTGACCGTGTCCGTTATTTCTCTGATCGCGCCGATTGTTGAGCGTCCGTTTCTGAAGCCGTATTGCTTGTCTGAAAGGTCTCCCGCCTCCCTGACGGCGCTTAATATTCGCGGTTTTATTAGCGATTCGCCTGTCTTTCCCATAGTGTCGAGCAGGCTCAACGGCCTGTACGATGGCTTCGCTCCCGCCTGACCTTTAGCTTTTTCAATTAAGACTAGCCTAGCCCTTTTCCACTGCGGACTGAACACGCCCTGCACCAGGCACTGATTGTACATTTCCAGGAGCAGCTCAGGCCGTTGTTTGGCAACGGCCTTAAGTATTTCCGCGGGAATGCCATCCAGTCCCGGAGCCTTACCGCTCTTCAGCAAACATAGAAAAACTAAAGTAACATGTGGACCTACATTTCTTATAAAAAATTAAGTGGTAAAAATGAGTTGTTGGGTCTATTTGCTAAGGAATGATCATTTTTTCTAATGTAGACATTAATCAGTTAAATTATTTTACTTAAATCTAAAAAATTTATTAATTTTTAATCATTTCTTTATTAGCATTACTACATTTGTATACGTTATTTTAAATAAATGTTTTTAATTTGTTATAGCGTCAAAGATGTAGTAAGAGGAGATGGAATAAGAGGGAACATCCACTGATAATGCACGAATACGTGGTGGCAAGAGGACGGCCGATACGTTCAAAATATTCTTACTTACTATGTATTTTTTTATCATGACCGGTAACAAATCGAAAATCGAAAAAATTTGAATGTTCAATTTAAAGAAATCTTATTTCATATTTTTTTTAATGCAGAAATAATTTGTAATAATTTTCATAAAATAATGTGTATTTTGGTCCACAAGACTTGAGTTATAAAAAAACACTGTTAGTCCTTTGGCCACTTAGCTTCCTCCTAATTTCGCTTTTTGTTATTGTTAAATGTAATTAGTAAATTGTAGGGAGATTTCATTTCACTCACAAAATAGCATTTTCTGTGAGTCGAACAATTTTTGCTAGCGTATGGAATGCTTATGAAATACATTTTTCTTCTAATTTAATGGGAATTACTAAAAACAATTTTTCGGCACCTCGAATGGGCTCTCCGATCTTCGGAGATATTTCTTCGCATGATATTGATCATGGACGACCTTGAGAGGGAGTGCCTATAAAATTTCATCTTGTAACCCTTATTCTGTTTCTTACGTCGATGAATTATAACGTGCGTACCGATAGACCAAAATGAGAAACTCGTGGAAGGTATTAACGCTTACAAACAATAGCATTACATTCCTTAGACAACAGAGTAAACATTCCATAAGCTATTCAAGACGTGCTTAGTAATACGAGAAACAATAAATTAACACTGACTGGCTCACCAACCACATATCTAGCAGATTTTTGACTACCCATCGCACATCACTTCTCAAAAATTGACATTACGTGAACAAACCTTCATACCAAAAAACCGATATAGCATAAAAATTATCAAACAAAATTTCACCAATAAGAACATTTATAACATTAAAGACTACCCACGAAAATAATTATTCACCGCTTTTGTAAATAAATATCTACGTAAAAATCTAGTCTATCACATCCAACGCTCTGCGAGACAGTCTATAATGATGAACGAAAAACGAAATGTTGTTAGCATTACCTTACATCAGCGAGTTTTTATGAGCAGACCAGTCATGCATTTAGCTAAACATTTCGACAATGTACGAAAATTAACAGCCAAATGAAGCAAATCTCATATAACACGGATACAAACTTAAATGTAATGACTGCTCTGTACATACGTGGTAAAACAAAAAGAATGTGTTGTATACGTATAAACTGAAAAAACAAATAAAAATATAGCATAATTCCGCCACAGCTAATAACTATAATCCAATCACACTTGCAAATTTGAAAATGATAAAATCAAAGATAAAGAAACAAATTTAAATAAGACTAATTTCCGAAATGTTTACACATACATTTACAAGAAATGGAATCAATAAAAAAAGAGATACACAGTCTAAATACTGCTATACACGCATCTTTTATCAGCGAAAAACAAAAACAAATATGAATCCATCTCGACGTCCTTAGGAAAGAACCGGGACACGCTGAGACACACGTTTTTGACTGCCCTCCGGATGGCTGTAGCGTATGATCTTAGAGGGGTTGACGGTAGGGGCATTTAGCCGACCCGTAGTGAATCGATGCCTTGCTAGCAAGCAGAATTGGGACGCAACGGCCGTTCTCATGAAGGAGACGTTTCCGCCACGAAAAATCAGTGACGGGTGCCTTAGCTGCACTAGACGCGCGATAGAATGACTATGGTCGCTACAAGACAGGGCGACCCGCCTAAGGAAGGCGAAAGCGGCACCGGGGTTTCTCGCGGCCATATG
>CM053170.1:15426228-15442809 GCA_012977825.3 Pteromalus puparum | reverse complement strand
TGTCTTTTCAGGAGGAAGTTGCCGCATAAGTTCGCCCTCGCTAAAAAGGGTACTCATCCGTCATATCGTCCGTCATTTCTAATTGGTCGGGTAGGATGGGTGGAAACAGCTTGTCAATTATCTTCTCGATCGCTCTGCCGCCATCGGTTCCAGTCGCCCCATTTCTCCTATTTTTCGCGTGACGATCGCGTATCCCTCGCCGAACGGATCGTTCTCTACATCATCTGGATCTTGTACCAGCAGCGCGTTACTTTCTTTGATTGCGTCTCGGAGTCTTTCTTCGCCTCGTCGTACCCGCGAGCAAGTTCTTGAGCCGTTGGGCGGTTATGGCCCCTTTGAGCTCTTCTCTGGCTCGAGGCTTTGCTTCTAAGCTCAGCGATTGCCGCGTCCACCAGTAAACCGGACGTCTGAGGTGGCCGTGGATACTCGGGGCATCGTTGCATCGCACATCTCGGTGATTAGCCTAGTAGTTGCGTTCTTACTGATTTCGGCTTTCTCACGTCCGCGCTAGTGGCACAGCGGCAGTAAGTGAGCAGTATATGGACCGAGATGCACCTGGCTGGGTGTCCAACGCCGCAAAACTGCCGCTCTGTTGGGTGCCCAGGCGGGGAATCGCGGATACCGTAACCGGAGACGATGTGGGTGAGGGGGGTCGCGTCACTTACTTCAGCGTGTATCTGTGACCGAACCTAACTGCAGCCGACTTCGCGACAAAGTTAGGGCCCTAGAAGACGCGGATAAAAGACGTTCCTGGGGACCTGTAGTCGGGGGGACTTTAACGCGCGAGCGACAGAGTGGGGCATGCAACAGACGAATAGGAGAGGTAGCGGATACTTGAGATGGCAGCAAGGATGGACTGGTAGTGCGAACGAGGGAATACAGCTACCTACCGCAGACCAGGTTTCGGGAGTCGATACCGATGTAACTTTCGCTGGGGAAAGTACGATCCGCAAGATAAGGGGCTGGCCGTTACGGAAGAATTTACTGCTAGCGACCACCAGTCATTCTTTTTAATATCGAGGAAGAACGCGCGGAGAGGCGAAGTAGCGGAAACAGCCGGGAACCACGACGGAACACTCGACGTCTTAATCGGGAGGCGCTTACGGAGGTGATTCGAAGCGCAGAATTACCTTCTAATGGGCTTCCGGACGAACTAGGCGGACGGAGAAGCGATTCCAGTAGAACCACTCTTAGCTATACAGAATGGTAGAGGTGGAGTTTTAGTGGGTATGCCTGGCGTCTGTCCCGCGCCAGGAGAGTCCCACACACGGGGAGTCCCGCACGGCTCCTGCCATGGTGCATTAAGCATTTCTCCAACTCTCCGGATAAACAAAAAAAAAAAAAGTATTAATATAGTTAACAAGTTTGAACCTGTTCTAAAACTGGATGAATAATAAGGATTTTTCGAGGTGAGCGCTCTTTCCAAGCTGAGGCTCTCCCGCTAGATGGCGTCGCGAAACTCGCAAGAGAAGTAGCTTCGCGGAGTCTACATATAGGAGTGCGCTCGGGCGGCCGACGGCCGCAGTGGCCTGTCCCCGGTTGCCTCGAACCGCCCCCGGCTGCAGTGGCTTCATGGGGGTGAGCCCGGGGTATCTTTGAGGAGGAGCGCAGTTGGGTTACTGTATACGAGCGCAGTTGGGTTATTATACGAGCGCACAGTTCTGCGCCCGTATCCCCTGCGCCAGTACCCGCCTAGCTCACCTACTCTCTTAGTAACTAAATCAAAAGTCGCTGTCCGCCGGATACTTTTGAAGTTTAATTTTATATTTGAAATTTCTTTATTAATTAACTGACAAACGCTTGTAAAATTTATTTTTTTCTCATTGCTATAATTTAATCTAATGCCTTTAACTTTTACACATTCAAAAGTATCTATGGACGACGACTTTCCACGATAACCGTAAAATTTCGGGCCGCCTGATATAAAATGACTGATGTAAGCGTCATCGCCATATGCGACTAACTCGTCAGTCATTTGGCCCAAAAAATTACCCAACTCTGGTTCGTACGCTGCATTGTCATCATCGCTGACAAAAATCACAGAGTCGGTATCGCAATATAATAACCGTTTGTTTAAGCGCTCCAAGTATTCGTACAATACGAGGCGCGCCTGTGCTGTCGTGTAGGCAGCTATCACGACATTAGTATGGTTGGACGGACGAATAAAATCCTCTTTCATTATCCAATTTACGCATAAAACGTTTTCGGATATAAGTAAGAGGCCTTTTATTTCCTTGTCACGAGCCATAATAAGTTCGAGAAGCTGCTTACGTGTTTTAACAAATTCGGTCGAGGGCAGATGTCGCGCTGGCCAAACTTGCCCCAAAATGAGTTGAGACATAGTTTAGCCACCGCGCGTAATCCCGGGTTTTTCTCGATTTTATCGTAATCGAGCAAAACACCCTCTTTCTCATAGTATTTGTCTATGTACTTGCGCTTTTCGAGCTCGTCAACGCACTCGACAGGCCAGCCCGATGCTTGTTGTTTCATTACGAGAAACGAATTGATGTATTCACCGAACAAGCCTTTATCGGTGTTTGATTTTAATTGTGTGATTTGATATTGCCAAATCACATCAATTTTCAAAAATTTATAGCCTTTTTCGAGTGCTTTGACGAGCTCGTCAGACACCCAGGTTCCTGAGAGCGCTCGCAACGCAACATTTTCGTGAGTACAGACACTAAAATTTTCCTCTTCACAGCAGGCTCTGCAGAGAGGAAAAAGTAGTTTGCCTCGAATTTTGACAGGCAGAACGGGTATATATAAATCCGTTGGGGGTAAAATAACACATTTTACCAAACCGTTCACCCTGTCAAAATGCTCGTAATTAACTCCAGTTAATTCCTGGCATTCTGTACCTACGTATATTTCAGGATGTGCTGTGGGGAACTTTCCTGTTTTACAAATATACGGATATAATGAACATATATCTGTATATTTTATTTTTTGAGATTCATGCGTCTCAAAAACGGTGACGAAATTTTCGGTGCGCCCACCGAAAAAAGCGTCACGCGGTTCTAATTTATAATCAGTAAGCCGTGGGTGTCTGTTTAAAAATGCCGAAATTTGAGGCAGCGTTTTTTTCAGTTTATTGAAATCACACTCCCAAATTTCGACAAGCTTATAACCTAACGCTCTTACTCTATTATTTTTTAATATTGTCTGGTTATAACACTCATGCATAGGTCGTTCGACCGATGTAAGAGTGTCATAGCCATTTTTATAACACCTTGGACAGCCATGCGCGTAACAACCTTGAAATTCAAAGACAGTACCTTTGAACGTCGAGGTAGTAATAGGCTCGTCACAAGGGTGTTCGAGAAAACCATCGACTTTGATACCGCCGGGGAGTACGTATTCACGCGATCGGGCTGCGTGTATTATTTTGCGCCCGTATTCGTGCTCCAGCCAAAGAAGCCATTCGAGTGCTTTCTTTGACTGTTTATCGGCAAGTCGATAACCCTTCGTCGGTATTAAGCCAATGGTTTTTTCTGTAAGGAATTTACTTCTATATATACGAGAACAGGCCGAGGCTATTGTCGAAGCCTCTGTAAAAGGGCATATACCACCCTTGCTTAAAAAAATATTACGAAAAATTGAACACGCGCGCCTGAGGATTTCGACGTCCATTTTACAGTAACGCACGATTTCTTCCTGAAAATTAAAAATCACGTGCGCTGTTATTTGTTGATTATACCACGTAANATTCAGCTGTACTCATCGAGTCGGGACCGTAATTATCCGGAGATGGCAATGGGCCTATGTATGACAGATTTTCGCGTCTATTGAAAAAGTGCGGAAAGTAGCCTTTTACACTTTCGGCCGGTAACCCAACAGCTTTCGGTAGTGCACCGAGCTTCATATTGAAATAATTTATACTGTCGATAAATTTAGTATTATGAATCTTCATAACTATAATGTTACGACCATTCAAAATCACTTTTGTTTTAAAATAAAATGCGCGTCGAATGCTTTTGCGTTGTGCGCGATACAGACCGTCTTTTTAAACATACTCTTACCGCGTACGCTCAAATTGAGAAGATTTTTTACAGGGTCTTTGTAAAAAATCAACTCGCGAATACCGCAAAAGCTACAATGCGTACCATTCAAATTTTCGATATTTATACAAATATCACAAACTTGATTGGCGACACATAGATTGACAACGTGTTTATAACACGAGTTGTCATCGCTATATGCTTCGTCCTGACGCGTTTCAAAATCGTAAAAAATAAACCGTGTTTCAGGTTTATTCTGTACGATTTTGTCCGTGCAAGCCTTTTTTGTTATGGGTTTTATGTAGCATGCTTCATTGTAGGCGTGTTCGCGTTGGCAGCGTCTACAATAAAACATGCCGCATGTGTGTTTTTTTCCATTACGCTTTATGTTCAATTGTTTATCACAATTGACACAACGGCGTACGACGGAACACACACTACTAAACTTTGTGTAGCTGCCTTGTTCTTTGTGAATATTGTAACAGATTTAGCTAGCAAAGTTCCTGTTACAATCATCACAGTGAACAGTGATTGCCTGGTTACACGGAGGACGCGCAAAGCAGTAAACGCACGATTTAGCGCATTTGTGCAAATCCTTCGACCGGAAGGCTTTATTGCAATGATCGCAAAAATTGGAAGCCCCAGCTGCTGCTACAATTGATTTTACATACGCGTAATGGCATGGCTGCCCCTGTGAATCCTCGAAAAATAGTAAGTTAATTTCACGCACGTTCGTCTCATCGCGTAAACCGACTCTTCCACGACCGTCAAAAATAACCTCGGCCTATCCATTCCCGAATTTTTTATTATCCCTAATTACTATACCTATCTTCTCTTTTATTAAATGATTCTGCAAAGCGTCAATATGCTCTAAAGTACAGCCCTCAGAGGGATGTCGTTTAGAGCTATATTGGCACTTTGCAATAAATCGAGCGCATACATTTTCTGTGCGCCCCATCGGCTATCGCACGTGCGTTTCCAATTTTTAACGAAATTGGGATTTTTGCAATCTGTTTGGAGTAGCATGTACGCCAAACCGACTGCCAAGGCGCGAGGTAAGCAAAGGTTATCGTCATTGTCTATAGTGACGATAGAACTTTTATTTTTAGCGTCAGCATGTGTGACAACTCGCCCCATATTTCTGCCGCCTGTTACGCCTTTGATAATATTTAAATCTAAAACTAGGTTATTAGTAATATCAAAAGCTTCGCAGCTTTGCCCGATTTAAAAAATGATATTTAAGATATCTTCAGGCTCGAAATCCGCTACCCGACGAACGCTTAGCCATCCGGGCCTCCGGGAAAAACAATCGCTCGATACGTAGCCCGTTATGTAGTCGTGCGCACTGGCTGCGAGCCGCACGACAAACACGTATAATTCGTCGAAGTCTTCCTCAAACCATTCGAAGGGATTAGTTTCTGCGGGGGGCTCGGCTATCCTAACAATTATGCGTTCGCTTCGCATCCCTAGAGTAGCGGATTCCGCTGTATCGCGCGATATTAAGATAAATCGGGGTGCCTCACTATCGTCGTCGTCGCCGCCGTTGCCGTTGTCATCGCTTTTGTCATCGTTGATGTTCTCAACGATGGCAGCGCTTTCACCTAGGACACCCCTGCCTATCTGCGAGTTGACGTTGGAATAGTCACGGGTCGGAGATAAGCCGCGAGCTTTAGAAAAAATCTAATTTTAAAAAACTATTTTTAAGGATAAAAAATGTAAAGATAAAAAAGATTAAGGTTTTACATCAAGCGTGCTACGCGAGGTTTCGTGTAACCGTATTAAATCTTGCCTCATTTCCGCGAGAGTATGCCCGTAAAAAAACCAATAATGTGGAGATCCTATGCGTTTATTTTCCCACCACGTCATTATTTCGCGACGTTCGCGCGCGCGGGGTGCCTTATCTATAGCAGCATGATAAAGAACGTACTCCTCATAATCGCCTAATAGAGCGCTCGGTGCTCGGTCGTTCCTCGCAATATAGCGAATTTCTAAAAAATTATTTAAAAATAATAGAACCCCGGTATGTGAGAAAAAATTTTTTAAAAACAGCAGTACTCACTCCTATTGATGTTTCTATGGTCCCAGTTGTCTTAGTTGTAGTGTGTGTTTCTGCGACGACCGGCACTGTCGTAGTAAAAACAAGTGTCCGGCGGCTCTGCAGGTCGATTGAAGAAATCATAGATGAGGCGGGCACGTACTAGTTGTTCCTCCTCGGCTTCAGGCGTATCGTCAGAAAATTCATCGTAGACTCTAAACATTGTGTCCCGATCGGCTGGTGCTCCGTGTAGCGGTGGCGGTGCGACATCGGCAACATATTGCGGTATCAAAGGGTCCGGTGCGTACTCCGGCCCTATTTCAGAGTCATTCCTCACTGTCGATGCCTGCGAAATGACAGACGCAGCATCGTCGTCGTCGTTGTCGTTATCCTCCGCACCGTCGTTTTCCTCCTCTTCCATATCTATGGCTTCTTCAGCGGCGGCTGCAGCTGGATCTTCCACGCCTCCGTCAAAATCGTCAGCGCCGTCGTTGTCGTCGTCATCGATAGCTGGATCTTCGGCGCCGTCGTCGAAATCAGCATTATTTGCGACATCGTCCGCCTCAGCATAATAGGTCGCGTCGTCGTCTTCGTCGTCCGTTGGGAAAGGACACGGAGTATCCGAACTCGTATCACTGTACACGTTTTCGATGTACAGGTCACGAACGATACGGGGATCCACTTCGGGTCTGCCTATCCATCCACTCTCTTCTGGCGAGAGTACGAACCGACGCGGTGATGCTATGGGTGATGCTGGCGACGATTGTAGTTGAAACAATGTATTTAATGCTGAAGGTCCAGCCACATCGCCCTGAACTTTCGTCGCACTAACACTGATAACACTTTCTGCCTCTGCCACATCCATAGCGGCATCCTCCTCCTCTTCGGCACACTCTGCCTCCGTAGACACCATGGCGTTCGACGAAGCAGCCTCGTCATCGGACTCTTCGTCGTCGTCGTTAGCCATTATATACGCAATTGCTACAACAATAATGATACAAATTTAATAACTGCACTTTTTTCACTTTTTTTCACTTTTTTCACATTTATTATTAAACACCTACCTAATTCGTTGTAATTGTGAATAATCTCTTGGAAACGGGGATCTCTGTCCTGGAGACCCCCCCTGAATCATGAATTCCACAAGAACAAATGATGCATCCAACGAATTAAACCGTCCGCGACGATTTAACTCGAGAATGTCGGCCGTAGTTAAGTACGGTAGTGCATCGAGCAGTTCGGATTTAAGAGCGTTATTCTCCATCCTCGCTAACTGCTGACACCGTCGACCGAGATCAGCTAGCCTGATCTCAGATAACACCCCCGCACGTCCGCGTCGCACCCGTTTTAACACGGCGCGCACACACGCACGCAGAGAACTTGTCTCCTTCGCAATATTTTTTGGAGCCATGATTTTAAAAAAAAAACTGCGAAAACTTTACACAAGATTGCACGAAGAAACGACCGGTTGCAAGCTCGAACGGACAGTTATGTGTGTACGTTAGTGCTCGGGAAATTTATCTCCTTCTGGCCACCAGGTAAAGACAATAGACGCGTTCATCTAAGTATCTTTCCGATGATCTGGTGGTGGTGGTGGTGGTGGTGATGGTGGTAGCGAAAGTTACGTATCTCGGGTTTTCCGAAAATCCGAGCGCGCTTGAGTTTTATTGCACCCCCTATTAAAAGAGATTAGAGAGATTTAGATTTAGATCTAGAGAGAGAGAGAGAGGCTTATTTGCCTACCATCGCTCACTACTCATATAGGTACAAACCGTTTGGCGCTTACATGTGGTGGCTATGTATCGATGAGTTGTGGGGGGGGGGGGGAGGTGGGTCGAAAATGTGCACGGTTATTTCTTAAAATAGAACCAAAAATATATTATTCACAAAAATATGGTATGGGTGGGGAGGATGTGACCGGAAAATGCGTGCGCATTCAAAGGTTGTATGTGTGCGTGTTTTTTAAAAATGTGTGTATGAAAATTTTTAAAAGAAGAAGGGATTTTTATGTATGTATATGTGTTTAGTAGGGCGGAGCTAATTGTTTAAAAGCCCGGCCACCGTTTCCCTAGATCTGTAGAACGTTTTCGAGTGTGAAACTGTGCACAAGTGCGACGACGACGACAATATATATCGTTATAATCAACTGTCATCAACACCACCACCACCACCACAATGTCTCAAGCACAAGTGGAACGTGAATCATCGCATCGGTGTCGAAAAGTCAATGCAGTTTTGAAGCTGCCAAACAGTATTCTAGCAGCGAGTTACGCGTTGAATTCTTCAAATACTAAGAGAGTCATCATAGGATTCGACCGAACACGTGAGAGCCATAATAGTAATGGTGAAATATTAAAATACGAGTTAGTTTTGAAGTTTATAAACGCCGGTGGAGCGAGAGCGGTTCATCGAGAGTTAGTTATAAATACAGATACGTGAGATCAGCTACAAGATCATTTTGATCTTATCAATACCTACTTTACTGATGATTACGAGTATTATCAGAAGTATAACGGCCAGCGAACGTTAAATCTGCTGAACCATGATATTTTGTTCACAACGTCGTATGGAGCAAAATCTTTTTTACTGGAGCAACGCCCGATGTCATTTAGTAGGTGCTGATATCAGCACCTACGTCAAACAGTCAGGTAGTATACCCATTGACAACACTTCAGCAGCAGCAGCAGCAGCAGCATCAGAAACAGCTACAAATGACGAGGAAAATAGTCAACCGTGTAAGGAAATGAAAATCCACTTACCATCCATAGTTATGCAGCAAATCACATTCAAAGGTCTAAAATCTACCACAGGCTGTATCAATGCACATGTCGAGCGCCTTCGTGATCATACTGATAATATTAATATGTGTATCGCGCTAATAGAAGATTATATTCGTGATATTATTCAGCAACGCGTTGCTACGGAAACGGAGAGGAAAAATATCGTATGCAACGAAAAAGAATTTTTAAAGTATGTAACCGACGAATCGACAAACGAATTCATATACAACAATATAAAACATAATCTACCAAGCGAATTCAGCGAACGTTACTTTCAAATTGTGTATGAAGAAATCATGGCATTCCAATTATTTTTTATTCGTGAAAAAATACGTAAAGATATGTTTTCATAATCAGTATATATATTTTTGAAAAAAGTATTATAAAAACAGTATATAAAAAATTTTATTATAAAATGAAAAAACGACAAAAAAAATGTAAAAAAATATGTATAAAAATTCTGTACAATATGAAGCGAAAAATTCTGAAATATTTGTAAAATATATTTACTCATGTGTGTGTGTGTGTGTGTGTGTGTGTGTGTGTGTGTGTGTGTGTGTGTGTGTGTAGCTGGCTAGTTAGATTCACAGTGGATTCGAGCATTGTAATACTCAAACGCGTGATTGCAGCCGTGTTTAACAAAATGGCCAAGATCAATATTTTTCTATATTCTCCATCACCACACGTACTAGTGTACTCGGTGATTGAGAATATAGAAAAGTATTGCGCTCGGTGATTTTGTTAAATCGAGCCACAACCATGAGTTTGGATATTCCAATGCTTCAATTCATTCTGGATCGCACTAGCCGGTTGCTGTGCGATACTTAATAGCGACAAAATTATAGAAAATGTAAAAAAGAGCCATCGTAATAAAAATTTTCACTTTGTATTGTAATTTTGGTCTATTGTATAAATTATTTCAAACACCCTCCACTGATAACTCCGTGCTTTGTCCAATAAACAAAAAATAATGGTGCTTATAAGCGGCATTGCGGAGTGCGGCGCATCAGCTGTTTTAGCGCGCCGGCCCTCGCACGCTGAGCCACGCGGCGTTAGCTAAATTCATGCTGTACGCAGCCTTATGCAGCGTACGGTGACAACACACGCGAAAAATAGCTAATTTGTCGCGTGTGTGTGATTTCCGCGCCGCGCCGCCGCCGCCGGGGGGGGGGGGGCAACCCGCCGCGGTGATTAGCTACTATTAGTTATAAAAACTTCTCAAACTATACGGAGGGAAAAATATTACGTGAAACTGTAATTTTTATAAATGTATACGGTTTAACGATTGCTTGTCAGTAGTAAAATAACTTTGAGCATATGTACAACGTGCTATCATTGATAATAATAATAATAAAATATCGACTAATTGTAGATAAAAGTATAACTCAGTAGCAGCAGCAGAAGCAACGTCATCATCATCATGGATACACGACTTGTTCATCCATTTACAATGATTGCCAGCGGGCCTACATCTTGTGGAAAAACTTTTTTTGTTAGTCGATTTTTGAAACATCTCGATAGGCTGTGTAACACACGTTTTGATCGGATAATCGTGTACTATGCAGAGTGGCAAGACACGTACGAGCATGGCTTCAAACCGGCATATGGGAAGATCGAGTATCACGAGGGTTTACCAGATCCTAAAGATTATTCACACGATAATGCACATAAAAAATTAATCATCATAGACGATCTTATGCGTGAATCGAGCAATAAAGTAGTCGAGGATCTTTTTGTGCGTGGTTCACATCACAAATCGTTGTCGATCATTTATTTAAATCAAAATTTATTTCATAAAGGCCAACGAGATATATCGTTAAATGCGAATTATTTAGTACTTTTTAAAAATCCTCGTGATCGTGCACAAATTTTCTATCTAGCACGACAAATTTATCCTGAAATCCGAAATTTCTTCAAGAAATATACTATGACGCAACTAAACATAGTTTTTCATATTTATTTATTGATTTAAAACAAAGCACACCAGACGAGTTTCGTTTTCGTGCTTCTATTTTCCCAGACGACGAGAGACATTATGCATACGTTCCAAAGAATAAGTGGCGTTAAGCTAGTTGAACATTTTCAGTTCAATATACGAAATAGAAGCGTCAACACCCTCGTCAGTGCCGAGCAGGGCTCAGTCCTCATCCGACCGTTCATCAACGACAAGCTGTGGCTGCGCTGGAAATATAAAAATTACTCTACCTAAACACTTTACAAAAAGTGCATTGCACTCTTACACGCACTTTGCCACGCAGATGTACAGCAACGCAGCGTTCTGCTACGAACAGCTGATAAAAATCTTGTACGTTGCATCAGTGAGTGTGCTCTAAACTCTAAATATTTTAAAAGGAAGTGTAGGCTTAAAAACTAAAGAGAAAAATAAACTTTCCAAGCATAAACACATTTTGAGAAAATTAGTCGATAAAATAAATAATAGTACACGTGGTAAGGCAGCTACCGCC
The DNA here is from genome assembly GCA_012977825.3 of Pteromalus puparum. Lineage (NCBI taxonomy): Eukaryota > Metazoa > Arthropoda > Insecta > Hymenoptera > Pteromalidae > Pteromalus > Pteromalus puparum. The sequence continues at coordinate 15,431,531 of CM053170.1, read as the reverse complement.
GCCGCCGCCGCCGCCGGAAAAAAATCAGCAGCAACTGTTTGGAAAAAGAAAAAACGTTTATTATTACAAAGCGGTGGTGGTTTCCTCCCTTTCCTGCTTGCACCCGTAATAAATCATTTTCTATCGAAAATATTGGAATAAATAAACACATACAACGTGTGTAATATACACACACAATGGAACACGCACGAAAAATGGTAATTATACCGGAAGATGCAGCCGCAGCAGCAGCAGCAGCCGCTAGAGTTTACTCAGGCGTTGCGCAAGATGGTCAAGGTGTACGAAACATGCCACCACCAGCAGCAGTAGCAGCCACTGCAAACACCTCAACAACCTCCGCTACTACTTCTAAGCCCACAGATGCTTCGCAGATTTTAGATAGCATCAAGACACCCGGTGATGAGTTTTCACGCCTCGACGATGAAATGAGTAAGATTTTAAACTCCAACGATTTTCAAGACAACGCTGAAAAATGGAAACATTTTTTTCAAACTCTACAGAGATATCTATTTTTCATCCAAAAATCACGTTTTAAACATTCAGATTTTTCAAATACAAACTTTTCTCAAGATACGGTGGCTGCTGCTGCTGCTGCTGCGGCTGCTGCTGCTACGGCTGCTGCTGATGACGAGCAGAATGGTTCGTTATCGACGACAAATATCATAGCAATGGTCCCTAAAATGTATGCCGATAAAGCGCTACGATTATTGAATTATTTAAAATTGCACACAACTTCTGATCGGTTCTCTTGGAATAAAAACGGTGTTGTCGCTATAAACGGCAAACTAGTTGAACTAACTTGTTAAAATCGCATAACAACGGCTACAACTACATGCTTGTAGTAATAAACGTATTCTCGAAATTCTGCTGGGTGCAGTCGATGAAAGATAAGACGGGCGCATCGGTCGTTAAGGCTTTCGACGCTGTCCTAGCGCGTGCTAATGGCCGTACACCCGTATACCTGCAGTCAGATCGGGGTAAAGAGTTTTTGTGTGCGGCTTTTCAAAAGTATCTCAAGAGAAACGGCATATTGTTCGGTGTCGCGCCTAATCCCGACGTAAAAGCAGCAGTCGTTGAACGTTTTAATAGAACCTTAAAAGAACGTATCTGGCGTTACTTCACCTACAGAAACACACATAGATATATAGATGTATTACAAGACCTCGTACGTAGCTACAATAATACACCCCATAGCAGTATAAAATTCACACCCGCTAGTGTGACTATAACTATATTCATAATGCCATACAAGTACGCGCTAATCTAGAAAAATCTTGGAAACGCAACGATAAAAAATACCTAAGACGTAGACCCCGAGTAAAGACGGCAAAATTTAAAGTTGGTGATCATGTGAGAGTCAGTCGGTCGAAACACGTCTTTGAAAAAGGTTTTGTTTCTGGCTGGAGCGAAGAAATATTTGTAATTGTGGACGTGACTAAGCGTGAAAGTCTTTATACATACGTATTAGGAGACTTGCAAGGAGAAAAGATTGAAGATTTTTTCTACACCGAAGAATTATCGCATGAAATACGGCTAAACGGTGAGTGGTGCGTAGGACTTTCCGAAATACATATACCGTGTACTATACCTCATATTACCAAAAGCAGCGATGAAACTAATTATAAATTTTACACTAGCGAAGATATTTTAAAAAATGCGATTTTTCTGGAAAAATTTCACGAAATACCTTACGGAATTTACAAAGATATTGCACATTTTGTCGAACGCTTAAATGAGTCGAGCACACTGCTGAAAAAACATCTGAGATTTGTACCAGCACCACATGCACAGGGACATTATATGACCGAGCTCTCATGCGCAAAATCTGAAACAGGCTGCGGTTTGGCACATCATTTAGAGCTTAATGAAAAAATCGGTCGTATACTGGGCTTCGACCCCTCACCAGATGAGCTACAGGCACCGCTGTTGCGTGCCAATGAGTTTCCCAACACCAGTGGTCGAGATACCGGTCAGTACGCTAGCCTGAAACTTGTAGTAAATAGAAAAAATCCCATTATTACGGGAAACCGCGCGGCCTGCTTAACACGTGCCATACCAGAACATCTTTTCATTTACTCAGATGTGTGCGAGCCTTACGCTGTTGGCGATACTCAAGCCTCGCTTTTACGTATAGGTAGTCTCTCTAGACAATGCTAATTACAAATTCGGTGCCACAGTTGTTAAACATTTTGCACCAATAAAATACATACCACTGATGAAAAATAGTTTTAAAAATATTATAATCTATATAAGAGACGCGATTGGACGCCCTGTAGCATTTGAGTACGGAACTCTGTACACTTCACTTTAAGCGTGTGTTAGTATTATATGGGCCCGTATGGAGAGACTGGGCGTGGCCTAAGTGGGGAGGAGATACAGTAGCCGGTGTTTATGTAAACAGTAGCACTTGTTTATGTAAACAGTAGCTAATTAGGTCAATTAACATGATTTATGACCCCTAATTATGTAAACAGTAGTTAAGTAGGTCAATTAGCATGATTAATGACCGCTACTGTATAAACAACCGATAAAAAAGTGTGTCATCGTTAGGGTGCATGTTGCATGACCTACTTNAGATATTGACTACGACTGATGCAACTTTTTTCAGAATCGGCGACCACACTCTTAGTAGACTAATTTTTAAATTTATATATATATATATATATATATATATATATATATATGGGTGGTTCTCTGTCAAACAAAGATGAAAAATTTTTTGTATTATATATATATATATATATACATATATATATGTATATGTATATATGTATATGTATATATGTATACATATAGAAAATTTCACGAAAAATGTTAGCAGGCGTTTTTCAATTTTTTTTGCCCGCCGATCTGAAAAAAGTTACTTTAGTCCCGCTTAATAGGTCAGAAAAACGCGAAAATCGTGATTGTGTTACAAAAACTTTATTTCCAATATTTTCCCTAGTTATAATTTCAGCTTCAATGTTATACTTGAATAATTTTGTAACTTTTAATCGTGTGCCATTATACAAACCGTCTGTTATACTCAAGTTTCTTATTAACATAATAATAGCTCCAATTTTCAAATTAAGTTCATGAGGTGGCAATCCTTTGCGAATGCTATTTAATATTTCGATCGGAAAATTTATGTAAATATTATCGTCAGATTTATCAACACCTTGATAGTTTGCAGTATCAACACTGTAATACGTTTTTGCCTCATATTATTCATTTTTAAAGCAACAAATAAAAAAACATAAGTAAAAAATAGTTTAATAATAAACGAATCTTTTTAAATTCATGTAAATAAATTATATTTTTCTTCGATGAATCTTTGTTTACACAATATAGTAAATTGTGTGAAGTCAATAATTTTGTCTGGCAAAAAGATTTAGAGGCAATAGATACGACCAGAAGAATTAAATTAATTTTAAATTATATATAAATTGAAATGATAAATTTCTGAAGCTCTAAATAAACAACTTTTTAAAATGCCATTAACAGTAGATGTTAAACAGTAGTTTTACTTCCAGTAAAGAATTTTATTTTTATTTTCTTAATTTGGACAAATACTTAATCTTTTTTTATAACCCTGGTAGAATCGGTAACCCACTTAATGGCCAGTTCTTGGCATAGAATCTAAGAACTAGACAGTTTTATTTGCCATTTCTTAGGCAGAATGTAACGCTTTTTCTCCCACTTAATGGGCAGTTCTTAGTAGTATATGGGCCCGTATGGAGAGACTGGGCGTGGCCTAAGTGGGGGAGGGGATACAGTAGCCAGTGTTTATGTAAACAATAGCACTTGTTTATGTAAACAGTAGCTAATTAGGTCAATTAACATGATTTATGACCCCTAATTATGTAAACAGTAGTTAAGTAGGTCAATTAGCATGATTAATGACCGCTACTTTATAAACAACCGATAAAAAAGTGTGTCATCGCTAGGGTGCATGTTGCGTGACCTACTTTCAATTGTTTAAATAAATAAATTATTATTTAAATAATTACATTTCGCCGCCTGCCACGCTGACCTCTATATATGGGAGCAAGGGTTCAAGTGGCATAATTTATGTGTACTAAATATTTTTAAATAAACTATATATGTCATGTATCTGCTCTATACAAGCCTCGAGTTTCCCTCCCCACTTTTACGCCATACCAGCCCCAGAGCTCTCGGCGCGCGTGCCACGACTCTCTACCCCCACCACTTTACGCTATACCAGCCACGAGCCTCTCTCTCTCTCTCTCTCTCTCCCTCTCTCTCTCTCTCTCTCTCTCTCCTTCTACACCATACCGGCCCGAACTCGCTTTCGATGACGCGTTTCTTTCCGGCGGCAGCTTCCCCCACCGCTTTACGCTATACCAGCCCGGAGTTCTTAGCGCGTGCGCGCACCGCTCTCTCTCTCTCTCTCTCTCTCTCTCTCTCTCCTTCTACACCATACCGGCCCGAACTCGCTTTCGATGACGCGTTTCTTTCTGGCAGAGCGCGCGTGCCGCGACTTTCTCCCTCCATACTCCGTACCAGCCCGAACTCGCTTATACGATGACGATGCTCTCAGCGCGCGCGTGCGTCCCTCTCCCCCACCACTGTACGCTATACCAGGCCCGAGTCTCTGACGTTCTCTCGCTTCTCGACTCGAGGTCCCGAAACAGCCGTCTACCTGCCGGTCGTATACCTTTATTGCCCCTAACGGTGACTCTGATCCGTGCTGAAAAGACATTGTTCTACGTTTATGATAATATGGTGGCCCTGAAAAGGGCCGATTGTTTTTTCAGATTATACAAAAATTAGCGTTTTAATTTACTGTAGCCGTCTTTCTCTGGATATGAAAAGGTGTTTGTGGAAAATTCTTTAGGCTTCTGTGACGAGGAAGAGGAAGATGCTTTTCTTGACAGGTTATTATATCCACTTTTCTCTGGAAATGAGAAAGTGTTGGNGAAAATGTTGGATGAAAATGACGACTGGTTGTTCGGTGTCTTTGGCTGCTTCGTCTTCATGAGGGGCAGTCTCTCCTCCCACGTAGAACCTTCGTTCTGCTGCTTGCTCTGCTCCTGACCCATTGTCGAGTTGCTTCTTTGCCGGTCGCGTGAAGAATGAGGCATATCGAAATGAATGTATGCATATATTATGTTCCTACATCTCGACTCGAGGCTCCACTCCCCCACTTTTACTATATACCGACCTGAACTCGGTTTCTATGACGCGATTCTTGCCCTGCCGCTTTACAGGGCCTTCTCTATCTCTCTCTCTCTCTCTCTCTCTCTCTCTCTCTCTCTCTCTCTCTCTCTCTCTCTCTCTCTCTCTCTCCCTCTCTCGCTCTC
>CM053170.1:15369648-15423825 GCA_012977825.3 Pteromalus puparum | reverse complement strand
TTTTTTAACTCTGCCATGGTGGCCACGTGTGTGCTCTCTGCTAGGTCTCAGAGCGAACTGATCGCCGCGAGCCGTGCCATAAACGTTACCCAATAGCGTTAGCGGAGAAAATTCCTGCACATTGGTGGGGGAGTACGTGCCTCAGCGTCATTTAATGAACAGCATTGTTTTAAATACGAGGCCCTTGCTATACTCGAAGTGATTTATTGCCGTAGATACTCGAGATCCAGTGCAGGCACGGACTTATAAAAAAAAAATGAGTCGCCTTCCATCAAGAAAAAGGTTCTCATTGTATCGTGTGTCAGCTCTAGGAAGAGTGGGCATTATGTGCGTGGACCTCGTCTTATTACCGCTACGAGTTTTCAAAACTAAGCATACCGTAGAACGATTCATTGTTCTCAGTCAGGTACTTGAAAAAAGGGTCGAACTGTTTCGTCTAGGATTACAGCTCGACGAGAAAGAGATAGGATCATAAAACACAGTTCGGCGTTTGTGGTGACAGCCCGTTCTCTCAGACTCACACTCCATAGCTTAGGTTTATGACGGGTACGTGTCTAAAGCGTATACACTGACTACGGTATCGGGGAGTATTTTTTTTCAATGACTGGTGGACACTCGGATTTTTCAGCTTGCAATGTACGCTGCCCTCGGGAAACTCATTTACGAAAGATTCGACCTTTTTTCCTTGCTCCAGCGAAATATTTTCGATGGCCGGCGCAGCTTTCCGCCACATGGTAATTTTTTTCCCGGAGGCTTGAGTTTTCTTCTGGAAAGCCCTTATTCGCCGAGAGTTTCGGTCCAAGGAGGGCTTTCTTTTATCAGAAGAAATCCCCTCTCTATAACCCATCGACGTTCTATAAAACCTTTCTGAGCGCCCCCGCAGTCCTCAGTTGATTCGAAATGCGCGTAGCGGCCAGAGTAGAAGGTATCCCCAGTGTTTTTGTGATGGATGTACATAGTGAGATTCGTGACGCGGTCATCCGTACTGCCAATATGTTGAGAGTTCCTCTTCGTGTCATAAGAGAGCTGTGTAATCAGCGATGGTACAGGAGAGTTGCCATTATGAATCACGACCAGTTGGCCCGGGCGTTGCGATTTCTTCTATCGCGGTGCGGGTATCGGCGCATAGCTGTTTTGCATCGACGGCTATATACCCACTCGCTGCTCGTGCTCAGGGTTGTACGAGAATACTTGATTGCCCGTGGTACACGCAATATTGCTATCTTAGCGCCATTGTTTGAAGATTATGGTAAGTTGTACAATTTTTCCTTATTCAGATATATAAATATATATAGATTATTACATTTTGATTATTTTTTTGTAGCTAGGCGTAATCTCCTCGAAGAGGCCGAAGAAAACGATAGCGATGTCGCGCCCTCTGAGCCTCCATCTCCGCAATATGAATCTTCCGAAGAGGAGGATGAGGAGGAAGAGGTGGACATGAAGGATGAGGAGGTGGATGTGGAGGAGGCTGAGGAGGACGAGGCTGAGGAGGAACGCGCTCCTATTAATGTGGAGCATGGTGATTCGTCTTCGGACGAGGCCTATGAATCGGGCTCTAGCAGCGAATTGGAAGTCGCAGATCACCGCGAAGCGGCGGCTGAAGGACTTTTACTTCTCGCTGGAGCCGCGCTCGCACTCGAGGGAGAGGATGAGGGAGAGGCTGGTGCAGCTCGCCTTAGGCTACATCAGCGCAGGGCTGTGATTCCTCAGCCAAACGAAGAGGTGGAGGCAGATCAGCCCGAAGAGGAGGCTGAAGAAGCTGCAGCGGAAGATGAGGAGCAAGAGTATGTCGGCGGAGAGTCCGATTGGGATGCAGCGTCTGAAATCTCCGACGGTCCCGACAACGGTGTGCCAAATATCGAAGTTTTCCGTGCCGGCGCACCAGCTCCGTTGAGAAAGCGGGAGCCTCTCGACAGGGCTCTAGAAATCCTGGAGCTCTATAAGGATGACCCCGAGGGTGAAGTCCCTTCGAGAGCGGACCTTTTTAGCGATTTCTTTACCCGCGAGCGAACGCTCGAGGAGCGGCGAAGACGTCCAAACCAAGGGTTCTTCGATCAGTAAAACTTGTTTGATCGAAGAATCAACGAAAGTAAGTTTATTTATTTTTTTTTTAAATTAATTTAAAAATAATTTTTCAAATAAAAGATGTTTATTATTTTTTATTATAGTTCTCAGACGTCGCGAGAACTTGGGCATACCCCTCGATTTGGGTGCAGTCCCAGAGAACGATGCTGCTGGTGCCTTTTTATTGGCTGCCATGCGCATCCGCGATAATGGCCGCGCGCAAGAAGTACGGTGGTTCAACACCATGGTCGAGAACTCGCGCGAAGCCTTAATCGCAATGACTGCAGCCGAATTGAGGGAGCTGTTCGACGTGATCATAAGAAACTGTAACAGCATCGATGAACCGTAAGCTCTTATTGCAGTCGACGATGAAAACATCAGCAGCGCCGAAGAGGAAGGCCCGTCATCCTACCTGCCATCATCATCATCATCATCATCATCATCATCAGCAGCAGCATCGGAGGGGGCAGACTCGGACCACTCGAGTTCAATAGGGGCAAGCGCCTCATTGTCCTTGCTGCAGAAGGTCCTCTTCTACGATGCGGGGCACTGGACCAGCAATAACGACGACGACGAGGCTAGTATAGCGAGCGACACTTCGCAGGTAGGCGAGAGCGACGGTGGCGTAATTTTAAGTGCGGTAGCGATCGGTACATCGCAGGTAGGCGGTGGTGCCGGCGGCGACACCTTTGACTCTGGCGAGAGTTCCGAAGAGGTGGCGTCGCCTGCTGCTGTTAGTTTAAATAGTTCAGGCCATTCGGACGAGGAAGTTGGTGATAATGCGCGTTTTATTATAATAGACGACCGTGTCCATCGCGTACATAAATTTCGCACCGACGCACACCGTTTGACGCTGAGAGTCAAAACACCGCCGCGTCATACCAATATGCTAGCCTGGTTAGAGTTAGCAATACTTGAAATTTTCGAGTATTTGCAAACTCTCATCAGAAGTGGCAGTGATCGCGTCGGTGTGGCGATTTCGAGCGATTATTTCGCGAACGGGTCGGCCGGATTGTCGTACCGTCTCGCGAGCGCACTCGAGGCCAACGATATGTGGGAACTGGTTGAAGGGCTCGTTCAGAGCAACGCCAACTTTCGCGTCGACGAGTCGTTCGTAGTGTGTTTGACCGTCGTAGAGATGCCTGTGGGTGCAGGTGGTTTTCGACGGAAAAACCTGACCGTCGACAGCGTTGCTCAACGCTCCATCATCAGTATCACAAATCGGGATAATCTTTGTCTGCCGAGAGCGCTCGTTACAGGCGATGCGAGAATTGCCTATCAGGCAAACGGCACCGCTGCGATGCGCGCGGAATGGGAAATTATGCGCGACGGTCGTAGGCAACTACAGTCTGAGCGAGCTCGAAAATTGTGCCAGGATGCCGGAGTTGGCGTACCTGCCGACGGCTGCGGTATGCGTGAGCTTCGGCAATTCCAGAATTATTTTACGACTCGCAATATCGCTATAGTTGCTTACGAGAAAGAATCGCTGGGCAGCGGCGAAGCACCTTTTTTCGACGGACGCAATGATGATAACTGCACATCCGTTATCTACTTGCTGCACTCAGATCATCATTANCCTGCGAAGGCAAAATTTGTTTGCACCTTCTGCAATCGCAGCTACTCAAATATTGAGGATCACAGGTGTAAGCAGGTGTACTCACGATGCTTCGTCTCGCCACCTTATAGCGAGAACGAAGTCTTGCGAGAATGCACATCGTGCAACCGTAGTTTTTTCGGCGATGTATGCTTCCGTAACCATTCGGTTAGTGGAACATACAAAGCGAAAAACAAACGGTTATGCGATGTGCTGCAGCTCTGCAGTACTTGCTGCAAAGTGGTGAGCCGGCAGCGTGGAAAGCACGAGTGCGGCAAGAATTGGTGTCCAAAGTGCAAGTCGACGCATGGATATAACAAAAATTGTTATATCCAGCAAATTAAAGAGAAAAAAGCTGCTTGCTCGGCAAGAGGAGTCGTATCGTGGTGATGAGAGCATAAAGATGCATGTCCCGAATCTCTGTGTGGTACAGCAAGTTTGCTCCGACTGCATCGATTCGGAGGACATTTCGAGATTATGCCTCTCGTGCGGAGTGCGCGAGCACATATTAAACAAAGATCCGGTCGAAGAGCTGTTACAGCTCGTGATACGCGACAGATCGGACTTTGAGAATATAATATGCATAGCGCACAACGCACGAGGATACGACGCAATTTGTTCTACGCCGACTTGTCGAGCGTAAAACAAATTGCGCGCCAAGCATAATTCTAAACGAGCAAAAAATTGTGTGTATGCGATACGGGCGCGCAAAGTTTATCGACAGTCTTAGCTACTTTCAGATGAGGCTGGCTGATTTGCCAGCTACATTTGGATTAGGTGAGACTGCGAAAAAAGGCTGTTTTCCGCATCTGTTTAACAGGCTGGAAAACGCCGATTACCGTGGCCCCCTACCAGATGCACACTATTATTCGCCCGACAGTATGTCCTCGGGCGAGCGGGAGAAGTTTATGCTGTGGCACAGCGAGATGCGCGCATCCGGCGCAGTATTTGATTTCCGTGAGGAACTCATCGAATACTGTCGCATGGATGTGACGATTCTACGTCGAGCTTGTGTGGCGTTTAGGAAAATTTTTCTCGATGTTGGAGACACGGACCCTTTTGTAGTGGCGACTACAATAGCGTCCGCGTGCTCGCATCTTTATAGAAAAATTTTTCTAAAACCGCAGAGCATTGGTCTAGTGCCCAAGAGCGGTTACAGACGAGCCGACAAGCACTCGCAAAAAGCCGTCGAGTGGCTGCTGCAGTGCGAGCGGGAGGTCGGGCGCGAGATAATTCACGCGGGGCGAGCGCGCGAAAATTGGCTTATCGGGGGATTTTTGGTGGATGGCTTTTTACCAGCTGCTAATCCAACTGAAAATCCAACTGTTTTTGAATATCAGGGCTGCTATACGCACGGCTGCCCTGACTGTTTCAAAAACAATCGCGATAAGCCGAACGCTTGGGGGCGTACTTTCAACGCCCTGTTCGAAGGTACGCGCGCCAAGATCGCGAAGCTCCAGGCGTTGAATTACGAGACTCGCGAAATATGGGAGTGCGCTTTTGATCGGGTCAAACGCGAAAACCCTGAAATCGCAAAATATGTGTCGGAGCATCCGCTGATCTCCAAAATTACGCTCAATCCTCGCGATGCGTTCTTCGGCGGGCGGACCGAAAATTTTGTCGCCGTTTACGATGCAAAGGAAGGCGAGCGTATACTCTATACAGATATATGCTCGCTGTATCCGTACATCTGTAAGCGGGGCAGATTTCCGCTTGGTCATCCGAAGATTTACGTAGGCGATGAGTGTAAGGAGTTGACTGGAGACAGTCTAAACGATTTCTCTGTCGTAGACGGTCTGGTCAAGTGTAAGGTTTTACCGCCGAGAAACTTGTACCAGCCTCTCTTACCTGTAAAAATGCACGGTAAGCTTCTCTTCGCACTGTGTCGTTCATGCTGCGAAGAGATGCGACAGAGCGATTGTTGTCACGACGCGGATGCAAGCCAGCGCGAGTTTACCGGAACTTGGGTGGCGGACGAACTGCGGAAAGCCATCGAGCTCGGTTATAGAATAACCGAGATTTTCGTAATATGGCAGTACAACATGACCGAGTTCGATCCGCTCACAGGTGAAGGGGGGCTTTTTGCTGGTTACATCGACACATTTTTGCGATTGAAGTAAGAAGCTTCGGGTTTTCCAGCATGGTGCATAGACGCCGAATCAAAAGCTCGCTACGTTCGCGAGTATCGGGAAAAAGAGGGAATAGCGCTCGAGCAGACCAATATCGCGAAAAATCCCGGCCTGCGCACAGTGGCGAAACTTTGTCTGAACTCCTTTTGGGGTAAGTTCGGACAAAGGAATAACCTAAAGCAGACGGAAATTATAAAGGAGCGCGAAGACCTCCTTAAACTTCTAACAGCCGAGGAGCAGGAGGTCTTGAGTCTCCTGCTCGTTAACGAGGACATTATGTACGCGAATCAGCAGAACATCGAAGACGCTGTCGAGTCTACTCCATATACGAGTGTAGTTATAGCGGCCTATACGACAGCTCTGGCCCGCTTGAAGCTATACTCATATTTGGAGAAGCTCGGCAAGCGAGCGTTGTACTGCGNCTTTCGAGAAGGGATACGAGAAAAACTTTAGCGAAGAATTTTTCAAGATTAAACGTATTTCCAATAGACAGAATTTACCGACATTTATTCTGGAAGATTTGAACGGCGAAGAGATTGACGGCTTTTTCTACCTGTAGGAACTCGCATACGTTGGCACGCAACGTATGTCGGATACTGCTCAACAAATTGGCCATACTTTCTGCCGGCTTCACTAACGAGTGCCCAGATTTTTCAGGATAATCTGGCCAGACAGTTTATAGCATGCTCGCATAGCATCTGTCCAGAATCTCCTAAGAATCTCCTAAGGGATTGAAATTATCAATCGGTCGATAACCTTGTCAGCAATTTAAAAATGATATGCCTCTTTTCATGTTATATTTACGAAATTATGAAAAACAGTTAATAAGGTACGCATAAAGGTACGCATAAAGAGAAGCAACCTAACCCTACACATTATACCGCAGTACAAAGCTGCATAGTATATCAGTATATTATGCAGTACCTAACCGTACACACACTTACAGAAGCATACGACGCGTATAGCACAGTCTGTCTGCTATGCTATACACAGCAGAATAGCAGATCCAGAACTGAGCAGATACCACCACACATCTCCACACAGTTCTTACAGTGTCAGTCAATGACAATGTTGAAAATTATTATACACAATTATTGTTAATTAAGTTTAAATTATAAAAAGTGTCATCTATGTGCTCGAACTCACCAATAATGAAGTTTGATAAGTGACTTGCACTGATATTTCCATCTCATCAGCATGCGAGCCAGTTACTGTACGTGTCCAAATCTGTCATGATCATGCTAAATCCATGATATTGAAGTTCGTTGTCTGTTCTTTTGCGTAGAGACTTGTTAAATTATTCCAAAACAGACTGCGATGGCAGTTTTTACTTAACTGTCTTGGTTCGGCTCTTGATCTTGAACCCTATGGCTTTGGCGTCAAAATATACAGGTAGGTCTATACATGAAAATCAAATTCATATCAGCTAGAGTGAATTTAACTTAATATATTGTTTCAACATGCCAACACAAATTAACATGTAAAATTACAGCCCTGTAGGTATGATAGTTTTCAAGTGAGATCAAAAACAAAATTGTAAAACAAGTAAGCGGAATCAGTAAGAATGTTGTTTTTGATCTCACTTAAAAACTATCATACTTAGAGGGTTGAAATTTTACATGTTAATTTGTGTTGGCATGTTTAAACAATATATTAAGTTAAATTCACTCTAGCTGATATGAATTTGATTTTCATGTATAGACCTACCTGTATATTTTGACGCCAAAGCCATAGGGTTCAAGATCAAGAGCCGAACCAAGACAGTTAAGTAAAAACTGCTATCGCAGTCTGTTTTGGAATAATTTAACAAGTCTCTACGCAAAAGAACAGACAGCGAACTTCAATATCATGGATTTAGCATGATCATGACAGATTTGGACACTGACAGTAATTGGCTCGCATGCTGATGAGATGGAAATATCTGTGCAAGTCACTTATCAAACTTCATCATTGGTGAGTTCGAGCACATAGATGACACTTTTTATAATTTAAACTTGATTAACAATAACTGTGTATAATTTTCAGCATTGTCATTGACTGACACTGTAAGAACTGTGTGGAGATGTGCGGTGGTATCTGCTCAGTTCTGGATCTGCTATTCTGCTGTGTATATAGCATAGCAGACAGACAAATGTTGTAAAGTGGAAAGATTAAACTGATGTTTATTTAATAATTTATTTAATAATTTCTTTGTAATGTTGACGTATCGAGAAGCGTTTAATTAATGTTCTAATGACTAATGTGATAACAAAAAAGAGAAAAGTTTAATTACAATTACTTTGTACTTATTTATTTAATAAATTATTTAACAAATTATTTAATTTAACGACAAATCTCTTAATGCCTTAAACTTAGAATACGGTCAGCAGAATCTTTAGGAGATTCTGCCCGAGTACCGTCGCCCGTGGGAGGAGTTTCTTAGCAGAATCTAGGATAGAATCTGCCCACCCGACAGAAAATTCGAGAGATTCTGGGCAATAATGCCTCAATTTTCTACAGGGGTCGTGGCTCGAGAAAGCAGCTGCTCGTCAAGTGGTCTGGCTATCCGGACAAATTCAACTCGTGGATCAAAGCGTCAGAAGTACAAAAAATTTAAAAATGGACGCCAACGATTTTTACCTAGTTTTGCCTAGCAACAGCAGCATGATGTACTACAGCGACAACGCTACGAGCTGCTTTACAACACAGCTTTCGCGCGAGGTCGGACTCAACGGAAATTGGTGCGTTGCGCTCGTTGAAATTCACGTACCGAGCACTGTCATGCACATTCAAGAATCTGATGCCTTTTACACGTTCAAACAGGCAGAAATTGCTGAGCAGGAAATTCATTTTTTTCCACACGGAATTTACAATAATATCGAATAACTAGCCAGCGAAATAAATAAATCGAAAGCATTTCACGATCATCTTCGTCTCGAAGATGCACCCTTTCAAAAGGGCTATTACGTGCTACAGCGTAAATGTGGCTGCGTGGAGCAACACTTTACAACGTTCAACGAAAAACTTTGTCGTATTTTTGGCTTCGAAGATTCTGAGACACGTCGTAAAAACGGCACTTTTGTCACATCATCCATGGGCAGCGTTGTCGCATTAGGCAGCAGACCGGCATCGCTATCTCGAGCTATACCCGATCAGCTCTACGTGTACACGGATATATGCGAACCGCATACTGTAGGCGACACTCAAGCTAGCCTACTGCGCATAGTATCCGTAGATAGTGCAAAGTACAAATTCGGCAGCAATATCGTGAGACATTTTGCACCTGCTCATTACATTCCGCTTTTACATCATAGTTTTCGCTCGATTGTCATAGATATAAGGGATCAGCACGGAGTGCGAATACCATTCGAATATGGAACGTTGACGGTTACGCTTCATTTTAAACGTAATCGCTATTGAGAGAGAGAGAGAGAGAGAGAGAGAGCAACTATGACACGATGAGTCACTATATACTTTACTACGACGAGCAAGTAGGAGGTGGGGGAGTGAGACACGTTTTTTCCGGTTCATCGTATCAGCGCGGTAGAGGTGTCGGTGCATGGCTCGGAGGTTTATTTCGCAAAATTCTCCCGTACATTGCGTCCGGTGCCAAAGCTGTGGGAAAGGAGGCTGTGCGCGCTGGAATCAACGTCTTGGACGACGTTGCAAACAACGGCTCGAATTTTAAGCAGGCTTTCAAATATCGTGCCAAAGAGTCTGGAAAAAATTTGAAAAGAAAAGCCGGTGAAAAAATAGCAGACATGATGAAGGGCTCTGGTTATAAATCACGCGCAGTGCGGCGAAGACGTCAGTCAAGAAAGACACACGCATCGAGTAATATCGTTAGCAAAAGACGTAAACAGCAGACGCGAGGAAGGAAGAAGAGAGTCACCGCTACGAGAAAAAAGAAGAGACCTAAAAAGAGAAGTAGTCAGCAGCAGCAGCAGCAGCAGCAATCTTTGAGAAGTGTTACGGATATTTTCGGTCCTAGACGTATATAGTACACGCAAAAATGGCATTTTTACATTCTCACTCGTCGGAGTGCATGTCCAGCGAATTGGATCTTTTCACGCTTCCACCCACCCAGACATCCATCGAAAGCAGCAGCTTTCTACATTATAAACCTGTCTCGTCTCTCAGCGACGATGTCGACGCCCCCTTGGAGTTTGTCGTGCCAGCAGGTAGAGAGCATTACTTTGATCTGGCTCACACAATGCTTCATGTGCAGGCTAAAATCGTACCCGCGGACGAGACTGCCGCAACGACCGAAGACGCTAAAGTAGGACCGATCAACAATTTCATGCATTCAATGTTCAATCAGATTGATGTTTTTTTCAATCAGAAAATTGTTTCACCGCCTAATAACGCGTATCCTTACAGAGCGTACATCGAGACGCTTCTCAATTATTCACCGGCTGCTAAAGACTCACATCTTACAGCGACTTTATGGTACGACGACACGCATGCTGCTTTTGATGCACCATCTAACGCGGTGAGCACTGCGACGGCTCCGATGCCCGTAAACAAAGGCCTGGAAAACCGTAGATATTTTACACAGAATCGCCGCTACTTTGACATGATTGGACACCTACATCACGATCTCTTTAATCAGGATAAAATGCTGATAAACGGTGTAGAAATGCGCGTGCGCTTAGTTAGAAGCAAAGATGCTTTTTGTCTAATGGATGCGACCTCGGATGGAAAATTTAAAGTCAGCATCAGAGAAGCAACTCTCATAATCCGCAGAGTAAAAATCAGTCCGGGCGTTTTACTGGCACATGCACAAGCGTTATCGAAAACCACGGCTAAATATCCCATTACGAGAGTCGAAGTCAAGTCGTTTACTCTTCACTCGGGAATATTGGGCGATTCGATCGACAACGTTATACACGGTCAGCTGCCAAAAAGAATAATTTTGGGCTTTGTGGAAAACAAAGCATTCAATGGAAACCGAGCGTTGAATCCGTTTAATTTTCAAAACTTCTCTATAAATTATATTTCTCTTTACGTCGATGGTGTACAAATTCCAAGCAAGCCTTTGCAGCCACGTTTCACAGGTACCGATAAACTTTACATAGACACTTATCAGACACTGCTGACAGGCACAGGCGTGCATTTTCTCAACGAAGGTTTCGGTATCAGTCGCTACAACTATTACAAAAACAATTTTTTGACGGCTTTCGATCTCACACCCGACTTATCGGCACACTGTGCTTCGCATTGGAATCTCGTGCGCTCGGGTAGCATACGCATAGAAGTGAGATTTGAGACGGCTCTTCTTACAGCGATCAATTGTATCGTTTACGCCGAGTACGACAACGTTTTGGAAATTGACTCTAACCGTCAAATTGTAACGGATTTTAGCGCCTGATGCGCACGCACACGCGATCGCAGCGCCTACAAAAAAAAAACTCTCTTGATTCGCTTCATAAGTCGAGCATATCAATAGTCGGCAGTTAGTCTCTCTCGAATCGGCTACCGAACGTGTACACACGCAGACAAGTGCTTCACCATGACCGACTACGTGATCGATATTCAAGGCTTTCGGGATTTAAATAAAAAATTTATTCCCAAGGAAGTGGCCATTTTATCTCTTCAGAGTCGTATAATAGGTCATTGGATTATTCGCGCACCGTGCAGTTTTGTCGAATTACCCACGGACATGCAGCAGACAAATAATCATTGCACTCTCGAAGTACACGGACTGGAGTGGCACGATGGAGACATTTCGCTCAAGAATCTTCGCCGTAATCTCTGCACCTTCGTAAAGAACGCTCGCCGTATATACGTGAGCGGAAAAGAAAAAGCCAATTTTTTGGAAAAAGTAGTGTCGCGAAGAATCATTAATATAGAAGAATACAACGCACCCTCGTTTCGACAACTCGCACTGCTATTCCCGAACGTCCTGGTGTGCATCAGCCATGGCATCAAGAAATTCGAGGATAAACCAGCTTTTTGTTGTGCAATGCGTCGAGCCTATCAGATTAGAAGATGGATACACTCACTCGTTGCCGGACATCACCGAACCGATCCGTACGATATAAATAGTCAGGCAATGTATCAGTCTTTACTAGAGCACGATCAGCATCAGTTACAGCGATACCACACTACCAAATTTCGTTGCCGCGACGTTGTTGATGGAATTCAAACGAAAGACGATAAAACAAAAACCGATGACGAGGAAAACGAAGACGAACCAGACTACGTAGATGCACCGTCAACATGAATACACGACAGATAATCACAGCTATCGGAGAATTGAAAGCCGATTCAGTTGGAGTTTACGCGGCTAACCACATTCCAAAATTATTATCCACACCGACAGCTATAGTAACGAATCTCGACACATCCGATCAGCCAGGATCACACTGGGTAGCCATCTACATCGCTAAAAATGGATACGGAATTTACTTTGACAGCTACGGAGTTGCACCCGTATCACCGTACCATCTCGATCGACTCCGTGGAAACTGCGCGCGTTTCGAGTGGAACAAAAAACAAGTGCAAAGCATCGACTCTCAAGTATGTGGCGAGCACTGCATTATGTTTCTCTATCATATGTGTAGTGGGATATCTCTGCGAAAATATCTACGTCTTTTTTCATCAGATTTTGTCAAAAACGACGCATTAGCCGTTAAGTTTTATCGGAATCTCATGAAAAGAGTGAAAAATAAAACATTACGTCATCGCCAACATCATCGTCATCATCGAGTCAACGCATTCCCACGCACGAGTTCCACAGGACGTGGTCTCTGTAATCAGATCTGCACATCTAAGAGCGGATATTTAAGCTCGTTATCTAGGAATTTTATACAAACATATTAAGTGACCGTAAACGCGTACGTGTCTCGGCACGTTCAACAATACAGCCTCTATCGATATCAAATGAAACGTGCCTTTTTAATTTTTACCAGACTCTCTCTATGGAATGTAAACACCATAACATCCGTTTCTCAGACTGTGACTCGTGTTGCGCTCAAAAAACCGTTGACGCTCTTTGTCGCTCAGGCTTTATAAAGAAGTCGGGGAGCAGTCGCCAGCCATCAGTCGAACAAACGCTCTCGCCTAGTAGACCTCGTGTAATGTAAATCGTCACCATGGATTCGTCGTCGTCGTCGTCATCAGCAGCAGCAGCAGCAACATCAACAGCATCAGCTGTTGAGAAAATCAAACCGATTACTTGCAACTTGCTGTGCTCGACGACTTATGCGCTCAACAAATCCAACTGCAAGCGCGCATTGATCGGCCTGGAGTATCACAGTGGCTACTACAGAGCAGTGCTAAAAATTTGCGCCAATGGATCGCCAGCCAAGTATGTGACCCTCGACAAACACAGCTGGGAAGTGATCATGGATCAGATGGAGGCTATGGAGGCCTATCTGAACAACGCCTTCACGTTCTACCAGGATTTTGGAAATCCTACAAAGATCCTCCTTCCCAACCACGATCTGACATTCACAAACTGCTTCGGAGCAAGGGCGATCGGCATCGACGAGAGGCCAACACCAGCATCACCATCAGCTGAAAAGTCAACCCACAACGCCCAACAGCTTTTCAACGAGGAGACGCAGCAGCCACCAGCCGAGCCAGTTTGCAAGAAGCCAAAAAGATACGAGAGCCCTCCGAGCGTAGTTATGCATCAGCAAACATTCATTGGTTTAAAACAGGTAAAAGAGTGCATTGATTTACGTTTTAAACTGCTCGAAGAACTTTCGGGGCTGGTAAATCGCGGAGTAGATTATATTTTAGATTATATGAAAGACTTGATGATGCGAGAGGATGCTGAGAAAGCTCGAGAAATCCTAAAAAATGTAAACTCATTCAAACAATATTACGCGCTTCATAAACATACCATTGACGAATTAGTTAAGACAAACTTAAATTTTGCCACTGTAAGCACCGATGTTTTAGATATAGTTTTGACAGAAATATATTCGTTTGGTCTACCCAGAATTGCTAAAGATTTGTACGACGTTGTGTTCACTGTATAAGTTTTTTATTTTATATCATTAGTTTGTAAGTTCTAAATATGTTTCTTTTATTATCAACTACTTATTGTTCTCTGCGTGCGCACACACACGCAAATATATTAACATGTAATCGCCACTTGCTTTTTTTACTTTATTGAATAAATATTAAAATGTATGAAAAACTTTTTTCTTTTTGTACGAAAAACCCACTCCCATCAATAATGTATACTAGCAGAAGATGCTGTAAGTATTTTATAAATATTTTTTAAAAATCGTTATAATAATAATAATAATTCTAAATATAAATCGTTTTTCAGAAAGCAGTAAAAAGCTCCAGAGGGATGCTACAGAGACGATTGACGGCCCTTTCCAATCGGTCGCTACCCTTCGAGGCCAAGGAAAAAACAAGGGTCTCGAGGTGACTCGATACGCTGAAGAGGCTGACTAGTACATTTTCAAGACGACTAGACAACGAAGAATAATAATAACATTGTATTCTTATTATTATTATTATTATTGCTACATTTTGAATATATATGTTTTAAGAAATTTGATTTTTTTATTTACCCGCTCTTTTCTCCAACTCCCACTCCTCCCCCACATATATATATATATATATAATGTATGTATTCATGTATCTGTGGACCTCCTATAGCAAGGTAGGGGGTGGTGGGTGGTGGGCCTCCTATAGCGAAGGGGGTGACAGACACCACGAAGCTTTAAGCTCCCTCGCCATAGCGAGAGCCGACTACCTGCACCAAGGGTCTAGAGGAGGGCTCGCTATTGGCAATGAAAACTACCACGGCGGCTCGGGGGGAGCTAGTGTCGCCAAAACAATATGGCCGGCGTAAGGGTACAAGTTACTATGCGTTTATATGGGAATGTTGTGAAAAAAGCGTATAAAAAATTACTAATCATTGTGATAATGTTGTCATTGCAATGAGAGAAGCTTACACTAATACTACACCATCGTCACGGATTAAATATCCGATTAAATACCAGAAAGTATCAATGTCAATTAAAATTATTTTGTGCGCCATAAGTTCTACTTGTATATCTCACGATTATAATGCTGTTATGTATATGCAAATCATTTTTGACATTATAACAATTATTAGTACTTATTATAAAAAATGTTTAAAGTAATTTACACTTCTTTGTACTTTTTTAATTAAAATTAAAAGTAAAATGTAAAGGTAAATTTTGATAAAATGTATCATGAAATATTTAACAATTTAAGATCATTAAAATAATTATTTTGTAGTTTGAATAGTTTCGATAAGTCAGATCGATTATCTACAGTTCAAATAAATATATTCGCGTAATTTTAACATTGTTCTTCTTTTTTGCGGTCTGATTTTTTATATTTGGATGAAAATTTGAAGTTCGTAATATATCTCACCTAGTTCAGAATCAGATTAGAAAGATAATTGTACAAAAAGATTACAAAGAAAACAGTATATAATTACTTTAAAAGCAAAATACTATTTGATTCCCATTTAAAACCATTGAATCTTGTACCCTTACAGATGCCATTACTGTTAGTTCGCGAAGTGGCCACCAGGTCTCGCATTGCAATTTTAAAGTCCCAATACCCGACGGCGAGATCCCCACCACCACATGTGCAGACCACGTGGCACTACCCACTGTCTGTCTCGCTATAAGCTACCCTTCTCTACTCTCGATGCCATGGGAAGGAAAACGGCTTTTCATCACGACTACTTAACGAAGATTCCAAAACTTTTGAAAAGTTGTATAATTTCGAAAATTTTTAATTATTTATTAATAATATATTTTATGTTATAACAAATTTGAATTATTTTATTTACCCGCTCTTTTTTCCAAATCCCATATATATATATATATATATATATATATATATATATAATTCATGTGTGTGTGATGGGTGGTGGGTGGTGGACCTCCTATAGCGAGGTCGTGACACTCGCCATAGCATGGAGCCTTACTCGCTATACCACACATCTATGAGAGAGCATGTGTTTGCACGGGTGGAGGGTGGTGGATGGCCTCCTATAGCGAGAGGGTGGTAGGGTGACACCACCACCCATCATAGCAATAGAGTCTTACTCCCCCTCGCCATAGCTTGCAAGAGAGAGAGGGCCTAACTACCAGCTCCAAGGGTCTAGGGGGGAGGGGGCTCGCTATACCCCGACGGCGAGATCCCCTCCACATGTGCACCACGTGTCACCACCCACTGTCTGTCTCGCTATAAGGTAGCCCTCTCGAACCCTCCCCTCCCCTCCCAACGACGATCGGCTTCGAGCAGCGGCTCGGCGAGGGTGGCTGCAGCGGCAGTTCTGTACGGGACACGAAGCTGTTCACCTTGTGCCTCTCTGTATAGTTTACATCTCTGCTTTTTAATATACTGTCGAAAGAAGTCTTTGCTTTTTGATTCGCTAACTCCTCACTGCATCCCTTTCATACGATAGTTGCTCACGCGAGCGACAATACTATAGAAATATTTTACGCTGATTTTATAAAGAAAGATTCCAATTCATCATTATACCCCGTAAATTATATTGTTCAGTTAATAATTTATAAGCAAGATGTTCTAAAAAAAGCTCGAAGTTTAATGAAAGAAAAAAAATTGCTCAAGAATCAACAAAAAAGATGTTAAATTATATGTTCAACAGCAATTCACATTTAAATGAAACAGAAAACTGAAAAGGTTTAATTAAGAATGATAATAAAGATATTGATTATGAAAAGATTGCAAGTAAAAACGCAAACTTTGACGAATGTTTCGATAATACAATTGAAAGAAATATATACGAAGACTGTTATGAAGTTGATGAAGAGAATAAAGGATGCTTGGATATTACACCGATTGATTATGAGATAACTGCACTTAATAACGTAAACTTTGACGAATATTGCGATAATACGATTATAAAAAATATAGACGAAGACGATGAAGAAAATGAGGAATGTTTAGAAATTAATTTGATTGAACAAAGTATAGATGCTGCAGCCCATGTAGCTCGTGAAGATGATGAACATGATGACAATTGTAGAAGTCTTCATAATACCGTAAACATAAATACAAACGAAAGTTCAAATGAAAGCACTACATACAGACGTTACGCTGAACCACAGATTCAGAGAAATTTATATAAATATAACGTTCAACCTGTAGCCTATTATAGAAATCTAGTATACGCAATGGAATGGCATTGCAGAAATATATCGGCTCGAATTCGAATCTCGAGTACGCGCATCTGGCGAGTAGGGCGTTGAAGTACCCTGCTTTGTTTTAGATGTATGAATGAGCGTAGAGAGGGAAAATGCGTGATTTTTCAGCGATCGCCAACGATCGACGGCTATAGTGACGGCGTCGATCGTGTGCGAGGGTGACTGCAGCGGCAGTCAGTCGAGTACCAAACTTCGAGCTGTGCGCTTCGCATTTATATTGTAATTAGTCTCTTTAAATATACTTTTCTATCAGTATATAAATTGTGTTCTCGTTCACTTACTTCCCTTCCTTGTAGCAAATCGCGCACGAATGTACTCTCGGGAGTAATAACACAAATGATAACTCGCGGCTAGTTAATAGGATGACGTTGGCGAAAGGCTTTTTCTTCTTTCTTCAGCAATCCACTGGAGTGGTTACAGTTCAAAAAAGCGATCGGAATGTCGACGACTCTCAGTTTATTTTTTAACGAGGAAAATATTTTGCGCTTATCGAATACTTTAAAGGATGACGCTTACGTCGCGATTCAGGAGCGCGAAATTAATATTAGAGAAAATTCTACGCGAAATTCGAGATTTGCCGAATGCAGGTAAAAATAGGTCGAAGGCGTGAGAAAAGATGGGGTATGTTCACGTGTATGACGACGCGCGCGATTCATGTCGAGCTCGCGCATTATGTTAACACAGATTCTATTATCATGGCTTTCCGTAGATTTTTCGCCCGACGAGGTACGCCGTTGTGCATTTACTCATATAACGAACTTTGAAGGAATGAATAAGGAATTAAATCAGGTCTTGAAAGAGATAAATCGTACAGGAATCGAAAGCTTTGCTACGAAGAACAACATTGATTAGAAATTTAATCCGCCATCAGCTTCGCGTATGGGGGGAGTATGGGAGCGACCAATATGTTCTATAAAAACAGCGTTGGGAACGTTATTAAACGAGCATGCTCCGAAAGAGGAAGTTTGATCTTATTAGCGGAAATCGAGCACAGCGTGAATTCTCGAATTCTCACTTCTTACGCATGTATCGGTAGATCCGTGAGACGAAGAAGCGTTAACACCGAATCATTTTTTACTAGGTTCATCGTCGGGGCAACTTGAAATAAGTCGGTGCAAAGTGCAGAATTTATGTACGAGAAATCAGTGAAAAATTTCGCTGATTCGTTTTGGAAGAGGGGTTACGTGAATATTTGCCGTCTTTACTTCCGCAAGAGAAGAAGCGCGAAGCGGAGGCCCCAATGAAGGTGGGAGATATTGTTTTAATTATATAAGAAAGATAAACTTTTTTTCGTGGGAGATATTGTTTTAATTACATAAGAAAGATAAACTTTTTTTCGTTACCTGTTTGCCTCAGAGGGTGGCCGCCTCTAAAGAGTGCAGTGTATTAATTGATGATGTATGTTTTCCTTTTTTTCTAAAGACTAAGGGGGGTACGTTGACTTGACCTTGTGACGGTTATGTGAGTATAACCGTCTTAATTTTCTCTCTTTTGATTTTTATTATTGTTCCCGACACGCACACTTTCGTAGATAGGCGCATCGGCACTGCGGATCTATAGAAGCCGCAGTGTAGGCTCGCGGATCATTCGTTTCTATAGTTTTCGGATGAGGCCGCTTTCTCTTCCTTAGTTATTGAAATAACTTGTAAGAAGGAGAGGCTACACTGGCCATGTAGCACTAAGGCAAGAGAGGCGAAGTGTCGCTCTTGTGCTTAGAGGGCCGCAGATGCGTCGTATCCGCGAAAGAGGTACGCTTGATAGTGGCCTATGTGCATGTTTTTGTATAATGTACCGTGTGACCGCGCGTTCGAATATTGGTCGGCAACGCTTGCGTAGAATAATATAAATAAGACGTAGAATTGTAATCTCTGTTCTTGGCGTGGGTTTTCTTCTCGTGAAACAAACCGAGAGTTTTTCCCACGTCACAAGCCTCAGCTTGGGCGAATGCAAGAACAGCGAACGCGTTGTATTTGTAACTGCGTAGCGCGCACGTGTTAGGTAAAAAAAAGGGGCTCGCTTTGTGAAGACGAAGCGAGACTCTGCGAGACGCGGAGCCGATTTTATAGCCTTTCCTCGGAGAAAAGCATATCGGCTCGAATTCGATGCTCAAGAGCAAACATCTGGCTGCATGCAGAACGGAGTCGAGCGTGCGGACAAGGACCGCACGGTCGGGTCTGGCTGAGAGGCGCGCGATGTTTTGGCTTGGGCTCGAGTTCTTGTTTTATGGCGGTACGGATTAGCGCGGGGACAGTTTCGGCGTAGGCGACGGAACTTTCCCGAGTTTTTCTAGTACAGGCAAGTGATTGTATGCGTGAGAGAACGGAGCGGGAGATGAATTTAAAAACGGTCAACGACGATCGACGTCGGGTGGCGGCTCGGCGAGGGTAGCTGCAGCGGCAGTACAGTTCAGTCCACGACACGAAGCTGTTTGCATCGTGCCTCTGTATTTTTCGAAGTTCCAATACATATTTTTTACTGTAATTTTGTACTTGGATTAATTACTCCTCACCACTTTCCCGTCACAACGATAGTTGCTCACGCGAGCGACAACAATTATTATTTCATTGTAACAGTAGTATATATAACACGTTTGTTTCATTTGCAACTCGGAAGTCGCGCAGTAATGTGCCCTGCTATGGAGCGGGTAGATGAAGGGAATATCGAATCTGAATGCTATGGAGACGTGCTCATGGCAGAGCGCGAAAACGTGACATTTGATAGAAAGATTATTTGCATTTTTAAGTGCAGATTTTCTTGAAGAAAAGTTAGTAGCTTCGTATTTGTTTTGACACCCCCTTTTTTAAAATATTTAATATTGCGTGTTTTTTGTTTTTTAATTGAATTGTTTGTATGTTTTAGCCATACACGATGGTGGTTTTCTTCGGCCCCACACGTCCAGCGTGCTTACCATCAGATTTTCATCACAAAAATACAAAGGAGGAGCTGACAGTGATTATGCTACATGTCGTACCAGAAGATGTTGCATTGCCACTGCGATGGCAACTTCAAGTTTTTTGAGGTTGTGACGAGTGCCTCAGATTAACTCCTAAATATTTTCTTGTTTTTCTTTTTTTCATAATATAATAAATATATACATGATTTACTGCAATTTCTTAATTGTATGTTTGTACCCCGTGTTTTCTAATTAAACTCTTCCTATTTTCACGTTTGATAAAAATTAATTATTCTACTTAAAAATTTTGTAATAATGAAAACGTGTTGATAGATAAATTCTTCTCTGTGTATTGGAATTCGTTTTGAAGGCACGGTGGTAGATCCTTCAGCGTTGTACACCGCTTGACCTTATCCATGAACGTTATTTTAATCACGTAACCGTTTC
Source organism: Pteromalus puparum (assembly GCA_012977825.3). Classification (NCBI taxonomy): domain Eukaryota; kingdom Metazoa; phylum Arthropoda; class Insecta; order Hymenoptera; family Pteromalidae; genus Pteromalus; species Pteromalus puparum. The sequence continues at coordinate 15,403,533 of CM053170.1, read as the reverse complement.
TCAATTTTACATTCTTCGATCTGTAATCTATTCCGATAATTTTATAGGACCCTTCGTAATCTCGGTCATACTTGCCTTTCTGCGGTTCTTTCAGCATGTAGAATAGTTCTCCTTCTCTAAAATGTTTTACATTCAGCTTTCTGTCATACTAGTATTCTGATCTATATTTTGCCTGAACTAGGTTCATTGCCGCTACAGTTTGTTTGTAGCTGAGATAGATTATTAATTAATTAAATCGGTTATAGATTTTTATACTTAAATAATCATTCGATACTTATTTGGCGAACGATAAAAGAGGAGAAAAATAACATCTTGTCCCCTCGCAGCACTTGTAAACTTTTACATTTCTATACAAACAAATCTCTGGTTTTTAGTGATTCGATAGTTTTTCAAGTTAGACTTAGAGAAAAAAATTTGTTGCTTTTAATGCAAACACTATACACTGAGAGAAAAGATTTTGAAAGCGTCATCGTCCGTGACGTCACCGTTCCGAGCAGCATTGGCTAGTGAGCCGATGCAGATCAAGTGTCGACTGCGCGACGCTGTACCAAACCTTGTCGAATAAACAAGGGCTATCGGTCTTTCTTCAAGGAAATGCCATAAACTGGCCCCCACTGCATTGCTCCGGGCTATGATGGGTTGGAAGCCTGGGTCGACGGCAGTTCCATCCGAGCCTCTCTCGAGCGAACACACTTGGCATTAGCCTGATTTCTACTTATACGTTCACGACAATATACATATCTTTTATTCTAACCGAGTCTTGTTATTTCATATACCTATTAAACTTAGCTTACAATTGATTGCTTTTATTACATCCATTTTACAGTTTAATAGTCATATACATAGTGTGTACAACTAAAATAAAAGTAACAATTCTCTTTTCTCAGTGAAATCAATAAATAATATCGCGTAAATCTAACTCTCATACTTATAATATAAATCTATTTTAATCTGTAGGAGACTGCCATTGTGTGACAAGAAAGAAATTTTCTTATAAGTTGGAGAGGATTTTTATGGCGGTAATTACTACTTTTACACTGCGATGGTGGATTGTAAGAACGATGCAAGATCGTTAATGGAAACAGGGACCTCTCGCGGGGAGGAAGTGGACCCGATGCCCTCTCAGGGGCATACAGTGTCGGCTTAACCTACACGGTGTTTGGCTAAAAATGTCCTCACCGGAGATGTTTCTTAGTTGAGGTATAAATAAGTGAGGAAAACAAGAGAGATAAAATAGGATTTGGCACTACCTTCACACAGTGGTGGTAAAAGGCCCCTGCCTACTGGGTCCATGAGGCAGTAAGCGATCATAAAAAGAAATTTAAAAAAAAAGTATAAATACGATTAAATTATAACAAGTTAAAATACGATAAAGTACACAATTTTTTATCTAAATAATAATTCTACATTAATTTTGCTAAGGAAATTAGCACTATATTAAGTGGCCAGGCTTCATCAATGGAGCACATAATTAATTTATTAAGGACACACACAATAAATTATTGTTAATTGAAAAAGAGAGAAATAAAGTGGTACAGTATCTGGTTACATAAACGTACTTATGACGACACGCAAACTCAGCATTGTCCTCATTGATCTTAAGGATGTTTATGAAAACCAAAACTGCTGCCGACTATCAGGAAAGCTAAAAAGAAAGACAAAACAATTTTACACAAAGCAACAGTTTTCGAGTTGCTTAAGTAGGAAATTTGACATTTATTTAAACATTGAAAGGAAAACTTATCTGAGTCAGTATGAATAGAGTTGCAACCGCAGCATTGGGGATAATCCTGGGTCACAAATTTTTTACCTTTTCAGGAGCACGGCGATAGCACACACGCACATTTTGTCTTTTCCAAAAATTTTTTTTTTTTTTTTGCCGAGTTTTACCAGTCAGGTCATAAATGCAATATTACCTAACTGGCAATAAGGAGTCTTAACGGTTTTGGACATCTCATCAATTACCACTTTTCCCATTTCCAACTATAACGAATAAGTACAACTTTAGTAAAATTTATCATTAATTATTCAACCAAACATTTTCGCTACAACAGTCAGTGAACCACGCTGACCTCACCCGTATGAGAGAGTTGACGGTCAGAGTTCCATTTTCATAATTTATTGTTAGTTCGGTAAAGACAGATTTATTCATAACAAGCATAGTTCGCTTAATATTTTATTTTATTTAATGTTGTTGTTCTAAAGTATAGTTTGACTTTTGATCTCGTTCAATTTTCTATTCCTTTATTTCAATTAATTTAGAGTAATTTTTTGGTAGAGCACAAACTTCGAGCGCGAAATTGCCCCGTTGAGCAGCCACGAAGTTTAATTTTCTTTCAGTATAGTAAAGTAGGCTTTTGTATTGAAATTTCAGACGTGAATTGCCATGCTGTCACGAAGCTCTGCCCAAGAAAGCAATAACACGAGAAGTGTACACAAGTTTATGTACATCCGCAGTAGTTGCAGTCGGGTACATCCAGACCTACAGATCCATAAAGTTATATCCTTTGTGTTACGTAAGCTCCATCTTCCAACTTCCTTACGAGTTCGATCGGTAAACGTTTATAACCAAAGGCTAATATAATTATTCTTATTTTCAGTCTAGTTTAAAATACCCGACAGTTAAAAATAATTTTAATCTAGTATGCAAAATCCATGATTTTCTTTTCAAACTTTGACATTCACTCTGAGGCACTTGAAACATTTGCAAAGCCGCACTCTTTCGTGAAGAAGAGCGCACACGCGCTGAAGAGCATAAGAGGCCCTATTTTCCGTCGTGGCACGCGAAGCCGAATGTTTTGTCGAGGCATCTGAAGCATCGATTTTGCCTGTTACAGGTTAATGGCGCTAGAAATCCTCGACTCGTATTTGTATATATATATACACACACATAAGATCTATACCTAGCGAGGATTTCGCCAGGCAACTCGCGGTGGTCGTTGACGACGAGCTGTGTACGTATATACATAGCGCACTGCTATAAAAAGGCTAGGATAATGAAATTGCCTGCCTTGAATGACATTGCCTTTATTCCGGCTTCTGTTTACCCTCGTTAACTTATATTGCGACTCGTCTCCAAGAGTGAAAATAAGAGAAAAGTATTTTGCAGGACTTTTTGCAAAAGCTACTGAGCGCTACATATAGAACATATTGAGAGAAAGAGAAACAATGAATTATTCATGTCGTATTTTGTGAGAAAAAAACCTACGCTTTTCCCTGCGCTCTTAAAGCGCGTGTGTGCCCTATAGTAATCCTATACCGCAATTTGTGCAGCAGCTGCATTTATGCATATGCAACAGTATATATTAGGAGTGTCAAGTTTATTTCCGTTCGATGTGAGCGATAAATTCAAAGCTTTCGAATTCTAATGCCAAAATTGTTTGTAAACAATGCCAACTATCGTCCAACTTTATCCGTGATTTATGCATTACTTGATAAAAATACATGATGCATCTTCTTGTATCACGCCTGAAAGTATAATTTATTAGCGACTGCACGTATTGACCCGAAGAAATAAGAACACTAAAGGTGAAATGCATATTCAAGCCAGATTCTGGCGTTTTGTCTCAATACTTTAGGCGACCTAAGCTCTCAACCATCTACATACAAGGCTATTTATGAATTCCAGAGCTTCGAAAGAAGTTAGCCAGTCATAAATCAGGATTCCTGCAAGTACTGTAAAAGCGATTGTGAAATTTCTTGTGGAACAAATCTTAATCTCTTTACCCGAAATTATTCGAATGTAGAAAGTTTTACTGTTATCTTCTTTTTTACAGATCTCAGCAATTGTTAAATTCGCATTGATTATCAATATCCAACAAATACCTCAAAGATCACGCTGACTTTGTTTATAATGCATGATTATATATGATAAAACATGTCATCAAGATGTGATTTGTTAAAACTATTTTTGGACTTGTTTTCAAACAAAAGTTCATTGAATTAAAAATAAGCTGATTAAAAGCCTTAACTGTCGTATGATATTCTGGGAAAACTCCCAATTAATTTGTCCACGCATCTTCAGTTACAAATAATTCGTTTCAATATTCAATATTTTTACAAAAGTTAAAAAATTATTAAACTGAATTTACTGAACCAAATTTTTCTCTTAGGATCTGTATTTATAGGGTAGCCGGATCGTTTCCTTTTCATACTTTGATATTTGAATTCAGGGAATAAAAAATAATTCCTCATTCTCGATGTTCCTCAACGAAATATATTGATAAAATGCTATTTTTTATACATGAAAACAAGCTGTTTTTCTAATGAGATAAGATGTTCTTTATTATGAAACGATTTTTGGTCACATTCATTCAAAAAGGCCCAACCATAAATAACTTAGAAAATTCAAAATATCTCATTTATATAAGTTATTAAAATATCCGTAAAATGTATTTATTACAAATACCTTTTTTTTATTTATATATTTAAAGTTAAACATATAATAGAGGCGGAATAAACTTAAACATATTAAAAAAATTTCTAATGTAACTATACTATCAGTATTTTTTTGCATCATGAAAGCCTGTGGTATATGTTACAGTGAATTTCTAATATATTTATGATTTATGGTACAATGAAAAAGTCACATGTTACAAATTATATTATATCTTACAGTTACAGATCCATAGTGCTACAAAGACGTCTAGCTAATATAATTTTAACGACCTCTAATCTTTTTATTTGTTATAAGTATTACGATTTTACATTTTTGGTTTTCAGAAAAATATTTTACAATAAGTGCGTCGTAACTCAGTCTTATGTTGGTTTTTCAGTATTAATAGTTTTAAGAAAGTACATTGACAAACTAAAAAATATGTTGATATTTTACTTATAAATTGTAAATGTTTTATGTTATTCGTAGACATAGTTCTGATTATTTTATTAGCAGTTTGAACTTAAATTTGGATTGTTGCACAATCAATTTTTTTACATAAATATCAAATAAAAATAATCGGAACATAAAAAATGTTTAAATTTTAATGAACTTCCTTGTAAATTTGTTTCTGTTTCTCTTCTATTTCTTCCATCAAAATTTTAATCATTCTATCAAAATCCGTGGAGCTGGTAATCGAATCTGCGGACTGTAAAACATATATTTAATCACAATGTATAATTTGAAATTAATGATATACATGTGAATTAATTAGTTCTGTGATTATTTTACTAGAAATGTTTGCTATAGCGATCATGGTAAACGAGAAAAATTGTATCGATCCTTATGCTGGTTTGCTTAAGAAAAATACAAATATTTCAAAAATAAAAAAGTCATGACCGGATGAAGTGAAGCCAAGAATGCGTCAATATGATTGGCTCGTGTAGTGCGCATGCGTCAAAAGTATCGTTAGATTTTTTTGATTTGTTTTTGATTTCTAAAATTGATCCTAATACAAAGAATGTAATATATTACTATAATACATATCAATAATTATTAGTTGTGTATTTATAATATTCTATTGTAAATATTATCATTGTTACAAAAAGTGACATGATGTGAACGTTGACACGAACTGAGTTGAGACATAACCTTAAAATTTTAAAAGGTAGTTGGTGACGAAACCGCGGCAATTTTGAAATTTACATGAGCGCGAAATGAATCAATCATATATTGTAAAGTTTGATATATTTCCGTAATAGAAAACAAATATTAAAAATATCAATCAAGCATTTATATTTCATTTAATAAGTTAATGAATTAATATTCTACTACAGTGCGCGCAGCGCACTGCGCCAAGTCTAGTACTTAGAAAAAATGTATATGTGTGTGCGTTGAAACAAGCTCACTCCACTGTAATCATTTGTTTTTTTATAAAAAAATTCATAGACTTGCACTTCTTTGTAGGTATAGGCGCATCGGCACTGGGTTTGTCGTAAACAGTAATCACGTATTAACGTGATTGAATATAGCCAGGTAATTAAAACTATATTAAATAAAGTGAGCAATGTATTTTTGCGTACTTTATGCTTGAATGATTTTACAATTATAATAGAAAAAGCAAGAGCATTTCTACAAAGAATACTCATTTCCTTTCATTTTTTTGCTGAAAATGAAGTTATGGACCAGAGTAATCTCACTTCGATATACATTTTAGATAAAGAAACTTTAGTAAAAGTAAAGTGCAGCATGTATCGATATGACATATAGATTTAACGCGGGAATACACAGAAAAATGATGTTTTTTTAAAAGAACCATAAATTCCAAACAAGTTGATTATAATTCAAACTATACTATTAAAAAATCAATTTGAATGTATATATACACTGTAAATTCAATGGGAAATAGTACTTTAGTTATATAACAAACAGTTAAAGCTAACAACAAGAAGAGACAACCAAATTTAAAATCCAATCTTGCTCAAATTTTTCAAGCCTTTTTTTTCGGCATAAAAATAATACATCTACTAACGCTTGTTTTGTTCTATAGGCTTCGATTGGCACGCTACAGCATCACTTTGAATGTATATAACTTCACTATAATAAATCTTGTTTTCTACAGAAAATTTAGTATTCATTTTTAAAGTTGTGCCAATATTCAAAATAAAGTTTGCTTTAAACAGCACAGGCAACTACAGATTTCATCGAATTTCGCATAGTTTTATTTTTACAAGGTTTTGAATAATATCCTGACAAAAATATTTAAAAAAAATTCTGTTTTTTTTTGCAGAATTGTATGAGATTAATTATTTTCTAATACTGATTTATTCCTGTTTTTAAAACAGATTGTTACTGAAATCGACTATAGCTGCAAACAGATGTCTTAGGGACAGAGAGGGACCAGTTATCCGTTGAAAAAAATAATATCTGGAAATGTTTTAGCAAGGTTGGGTTCTCGGACTTCATCTTGCCTTGTATGTAAAAAAAAAATAAAAAATTTTACTAATAAATAAAAGTACTATAAACAAATTATACCCTAGGTGGAAATTGCCTGACTTCTTCAGTGGTAGTGGTAGTAGATGACAAGGGTGTCGATGTCGATATAGATTTTGTTGTGTCTTTGTCGTCATCATTATTTAAAAATACGAGTTTAAGTTTTAATTTTGCATTTTCTGAAGTAAGCAGACTTAATTTGTTACGTAAATCCGATATTACAGTATTTAAATTTGATTTTTCTCTTTCTGAGTCTCGGCGATAATTTATCAGTTCTTTTATTTCTGCATCACTTCTACGACCTGTAAGTGAATATAAAATATACAGCTTACTTTCTTAATTGTATTTTCTTTTATTCTTCTTAAAAAATAAAACTCCTCACGGCTAAGAGCTCAATTTTGAAACTAATTTAGAAAGAAAAGAAAGAGTTTCAAATACATTAATCATTTATCTAAAATTGGAAATAACAGTAGTTTTTGTGATCAATAACAATTCATAAATTTAATTTTCTTCCATACTTCAAACAACAACTTTAAAACTCTTGATGATTGTTTTATTTTTCTCTGAGTATGATTAAATTATTGTCTCTTACTTGTGTACTGCCGTTGTAAGCTTTCTTTCGCTTTTATACATCTTTCATTAAAATTCTTCAAATAGCTTATTTCAGTTTCGCATTCAAGGTCTAAAAGTCAAATAAAATATTATTAAATTGTATACATACATGTCACACAACAATGTTTGATGTCTCAGATTATGAAAAACATAATTTCTTGCAATTATTTTGTTGCATTCTAATTATAATAAGAGTAAACTTCTAAAAAATATCAAATGACTCATGCCGACAAAAATAATTTTTTTAATGCTTGATTACAAACTCTAAACTGGTAATAAGTACAAAAATGTTTTGCAAGAACTGGCAATAAATTCATGTGAGTACCCTTGTGTAAATAAAAAATGTAAATATACCCTTTTTACACATTTATGTAGACTTCCAGATGTCCTTTTTTTTGAAAATGTTATAGTTCGCATGTTTTTCGAAAAGTGGCGAAAGAAATGAAACAGTTTGACATTTTATTCTTTTACTGCTGCTATATAGGGTACATCACTATACTATGAATTTTGGTATGCCTTAATATTGGAAAATAATAACATTTAGATTACCTGTAGATTGAGGAACTGGAGTGCATCTTGACATTTCCCCAATAATAACAATTGCAGTAATTAGCCCGAAAACCATAATAATCAATATTGAAATGACAATGCCGCACTGCTGAAAAAAAATGTATGGGTCACACATTTTACTGCAGTTGGTATACTAACGTGTAGTGTGTTAAAATGAAGAATAGACGTAAATATGCTTTATATTTGAAATATTTTCTTTGAAATTGTTGTGTGTAATAAAGTCTTAGAGTTATTATAATTTTGAGAACAAAATTTGGAAAGATTATTCATATACAATAGAACAAAAGAAAAAATATATTTTTAACTATTGACGAAAAGTACCTTAATAAGTTTATGCCGGGCCGACGCATCGTCCAACTCTTCCCGTTCATTCCTCAAGTTTATTCTTTCATCTTGTGCATCTGAGCTGGAACTCTGGGCAAGTGGAGAAAATTGAACATCCCTTTTAAATCCTATCTCGTTTACACTTCCGCAGGCTTGCTCGTATGAAGGCAATGGAAATTCTGTGCCAAAAGCGGCATTTTCGCGATTCTCTTCTCTATCGAAGCCATAGCGTGACATTCCCTGACGGAGACTGAAAGCTTACTGGGTTGATGAAGGCTATACTAGCGTGTCTTAAGTACCTCCTACCAGACCACTTTGCGCTGGTTTTCCCCCACGCAGCAGTGGGGATTTCCGCGCGTTAAATAGTTCTACTGGTCGATATCTTCGCCAGAACTGTTTACATCTGATGACGAAAATAACTTGAAAACAAAAGCGCATGCGTCTATTGCGCCCGGAATGCTTTGATAATTGTTCTTGATTAACAGCAATAAAAAATTATTTACCTACCAAGCTTCGAAGCAGTAAGGCATTTTAGAAATCTGCATTATCGATGGAAATAAATTGTATTAAATACAAATCAATTAATATTCATAATTATGTGTTCGGATTCAAAAGATGTAAGAAAAAAAGTGTATTCAGTTCTTTAATTTTTCAGCGATCTAAGCACTTGAGTGCTACGTTATGGAATAAAATTGATAAATAAATAGTTCATTAATCTCCGCGGTGCTGTTAAGGTCATTAAATATATCAATATATAATTACTAATATTTAAAAACCACTGGTCTCAGACTCGGAATCACATTTTAAATTTACAAATTATTAAAAGGCTAAGTATTGACACTTTTTAAAAGATTCCGGCTGTGTAGAAATATATCAGTTAGTCTTAATCAGAGTGGAAAAGTGTTGCAAACGTCTAGTTTTGGACATTATCTAAGCCTGATTTTTGTATAATGATGTCTCGCAGAGTCTGCGTAGCCATTCTAGATGAGTTTAATGACAATAAGTTTGTATCACTATTCATTATTAAGAATATGTTCTAACTACTCGTCAAATTGATTGACGTATAACGTAATACTATTAATGTTGTTTGAATATTTTAACAGCGATGATATAAATAAACATTGTTTATAAAAAGTTTTTAAATTATGCAGTGTTCGACAGAATATTATTTTACTAGGGTGGCAGAACGAATGTCAAAATTATATATAAAACGGAAAACAGCTCTGGTGCTCCCTGGCACCGTTTCGATTTCTAACTCATTGCTTTTTATGCGAATATCGTTCTCGCCTACGGGGCTGACTTGATTCCTAACGAATCAACTCATCTATAATTATAGTTTATATTTATAGTAATTGTTTATAAGTGCAAGTAAGTGTGTTCTTTATATGCACTAGCGAACGGCGGCTGCATTGTTTGATCTCGTTATGCGTCGACTGTTATGGTTTTTCTATGTTTATTCATTGTAAAATTAATATATTTCTTTTAATATAATAAATTTAAATTTTTCATGCCGTAACGGCTTTTTTCCCATGAATCAGCGTTATTTTCTAAACTCTCTAACTAAAAAACTTTATAAATCAAACAAACGAATAAATCAAATCGCAGTTATTTAAACAAAACTACTGAACCACCTACGGTAAAGTAGTACAAAATTATCAGTTTCGTGAGAAATGACTAAAATCGGAGGTGTTTTTGACGCATTATAAACCGGGCCAGAAATGGCAGACTTCGACAGGTAGGCGCACGACCGCAACGATTGTCGTTGAGTAAGCTTGCGGACGCGATGCGAAGGCGCAGGAGCAGTCGCATCGGGCCTGACGATTACCTCTTCCCTGTCGATTACGACAGATAAATAGGAGAGGCCCACGTGGAGGGTACTTGAATTGTCTTTTTTCTCGGGCGTTGTTAGCTATTGTGCGCGCTGCCTGGGAAGGGTTGACCGCTTGCAGAGAGCGGTTTGCCTGTCGTGCTTTTGGCTCGGCTGACTTGCGCAGAGGCATAGATACGTTCGTGACTCGTTATTTAAATTGTTCAATGGTCACGCGCTGCGTGAAGTATATAAATAAAGAGTGGAAAAGGCGATTTTTGAAGTGTTAAAAGAATGCGTTACAGCAATATCTTTAGGTATACTGTCGTATGGCTAGGGCTCTTAGTCCTCGATTCGGCAAGCGAGCCTCTTCGCGCGCAAAGCTAGTTAAAGAATACGGCTCCTTTTCAAATTTTGCGTCCTTTTTAGCCAAATACACGCCATCTGACGGGCTTACACGAACAAAAAATACCTACCTTACCTACACTTTTTCGACGATACTCGCTAGTCTATAAGTCTACTTCTTTACCACCCTCCTTATACTTTCATTTCTCGTCGCTAGGAAGCAGTGCATGCCATTGTGACGTAAGCCGAAATCACGTGGTCACGTGATTGAACTCATCCGCGTGAAATTTAAAATAATAATAAAGCTAGCTAATATTTTGTTCAAATTATGAATCTTATTAAATCATTTGAATAGAAAGTAAAATGCATTTCTGTTATTGTTAATCACTCAACACGTTAGGGTAAATATAAAGACTCGTTGTTCCGTCGTACCTCTTCCGCAACACGCAACATGCATGCGCATGTATCATCGAATGGGTTATGTGTGTGTTTGCATGAGAGTAATGAAAGAGGGCAGCACCTTCCGGGGGCCCCTTTCTTGCGAGCTCAGATTTGCGCGCGTGAACGGGCATTAGTTCAACGACTTCGGCAGCGTTCACATCTGAATCGCGACTAAGACCGAATTATTAACGTTTATTTCACCTTCAACGAGGATTTCCGATCCTCTGTCACACCGTGACATTAACGCCTTTCTAGGCATCAACATCAACGCTATTTTTTAGCATTAACTTTAACGCCTTTGTTGGCACATAACATTAACTTAACGAACGATTTGTCTGTGCGAGTGCAATCAGTGCTTTGTGTGCGTGTTCGGCGTTTTTCTCGTTTTATCGTTTAAATATCATTGCGATTTTTTATTGTGTCAATTTGCTTAAATATTAATAAATCAGGGTTTTTTATGCCGAACGGCTTTTTCCCTTAAACAAGTGTTTTCATTGTAAACCTTTATCCAACAGTGTAAAATCATAAGAATCTAAAGTCAAATTATCTTAACTATTTAACTTAACAAAATTATATTTTCATTAATAATAACTAACCTCTAAGGCAAGTTAGAAAGTCAACGTTTATTCACTCGTAATATAGGAAACCTCTCGTAGTTTTCGAGAACTCGAGAGGGTACGTGCTCGAATAGCTCGCGCAGAGCTTAAAACAAACGGGTGTGCAACACGTGTGCGTGGAGTGCGTCATCGTGTGCTCGCCCGCTTTCCGAATTTCCACCACCAAGTAGGCCCAGCTGATCGACGCTGATTCCTCTAAGTCCGCGTGGAGTCGTTCCGATTCGTCAAGACTTCATCCCTCCACTCAAGGTCACGCCCTCAACGCCAGCAACTAAGGCCCAGCAGCATCATCTCCGATCCGGAGAGAATCAGTCGCGAGTCCGTAGTTTCCAGATCAATTTAGCTTTAGAATCACTAGTATCTTGTAGTTAGGATTTTTGCTACAATATAGAATATAAGTTTCAGGAGGTTATCCTAAGACTTATTTAAACTAGAATACTTGATGTTATTATTTAAATCATAACCTTAACCATTTCGCAATTGCAGAGAGCATCTCAATGCTCGTTCGAATAACCCGCGAGTTGTTTGTGTGTGCTCCCAAAATCATCGTTTTTGCGCGACGTCACACTGGTGCTATAGGTGTGGGGTGTAGTTCGACTCAATCGCAAAAAATAGTTTATTTTAAAAGATGTGTTTCCAAATACAATCGTGAATACTTCATTTAAAATGTTTTGCATAGTGCTGTATTAAAACTAAAAAAAATATTAATGTAGAATATTGTGGAGTGTTTCAAAACTAAATCGTGTAAATTGATAAAAATTTTTATCGCATTTTTTGTATAGTTTTGCTATTTTAATTAAATTTTACCTTCTAAGGTGGTGATATTTCAATTAGTTTATCGTGAAATTTTACTTAAATTTAATTGCTCGTTTTAGAAAATTAGATTTTAAACAGAATTGAGCTTTGGAAAAATAAATTTCGTCGAAAATACTCTGACTCCCGCATAATTTTGAGTTTTTTTAGAAAAATTTGTTACAGATTTTAGCCTGGACAAGAGGATGAAGGATTGATTTTTGCCGATTCAAATTTTGTGAACTTTAAGTGTGAGAATTTGTAAGTTAAGAAAGTTATTGTGAAAAAGTGTAAAATACTGCGGCTGTCGTTTCCCCTCTCCAAGTTTTCCTCGGTTTCCTTGGAGGCATAGGGCAGATGCCAGGGATTTCATAGCATACAAGTCCAAGGATCACTTTATGCTATAGACAACTATAGAGTAAGCTTTTACATATTATTTTGAGTGACCATTAGGTAGAGAAAAATTAAAGCTGTAAATTTGTTATAAGTATATTACTAACTTAAAATTTTAATTACTCATATGGTTTATTCGAAGTAAAATTATTTAAATTGAATAGTCTCATATTAATTATATTTGTAAAAAAAAAAATAATGTATCTGAATTTATGAAGTTAGATTTGTTTCAAAATTTTAAGTTGGTATTGATAAGTATAGTAAATGTAGCATATCTTGGTTACAACTAATTTGTTGTTTGTTTTACAATTATTTAATTAGAAAATTAGAGAAAATGAATAATTTAGTTTAATTATCCTTACGTATTTAAAATTGTTAAATTTTTACATTAACATTTAGTAAAATTGGTTATAAGTGAAATATTTAATGCACGTAGAAATTGAAATGTTGATTTAATTGAAAATATTTATACGTGTAAGAAAATTTTAAGAAAGTAATTAAGCGATAATATTTTAATCGAATCATAATTAGAATAGAGAATAATTTAAGTTATACGTAAAAACTTTTCGGCAGAAATTTTTGCATTTACTATAGTCGGGAGAAATTTTGCTAGACACAAGATAATTTTACTACTTCAGCTAGAAAAATAAATTTACTGATATTATAGAAAAAATGCAGTTGAATAGTATGAAATGCGCGTGTATAACTTGTTAGTTCTCATTTGATTTAATTCTAATCAGTTCAAGTCGCAAAACTCAGACGTTTGCGATGAGCATCTGGCGCCAAATCGGGTTACTAATTGTAAGAATCCCCGGTCGAGGAGAATCTACCTTAAAGTTTCTGGACGAAAACCCCAGTTACAAACTGGCGTTGATAAATAAAAAGGGATCCGCGAGATTTTAAAGTGTTTGTTGCATTAGGTGAAATTCACAAAAATTCGAAATTGGATGAAAGGAATGAATGGAGATGAGTTCTGACAAAGAATAATCCAGCCTTGTTATAGCTAGTACGCCGACCTCGAAAATAGCAATGTTATTGGCGCAGTCATTCTCGGGAAAACCTCTCTACTTTTCGTCAAGCCTTACGGAAGGATTTATAATTCATGTCAATAATACCGAGAAAGCTCGAATGGTTATCGAACCAATTTTGATTGGCCTTCAGTTATTGATGTTTTTGAGGTTATTTAATTTTTAACCAATGTAAAATATGCCACATTATTCTATAGGGTAATCACGTATACATAGGTAACCTGCAAGGTTTTTACATGGTTCTCACGTGATATCACAGGTGCACCTTGTATGGAAATCATAAGTGTTCGATTCCGGCTTTATTTGCATGAAAAACATACTGACATCAACGACAGATTAAAAATCGTCGTTAATAGAATTCGTACTTCTTTATTCGAGAGTGTGTCTTTATCGAGATGGTCAACTCCGGCTGCCGAGCTTATTGTGAATCTTTCGACTCTGTCTGACACCTCTCTATATGTAATTATACCAAATAAGGTTATATCCGTCGCTAAGCTTATGCCTTCCTCATCAGACACCTCACCGGGGTTCATCACCACCGCCTCAGTATCCCATAATTCAGTACAAGCTGCTCGGATATCTTCCAGCACCGGCATACACGGAGCAGGCCGGATCTCAGATAGATCATCGGCGAACACCATCCCTGCTGCTTTTAAGAATTGTTTTCTAGAAAAATTCTTGAAATCTCGGAGACATAAATAAGCCATTTATGATTCTCGCAAATTAGACCTGTTTTTAGGGCATTTATTACAGCGTTTTGTTTGTATGCCTTTCTGCAAAGGTGAAAATCAAAATAATCGATTAAGCTTGTCTCTCAGCATCGATAACTGAATCCCTATCAAACTGGCTCGTAATATCAAATAAGTGACTTTCTATTGATTTTAGACGTGAATTAAATACTTTATTCCTCTATTTTCTAAGACTCTTCTTTTCTTTTATCGGGTTTATGTTTGTAAAATTTTTAGCGATTCTATTCCGACTATTGCGAATAAGTTTGTCTTCGTAGAATTCGGTAACAAGTATTGAGGATTCCTCGTCCACAGACTTCTCGAGCATGACATTGCCAACAGCATCACGTAATAATAATCTCCTTCAGTAATAACTATTTAGGACTTAGAAATTTTTGACAAAAAGCTTTATCGTGATTCCAAAGTTTTACCGAAATTAAAAATTAACTTTTAAAATTTAAATTTTTTACGGAACTACTTAAAAATTCATTTGTATAGCACGTGTATGAATAACGGGGAACAAAAATGAGTAATAGTTGTAAAGGAATTCAATGATTTAACGAACTAAATGTAGAACTTAGAAAAACTTCTTGGTACGTTCATTATTAAGCGAGATACGGATCATTTTTGCACTTTTATCGATTTGAAGCAACTCGATCAGTTTTCTACGTTAAACTGCAGACGTGCACTACACTGCGCATCACAACGCAGCGCTGATATCTATATGTTTTGCAATTTATAGTTAATTTTATCTTAATATTAATATAGGGCATCAAAATTTAGCTGTTGATCTACACCTCCTTTAAATTGCGGTGCTCGTGTATCGCACGATAATACGAAAGACGTAGCAGACGAAGTTGGAATGATTTGTGACGTAGCAAATTCTTATTAATAAAATAGAGTATATTTCGTGTATACATTAATTTATATACAAAAGCATTTCTGTATTCTTGGTCACTCAGACGTTAAGAAAATAGAACATAAATTTTATAAGTATAAATTAGAAAAGTCGTTTTTCGTGAAAAAATTTTCTTCATCATTGTAATTATTGCCAAAATTCGGATATTTTTATAACGATTTTTCAAAATAGTCACAAAAAGTCTCAAAATGTCACAATGAACCATTTTGTGATATTTTGTCATTATTGTGATTTGTTCTAATAATGAATTGAAAGCAATTGCCTATGAAATCAATAAAAATATGTCGCAGAAGCAGTCAGGGTATATTCGATCTACAATTTGTACCTACGGCGACTATATATACACAGTCCGAATCAGTGACCTCATACTTTTCAACTTTCTATATCTTTGTTAATAATCGTTAAATTGAAAAAAGAAAAAATACGTGTCGATTATTTTTCGATATTCTACACGGCGGACCTAATGGATTTTTTCATGCAACTTCCCCATTATTATTATTATTATATTATATTAATTAATTTCAAGGTGAAACGCAATATGATTTTTACTTTCACACACACAAAGTACACAGCAAAAATACGAAAGATGGATTTTAACAAAAACAGATAAAGTTCTGGTTGTTCAACAGCTATGCACCGAACTTTTATCTAAAAAATCGAAGAAAAAACAATTGGATTCACTGTGGACATATAATGAGGTAATCGTTGAATTATTATAATTATACTACGTGTGATACATATAACAGAAAATTAAAAAATATTCTCATATTCATTAAACAACTACAAAATAACATTTTTTTAGGTGCTTTGCAATCCAAGTTGTTTGTTGTCATGCGAAGGACCAGCCCCAAGAGCTGTTATTTTTCTCGATGCTGAAGAAAGCGTAATTCATCGAGCATTTATTGTCGCTGATGATAAAATAAATATAGATATACCAGATCCCACAGCAACGAAGATATTAGCAACACTTCTTTCGTGCTATTATGCATGGCATCGCACTTGTCCTAGTGCGTATGCTAAATTTTAGAGTTTTTGTAGGGCTTCCACAATACTCGAGACAAATATCGATATTGTATCGATATTGTATCGAAACCAAGACGATATCGAGACGATATTCCAATTTTTTTTCGATACAAGACCAATATTATGTAACTCAATATATACTCTAGACGATATTTTTCATACGATGTCTCGTGAGATTCTTAGTCTTGGCTTAGTGTCATTTGGTTACTATTATACATGAGACAAATTATGTTATATCGATATCTGAATAATTACTGCTTGATTCGCTAATATTATTTATTTTATCGAAGCTTTCATTTTTAGTAATGCGATCGAGAAATAATAAGATCATTTATTTAAAATAACAATTTTATTTGACTAATGAACATTTGGATCCTTATCTTTATCTAAATAACTGTAGGCCATAAAAAGTAAATATTTATAATTCTACTGTTGCTCATTACACACTTTGGTTGATTATAGTTTTTTAGGTTGAACAAATTATAAATAAAGCTTGTCTTTAAACTTAATCAAGAACTTCAGGAACTTATTTCATTCATATTATTTATAATTATTTGAATATAATACAGGAAATTATTTTCAACTAGTAAAAATCTAGTAAAAATGTTTTTTTTAATTTAAACTATTCGATTGCATATAATTACAATGCCAGTTTTGTATGAATCGATAGCTCGAATAAAAAAAGCTAATGTTACTTGCCAAAATAATAAATCTGTTTCATGGCTGTATCCTATGTCACTCGAGGCGTATACAAACGCTCTCCGTAACTGCAGTTGACTGTCACTTGATACTTTCCCGATTTCCTTCTACGAAAAAAGCTAAACAGAGCGGCGACGCGATGACGCGCAACGTGTGCGTGCCTTTTGACTTTTGTTTCAAAAAACAACAAGTGTGTTCGAATAGTACCCTCGGCCAGTTCATTAACGGCCACGAGAAAATTCGGGCTTTAGAAAGCATGTTTTAGACAAAGAATGCTATTGGCCAAAACTTATATTCGAAAAAACCTAAATCTTGAGTGCAGGCAACGCAGTTAGCATAGCATGCACTTCACTGCATCAGTATAAGACGAGAATCGACAGAGAGTAGATGCCAGTGCGAGTTGCTTTTTCTTTTATATATAAAAAGATTTTTACAATTAAATAAAATGAAGCGGTCTAATTCTCGAAAACCATCAGATCAGAAAAAGTCCCGAACTAATAGTGAAACCGATAAAAACAATAGTGAAACAATTGAGGATTCTTGTGAAGTTAGTGAACAACCAACAACCAGTAATGAACAATCAGTGGAATCGCCAATTTCGGCTACTGGAAAAAAACTAAATTACGAAGTATATTTTCTCCGCTGCTGTGTAAACTCCGCGGATTGTACAATCAACTTATTTAAAAAATATTTAATAATTATATAAATATTTAAAAAAGAATAATACTAAATTTTCGAAAAGAAGCACAAACAATACCCCTTAATATTTATTAAATTTGTATGAAGTTGATGAAAAAAGCACGCATTTTATTTTTAATATACTTAATATTATACTAATTGATCAAATAAATATTTAATTAAAATTTATAACTATTATTCACTTAAAGTTTAACAATGAATTATAGCTTAACAATGAAAAAACATCATTGTTAAATTTACACCAATATCGATATATATCGAGTCAAGACCAAGAAAAATCGAGACAATACGATACTTTCAATATCAATATTTTTTCGAGATCGAGACGATATTTTTGTAAAATATCGTATCATCTCGTATTGTGGAAGCCCTAAGTTTTTGGCTTTCAAGATTTTTAAAATAGAATCTAAAAATAATATTACTATAGCTAAATTTATCAGAAAAATAAGTAATATGAATCAAGTAAAATGTAATAGTTCTGTGAAATAATTTAGTAAGTTAATTTTTATAAGATGTTTATATTAGTCTAAGTTAAATTATTTCATTTTTATAATAAACATAAATATTAATACAATATATTTGTAAAATTCTTTTTATAATTTTACAGATTTACTACGCGTTCAATGTGTGTTAATATCACACGTTTTAAGCGCGTAGTGTATTTCGGATTCAACACGTTTTAAGTGTGTAGTTTTCAAAATACGCGTTACATATATGTGTGTAGCATTTACACACTCTAGGTGTGTTAGGTAACACGCTTATACTAAAGAACTTTTACACATACTAAAACGTGTAAAAACTCGGACAGCCATATTACACACTTAAATGTGTAAGACCAGAAAGTATGGTGTAAAAGAATATTATTTAGTGGCTTGCGGCGCGTGACATCCGGTTTCGCCCCTCGTGCGCTACGCCGCCGAACCGAATCGTTGTGCAACGGAATGCGGGAAAATAAACATTTTCCTCGCTGTAAGTTGGGGCGGGCGGTCGTACAACGACGCATTGTCCTCGCGGGAAGTCGACGAAGAAAGTAATTTGACAACACCTCGAGCGGAGTTGGCGAGCGCAACTAAGTTGCGTCTAGAGTGCTGACGGTGGACTTACTTGCGACTTATTATAAGGGCGATAAGGCGCATACCATAGCGCCTGCCATAGCGTAGCCGATGCTGCAAAGTATAATTGCTGTTAGTATTGGTCCGGCAACGACTTGGGACGGGACACCGAGTTTCTGTGATTCCGTGCCTAGTGATCGAGTGTGATGTTTGGCTGGGCGCCACGTTCCGCTCCTGTGTTGACCAGCTCCCTGAACCCCCTATGGCCGGCGGTTTGCCCATAGAGCAGGGCCTTCCCAGCCATGGCATGTATTGGTGTACCCGGGGCACCGCAGCAGTGTACGAGTACCATGGGGAGAGCCGGGAGATTCTGCGCTGCTCAACGTGTTCGCAGGTAAGTTCCGTGATTATATTTATCTCGTTGCTAACGCAGCATTGCGCTCTCTTCATTCATTTCTCTTTTCGCATTCTAGCTTTTATTGATGCTGTATACAGAGCGCTCCGATGCTGGTTCCTGCCACCGCGAAGTGATGTGTACCTCGCGTTAACCACTCGCAGTGCGGCAGGGTAAGTGTCTCACTATGGTGCGACTGGTAGTGAACGCGTGGTGTTGAGTGATTATGTGCCAAGCGGCGGCGGTGGTCGCACGTTCGCGGCGGGGTTAACTTATTTTGTACTGTAAACTCATGCGCTTTTCTTTTGCTTGCAGATTGGTGCCCGTCATGTAAGGAACTTGTCGGAGAGTCCAGCGGCTAAGAATCTAGTGCCTCCAGGTATTCAGAGGTTCTTTTTTGCACAAGAGAAGTAGAGTGTGTTTCACGTGCGGTGCCATACGGACACGGTGAACACATTTTTTTTTTTTTTTTTTTTTTTTTTNTGCGAGCTGGCGGGGCGCTTGATCGCCTCCGTGTTGCGGTACTGATTCTTCTTTGTTTCTCTTTACAGGCAATCAGCGTTGTGGTCTACCGGGGACTGGCCCGGCGTTCTCACATTCCAGAGGGTTTGGTAGCCAGAGGTCGCCGATTCCGAAATGTCGTGGGCTTCGATCTCACCGGCGTTTCCCCGGGGAAGACCCTCCAACGGGGGCTCGAGTGCATCTGCTGTGGCGTCTTCGCTCCATTTACTCTGCACCTTGTAGCCCAGGGATCTTATCCCAACATGTATCAGGAGCATATCCGACTGCCTGGACATCAGACGCTCCTCGGGTCAGAGGCATCGTGCCGCGGACCAGCCGCAGCAGCCGTCGACTCGGGCGTCTTGGACCGCTGGTGCCGGGGCTTCTCGCCCCGATGCTTGTCTTGCACGCAGCTCGTCGCCGTCGGTCATGCCACAACCCATACGCGCTGGGCCGTGCCCCTTCTGCGTTGGTTCACAGACGGAGTGTGGCTTGGGGCATGCGCCGTTGCAGCTCTCCGTCCATTAGCTTGGTTTCTTCCGAGGGAGTGCCGCGATAGTCAGCCTCACAACCGCTTGGGGTTGACGTCCCTGTAACGGCTCGTTCTTCGGCTGGATGCATCTTTGCGCGCGAGAAGCCGCAGGCAACGGCGTTCCCTGCTGACGATGCGTTGACGCAGCCACCGGAGCTGCCACCGGAGAGCCCAGCACTCGTCCGTGACATATGTAAATTTACATTTTTTTCGTTGTTATTTTGGTACGATGCAATACATGTATTCGCTCTCAAATTGGAATCTTGCGTTTCATTCACCCATCCCTTCCTATTAAAGGTTTCACATAAAGATCGCTCTTAAATTTTGAAAAGATGATAATTAATTGTCGATAGAGAGAAAAAAAAACTGATAAATGCACTGAAAAAAAACGATTCCGATAAAATTAAATGATTCGGTAATCGAGTAGGATGACAATTCGTCACGAGGTTAACTTTTCATACAAATTGAATCAGGAAATCATAAAAACACGAAAGTAGTTACGTTACTCACAGCGAGTAGGACAATATTAGTCTTACACCTCTAAAATAAACCCAGTCGTAATCATCGCTTCGACTGTATCAGTGAAACTTAATAGTTCGAAAATTGACAGTAGAATCCCAAGGAAAAGGTTTATCGATCAAACCAGCCATCGAGTCAAAAATCTTAGAATTATCCTCGCAGGGCGCATATCGCCTATCTGAATAACTTATTTTGTAATAATTTAAATATATATCACGTTTTCGTGCCTTTCTCAAGCTAGTAACGTCGTTATATGTCCCTTGTCAAAATAAGCGCACTCTTCTTGTTTACCCGCGATGTTTACTTTATTAAATAATGATTATTGCTTAGCATCAAATGATTCTATCCGAACTATAACATTGACAAAAAGAAAATTTTATTCAGACGCTGATTTGATTCACTTTTCAAGGTTAAGTGTTACTTTTTGCTTTCAATTAATTGGCTAATCGTAGATTTTGCAAGTAAGAATTTAATCGGGGAAGCTGCTTTGGAGGCAGATTGGATATATTCTGCAACTTTCATAGTGTGTGTTTATGTAAGTTTTAATAATTATTACTTGTTAATAACTATTTACATGTTTTAAAAATAAATATGTATTAGTACACGGTGAGAAATTTAGCGGGTAGCTAGCTGCCTTTGCCAGCGCGATGAAACTTTAATCTAACTCGCGAGTGTAACCAATGCGACTACCTAAGTCCTACTTCATTAAATCGATTTCTTTCGCCCCCCCCCCCTCTCTCTCTCTCTCTCTCTCTCTCTCTCTCTCTCTCGAATTAACATCACTCACATGATTTCCCTTTCTTTTAAATAAATTAATGACATTAGGTGAAGTGCTACCGTATGCCGATGATCGTACGCGCTCCACAAAAAACCGCCTTCTGTTCTACCTGCTGAAGTTTCGAAGCAAACAACTGCGAAGGGAAAGAAGGAGACTACAGGTAACCGTCGGTCAGTAGGTTTGGCTGGGACGGCGATAACAGCTGCCAGCCGACTTTTTCGCCAATTATAGCTACTTCTCGAGCGCTTTTCTCTGCCGGCTTCAATTGCGCGCCAATTCGAGCTGCGCCATTTGCTGCTGCTGCTACTGCTCGATAAGGTCACGCAATTGGGTTTCCCGGCCCGATACCGTACAAAGCCCCAAATCGCAAGGATCGCAAGAATCGATACCGCCAAAGCACCCAATGATGGCCAGGATACGTAGCCAAGTACAGGGATGTATAACTTAGGCTTTTTAACTCAAATTCTGTCGCGCGTCTATGCGCAATTTCACACGCATTGCTTGCAATCGCGCGCAAGTCAGCGCCAGCCTTATCAGGCTTTCACAGAAATTTGTGCAGGGACTCTAAGAAGAGGAAGAGTGCGCGGCGCACGCGACGCGACTCGATGAGCTCGCCAATACGTAATGATTAGTTCCATAACGCGGTCAACTTGGCAAGCCACCGTTTAGGCCTTCTTGATCAGCATACTCGGGGTGCAGCAAGGCTCGCAAGCTCGGGTTGCTTTAGTGACGCGATCAACACGAGGTCCGCGGCGGTACCGAAATACATGCACAGATCGACTTTTTCTATTATTTTTCAGTTTGTACTGAAGGTAGCGAATGGTCCCATCTATTCTGTTATCAGCCCGAGGTTCTCAAGAGAGAAACTACTGTCTGGCTTAAAAGTCAAGTATTGAAAGTAAATATTTGGGAGAAACTGATTCAAAAAGTAGATACTAACAATAAGACGAAATTAGTCTTAATTCGGATTCGCGCATTAATAAGCATTATCGCGTCTATACATAACACACGCAGCCGCAAGCCTTCAATTAAAGGCAGGTGGCTTACCTGATGTCGCTGCACAGTGATCCGTAGTTGCTCTTCCAGTCGACGTCCCCTCGAAGCAAGTTTCTGGGGCAGCGGGTTGGTTGTCGAGGAGAATCTATAAGCGACCCATCGGATGAAGGTAATGGTTTTGGCCAGCTGCGTTGTACAGTGGCCGTCTTCTCAACATTGTTGTTCACTTGTGACCCCTCAACACTTATATTATTTCCGCGTACGACAAAAGCTATAACTACCGCTACTAGATTCATTGAACACATAATATATTTTTTTCAAGATTCACGATAAACGTACATAGTGTTCCCAGTGCAGCCGTGGGTCCTCAGATCGCTACCAGCGCGGAAGTAGAACTGACTGTCGGAACCACAAAGCTCTCCGCCGAGTCGAGCTCTGCTCACCCCCACTCAAGGCCCAGACTTCTCCCTTTTTCCCTCCTTCTCCTTCCAAAGAGTAGTAGGCGGTCCCGGAGTAGTACGCTTGGGCTGAGGTCTTTTCCTCTTCTCTCTGCTACTTTTGCGCTTATACGACACGCCTCTTGGAAAGATCGCGCCCTTGTGACGGCAACATTTTGAACTGCATTATAATTTGTAAGCGAAGCTCCCTCTGATGGTACATGCCAAAAATAACTTAAGCATAAGCATTATTATTATTGACTATAGATTTAAAAAAAGCAGCTGTCTCGCCAGCTGATTTAAGGCATCGCGAAACTTGTCCGTGCATTGTGTGGATGTAATTTACACAGGAAGCTTTTCGTGAGCTCGCGTAGAGCATCCTTAACCAAGTATAGATATCACAAAAAACAGCTCTTTTACAAAATATAGCTTAGAAGAATAGGAATGTATATAATTTTGTAAAGAAACTATTACACCTATAGAAAGTATTGGACCCACTGACTTTATTCAAAAAATGTTATAATGAATAAATTAAAACTATAACAATAAGATTTTTCACTTAAACTCGATTCAAACGAGCTTCACGATAAAAATCTATCAAATAGACAACTTTTCTTACCTTAAAATTAACTACTTTTTATTAAGATATTGATAAATAATCACAGCTATTATGATGAGCGCAGATGAACGAGACTCGGCATCGAAAAATTTGTACCGAGCAGCAGCAATCCGTCTTTGTGCGACGCGCCTCTTATGGTGGTCACTTGCAATTACAAATATTGCAAATACATGTTCACGCATAACGCTGCACATCCTTATTACTAATTTCTTATATACGCATATCTAAACACTCTACAGACATTCTTATTGAGTACTATTGTTGTTACTATGCTATAATTTAACTAAATTTAACGTCAACGTTTTTAGCACAGCACGCGCAAGTTCAGAAGTCTTCTATTTGTAACTAGCTTTTGTGATACAAAAATATACATTTTGTGTTAAGTTTAAGTATAGAATGTCTTATAGTTTTTTAAGATAAAAATAGAAAGTCTTGGAAAATCTGAGAACACCCTTTAAAAGCTAAGAATGCATAACAGCACTTATTAAACGTTTTTAAAAGGTGTATGCTAGTATAATCGTAAACCAATACAAATAGAATTATTTAGCTGTAACGCGCACCGCGCTAGGTGAGTTGATAATGTCATAATATATTTGCGATCGCACATACATGCGTACGCATTCTTATTGCCAACTGCTTACATGAACACGCATTCGCGCACATATTTATCAGATGCATTCTTATTATTACTATTAACGGCTCACATCTCTTGTACATGTTCGATTAAACAACGATCTCGCAAAGAATAGTATAATATTTGAGCGGCGTGTGACCGTTAGTTTTCCTCGCAGACACGCTGCGACCAGCTGGATCAGTTCTTTTGTTTTAAGACCCCAATAACAGCCCCAATAACAGCCTCGGTCCGAAACTTGCCGATTTTTATGGGCGGCTGGGATTAGCGCGCGCCGCCTTTCCCGAAGCTGTAGCTTTATGGCGCTCAGGTTTCCCCGAGATTCCCAGTATAGCGCGCGGTGCGTCGATCCATCTGTTCTCTTTAGGACGGACGGTACAAGCGGCTTTAAATCGTTTTAGGGTCACCAGCTATTCAACGCTTACTGTTATTTCCTGGATTAATAAAGGCGCGCTCGATGTCACTTCTCGATGCTTACAACCCTATGAATATTATCTGCCTTGCCTTGCTTTAGAAAAATGTTCTATCTTACCTTCTGTTAATTCAAAAATGTATGAACTGTAATATGAAGAAGAGCAAGACCATTGATTCTATGAACCTATAAAAGAAATTGATTTAATGAAAAAATATTTATTAGAAAATAATCATGTACAAATTTGTAAATACGAATTTGCAATAACTCTAGTCGCATGTAAATTGCATGTATGTATTACATTAAAATACAAATTAGAAAATATTTACTTCTGGAAACCAATGACTAATTACGTTACCATATTAAATTATTTACATCAATTTTTCCATCACTTTCTTAAAAAAGTATAACGCATTTAACTCCTGATTTCCAACTTAAATGCCAATATATTTTATTTATTTAGACCATATACATATGTCTTATAAAAAGACATCCTATAGAGACAAACTTAGTTGTCTGTACATAGGGATGGTACATAAAAAAAAAACTTAGAATCTCAACTTAAAAAACCTAAATAAGTACAGGAAGATGTCGAGCCAATCTTCCTGATAACAGTTTAAATATTAACGCAAAAGTTAAGTAACGGTACAAAATAAATCTCTCTTTGATCAATCAATATTTCTCTCTTATAAATACTTTTAGTCTCTTCTTAATCGCGACTTTGCTAATCACAAGTGCTTTCAGATCATTTGTTTTTTTTTTTTTTTTTTTTTTTAAAGTGGCATTTCGAACTCGAAGTTCATCGCCCTCATCTACGCAAGCCTTCCACGTATTCCCTATTTTGTGCATAACCCTATCCATTTCCGCGCCGTCCGGTCCGATTTCAGTTAAGTCGCTTTTACATTGTCCTCCACCTGCGTCTAGGTCTTACCTAGAGGTCGCGATGTATTTGGCTTTCCTTTTCATTATACGCGCTGCGTGCGATCATTTCCATTCTTGCAAACGTGCCCTGCCCATCTTAGTCTTCGCGATTTAATTATTCTGTTTATATTCGGTGACGCGTATAGGTTATGTAGCTCGTCGGTTGTGCAGTTTCCTCCACTCCCGGTTTCCTCATCTTTCTTTGGCCAGTATATTTTTTCGCAGAAAATTTATTTCGAACACCCTAAAACGGTTTCCTCTGCTTTTGTGACGCCCGAGTTTCGGCATCCGTACAGGATTACCGGCATTATTACTAGTCCCTATATATCCTTACTTTTACATTTCTAGACAGCAGTTTTGATTTTAGTAATCTATTCAGGGCCGTAGTTAGCAAGCATTACCGAATGAAGTCTCTTGTTAATCTCGGCTTTAATTTCGTTTCCGATCAATTATGGTCTGTGCCTAAATATCTGAATTCGTAACCTTTTCAAAAGTATTAATTTCCGACTCTAAGATTCACCCTCACTCTTCGCAAATGCCCAATTTATCCATGATCACTATATTTAGTTTTTCGATTCGCTCACCTCTAACCCGCTGATCCTCAGCCGCCTTATTGAAGAATTTCCGCGCTTCTCGCTACCGCTGCACCGTTATCCCCTAGTATGTCGCAAGTCATCCGCATACCTAAAATTTGTGTTTTTCCGTTAAGGGTTGCAACCTATGCCCGTAGTCTGGTACATTTTTTCTAACAACATATTCTAGTCGTTAAGTTAAAAGAGTACCTGTAGAGAGACCGTCCCATCCTTGTT
The DNA here is from genome assembly GCA_012977825.3 of Pteromalus puparum. Lineage (NCBI taxonomy): Eukaryota > Metazoa > Arthropoda > Insecta > Hymenoptera > Pteromalidae > Pteromalus > Pteromalus puparum. The sequence continues at coordinate 15,377,067 of CM053170.1, read as the reverse complement.
TCAAACCGCTCGCATATCATGAATGATTCGGAACGTGTAGCCGCCTACTCGGTACCTTTCCCGTGCTTCCGTTCAGACATATTGAATTAATTTCACGAGTTTTTTTGGTACTCCGAGGAGCACCAGGATTTGATACATTTTGCTTCGTTTGATAGAGTCCATACGCTTTTTTAAAGGTCCTAATAAATAAGTTTGGTGATATTGTATTCGCAATGTTCCCATTTTGTTCTCTAACAACTGTTCTTATAAGTAACTTTGATCGCACGTCCGACCTGCTTACGGCCGGATATCGCACACTGATAGTCCTCCTATTATATCTTCCGCGAAGGGCGTGAGTTGGCCTGTATTAGTTTGATAGAACTTGTGTAGGCAGGTAAGCTAAAGTGAGATTCCCGGTAGGTTATTGCAAATCTGTCTTATCTCCCTTTTTGGAAAATCGGTATAATCGATAGATTGCTTCCAGTTTTCGGTATCGTTCATTTTCCAAATAGGCAGCATACTAGTTTCAAAAATTTTGAATGTAAGCGCGTAACTCAGCCCGTATTTAAGTAGTTCAGCCTGCTATAGAGTCGTTTCCCGCGCCTTATTGTTTTTTAGTTTTTGATCGCGGCTTCTACTTCTTTGTAGGTCGTTCTTCCATATGGAGTTCGCATCGTGTGATTTCGTCTCTTCAGTTCCCTCGCAGTTTTTCATGTACGCGTTTAGTAACTACTCAAAAATCCTTTCCACAGCTTTAGCAGTTCCTTTTCGCTCTGTAACGAGATTCCCCGCCCTCATCTTTCATTAATTGCGATCTACCTTCTGGACCCCTTCCTATATCTTTAATTCCTTTGTACATCTCGCGCGGTGTATTTCCTACTATTAGTTTCTATTTTCTAATCTGATTCTTTTGAATGACTCGCGCTTTTTGTTCCTGTAAATCGGCCCCACTTAGCCTTCTTATTTTCGTGGTACTTCTCTACGGCCCTATCGCCCTCCATTGTGTACGGCTGTCTAATTTGGCCCTTTTTGCGCCTTTCAAACCAGAGTTCGCACTCATTCGTCAAACCATGGTGTTGCCTTTGGCTTTTCTTTCTACCTAGCACTTTTTCGGCGGCCTGTTTTCATCGCTTTTTTCGATATCCCCCCAAAGACTGTTCGGGTCGTCATCCTACCTCCGTCGGTGCTCCGTTTTTCTCGAGTAGCCTGAAACCGCCGATTCCTGTATTTCTACTTGATACTTAATTTCGTTCTATCCCGTTTCCGTAGCTTTTCAATATCGAACGTTTCTCTTTGCTCGCCCGCTTTACTATTTTGGCCCAGCTACTAATTTGCTCTTAATTTGGCCACTACTGAACAAGTGATCCGAGTCCAATCCGCCCGCTATAGGTTTCTTACGTCAGATGTTCGTGTGGCGCCTCTATCGATAAGGAAAGTGATCGATTTTGATTTTTCGTGGCTCCGTCCGGCGATGTCCACGTTACTTTTGTGTATATCCTTGTGCTTGAAGCACGTACTCTTTTACGTATAAGGATCTTTTGCCGCCGCGAAATTTATGACTCTAAATACCGTTATCGTTGCTGGTTTCAGTGCAGACTTCCTTGCCTAATAGTGGCCTAACACATTTGTCCTTCTTCCTATTAGCGTTGAAATCGCCACCACTACTATTTTTGTGGTCGTAAGACGGCGAAACTGGTCGATTTAATTGCTCTCAAGTAAGACCGTTACGTTATAAAGATCCTTCACACTCTTACGCTCTTTGTTCCTCCGGTAGGACTCTAATGCCACGTATAATAACCACGTAATTGTACCACTGCTCCTTCAGATACTAGATATCGCGTTTCAATGAAAACGATAGCCGATAAGGTTGGTTAATGTGAAATGAAACTAACATTTGAACCGTGCTTTCTCTTTGCTAATTCAGAAATCCCAAGGTAACCTTAGGGAAAGTCCTGACTCGCCGCCCCCGTACATAAAGGTTGAAGTTTTTCTGTTGCCTAACACAACCGCTATCTTGCAACGAGTTTCTTAGTATAGCTACTAAGTCCTAGCGTTGTACGCGCCAGCTTCTTTTTAAGACTTTCCCGGTACGCGCTGCTCTTGGTATAGCACTGCGCACCATCACGTGCCTACCTTTAAGTCCCTATTGTTTTGAGTTTTGAGTTTTTAGGTTCTTTTTGTAGGCCCATTAGGTACTGGTAAGTGTAAACCCTACGCCAGTTTTGGATCTGTTTCTGCATCGCAGGTGAATCATCCTGTTCTAGATGAAGCGGACTGATAACCTCCCAATACCCATAGAGCTCCTACGTCGCTAAAAACATTATAGAGTATGCGAGGAGCTTGTCCGACTTTGATAAGGTCACGGGAGGTCAGCTCATCGTCGGACAACTACGGGGAACACGCTGTTCGTATTCCTAACGCCACCCTGCCAACGGCAGCGTCGCCTACGCTGGCTTCGTTACCGTGCTAAGACCAGTGTGCGAATCATTCTACACATCCCCTTTCGGGGCAGTTGTCATCGCTCCCGCATTCTCCACGGCAGCAGGATTTTTGTAATGTGTGCTAAGAGAGATAGATTATAGACATAGTTAGGTATGAAGAGAGAGTGAAATAAGAAATATTGTTGAGTGTTCGTTGTTGTGGTGCTTGCGTAGCGTTTCTAGATGAATGCGTTCGATCGCCAGTGTGGGCTCATCACACCCACGCCCGGGCCTATCGGCTGTCCGCGGCTGCTTATTCGATTTATTCACAGCTAACCTCTTTCTCAGGGGCCGTTCCTCTATCCGCAACCTGAGGACGCGCCGTGTAGTGGTGATAGGCACCCACCCGTCCGCTCTGGACGCACAGGTCAGATCATTTGTTAGCAAGTTGAAAATATTTAACGCAACAAAGTAGCTATTTTTTTGCTTATATAGCTTTATCAATTATTGGCAATTGAAGACTCTTATTTCTAGTATTGAATTATTTTTGTTTATAATTTTCAATATTTTCCTCTGAATACCCTGTATTAGATAAACACAATTATTGTACGCTCCACCCCAAGCAATTATGCCATAATTTACTAAACTTTGGTAAAAAGCATAGTATATCATAGTTAAAGTTTTATAGTCCATTATATTCCTAATTTTGGCAAAGATAAAAACTAAGTATTTTGTTTTTTTAACCAAATAATTTACATGTTTATCCCATTTCATGTTATAATCAAAAATTAGACCTAGATATTTATAACTTTCTACTCTTTTTATTGTATTATTGCCTATCTCAATATTAAGTGAGACAGGAACACTATGGCAGTAGCTACCATAAGCAATATATACAGTTTTATTAACATTTAAAGATAATTTATTTACAGTAAGCCACTTTGCGACTTCCCTAAGATATTTGTTCATTTTCTCTTGAGCTGACTCCCACGTGTTATCACTAGCAATGATAACGGTGTCGTCAGCATAAGAAACGACAGTATCATCTTGCATACCTCTCAGTAGGTCATTAACGTATAAAATAAAAAATAACGGTCCTAGTATGGTCCCTTGGGGAACTCCGATGGGTATATCTTTGTATTCACTTTTCAAATTCTTTATTTTAACGCATTGTTTCCTACCAGAGAGGTAGCTGTTTATTAAATTTAAGGCACTGCCTCTTATTCCATAACTCTCTAGTTTATCCAATAGGTTTTTGTGATCTACCGTATCAAAGGCTTTAGCTAAGTCTAAGAAAGTAGTTATAATTGGCTTCGATTTGTCGATTTTTTTATATATTATGTCTGAGATATAATTTAACGCATCCGTTGTGCCTCTATTTTTAACAAAACCAAATTGTTTTTCTGATATGATATTGCATTCCATTAGAAATAAATACAACCTATTATACAAGATTTTCTCAAATATCTTTGCTAAGTTCGATATTAGTGATATCGGCCTATAGTTAGTCATACATGACCTGTCACCAGCTTTGTAAATAGGAACTATGTCAGCTTGTTTTAGAGCAGATGGCCAGGAGGCTTGTTGTATAGACGTATTAAAAATATGTTCTAATGGTTTATCTATATAGTTAACTAGGAATTTGATCGTTTTTGCATTGATATTATCAACACCTCCAGTCTTGTTTTTCAATGAATCTATAGTTTTTCGAATCTCAACACAATTGGTAGGATATATAAAGATTGATTTGCTATTTTTATCTGGTAATGTAGGTTGATCTGTATCTGTATTAGGGATTTGTTTACTCAAGTCTAATCCTATTTTGCAAAAATAATCATTCATGTGGTTAGCTATAGATAATTCGTCTTCAATTTTTTGGCTGTTTATGACTAAGTAATCAGGTGACTTGTTTTGTTGCATATTTTTATTAAGTTTAGTATTAATAGTATTCCATAGCTGTCTTGGATTGTTACTAATTTTTTTTATTTCATTATTCTCAAATTTGTATTTCGCATCTTTAATGACTCTATTTAAAATTTTTTCGTAATTTTTATATTCATTTTTTAATTCCAAATTAGTTGGGTTCAATTTCCACAATTTATATAAATTTTCTTTAGTTTGACACGAGACTTGGATTGCTTTAGTTATCCACTTTTTTCTTGGCAGTGCTTCTTTATTTTTTTTCTTTATTTTTTTGGAATATGTAGCTAACTCAAGACAACTATGTATCATTTGAATAAGTTCATTTACTGCATCATTTGGATCCTGTTTTGTCAGTACTATCTGCCAGTCAAAATTTTCAGCTATGTTTTTTAACTTTTTATAATTTATGCATTTGTTAACTGTTTCACTTGCTTTGTGTATCTTAATCTGATCTATATTTATGAATAACGGGTAGTGATCGTTAAACGGTGTATTTAATTTAAAAGATTCAATTTCTATATTCTTAGTTCTAGCGAAACAGTTATCAATGCACGTTCCCTTCTCATTATTTAAGGATGGCCGCGTAATTCCTCTGAAGTACGGTACATATTCACGTTCAAGATAATTAATTACAAATTCCTGACTAATTGATTTGTCGCTAGTTTCTAGATTTACTATATTATTTTCTAGTATATCAATATTGAAATCTCCAAATATACAGTAATTTTTAACATTCCTATGTCTTACCAAGAATTTTTTTACACTATTGACAAATTCAGACTTTGGTATGTCATGACATCTGTACATAGCAGAAATTCTAATGGATTCACCTGTCATAAGTTTTATATCAGTACTTACAATACTCAATCTATCAACAACCTCAATTTTATCATTACTATATATGTTATTTTTTATATAAACTAAGACGCCATCAGCCTTATTAATTTTACTTTCATTATAACAAGTTTTGTAGCCTTGCAGTTGATAATATTGAGTGTATTGTAAGTTCCAAGTTTCAGTACATACAATTATACACGGCTTTCTTTCTAGAGACTCAATAAACACTTCTAGTTTTACAAAATTTGCATTTAAGCTTCTTATGTTTACGCATAAAATAACGTTCTTTTTTGTCATTAATGACTTATTGAGTTCTTTTAGATTTTCAACTTCACATTCAAACTTGCCTATGTCCTCAGTGCTGATATTTTGATTCATTGTTATGTCTTACTCCTTAGTCTGTCTGCTATATTATTATTCAATGACTGAAGTGACATTGCCGAAATACCAGAAGCTTTAGCTACCATACCTTTCGCTGACGTTCCTACTTTGCCGATATCTACTTAATAAAAGGAGAGCTTAAATTAACAACTGAATATTTTCAAATATAATGAATATTTAAAAATATTATAATATATTTTTACAAAAATACAAAACTTCAAATAATAACAAACATGTTATGTTTTCATTAAATATTCCAATTATAATTGTATTTCTTTTGATCTTCTCACCATAATAATGGCACATTGAGCATATAGTTTTATGCATCTGAAAAAAAAATCATGCGTATATGGAGACCGTACTCTTTTTCTGGATGAAATCGAACTTTTTTACTGAGTTCTCAGTCTCAGTAGCCTTCTTGGAAAACACCTACAAACACAAGCCCAACAATTTTCGAGACTCTGCGTAAGCTCTTCATTTCCGCAAGTAGCTTTATATTGCCTCATAAGAGATCACGGATTATCGCACAACTGCAATACCATACCTGGAGTCTGGACGTACGACTAGTCCAGGATGCGTGCAACAGTAATGAAACAAATTCACAATACAATACAGCGTGAAAGTAACCTAATTCTAAAGTTTAAAAAAATCATATACACTATGAAAACTCTGTGCAATGTGAAAATTTAAACTAAGCTAAGAGAGTTTTCTAGATATTGCTTATATTTTTCTCAAAGTGCGCGTTCTTATTATATAGTATATATTTTTTAAAGCTGTAGTAAAACTCGATGAGTGACTATTAAACAATAAGAAATCTGCTATAGTCATCGTGCCAGAAGTGCAAAATACACTAGTTTTTCCTCAAAAGTGCGAAATGTACATACTATATATAAGCTTTCGATACATCACTGTCAAAATGCAGGTTACTTTTCATCACGATATGGCCTTCTTCGATGCATAAGATAATTTTTTTTTTTTTTTTTTTGTGGCATTTCGAACTCGAAAGTTCATCGCCTCATCTACGCAAGCCTTCCACGTATCCCTATTTTGTGCTAGCCCTATCCATTTCGCGCCGTCCCGCCCTATTTCAGTTAGGTCCGCTTTTACATTGTCCTCCCACCTGCGTTTAGGTCTACCTAGAGGTCGCGATGTATTTGGCTTTCCTTTCATTATACGCGCTGCCGTGCGATCATTTCCCATTCTTGCAACGTGCCTTGCCCATCTTAGTCTCCGCGATTTAATTATTCTGTTTATATTCGGTGACGCGTATCGACGCTCCTATGGAAGAGTAGCTCGATCCGGCTAACTGCGAAGAAGAGTACGTCCCACGTTTTGCGTCGAAGAGTAACACGAATATTGAGTTTGCCGCGATGAATAGCACGCCACGCGCCATGTGCGCCGAAAAGTTACAGGGCGAGCGAGCCCGCAACGAAGAGTAGTTCTCTCTGCGTCCCATGTGTCGAAAAGTAATCCGCTGAGCGGACTTGCGGCGAAGAGTAGCGTGCCCTTTCATCTTAGCGACGAAGAGTAGCACGTAAACCAAGGTGCGCCGAATACTAGCACTATAATCGAGTTAAGCCAAAGACTACATGCTAAAATAGATATTTTGGAACATATTTTAAGTATTTATCTATTATCGCAATAAAAATGTTATTTACTGCACCTGATCATAATTATAGGTATGATATTTTCGGAACTAAATAAACTTAAATTTAGCTAAAGTGAATGTCCCGTTTAGTTATTGCCAATTTCTATTCCCATTATTGCAAATCGGGTATAATGATAGATTCTTTCAGTTTTCAGGTATCGTTTCATTTTTCCAAATAGCACATACTTGTTTCAAAAATTATTGAATGTAAAGCGCCGGTGCCGTTATTTA
>CM053170.1:15240711-15364659 GCA_012977825.3 Pteromalus puparum | reverse complement strand
TTCTTGCCTATAGTGGGCTAAGCAGTCATTTCGTCTTTCCTCTATTTAGCGTTGAAATCCCCGACTACTATTTCGGTTGTCGGTAAGAGGCAGATTGGTCGAGTTTAATTGCTCCAAGGCTTCGTAATAAAGATCCTTCACTTCTTCCTGCTTTGCTCCGTCCGTTTAGGGTACAGGCACGGCTTAAAAGCTCACGTAATTGTACCACGCTGCCTTCGTATGACGATGTTACGATGATCTGTCGTTTGACGATTGGTGAAAGCTTGTTAACGGTTGTGATACATCTGTTTGTTAATCAGGATCCCGGTACCTGAGGGGAATGTCGCTCGGCGCCCCCCGTACTTAAAGGTTGATAGTTTTCTTTCCTGAACATACGCTATCTCTGTGCGCTTTCGCAAACGCGACGGGCTGGGTGCTATCACCACTACACAGCGGTCCTTCAGGGTGCCGGGATAGAGGACGCGCCCCTGAGAAAGGATGTTAGCGGGCTACAACCTGGCCGAATAATCGAATAGAGCAGCACGCGGATCAGCGATGAGGCCCAGGGCGTGGGTGTGCATGAGCCGCCCACTGGCGATCGATTACGCATCAGTCTTAGAAATGACACTATGCAAGCACCATCACAACAGAAGCATCTCAACAATATTTCTGTATTCACTTTCTCTTGCCTACCTAACTATGTCTGATAAACTATCGTCTTTTTAGCACTAGCATTTACAAAATCCTGCTGTCGTGCGGGAATGCGGGAGCGGATGACAAGCTGCGCCGAAAGGATGTGTAGAATGATCGCACCTGTCGTTACACGCGGGCAAACGAACAGCCAGCGTAGGCGCCGCTGCCTTGCAGGGCGGGCGTTAGGATACGAGCTGGATTCGGCGTAGTGGTGTCCGACGTGATTGAGCGTGACTCCGTCGCTATGCAAAGTCGCGAAAGGTCGCTCATACTTGAGTTTCTAGAGAGGGTATGGGAGTTTCACCGATTAGAGTTCTAAAGTCGCGCGCCAAAAGATCTGTATAGTTAAAGGAGCTTACCATGCTGTTAAGCACGAGGATATACACAAGAGCTAAACCTGGACATCACCGGCGACGGAAGCCACCAAAACATTCAAATCTGTATCACTCTTCTGGTATCGGATAAGAGGCGCCATCACGAATCGTGCTTTGAGCGTAAGAAGCCTACAGGGGGGCCGGATTGGCCGACTCGGATCATTTCTCTAGTTAGTGGCCAAATGTAAGTCAGCCAAATTAGTAGCTGGCGCAATAATAGTAAACGGGCTGAACAAGAGTAGAAACGTTGCGATATGAAAAGCCTAGCGGACACGGGATAGAACGAGATTATGCAGTTATCAAGTAGAGAATAATGAATCGGGTTTGCGGTACTCGAAGGATAAGCGGATGCCACGACGGAGGTAGATGACGAACTCCGAACAGGTCCTTTGGGGGATATTCGAAAAAACGATAAAAGAGGCCGCGAATAAGGAGCTGCTAGCGTAGAAAGACAAAAGCCAAGGAGCAAACCGATGGTTTGACGAAAGAGTGCGAACTCTGGTGTGAAAGGCGCAAAAGGGCCAAATTAGACAGCGTACACAATGGGGGCGATAGGGCGTTAGAAGAGGTACCACGAGAAATAAGACAAGGCAGACGTGCGAGGCGCGTATTTATCAGGGAACAAAGAACGCGAGTATGCAAAAGAATCAGATGTAGAAAAAGTAGAAACTAATCGTAAGGGAAAAGAACCCGGCGGCGATTATGGTACAAGGAATTAACAACGCTATTAGGAAGCGGCTTTCCAGAGTAGATCACAATTTATGAAAGATTGTGAGGGCGGGTAACTCTTGTCGACAAGCGAGGTGAACCTGCTTAAAGGCGTGGCACAGTGCTATTTTGACTAAATGCTGCTAAACGTACATGACCAACGTGCGGAGGGAAACGGGAGTACGAAGATCCACACTGCTGCAAACGTCATTTGGGAAGAAGCGAGCCTACAAAGAGGTAGAATGCCGCCGATCATAAGACAACTAAAGAAAACAGATTAGGGCCGCGGGCAGACGGTCTCTATACCAGCCCGAATGGCTTAAATACGGGCGGCACCGCGCTGTACATCGAAATTTTTTGACTAGTACCACTCTATTGTGGAAAAGTGAACAGTTGCCGGAAAACTGGAAAGAATCCATCATTCTATTACCGATTCTTTAAAAGGTTAGATAAGAGCAGACTGCCAATAACTATCGGGGATCTCACTTTTAGCTACCTGGCTACGAGAGGTTCTGTCCAAACGTAATACAGGCCAGAACTCACACCATTCGGCGGAAGATATAATTAGCGAGATTATCAGACGGTGGATTCGCGGCCGTAACAGTCGACGAGCGATCATATGCTGTGACTATAAGGACAGCCCCTGTTTAGGAGAGAAAATGGAGCTAGTTGCGACACAACCTACACCAGTGTATTCATAGATTTTAAAAAAGCGGTATGGATTCTATCAAGCAAAAGCAAGAATGTATCAAATCCTTGTGCTCCGCGGCGGCGCTTGCCAAAAAAAACTTGTGAAGATTAATATCCAAATAGGTCGCGTGGAACGGAAGCACGGGAATGAAGCTTTACGAGTAGGCGGTAATGCTATCTGAATTCGGTCATGACTACACGACGGTTTGAAACGAAGGCGGCTGGGGACGGCTCTCTCCGACCGGTACTCGTTGTACTTAACGCTTAGAGTATTTGTTGAGACAAATTGGCAGCAACTAGCGTTTCGGCTGGCGCGCGAAACACTCAACGGAAAACGCAGATTCTAGGATGTTGGCAGATGATTTGACATAGTGGGCAGCATAATTGCGCGAAACGGTAGCCGAGGAAACGTGCGGAGAATACTCATAGAATGCGGGCGAGGAAACGGGGGTTAGGCAGGCTGAGCGATCTGACAACACGAAATATAGTGATTCATGGACGTAAAGCTGTGGCATTTTGCGAAGTCGATGAGGCGGCGTGAATCTTAGAGTCGGAAATTTTACTGTTCGAAAAGCCGTTAGCGGAATGTCAGAGTATTTAGGCCACAGGATAAATGATCGAAGACGACAATCAAAGCCGAGGATTAAGTAGAGAGACTCATTCGGTACATGCCCTGCTTCTACGCCGCTGAACAAGATTACTTTTAAAATCAAAACTGCTGTTTCTAAAAATGCCTAAATAATTAGGATAGTATAGGACTTTATATAAGTGCCGGGTGAGATCTTTGGTACGGTGCGACTTGGGCGCTCCTAAGTAGGCAGAGGAATAAACGTTTTAGGTGTCCTCGGGGTGTTTAAAATTAGAAGTTCTGGGCGAAAAATTACGGACCAAAGAAAGATTGATGGAAGCCGGCCCACGATGGAGGAAAGCTGCCACCAACGACGATGCTACTATAACTATACGCCGTCACGAATATTAACAGGAATGAATAATTTTAAAAAATTGGCGTTCTTCCTGTTTCGGCGAAAGACTAGCGATGGGCAGGCGCACGTTTGCAAGGACATGGCGAAAGTGATTCGCACGGCAGGCTGCGTTTATAATGAAAGGAAAGCCAAATTTACGTCGCGACGTCGAGGTGACCTAGGACAGGTGGCGCGAGGACATGTAAACGCGGATCATTAACTGAAATCGGGCAGGACGCGCGGCGAATGGATAGGCGTTAGCACAAATGTAGGGATACGTGGATAGGCTTGCGTAGATGATGGCGATGAACTTTTTCGAGTCGGAAATGCCACTTAAAAAAAAAAAAAAAAAAAAAAATACATACCGCCTATCTTTTGCCCGGTTTCGTGTATAGCTGATAAGTCTAGATTGTTACCCGTCAGCCTCTCTTTAAGATTCCCGCGTACGCGCATCTGCCTCTTGTATATAACGGCGCACAGTTCCACGTTCCTACCTTTAAGTCCCTATTGATTTGGTTTCTTTTGGAGCCCATGCATGCTAAGTGAAACCCACGCGTTTTGGATCCTGTTTCCGATCGCAGGTGAATCATCCGTTCTAGAGGTGATAACTCCCATACCTCTTTAGAACTAAGTATGAGAGCTTTCCGACTTTGATGAGGACGGAGTCAGCTCATCGTCGGACACATAGTGTCCGGAGAGGAATCACGCTCGTATCCTAACGCCCCCCTGCAAGGCAGCGCGCCTACGCTGGCTTCGTTGCCGTGTAAGACCAGGTGGCGAATCATTCTACACATCCCCTTTCGGGGCAGTTGTCATCGCTCCCGCATTCCCCACGACAGCAGGATTTTTGTAATGTGTGCTAAAAGAGATAGTTTATAGACATAGTTAGGTAGGAAGAGAAAGTGAAATAAGAAATATTGTTGAGTGTTCGTTGTTGTGGTGCTTGCGTAGTGTTTCTAGATGAATGCGTTCGATCGCCAGTGTGGGCTCATCACGCCCACGCCCGGGCCTATCGGCTGTCCGCGGCTGCTTATTCGATTTATTCGCAGCTAACCTCTTTCTCCGGGGCCGTTCCTCTATCCGCAGCCTGAGGACGTGCTGTGTAGTGGTGATAGGCACCCACCCGTCCGCTCTGGACGCATAGGATGCATAAGACAATACTAAAAATTATTTTTGTAAGACGTAGATTATACACTGAGGCAAGAAAAACATGCTACCTAAAATTCTATTATAGAGTACAAAGTCCACTTTTTTCCTCGGGTGTGTTAATCGCTTTTAATATATCCAGCGTAACGTTTGTACTCGTTCGCATCGTCGTAGCCACTATATATTTGAGTATAATAAACTGTATGCATAAGAAAAATGTAATGCTGTCGATAAAGTAAAGATCGGTCGTATTCAATCGTGATACCATCAGCAACACCCTAAAATAGTCAATCAACTCAGAATTTTAAAAAGAAGTTCAAAATATGAATCTCTCAAAACTAGAGACTATAAGTTTAAGAGATATTTGAAGCTTTCACCGATGATTTACCGGATCATTCATAAACCTGCTGCAAGTATAAAGAAAAATAGGGATAATTTGTAATTTATGTATATGTATAACACTGCTGTGTAAACTGTGATTTATGTAGTGAAATAGTGCGTACAAACCGTGATGATTCTCCGAGCAGAAGCTGAGATCTATACCAAAAAAAAAGTATTTCGTTTTTAATATAATTTAAAAAAAACACATTTAATATGCTTTTAAACAGTAACCTTTATTATAAATTAATGAATAATATTGCTATTTTCATTATGTAAAAAATAAAGGTTTTAGATTTTTTTAAATAAAAGCTTACAGTATTGTTTTTATGATATATAACCATATTTCATTCTGAATAGTGTAGAGTACAGATTTGATTCGAGCAGTGTTTATTGTAAACGTTTTCTTAAAGTAAGGAGAGGGAATAAGTACTCATTCATAATAAATTATAAACTACTCGGCAAGTTCAATTATGCATTTTCCTATAAAAACCTACGTTACGCGTGCAATATTTACAAACCCTCGACATATGTCACTCATCGTCAAAACAATTGCGGATAATCGTGCGTTCAAAAGAAAAAGAATAAAATTTAAAAGAAAAAAAAAGAGGAAGGAAATGTTCGTATCGTAGAGACAGTAGATATTATTATTCTAGCTATCTAAAATGCTGGATTCAAGCGAAGTTTTTAACAACAAATATTTTATATTAAATAAAAAGATGTTGATCGTAATTTTTATTTGGCCTTACCAAAATAAACGATTGAAAAAATTTGTAAATGCATTTATCATTGTAGCTATTCATACGATGATGATACCACAGGTATTTTATTATGATATTATGAAACTTTTTTCTAATAAGTGCATGAAAATAATTAGCACTGCGTGACATGAATCCGCATTTATCTCACTGCTCATTCGTGGCATAAGTATATAGTCCATTATTTTACCGTATGTATTGTCCTTGCTATACGCTTGGGTAGTAAGCCGCACGGTGCAATAGTGGACTGCTTATGCCATGGATAGTCGTGAAGGCGGATTTATGCTATGAATAAGTGTGCACAATACTCGTGTCATAAATTGTCCTTATACACGCCGTATACTGTAAGCGAGGCTGTCTATGCCACTTGTATCGTAACATACTATTTTTTATCTGCAATGGTTATTGTTCGAGTTTATGCATGATTGTTATTCTAAAGATAATGATTAATAAGACTACCAGCATTCTTCATGTAAATTAAGTTTAAAAAATTGTTCATATGCGTGGTAATAAAAGTAGTATCAAATAGTTAACGATTTTTTCGCATCTAGAAAAGCCAATCAATAAAAGAAATTAATCATGGCCCTAGGTAACCATAGGTCTGTACTTTTTTGCAAATGCACTGGTCTTAGTTTTTTGTGCCTGCTAAAGAGGACTTTATATTTGAAATACCAGTAGTAAAATAACGGTTTATTCCTATATACAAAACAACCCCAGCCTTCTTGGGACATTGAATTGGTGCCACATGGTCATAGACCGTTCCTTGTACCTGCAGGTATACCATCGTGCGCTGTTTTATTGCGGCTATATAGTACCGATGAACTTGCGAGGCAAGACCAGGCTTACTCTTCCCGCTTCCGCAATAAAGTAATTTCGAACCGGTCCTCTAATCCTTGAATCCGCCAGCTCGGGGATATTCCCAGAGCTTTTCCATGCATCGATATAGAAAAAAATACAGCTGGATATAACAACCCCTTCAGCATGCTGCAGTGTGGAATTAGAAGTAGCGCTCTCGGGACCGCAGCTATCCCGGGATGTCGCACACGTGTCGCATGGCTGCCGGACTAGAGCCGTTTACACGCGTATTATAGCGAGGGAAAGTTTGCGTGTGCCTGCACAGTATTGGTGGCTACCAGGCCTCGACCAACTCGTGGGTAGGCACGTGGCAGGCAATCGAAAAAAAAACTCACGTCTCTGGAAAGTGAGAGGCCGCGGATGCGTTACGAGATTTATGCGGGACTCATTATTCTATATGCTTTTAAAGCGTATTGTTGCACTTAAAATGGCAAGGGTTGTGCTATATTTTGTTCATAAGCCATGCATTGAAAAAGCTCTATTTGCTCCTTGAAAAGTTGAGAGAAAATCGAGTTTTACAAGCATTTCCGAGCAGCGAAAAATGTTTATTTCATGTGTACATACATGATAATTATATTCTGTACATGAGGTATTATTTGTCAATTTGTGTTAAGTAAATTAATTAAAAAGATTCAAATAAATCATATACAACTTTCCTATTCAATTATTGTACTTTTTATTTATTATAGTTATGTAATTATGTATACTTGTATGTCTTTTAACACAAATTATAAAAAGCGCGATACACAACAAGGGACGAAACGAATTTTTCAGACTCGGATTATGATTATTTTGACAATTATCATTATTATTATCATGACAATCATCGTCCTCGATTGAAAAAGCTAAATTTTGTCCCTTAGTTGTGTAATGTACCTATACTATTCCACGCTGCATTGGAACAACTTCAGTTTTAACATTTTTACAAATAGGAAATCTTACCATCTTTGAATTTCAATATTTCAAATCTTGCTTTGCAATTATAAATCCTCAGTTATCAAAATTTACAAAACGTATTGAAAAATATTATACTCTTGAGCTTTACTATGCAAAAATAGAAATTGTAGCACCATGGGTTTTCTCTCGGCGTAATAACTTTGGAATAAAAAAAAAATATCTCAGTTCAAGTGCTACTATCTGTATTATAGCACCAAAAATTGGGACTATGGCTTACTTTTAAATAATTTTATTAGAAGAGAACAATTTACGGAATTAAAATTACGTAGTTTTCAGCCCCTACTTTTGGCGCTATCATATCCGGCTGTAACACCTATAATACGACATAAGTCTGTTTTCAATTTCAAATTATTTAACAGTATTTAATATTTAGAATCGAAGTCCGCTCCACTATGCATACAAGGCTGCAGTTATAGCTGCGGAATTCGCAACAGCTGTTTTTTCATAATATCTGTTGTCCCGCACGCTGTGCATTAAAAGTACCGCATTTCCTCCCGCCAGGCATCTGAAGAGAAATATGCATTTATAGTGATGGTGTGAGAAAAATATCATATATATAGCCGGTTATCATACGGTCTTCCAATGGCTGACAAAATTTAACAGAGTTGCATTTTACCTGCAGCACTTTCTCAGCTACGACCAATTACACAACACTGCCCCTAACATCCCAAGTCCCCAGAGTTTTGGGCAAACGGCCGTTTAAACAGTTTTATAAGTACTATAAGAATAAAGTTTATATTCGGTAAAGTCAGTCGGCTACTCATACAGATCAGGTCCGGTGTTCGGTTTGCTGCATGATTCTCGCATCTTGTATCAATCCACCGAAAGTCAGGAGAACGGTTAGGAGTTGAAAATCTTTTAACCTAAAAAGAAGTTAGGTGAAGAGCTTTCAAGAGGAGTACATTTCTATACGGATGTGAAGGTGCGATTTTTAACCTCATTTGACGTTATTAAAAAGTCACATGATGAGGTAAAAATCACCCCACGCATTAGTATCGAACAGTATTTCATGTACCACGAGAGCCGAATGAACACATTAAAATTATTATTTTAAGTTTAGAGAAATAAAAATGCATTTGCGTTTTTAAAGTGTGTAAGGACCACGATCCGCGTCGTCGTTCTGTCGTTCATACACTTTTCCTCGCCAACGCGTCGTCATCACGTCCCTTGATATTGAGAATCCGAATGAATAATAGATAAATAGTGCACCCTGTCTTGGAAATCGCTCCCTTAAATAAACGATTATGACTCATGGCCTATACCACTGTATTTCATATTTGTGAACGTCATAACAAAAGCTCTGCATTTTCATTTGTTGTAAGTTTCCAACTAAAGAAATAAATTTAATAGATTGTGAGTAATTTTAATGACTTCTTTTCAGATAATCCGAGCGGTGTTTGAATGGCAAATGGAAACAAAAAATATAGAGATTTTAGTTGAAAATTTCGCGGGTTTTTTGTATTTTCAAGGAATATTGTCAAAGTACTACACAAGTATTTATCTTGAAAAAGAGGTAAACATACGATTCATACAATATTATTATCATATTTCTAATTATTATCCCATATTGAATACTAGTTGCAACAACTTTTTGAACAAATTACGCACGATTGGAAAGCAATACACGATGACAATGAAAAAGCCGTATTACTTCGTTACTGGAACATTGGTCGTAATTTAACCATATTTTATATGGGTAACAATCCGTATTTTTATGATTTATTATTACTTATTTATATATTTAACTATTTTATCTGTTTTCGAAATATATTTTTAGGGTACATGTTTACTGCCTGCATCTTTTTCGTAACCTTACCATCATTTGTACCATGGATGCTTGATTTAATATTACCTCTCAATGAATCTCGCGCAATAAAACTGTGTTATTACGCTGAATATTTCATCGATCAGCAAAAATATTTTATCTACCTTTTATTGCATACATTTTTTTGCGTCTCATTTACGATTTTGATCGTCACTGCTGTTGACAGTACTTTTGTTAGTGCCGTGTACCACGCACTTGGTCTATTTAAAGTTGTAGAGTAAGATATTGAACAATTTTATACATTTTAAATAACTTATTTTTATAAAAACCATTGTATTTTGTATTTGTCAAAACTTTTTCAGATACCGCATGAAAAATGTATTACGTATTGTAAGTTTTGTTGAAAAAAACTATCAGTTTAATTCATTATTGTCAAAAGACGAGTTTCATAAATACGTTATTGATTCGGTGAAAATGCACACGAAAACCATTGAGTTTAGACGGGTTTATTTATTTAATAAATAATTGTTCTGAAATTAATCCATAAGTCATTTAGTTTAGTATATGTATTGCAGGTATTCCGAGGTTATTCAGGGAATTTACAGTGATTGTTTGTTCTTCGTCACTGTGGTGGTATTACTCTTCTTAACTGTTGGAACTATTGATGTGCATAACATTCTAATCTATATTCGAAATAATTATTTAAATCATGGATGGTAATTTATGGTTTAAATTTATATTCTTTTCAATTTCAGTTGGTTGTGAATCTAGATAATCCTGTGAATTTGATACGCGTTGGATTTGTATGGATTGGAATCGTAATGTATATGTTTTTCATTAGCTGGCCGGGCCAGAAATTAATCAACAGTAGTCACGACCTCTTCAATAGAGTGTACGTATAAAAATAATGGCAACTACAACTTTAAAATTGATAACCAATAATGTATAGTATTATGTTAGCTATGCATGTGGTTGGTACAGATGCCCTGCTGAAACAAAATATTTAATCAAGTTCATGATGATGCGGTGCACTATTCCTTGTAGACTAACAGCTGGTCCACTGCTGACAATGGACTTAGTGACTACTGGTAATGTAAGTATACTATCGTAAAAAAAATTTGATTACTATAGCGCTTCTATCTGTTTCCATTACTTTTATCAAACTTTTTTGTTTCTTAGATTTTAAGAACAGCGTTGTCCTATTTCACGGTAGTGGCGTCATTCAGTTAGAGCAATTAGTTAATCGATGTATCAAAATCAAGACCTACTCAGTATATACTTTTGATGCATGAGATCCAGATTGAATTTATTTTTTTAGCAGTACATGACATTAAATAAGGTTTAATTTAAAAAATTTCTATTAAAAAAAAAAATAACTATTTTTAAGTCTATTATAGAACGCGTCAGTTGATTTAGTTTGATTCGTTGTGCAACAATATGAGAAATCTGTAAAATAATGCACCTATATAATGCACGAGTGAAGCAAAAACCACCCAGTTCAACGGCTTGGAAATCGACTACACTTAATATCTTTTTCTCCGTCACCAAAGGCAAAGAACCATCATCAACCTGCGCAAAATCATCAAAAACCTCCCTCTTGAAATTTAACTTCGATAAGACTCATTCATTATTATTTTTTTAATGGCTCTAAAACCAGAGATGAGCTAAAACTGAGTTGTCATTTACTTACACCTCATTCATCCTCACAGTACCTAGTTAGACACAGAGTAGTTTTCCCTGTAGATACAATGCAACTAGCTAGATCAATTCCTTATTATAATTGCACGTTTTCTAAAACATACCGATTTTCGGACAGTCATTAGCCCAAGCTTCTTTGCCGAACGCATTGAGTGTTTTCCCGACGATTTTGGTATGGCGCGCCGATCCATCTGTCCTTTTTATTATATGAAGGCGCGCTTCGCCGCTCTTAATTCTATCCCTGTTTTGAGGTTATGAATTTAAAGCGCGCGGTTCTGATCTCGTTGCCTAGGCAACCAACCAGCCAATCAGAATCACGTATTAAATGCTTCACAACAAAGGCCATCATTTTTTTAAGAGAGGAATGTTGATTGTTTTATATCTGCCAATGTTTCAGCGCTCAACAGTTTCTTCCCCGATTGAAATTATTGGTGTGCTCTGAGTTTCCCTTCTAGATGTACGTAGATTTATTAGAATATGAATTGTTTGAATTGTAATTCGTTTATAACATATAATTACGACATGTATTTCAGCAATCTAGTTCTCAATAGCTCCTATACACAGTGCTCTACTCCTGGAATAGATAGTATCCAGCAAGTTTGGTTGATTTGTGCTGTGCAATTCATTGAAACTGATTTTGACTCTGCAACCACGGGTGATTGTGACATTGCGTTTTTGTATTTTAGTATATGTAATTATAGTAATGAATGTACCGCGAAAAAAATTATTTTTTCGAACCCGTGAATTTTTTTAAATAATAAACTTTTAATAAACTTTTGAATAATAACACTTTGCAGCACTCGAGATTATAATATAGCATTTTACTATGACGTGCATTTTATATCACCAATTATCATTCATTCATAAAAATATTTTCACCAAACGCATTCTACAAAAAATATGTTTATTCAATAATAACTGCTACACGATAATTCTGATACGTACTATTCAAATCGTTGCAAAATTTTACGTAATTTATTAAAGCTGTTGTAGGCATATTATGCGCGAAGTATCCGAGTCTCGCACTAATATCGGAGCATGTGCGGGACAATTTATTTCGGCCCAGCTATACTGTGTGAAACACTGCGTTTCGCGCTTGCGCCAAGCTAAGTGCGAAAACTGTCTAGCTATACGCACTAATATACAGCGACAAACATCCGAGCTTCTAACTACTCTTTGTGTAAAATGTTATGAAACACTCGTGTGCGTTATTGACACATTAACTATAATAGTGCATTAATAATGATGCAAGTCTAATTAGATTTTACAAAATTTACGGAGTGAGAAAAAAAAACATAAACGAATATATTAAAGTGTACTATCATGCAATTGCAGTATGTACATTGATTGTTATCACAAATTCATCAGAAATTATTTTATCTAAGGATGGTGGAAATTTGCCGATAATTTATCGTCAACGTGTTAATCAAATGGGGGCATTATTTATTAATATTTAATTATTGATAAGATTTTAATTTTTGAAACTGATTATTATCTTAAAAATGGTTGCCTTGAAAGAATTGGATAAACCTGACTTAAATTTTCTTTAAATATAATATGTTATTATAAAAATATTTTTTTTAGTAGAAAATATCGCTGGTTTCTACACGGAAACCCAGGAAGACTTCTACCAGGGATATAACGTTTGGAAATATATATTTATGATTATAACAATATATACATATTATTGGTCGGCACAGCCGATATTCGGTGTATATTTACGGCATTTTGTATTTTTTATTCTTACATATTATAATTGTATTGCGCATTTCTTCAATATTTGCGGAATCCATACTTTTTGACTTCAGTAATGCTTCAGACGCAAGACTTCTTGCCTGCGACGATGCCAATATTTTTTCATAAGTGATATCAAATTCAAGAAAACGTCATAGATATAATAACCCTGTAATTACAAAAAATTAGTCTATAACGCAAAATAATTACTTAAATGCCATGTGCATTAAAAACTTTTTATAAACCAACCTATTTGCATTTGTGATGACCGTATATGTCCCTGCTGCTATTATCTAAAATTAAGCTAAAGATTATAATAATTGCACTTGCTTTTGTTTCGCAGGTCACTCCTTTCGTTCCATTCCCGTATTAACAAACCATTCATACCGATAAAAACTAGTAATAATATCAGTAAAAAACAAGTAAGTCAAGTTAGTGTAGCTTTAATATTTTCTTTTTACTTTATAAGATATTTTCGATAATATTTTTCTCAAAAACGAATTCTGTTTATGTGGAAAGTACTTTTTTTTCATTTTTTTTTTAACTCTAAAGAAATTTTGCATATGAATATATGTTTATACTGTATTCTTAATTTTTCTAGAGTTAAAAATATTAGCAACTAAAAACGCCTTACTTACTAAAGATAACACTGAACATAATAACGCATTATGAATAACCAAAAGGTAGAAGATGTTATTAATCGATATTTAAGGTTGAATAAAAATTTACAAATATACACCGGATTGTGGCCCTATAGACCAACAAAAGAAAAAACCGCTGCCAATTCTTTGGCACGTAGCTTCCTTCAACCTTATGTATCGCTTTAATATCTAAATTGTTTTTACTTCATATATAATTCTATAAAGTTTTTATGCTTTTTTGTTTGATGGATAAAATTATTTCAAAATAATCATATAATAAATAATCAATGCGTAACTGAAAATATTGTTTTTAACGATTTAATAAAACAAAAAACAGAAAAAAAACTAGCCAAGGTATAGATTAAAATCCATCAAATAGAAGCTAAGATCTAAGCGATGCAGTTTTCAGTTATATAGAGCTATGACAGCGCGTGAGAAAACAAAATTTTGAAGCTAAATCTTTTAAAACTAACTGGTATCATAAACAACCAAAGAAGAGATAAAGGTGCTATATATGCTAACTAAATCCAAAATTTTAATATTATTGTCTTTTTACTCCAGTTATCGCGTCACGTAAAAAACGATTTTTTTCAGTTTTTGATGTTTTTCTCAGGATCTGCCCCATGAAATGACTTGAAATTTAAGTGGATATAGTTCTAATTACCTTCAATAATCATATATTTTTTTAGAATGATTCGCTATTTAGTTTTTGAGTTATATCGATTTAAAAATTCATGCACTGTATGGTGTATAATAAAAGAAGACGAACGATAATATAAATTTTTCACGGTAAAACATAGGCAATTTTATTCTCTTTCAGGTACATATTAAGCAATTTACTTTTATTAACTTTCCGATAACTTTGTTGGCAAAACTGAAATCTCAAACTAAAAAATCACTATAAAAAAACGCGTATATAAATTGTAAAAACGGACTTTCGTCCCACTATCTTCTAGCAAAAACAAAGAAAATGAACTTGGTGGGTTAAAATCCACTAAGGTAGAAGCTGAGAAACAGGCGTATACATACGCACACACACACACACACACACACGCACACACACACACACACACACACATACATACATCCGTACGGACATTTTCTAAAAACACCATTTTTCGACTAAAAATTCATCAAAACACACTTCCCACATGTTTTTACACAAACTCCAAAAATTACTATTACAAGGCTTCCTTAGGAAGGAAGCAATTAATTCGTCGAACGATAGAATACATAGCGATGACCATATTTATATTACCATATGTACGATATAGCATTCTTGGTTATTGTAAACTATTTTGTATTATAACATATGTATTGATTCCTGCATTTTTAACCCTAAAAAAGATTTTCATTTTTCCCCACAACTTTTGAATAAATGTGAAAAATTCCTTTTTTTTAAAAACGTTTTCTTAGTGGTGTGTACCAAGGGCTGAAAGGGCTTTTTGACCTCGTATGCGGTTATAGTATGTCGAAATGAGTTAGTACGAACCGAAAGCGAGTGCGTTTGCAAGCCGAAAACCCCACACTTGGTAAAAAAAGCCAACTTACCGCCCTTGGTACACAATATACTATGGACATGTTCGATTACCAAATCCAAATAAGCTTTATCTTATATCAAACTGCTCATTACTGTTATAGGAATTTGTCCGTTTAAGTCTATGACGTAGTGCTCCAACGATATGATATTTGTATCATTGGTATTTTTTCGAATTTGCCCAGAATATAAGCCATGATCTACTGATTTATTTTTGTTTTGTGGCAAATTTTCAGCTTTAAAATATATTATATTTTATGCTTTAGTTATTACATAAAAAAATGTATTATTTCAATTTGTTGAAAGGGCGAAATTCAAGTCCATTAAAATAAGATAAAAGACGTTTGTAAATAACGTATTATATTATTATATACATTATAATAGACATAGAAAATATTCTACGCGTTTTCTTTCATGAAATGCATTTTTATTTTAAAATTTATTTAGAGTGAAAATTATTTATGTAATAGTCATCGCGCAGCTAGAACCAAAATCCGGAACAGATTATTTGGAACGGCGTTGGCCAATCACAGTCACTTCTTTTAAGTAAAAATATTCGACATCAGCGCCTTCTTCGATCCGTTTTTTATATACCCCGTTTCCCATGGAGTATAAGTTTTCAGAACAGTCTGCTATGCAAAGTAAATTTTTGCAATGTACGAATGTAAAACTAATTATTTCTTACAAAATGTTTGATATAATCACGATTACTGGTGTTTACTAGTACAATTAATCCACATGCTGTAATATTCTAACATTTAATAGTAATGTTTGAGGTTAGAATGACCATCTATTCCAAAAAATTATACTCCATGGGGTTTATACAAATCGGAACGGAGAAGGCGCTGATGTCGTTATACCTTCACTGAACAGAAGCAACTGTGATTGGCCAACGCCATTTCGGATAATCCGTTCCGGATTTTCGGTCTACCATGGGCCCGCACCCTCACCCGCGGCCACGGTCGTATAAGACCGTGCCCGCGGCCCTCGACAAACGCGGCAATATATTATGACGGCTCAAGTTTTATGATGGCCAAACCTTCCGAGCTCGACGCCGCTCGACGCTCCATCCGCACATGTGCGTTCAAGATGACAATTTTTTCCACGACAGACATGAACCAACGGGTTTTTCTCCTAATAAATCAGCATGATCCTTCTCTTCCTAACCAATCAGCAGCCTAGACTACCCCTTTCTAACAATGCTAGAAACCAACGACCACAATAGACTACCGATCAACACGAGGATCGACAGCAGGCAAACTCAAATCTCACTTGATACGTAGCTTGCTCCATAATCAAGTGATCCATGCAAAAAAAATATTTTACTCATTCAACACTTCACTTTATTTCTATTTTGAAATAAATGGATTGCAGTACTTATTATCTCATATTTTTCTTTCTTTAAGGGGAATGAATTCAGTCATCTTTCTATGAAAATAAACTTTCAAATAAAAACTTTAATACTAGGAGTCAAAAGATTGACTATTTATGGAATTAATATTTGTTCCATTTGTTTAGCTCTAAAAATCTGGATTAACATAATAATTCATGTCATTCGCCATGAAAAATCAAAACTTTTTAAAAACAAATAGATAATCATTTTCTTTTTATAATTGCAATACTAACAAGTTAATTATGCCCTCGCTACGCTCATGTGCTAACTGCGCCGTGTAAAAAAGAACCATCTAGCTAAGTCACACGCATCGTAATGTATTAGTTATGTGTAAACAGGAAATTATCAAAAGTACAATACAATATATTGCACTTTATGATTTTTCCAGTTGTTACATTCCCTATTGATTCTTTATTTTTACAGTTAAAAAATAACATTATTCTTTTTTAAAGTATGATTTTTGGTGAATGAAAAAAAAAATAATCGCTTTTGTGTACTGCTAGATATTTTACACTTGCATAAATTCTTATAGAAAATATATATTTAAAATAATCTTGTGCTTATACTTTTATCTATTTCTTACGTTGTTGACAATTGACTAAAGGTATATATCACGAATGAAATATTTCTGTTATCAAGAGGCAACATATTATGATCACGCTTTATACATATTAAAATGATTATGACAATAACTTATATGAAGAACTTTTTATCATATAAAACGTGCGAAATCTAATTATTTTTCTAACTTTAAATTATTAGCGCACATAACTTTAACTATCTTTATTCATGTTCAAGATATAATAGAGTGGTTATGTGATATCACATTTTTGTAGTTAATTAAATCAACATTAAAAATCATTTTCCTCTTGCATACAGAAATGTTTTATTCCCTGATTAACATCATAGTAGAATATAATTTATTTTTTGTTATATACATACAATATGTAATATCTTTTATAAGTTTAGTCGGAAAACGAAATTTTCATTTAATGACTAGGAAAGCTCACTAATTCTTCTTCACAAATCTGGATACGCCATGCTATTTACCTGCAATAAATTGTGACAGATTGGTAAAACGCATTAAAGTACATATATTTATTCATGAATTTGGAAGCTATGTATAAATATATGACGAAAAAATTATGTAGCCATTATTTTTTTATTGATTCAACCAATCTTTTCTATTTCATCTACCAGCTTTGAAAAATCATTTAATTTTGCATCAGTATCTCTCTAAATCTCTTCGAGTGAAAAATCACTCTAAACCAGTCAAAAATCACTCGAGGCTTCCCGCCAAAATTGAGTCATACGGCTTCGAGTGATTGGTTACTTCTGGAAAGAGTGATATTTTCACTCTTTTGGGTAGGGTGATTTGAAATGTATTGGTGGTCCAGTTAAAAATTTCTGCATGACAGACATGCAATTAATTTAATGCATTAATTAATTAATACATTCAGTTTTTTAATGTACAACTACATTATATTTTAGATAGTTAAAATCCTACTCAGTTGTGTTTAAAAAAATGAAATTTCACTGATTGATAACGCGTACACTGAAAAAAATACAAAAATCAATTTATCTCTTTGTTAAATTTATTCTAGAATTATTATTATTAATTTTTATTAATTATTAAATTATTTATCATGCATCTTAGATTATTTTTAAGAAAGAAATTAAGTTAATTTTGCTTCCTTCCTAAGGAAGCCTTGTAATAGTAATTTTTGGAGTTTGTGTAAAAACATGTGGGAAGTGTGTTTTGATGAATTTTTAGTCGAAAAATGGTGTTTTTAGAAAATGTCCGTACGGATGTATGTGTGTGTGTGTGTGCGTATATGTATACGCCTGTTTCTCAGCTTCTACTTAGTGGATTTTAACCCACCAAGTCTCATTTTCTTTGTTTTTGCTAGAAGATAGTGGGACGAAAGTCCGGTTGTATACAGTACTAGTACGCCGGTTTCTGTTAATAGTAGATGTATTGTTAGTTTTGATGTTCAGTTTTGCCACAAAGTAGTGAACGAGAAAATGTTATAAAAGTAAGGGGCGTAAACGTATCCGGAAAGACGAATAAAATTGCCTACGTTTTTACCGGCAACTCTATATATCGAAACGGTCGGTTAGCGAACACTTATACACGCATACTGCAAGTTTGATTAATCCTTAGATCATCAACAACGAAATAGGCGAATCATTCTAAAAAAATATTGATTCATTGAAGGTAAGTAGAAGATAGACCATTAAATTTAAGTCATTAGCGCGGCAGATACGTGAGAAAAACATCAAAAACTACGAGATAGAAATCGTTTTTCGAGTGACGCGATAACTGGAGTAAAAAGGCAATAACTCAAGTTTAAATTATTGGATTAGTTAGCATTATATACAAGAGGATCCCTTCTTTGGGATTTTTATAAACACCGTTAGTGTCCAAAGATAGTTGAGCTCAAACTTTTGTTTTGTACACCCTTCTATACAGGAGACGTTTCTACGTGATGCGATAACTGGAGGTAAAAGGCAATAACAATTTAACAATTTTGGATTTAGCTTAGCCATAATAGCACCTTTATCTCTTTTTTGGGCGTATTATATACCAGTTAGTTTTAAAGATATTAAGCTTCAAATTTTGTGTTTCTTACCCTGTATACGCTATATAACTGAAAACTGTGATCGCTTCGATCTCAGTTTCCATTAATGGATTTTAATCTATACTTAGACTCGTTTTTTTGTTTTGTTTTATTAATTCGTTAAAAATAATATTTTCAGTACCATTGTGCCGTATATTCATGGCGATTTTCGATCACTGCTGATTTTGATTACGTTTCCGACCTAACTATATCCTATCATATATCTCGGAAACGAATTATGAACTTTCGTTAAACTCATGATATCGGCATTTTTTTCTGTTTTTGCTTCTTCCTAAGGAGCTTATTTAATAGTAATTTTTGGAGTTTGTGCTAAAAACTGTGGGAAGTGTGTTATTGATGAATTTTAGATCGAAAATGGTGTTTTAGAAACTTCCGTACGGATGATATGTGTGGTCGTGTGCGTGATGTATACGCTGTTTCTCAGCTTCTACTGTGGATTAACCCACCAAGTCTCATTTCTGTTTTTTGCCTAGAAGATAGTGGCGAAAAAGTCCGTTTACAATGTATATACGCGTGTTTTTTATAGTGATGTTTTTAGTGAGATTGATCAGGTTTGCAACAAAGTTATCGAAAAGTTAATAAAAGTAAATTGGCGTTAAGTAGGTACCGTGAAATAGAAGAAAATGCCTATGTTTTACCGTGAAAATGTAGATTATCGTTGTCGTTCTTTTTATTATACACCGATACAGTGCAATGTTTGAAATCGGTTATAACGTGAAACAACAAATACGAAATCATTAAAATAGTAAATTATTGAGGGAATTTGACTATCGACCACTTTAATTTTAAGTCATATCATGGAGAGTCCTGAGAAAAACATCAAAAACTGAAAAAAATCGTTATGATACCAGTTTAGTTTTAAAGATATTATATTACGCTTCAAAATTTTGTTTTCTCACCCTGTATACTCTATATAACTGAAAACTGTATCGCTTCGATCTCAGTTTCCATTAATGGATTTTAATCTATACTTAGACTCGTTTTTTGCTGTTTTTTGTTTTATTAAATCGTTAAAAACAATATTTTTAGTTACGCATTGATTATGTAATATAATTATTTCGAAATAATTTTATCCATCAAACGAAAAAGCATAAAAACTTTATAGAATTATATATGAAGTAAAAACAATTTAGATATTAAAGCGGTACATAAGGTTGAAGGAAACTACGTGCCAAAGAATTGGCAGCGGTTTTTTTTTTGTCAGCGGCGGGAATCGATCCTGGGTCATCAATGTGGAAGTTGAGCGTGCAATCTGTTTACCTAAACAAAACTGTTATGTTCTAAATTTCAGATCTTAAACAACATGATCAACCCGCATGGTTGAGGTTATGTTTAATATTTTTCTTTCATTCTAATCTAAAAAGTTTCCTAAAAAAATATAATTTAGTTATAATTTATTGGCGTCCTAACCTCTTTGTATACATGTACGTGTGATAATGCATACGTATATACATGTACATACATTAATATTTTTTTAATACCTCAAGCAAACTTTTCAGTTCGACTACGTCCTCCATTTGTTTAAACTTATTGCAAACTAACAAACACTGCAAAATCGGATCACGTGCTGTCCAAGTGAGGGTTTTTTACCAAATGACTTACTCTTTAACGAGTGATAAAACAAAGGTAATAGAAATCACTCTATTAAAGAGTAAGTTAGAATAAGGGCTTTTACATTTTCACTCGAAGGCGAGTCATTGTATGACCTACCCTTATTTAGAGTGAAAAAACAACTCTAAGAGATTTAGAGAGATTGAGTTCATCTTGTAGCAGATACGATTCATTTCGTTGTATTCATTTTGCAAAGAATCAAATTCTTTCTTTAATGATACATAATTTTCCTTTGCTTCGTCCATAAATATATTTTTTTTTTTTTAAGTGGCATTTCGAACTCGAAAGTTCATCGCCTCATCTACGCAAGCCTTCCACGTATCCCTATTTTGTGCTAACCCTATCCATTTCGCGCCGTCCTGCCCGATTTCCGTTAAGTCCGCTTTTACATTGTCATCCCACCTGCGCCTAGGTCTACCTAGAGGTCGCGACGTATTTGGCTTTCCTTTCATTATACGCGCTGCCGTGCGATCATTTCCCATTCTTGCAACGTGCCCTGCCCATCTTAGTCTTCGCGATTTAATTATTCTGTTTATATTCGGTGACGCGTATAAGTTATGTAGCTCGTCGTTGTGCAGTTTCCTCCACTCCCCGGTTTCCTCATCTTTCTTTGGCCCGTATATTTTTCGCAGAACCTTATTTTCGAACACCCTAAAACGGTTTTCTTCCGCTTTAGTAAGCGCCCAAGTTTCGCACCCGTACAGGATTACCGGCATTATTATAGTCCTATATATCCTTACTTTTACATTTCTAGACAGCAGTTTTGATTTTAGTAATCTATTCACGGCGTAGTAGCAAGCATTACCCGAATGAAGTCTCTTGTTAATCTCGGCTTTAATTTCGTTTCGATCATTTATGGTTGTGCCTAAATATCTGAATTCGCTAACCTTTTCAAAAGTATAATTTCCGACTCTAAGATCACCCTCACCTTCGCAAATGCCCAATTTATCCATGATCATATATTTCGTTTTCGATTCGCTCACCTCTAAACCCGTGTCCTCAGCCGCCTTTATGAGAATTTCCGCGTTTCTCGCTACCGCTGCACCGTTATCCCCTAGTATGTCCAAGTCATCCGCATATAGAATTTGTGTTTTTCCGTTAAGGGTTGCACCTAGCCCGCTAGTCTGCATTTTTCTAACAACATATTCTAGCGTTAAGGGGCCTCCACACCAATATATATGCCATATATATATAGATATAATGACTGGGCAAAACCGGGGTGATTTTGCGCCATTAAATCTTAAAAAATAGGCATTTCTCAGCGGGGAAAAAAATACGGACATGTTCCTTGGCCCAAGGAAAGAGCGCCGAAGCGAGCTTATGTCGTTGGATTTATTTAATTTTGTATAAAAAATCTACGAAATTCAAACAAATTTTTTCGGCATGAGCTGTCGAAAACATTTGAATATGACAGAATCGGATGCGCATAACCCTGCTTTTTAATTCTAATTCTTATTTATTTTATATTTATAAAACATCTTACGACAAGTATACCAACATTAAAAAAATGTTTACAAATGTACCCTTTCGAAAACGACACTGTAACAGAAAAAAACCATTTTGAATGTCAACGGAAATCTTATTCAAGAAAAGCGAAATGAGGGATAAAGTAAATTTAAATAACAACACATAAATAGCATAATATCGTATTTGAACTAGAAAAAATGGTTTAAAATTACTAATACAAATTATTCAAAGTAAAAAGAAGGGTTATTTGCGCATCCATTCTGTCATATTCAAATGTTTTCGACAGCTCATGCCGAAAAAATTTGTTTGAATTTCGTAGATTTTTATACCAAAATAAATAAATCCAACGACATAAGCTCGCCTTCGGCGCTCTTTCCTTGGGCCAAGGAACATGTCCGTATTTTTTCCCGCTGAGAAATGCCTCTTTTTTAAGATTTAATGGCGCAAAATCACCCGGGTTTTGCCCAGCCATTATATCTATATATATATGGTATTTATATTGGTGTGGAGGCCCCTTAAGTTAAAGGTACTGTAGGAGAGGACCGTCACCTTGTTTCAAACCGTCGCGTATCATGAATGATTCTCGGATTACGTTACCGCCTACTCGCGACCTTTCCCGTGCTTCCGTTCAGACATATTTGTATAATTTCACAAGTTTTTTTGGCACGCCGAGGAGCACAAGGATTTGATACATTTTTGTTTTCGCTTGATAGAATCATACGCTTTTTTAAAATCTATGAATAACTGGTGTATTGTTTCGCAATATTCCCATTTTTTCTCTAACAGCTGTCTTATAGTAAACATTTGATCGCTCGTCGACCTGTTACGCCGGAATCCACACTGATAATCTCCTATTATATCCTCCGCGAAGGGTGTGAGTCTGGCCTGTATTACGTTTGACAGAACTTTGTAGCAGGTAGCTAAAAGTGAGATTCCCCGATAGTTATTGCAGTCTGTCCTATCTCCCTTTTGAAAAATTGGTATGATGATGGATTCTTTCCAGTTTTCCGGCATTGTTTCATTTTTCCAAATAGAGCGTACTAGTTCAAAAATTTTCGATGTCAGCGCAGTGCCCCCATATTTAAGTAGTTCCGCTGGTATAGAATCGTTTCTGCGGCCTTATTGTTTTTTAGTTTTTATAGTGTTCAATTCTTTTTATGTTTTGACTTAAAGCCTCTAAATTAAGTTGATATGAATTCATTTCAGACGCGTGTGTGTGTGTGTGTGTGTGTGTGTGTGTGTGTGTGTGTGTGTGTGTGTGTGTGTGTGTGTGTGTGTGTGTGTGTGTGTGTGTGTGTTCGTTCGTATACGCCTGTATCACAGCTTCTACTCAGTGGATTTTAACCCACTAAGTCTCATTTTCTTTGTTTTTACTAGTGCATAATGGGAAAACAGTACGTTTTGACGTTTCGTAGTTAGTTTTGAGATTTCAGTTTTTTATAATAAAGTTATATTGGAGAAGTTAAAAAAGGTAAGTAACTGAAAGAGAATAAAATTACCTATATTTTTACCGCGGAAAGTTTATATCATCGTTTGTTGTTCTTTTATTATACACCATAAAGCGCGAGTTTTTGAAATTGTTTTAACTTGAAAACTAAATGTAGAATATTTCTAAAATAGAACATTTTCATTGAAGGCTATTAGAACTATACACAACTTCAATTTTAAATCATTTCATGTGGCAGATTCTTAAAAAAACATCAAAAACTAAAAAAGTCGTTTTTCTACGTGACGCGATAACAGGAGTAAAAAGGCAATAATCAAGTTCAAATTTTTGATTTAATTAGAATTATATAGCACCTTTATCCCTTCCTCTGAGCTGTTTTGCTTCCTCCTCAAGAGGAAGCTTTGTAATAGTAAAATTTTCAGTTTTGCTAATACTTCGTGGAAACGCATTTAGAGGTGTTTGGAGTACGAATCATACGTTTTTAGAAAATGTCCGTGCGGATGGCTGTGTGTGTGTGTGTGTGTGTGTGTGTGTGTGTATGTACGTATACCGCCATAATTTTGGAACCATGCGACGGATCGTAATAAAATTTGACATGCATATATTTTTTCTAATTCTGAATTTAGGTCATTTTTTGTTTTATGATTCTGACCATTTTATGGCCATATTATAGCCATTTTTCTATTTTTGAAAAAATATTTTTGCTTTTTTATAATGATATGATTTATACAATATATTCAACAATAGTGTATCTAAAAGAACATAAATTTGTCTACTTTTTCCCGCAAGATTTTCTAGATTGACTGATCTGTTCATTTTTTATGATATAAAAGGTAATTTTTCGATAAACATATATAACTCAAAAAATAAATAGTTAAATGTTTTGAAAAAATTCATGACAATAAAAAACAACGATATCTACTAGTTGTAAAAATTTTAAGCAATTTTGGCGACTAGTTTTTGAGATAAAAATCAAAAACTAAAAAAAATGTTTTTTTTATGTCGTACGATTACGGGAGTAAAAAGGTTTAAATTGAGTTGAAATTTTAGGAAAAGATTGATCTTTTGATCACTTCGGCTAGGTTCTTTTTGTAGCTTATGAAACCTTTTAGTTTAAAAGATATTAAGATTCAAATTCTTCAACTCTCACCCTGTATACTCTGTGTGACTGAACATTATTATTTTTGTTAAACCATATAATTTGATAATTAAACCTTAGTATATTTTGAGAGTTTTCATGGTTTTATAAAATGTCCGTGCAGATGGTTTTATCTGTGTGTGTGTGTGCGTGCGTGCGTGCGTGCATGCGTGCGTACGTATACTGTTATAATTCTGGAACTACGTGATCGATCGTAATAAGATTGGACGTGCATATATGTTTTCTGATTTTGAATTCGAGTAAACCTATCCTTTTAGTATCGAATAGTAGCGAATATTTAAATCAAAGAATGAGTTGATTGTCCCATGTAATTATCTTCCACTAGCAGAATAGGAGGAAGCTAAGTGCCAATGACTTGGCAGCGGTTTTTGTATACTCTCTATAACTGAAAACTGCATCGCAATATCTTGTATCACACGCAGTAACAGTTAAACAGTTTTATAAACCTTTGATAGCCGACCATTTATCTGTAAATAAGCTTAGCCTGCCTGCTATTCTTACTTTTATTTCTTCTGAGACGAGCTCTCGTCGCTGTTCTTCGTATTGTTGTTGAAGTAATGTTGCTTGTTCTTGTATTGTTGCTTGCCTTGGCTCTTGTTATGGTTCGAAAGTTAGGCTTTTGAAAGTCCTGTACCATTTTGGTCAAGGCCTTGGATTCTTCGATACGATCAGCCAGCTTGCTACCAAAAAGCATGTCATCAATGTCTACTTTTTTGACAAGTTCGGCTACCTGAGGGGTCAAGTTAGGTATAAATATGTTGGCTTTCCGGGATACGGAGACAGTATGATGTATCTTAATAGCCAGCTTTGCATAACATCGATCAGCTCAACAATAGTTGTCTTGTCGCATTCCACGTCATTTATCATGATGGAGAGAGCGGACCCTGCTGTCATAAGTTGAGTTCCAGCAAGCTTTTGCAGCTCAGCCATGTACGCATCTTTCTTAATATTCTTAGATGCTATTGAAGCTGCAAATGGAGATTCAAGGGTAAGCTATGCTAAAAAGCATGCCAATAAAATACTTTATAATAAAAATTTGTTATTATGATAATAATAACAAATCACATGTACCTGTGGTAATCTTCCAACGATGAAGTCTTTGCTTTCTTGTTTAAGCCACTGTTGCCACTGATCATCTTAGTCCAGATATCAACCAGTTGTGGACTGCGTTGCTTTTATCGTCAATAGAAGCTTGTATGCCCACCATTTCTGCCACTTCGTTGTCGACATGTTTAGGCGGCTATGGTTTCGGAGAGCTGTTCTCCGTGTCTTTTACATCTAGAGTGAAAAGAATGTTCGAATTACTGCGTAGCAGAGATGTGCTAATTATAGCTATTGCTTCCCCCATTCTTACACATCCGCTAAAGGTTATGGTATCTCGTATGGGGCAAGATAGAACTACATGATAATATTGAGAACTTGATGGGATATAATTATCTAAATATCGTGACGCGTTTAACACCTACCGTGTCTCTCTAGTTTGCTTAATAACATAAGGCTCTCGAGTCAATGGTTAGTTCCTATAAATAAATAATAGAACTCACGCTGCCCGGATTACTAATAAATACGGTCTTTACACCAATATTTTTGCATATGTGATATTAAATTCAAAAAAACGCCATCGATAATAACCCCGCAATTACAAAAATTAACATATAACGTGAAATAATTACTTAAATGCCATGTGCAGTAAAAACTTTGTATAAACCAACCTATATATTTGCATTTGTGATGACCGTATATCCCTGCTGCTATTATCTAAAATTTATCAGCTAAAGGTTTGAATAATTGCACTTGCTTTTGTTTCGCACGTGACTACTTCCGTTCCATTCCCGTATTAGCAAACTATTCATACAGATAAAAACTAGTAATCGTTAAATAACTTTTAGACAGACAGAAGTAAACATTTTCAATTTAGGATTTGTATGAGAACAATTACTCAATTTTATGACGCGCATATGTATTTTTATGTGGAAGCTTCTTTGTAACTCAAAAGCAAATTTGTCTACCTATAATCTGAATTATAACATTCTTTTTTAAATTTTCATATCACCTTATAAGATTTAAGAATTATTCTAAAACAAAAGTATTTTATAAGACAAGTTAGTGTAGCTTTAATATTTTATTTTTATCTTGTAAGATATTTTTGGTAATATTTTCCTCAAAAACAAATTCTGTTTATATGGAAAGTGCACCCATTTTGTCATTGTTTGAACTCTAAAAAAATTTTGCACATAAATATATGTTTATGCTGTAATTATCATGAATTTTTCTAGCGTGAAAGATATTAGCAACTAAAAACCCGTTACTCCAAAAAGATAACACTGAACATAATAACGCATTATGGATAACCAAAAGATTGAAGATGTTTTTAATCAATATTTAAGGTTAAGTAAAAATTTACAAATATACACGGGATTGTGGCCCTACAGACCAACAAAAGAAAAATTTATTCGTAGAACGATAGTTTACATAGCGATGGTCATATTTATATTACCACATGTAAGATATAGCATTATTATTTATTTTTATTTATTAGCATTATTAAAGATTTTCTTTTTGCCTGCACTTTGTAAAAAATTAGAAAAGTTTCTTTTTTTTTAAAAGTTACCTTAGTGGTATGCACCAAGGGCTAAAAGGGCTTTTTGACCTCGTGTGCAGGTTGTAGTATGTCGAGGCGAGTACGTTTACGAGCCGAAAACTTCACACTCGATCTAAAAAGGCCAACTTTACGACTCTCAGTAATAGTATATTACGTACCTGGTGCAGGAAAAGTGTTTTGACGAAACGATCAGTTTTGCGGACCGAGCCGCAGACAAGATCCGTAAGCTCGTTTCTTTAAAATACTTTTTCTGCACAGGTACGTACGATATTTTACGTTCTTCTAGCCGAAAACATCCAGCGAAGGTGCATTTTTGAGGTTAGAAGAACGTAAAAGCTATACTATTAATATATTCGATTACCAATTCCAGATAAGCTTTATCTTGTATCAAACGTTTCATTACTATTGTAGGAAAAGCTTTAAATGATATTTAAATTATACAAGACAAGAGAGAAACTCGTTTGGAGGTATTTCAACTGCGAATCATATCGTGTATTTTTTAATGTCCGTTTAAGTAAATGACGCAATTTCTAGAACTGCTTTAACTATATAATATTTATATTATTGTTTTTTATTTTGAATTCACCGGTAATAGAAACCATGATCTATACTGATTTATTTTTGTTTTATTATGGTAAATTTTCAACTTTGAGATATTTCAAGCAAACGAATCATCAATTAATTCAATATATATTTTATGTTTTAGTCACAACATATAATAATATGTACTATTTGTAAAAAGGGCGAAATTTAAGTCCGTTAAAATAAGTTAAAAGACGTTAGTAAATAACGCATCGAGCTTATTATAAATAATTATTACGCAGCTATGCTCAGTTCTCTTTGTTAATATTTCGCCATAACTTAAAACATTTCAGAGCTAGGCATGGTTTAGTCTAAGTATACGCAAGTAATTAAGATTTTTAACACCAAGTGTACTTGACTACGGTGATTCGTCAACTTGGAGATCGCCATGATCACCTGAATAACATCTTCAAAAAGCGACTAAGATTTTGTAAACTTTCCCAGGCCAATTACAACTTACACACTCACACGCACATACACACACACACACAATTCCAGAACGACATAATATTATATTATATACCACATAGAACACGCATAAACTCGCTCAGACATGCAGTCACGTGTATGTATGTATGTATGTACACTCGGCGGTATAAAGGTATTCTGTTAGAACGTTTTGAACCAATCGCATATAGTAACCTCTGCAAATCTAAAATCGTCAGAACCATCAGAAACCGTCAAAACCCGTCAAAACCCGTAAAAAATTGGGCGACGTTGCCATTCGATTCAAAACGTTCTAACAGAATACCTTACCGCCGAGTGTACATGACACCAATTTTATCCCGAGCTTTTAGAAGCGTATATAAGAAAATAAATACTATAGCTACTCGACATCATTAGACAATATCGCCATTTCACCAAAATAATAATAAATCGCAAAATTGCTAATATAGGGCGTTTTTTCTTGATTTAATAAATAGAATAAATCGTATAATTCGCACATGTATTTGTATTAGTACATCTGTAATGTAGCAATAAATTTTATAACTTTTAAAACTGTTTTTAATAGTTTGTAAAATTTTTACATTTGTTTTATTAATATTCTTTTTATTATTTTAAAGATAAATGGGATGAGAACATGGTGCGGCAAGAATATGAATTTAATTTTATGTGGAGAAAACTTTGAAGGTGTATTATATTTGGGTGTAGTAACACTTAAATATTATGTCACAATTTTGAGTGAACCTAGGGTATGTATAATTAAAATTGAATGATTAATTAAAATGCTGTAAAAAATAATTTCCCATCAAGCGAAAAAAACAAACCAGATTGTATAATATCTAAGTTAAACGTATAATAACAATCCAATTTATTTATTGTATTTAATATAAGTTCTTTTTCACAAACCACAAGTTTAGAATACTGCTCTAATAATATTTCATATATTTTAATAAGGTAATGAAAATACACAAACAAATCGCAGAGAATTGGTTAACTTTAACAGACAAGGAAGAAAAATCAATTTTAATCAAATATGCTAAGCAAGGCAAAATAGCAACCATTTTGTATTTAAGTATGATACAATTACATACATTTATATTTATTAGTTTTGTACACATATAAGTAAATGTGACCCAGGCAAACAACAATTCTTATAATATTTTCGATTAAATATTGATTATAACTATCGTTCCCACGAAACTGAATGGCAATGTCGCATGGTTTTTGACGGTACCTGGCCATTAGGCATTTTTACTCTGACGTCACAGGGTCTATTCGGAAAATTAAAAAGTCGCGGACTTCTGTTTGAAAGAAAACTAACTTAAAACAATGGTGATTAATCCTCAATACCGGAGGCTCTTCATAATTATTGGTATTCAACACTGTTATTATATAAAAATAATTTTACGTATATTATCACCTTTTTATGCCCTTCAATCAATTTTTAACTCTTTATATATATATAAAAATTTTCAACATCGTTTACGTAAAAGCCAAATTTGTTTAAATAAATGACCATGATTTTGGGTCGTAATTGAAATACCTTACGCATCTACATGATAGTTTAAGATGCATAGAATTTCCCTATATTTATTTGTTGTTAGAATAATATGCGTTATTTTCAGTTTATTTAATTAAAAGTAACAGTCATCGGATCTGCTGTGCCCCCAAGACAGGTCACGTGACCCTGTAACGTCAGAAATAAAAAAGCCTAATATAACCTCTGCAAATCTAAAATCGTCAAAGCCGTCAAAAACCATCAAAACCCGTCAGAAATTGGGCGACGTTGCCAACATTCCGCAAGAATACCTTACCGCCGAGGTACCTACAGGAGCCTTTCTACAATGCGTTCCGTTCCGTCTGTTCTGTTCTGTGCGTTCTGTTCCGTTGCTCCGCGGAACGCGCATTGCAGTTGCCCATCTACGCGTTTATATAAGTTTGGTTATTCACATGTAACCGTAACGAAATAATACTTTTGACAAAAAAGCATTTCGGAGCAAGAAACTTTTCGGAGCACAAGCGACCCGCATAAATTAATAAGAGTTGTAAGTAGAGAAACTGTTACGGTTACATCTGAATAACCAAAGTTATATATACGCGTAGATGGGCAACTGCAATGCGCGTTCCGCGGAGCAACGGAACAGAACGCACAGAACAGAACAGACGGAACGAAACGCATTGTAGAAAGGCTCCTGCAATGCGCGTTCCGCGGAGCAACAGAACAGAACGCACAGAACAGAACAGACGAAACGGAACGCATTGTAGAAAGGCTCCAGGTCAAAAGTCGTTAAGCTATTCATCAGGACTTGTATTAAAAATAAAATTTCTAACTTATTTTATCGAACATCATAAATTGAAGAAGAACCCATCTAGGTATTTCAGATTCAAATTTTTATTGAACTTTACAAAATTAAAATTGTAACTAAACTAGGAATGAAGGCGCGCTTCGCGCGCTCTTGATTCTATCCCTGATGTCTGAACTCTGGGTTATGACTGTTTTGAGGTTATGAATTTAAAGCGCACGGTTCTGATCTCGTTGCCTAGGCAACCAACCAGCAACCAATCAGAATCACGTATTAAATGCTTCACAATAAAGGCCATAATTTTTTTAAGAGAGGATATTTTTTCCTCAAAGTAATGTCCTATGATATTGTGAAAAATAAGTATAAATCCATATCTACAAGATTATAACTTATTGGAAATCACGTTCATTTTTCATAGCACCTGTAGTTATGGCCGGCGGTTATTGACACTTAAAACTTGTAAAAGTACTTCAGTTAAAATCTATATTTATAACACAAATGACGCATTATAACGTTATAATAATTTTATGCACGAACAAACAGTAGATTTTATAATACTTTAAACCGCGAAATTTGTCAATTGAATGTGCAGATTCCAGGTTAGATATAATTCGGGGTTATGGAAGCACCAGAGAAGCACACATTGCTCGAGCGCAGTGAGCATGCATGACGTTAGCTACAAGCACTAGACTCACATAAGTTTCATATGTATACTATTATACATTATAGCGTTGCAATATAAATAAGCTGAATATTAAAAAGATATAATGAAAAATCAACAAAATGATAAAAATTTATTTATTTTTAGTTTACATGTATGCCGCTGGATTTATTTTCACCCAAGTGCCAATAGTACCTGTGATTCTTGATTATATACGGCCTTTAAATGAATCCCGACCAAAAATTCTTATTGTGCATGCAGAATATGTTGTAGACCCATTCCAATATTATTTTGAGCTGTATGGAGCATATTGCATTGTGACAATCATAAACTTAACTGTGCTAATAAGTATAGATACTTCATTCGCATCAGTAGTTTATCAAAATCTTGGAGTATTCTCTATCGTTAAGTAAGATGTGTTTACTAATACATAAATTAAATTAATTGATAAAAATAATGCACAAGCGATCCATAAAGTTTGTACTCAATCCCCGCCAAAAATCTTAAAAGTTATACAATTTGTATTTATTAATTCTTGTAGGTATCGACTGAATGCTGTTACAAAACGTCCGAATGAAAAGAAAGATAATGCTTACGAGCTAATCGTTGATGCTATTCGGTTGCATAAAGGTGCATTGCAGTAAGTATAATAATTAACGGTTACAGCAGTTTATATAATAAACCATCAAACGCAATTCTAGATCGACATCTTGAAAGTTGTTAAAAATCTGTCATTTAAATGATGTGCTATTATCAATTTGATGTATGGGTTTAGTATTTTTCTATAGTTTGTATTTTTAATATCTCTATTCCCTCATTTGCGGGAATAAATAACTTTAAAACTCGAGTCACTCGGGCACAGTAAATCCTGCACCCGTGGAAACAATCTACGACTTTACTCCCTACTTGCATAATGTACTATAATACTATAATAGAACAAATACGGCGAATAATAAATTAATGTTCAATCACACATCCAACCTAGGTTTAACGATCTCATTGAAGTTTCTTACCGCACAACATTCCTTATTATTTTGGGATACACGATACTATTTCTTAGCGTTGGAGGCGTTATAGTAAGATTAATTAGTTAACAAATTTTAATATTTGAATTTTTTTCTATATTAATATGAACAATTTCTATGTTATAGATTATAGAGCAAACAAGCACAATAGAATTTATTAGATTAACGATGATTGAAATTGGTGTAATGATTCACTTGTTGTATTTAAGTTATCCAGGACAAAAAGTTTTAGATTACAGTTCCAGCATATATCAGGAATCGTGAGTGTGTTTTCATGATATCTTAAAGATGCTGAAGATTTTTGAGTGTTTAATTATCAAGTTGAATATTTTTGCCGTCATCATCAGATGCATGAATAATTGGTATTTGATATCTAAGAAGTCTAAAATGTTGTTAAGATTTATGATGTTACGATGTCTCAAACCGTCTGTCTTAACCGCTGGAGGATTATACGTTATGAACTACGAAAATTACGGAATTGTAATTAATTACTCTAAATTATATGTTCGATTAGTTTGAAAGAGCTGATTTTGGACTCTCGTGTTCAAATGCACGTTTTGTAAACATACAATTTGTAAACATGTCCTATATTACTTAAAAAATCGCTGCTAACTGAATTAGCAATATGCTTTCTTAAAGATTAGAAAATGTAGATTATCAGTACTGTGTCAAATAATAAATAGAAATAGAAAGGCTAATTTGAACATTGTGACAAACATATTATATAAATCTATTCCACTTAGCTTATTCGTTTTAGCTTATTATATAAATCAGTTTCAGAATTGTGATGCTGGCAGAATTTTAAAAGGCAAAATATGTTTTTCAAAAATCAGACATAAGATTAATAAACTCAAAACGATTCGGTCATTTGACTCCAAAATTTAATCAGTTCTGGGTTAGGACATAACCGAATAGGATGCTAAATTTTAGCTCGTCATAATACAGATTCGATCCTGAGTTATGGCGGGGACAAGATTTTATCCACTGATACGTACACTCGGTGGTAGTGGATTCTGAAAGAACGTTTTTGAAATGGCGCAGCCTTATTGGTTAGTTTCTTTCAGTCGAGCGCTCTGATTGGAGCATTTCAAAAAACGTTCTTTCAGAATCCACTACTACCGAGTTTACATACAGAAAAGTATAAAGCTTAGGGCAAAAAAGATGCCATTGTGCTAGTAACGGTACTCAGTTTTTATGTATCTTAAAAACTTAGGACCGGGAGTCGGGTGGTCAGCAAGTGTGCGCGAAGTGCGTTATACTATAGTCGTTCTGTTTCCAACAGATTTCCCACCACCATAAGGCCATGAGTATTTCGTGAGTCTGCGATGATGCGCCTGTCGTCAGTTATATAAACACTTTCGCACTTCGTACACTACTAGCTTGCTGCGCTCGAGCGCTTAACTATCGCCGTGCCGGAAAGTGTCCCTTATGACACTACTATCGTAATGTTATATTTTTTATTTCATGTGCGCCTTTCTAAAGATAAAGCTTACGATGAATAACTAAGTCTATGTAGAAACATAGTGTTATCGAAAGTAAATCTGAATTCGGTCTCGAGATTTTCTTAAAGTTCGTCACTTATCATTACTTTTCCTTTGTATCTTGACAATCAATTCATAATTCCGCTCTAATGCAAACAGCAAGCAAATACAAAACACGAATAACTGATGCAAGTGCCGCCACCATCATAGAGAGAGCTGAGAGGAGAGCTGCGTTGCTGGAAAAATGCAGCGTTGGTAGATTTCATTACGTATTTCCTATTTCCCGCATCGCTCTATTTCAAAATGGTCTCATGTTAGACACATCTCGAGACACCTACTATACGGCTTGGGTCGCGATAACTGTCTTATAGAGTCTGTAATAGATATTACTTCTAAGAACGCGGAGTGCGCCAAAAATTGCTATGGTAAAACTATAAGATTAAAGATTAAGACTAAATTGGAAGAAAAAAATCATGAATCACATTTAAGCATCAGATCCAAATTCAGTAAATTCAAGCACCGTATTTATATAATATCAAATACATGTAAATTTATCGTATTATTAATTTTGATATTTAATTGTTGTTTTACAGATAATCAAAACTGCTATGTCTTATGTTGCTGTCTTGGCTTCGTTTCGTTAACAAGAATTTGCTGATGTTTTTAAAGTATGATTTTCTTACTCTCAAAGCATTTTTACAATGATAAAATTCCACTTTATTATAAAAATTGGTTATACGTTTTCTAATTATTCAGAATATAACTTTTTTATCACATGTTTGATTTGCAGGTTTTTAAAATTAAATTATTGACATCATTTTAATCTCTTTTACAAGTTTTTACTACTTTTTTACAGATAGATCAATGCTAATAAATAATAACTAAGGATGTTGCGTCGCAACGCAATTCAAAATGTAATAATTTACATATAAATACTCAAATAATACTCACAAAATATAAGTTCACACAAAAAAAAAAACAGCACATATATTTCTCTCAAAAACATACGAATGCTTCTACGTGAATAAAAACAATAGAACATTTTTTCATTCCGAAAGAGACATTTTATTTCTCGAGACTCTAAATTCAGAAAGATTGAAGAAAGAATTCACTTGCTTTATGCGGCTCTCGACAAACGCGGCGATTTATAACGGCTCAAGTTATATGATGGTCGTACCTTACCAAAAATACCTATCCTTTTGGTAACCACCCCCCCCCCTCCCCTTCCCTTCCCTATATAGCTTCTTCCTAGAAAAAAAGTTATAATCAAATTTTTGGTTCTACCCCTTTAACTGATATTCTACCCCTCAACCTGATTGACTCATATACAGTGCATGCATCTAAACTCTCAATTCGTCAAAGGAATATCATGCATCCGTACAGATTTTTTAGAAACCATGTAATCATCTTCTATTAGCGGAATAGGAGGAAGCTAAGTGCCAATGACTTGGCAGCGGTTTTTTACTCATTATATCATCATTCATATATTTCGGCATTTGTATCAGTCGGTTTTAGTTTTGTCTGCCCTTG
The DNA here is from genome assembly GCA_012977825.3 of Pteromalus puparum. NCBI lineage: Eukaryota > Metazoa > Arthropoda > Insecta > Hymenoptera > Pteromalidae > Pteromalus > Pteromalus puparum. Next base: position 15,329,437 of record CM053170.1, on the reverse strand, counting down.
TTTGATGAATTGGTTACTTTAGACTTTAAACATTTTATAAGATCAACGTTTAATTGTATACAAATGCAAAAAAAAACTATTTCAAATTTTTGTTGAAGGATTAAGTATGTGACTGAAAATGAATGTTATGTGTAAACAGGAAATTATCAAAAGTACAATAGTACACTTTTATTTTTTTCATTTGTTACATCCTCTATAGATTCTTTATTTTTACATTTAAAAAATAACATTATTCTTTTTTAAAGTATGATTTTTGGTGAATGAAAAAAAAAATAATCGCTTTTGTCTAATGCTAGATATTTTACACTTGCATAAATTCTTATAGAAAATATATATTTAAAATAATCTTGTGCCTATACTTTTATCTATTTCTTACGTTGTTGACAATTGACTAAACGTATATATCACGAATGAAATATTTCTGCTATCAAGAGGCAACATATTATGATCACACTTTATACATATTAAAATGATATGTATAATATTATGACAATAACTTATGAAGAACTTTTTATCATATAAAACGTGCGAAATCTAATTATTTTTCTAACTTTAAATTATTAGCGCACATAACTTTAAATGTCTTTATTCATGTTCAAGATATAATAGAGTGGTTATGTGATATCACATTTTTATAGTTAATTAAATCAACATTAAAAATCATTTTCCTCTTGCGTACAGAAACGTTTTATCCCCTGATTAACATCATAGTAGAATATACTTTATTTTTTGTTTAATATACATACAATATGTAATATCTTTTATAAGTTTAGTCGGAAAACGACATTTTCATCCAATAACTAGGAAAGCTCACTAATTCTTCTCCACAAATCTGGATACGCCATGCCATTTACCTGCAATAAATTGTGACAGATTGGTGAAACGCATCAAAGTACATATATTTATTCATGAATTTGGAAGCTATGCATAAATATATGACGAAAAAATTATGTAGCCATTATTTTTTTATTGATTCAACCAACCTTTTCTATTTCATCTACCAGCTTTGAAAAATCATTTATTTCTGCATTAGTATTAAGTTCATCTTGTGGCATTGAATCCTTAATTTCATCTGAAAACTCTAGCCGTGACTCTGCATTTTCATTTAAAAGTTGCAGATACGATTTTTTCAAATCGTTGTATTCATTTTGCAAAGAATCGAATCTGTTCTTTAATGAAACATAATTTTCCTTTGCTTCGTCCTTATGGTTTTCATCTCTTTTAATTTTCTGTCTTAAAGCCTCTAAATTAAGTTTATATGAATTCATGGCTGCAAAATGTATAAATAGTTAAGTGATATTATCCAAACAAACATGAACTAATCATAAAATAATATATAGTTCATGAATAAAAGGTTTTTTGTAACACATGCTCGATATTCGCATTTCTTAGACAAAATTGAAAAAATGATTGAAACGTGTGTGTGTGTGTGTGTGCGTGTGTGTGTGTTTATGTATCATATATATAACTTATAAATACTATAATAAAAGGTGCCGTGCCAAAAAAATTACCGTAGTGCTGCTTATAGGCATAGAATAACAACAATGTGTTCATATACTAAATCTTACCTCGCAATTGTGCTTCTTGGTCAGTTATTTTATTAGAATACTGCTTATTTAATTCTTGAAGTTTGCTTAACTCGGTGTTAGCTAAAACAAATTAGTGGAATATAATTATTATAATAAAAGAAACTAAGAAATTTTTTAATAGTACGAATTTCATCACGCCTTTAATTTAAGATTCTTAATAATATAAGTATGATATAAAAAAAAGTTTCTATACTTAAACTTCTATAATTCATACAACGTTGAAAAACAATTTTGATAAGATCTTTATAGTCGTATTATAATAACTCTATAATCATTTCGATTGATGAGTTCTTATCAATTGAATGAAAAAAAAATGACAATTCTGCGTAAATTGTACAGCGAAAAAAAATCTGGCAACTATATTTATATTTATTAATACATCATACATATTTCATATAGATATTCTTTAACAGTTCCTTTGAAAAGTAATGCCCCCATCATAGTTTCATGGGTTTCAATTTAGTATTTAAAGACGCTACTCTAATAGCCTCGTAAATGCTATATAATTGTCTGGCATACGTTTAACATGTCAATATAATTGCTGGATTGGCGCAGTAAAGTGGATTTAGACTAAATAAACGTTTGGCAGGTGCTGTGTCGCACATATATACTCATACAATTATCTACAGAATTTGAGACATCACTAAAAATGACTTGATTGCTGCAGCAATTTTCTTATGCTATCTGAAGAGAAACGACCCATAGAATAAGTATTTGAGGTATATTAAGCGATGATAACTTTTATTTTTGCAGGAACCTTGATATTCTATTCAATTAATACTATTAAAAATTTTTAAATAAAGGTAAAGAATGATTTAATCATTTAGGATTTAATATTTTAATATTTAATTGTCACTCGTGAACAATCTCTGAGTATATTCATACAAACTAGACACGGACTTTAGTTTTGATAGAAACGTTTGGAAAAATCTGGTACAGCCATGTTTAAATCTACTGTTAATCGTTGCAGGTTGTAAATTTATTGTATTATTTGTTGTATTTGCCTAGATATAATTAGAGACTAGACTTTATAAAAGAATGTTAAGACCTTTATAAAAGATTCATGCTCAAACTGGATACACTCACACGTGAATTAGCAGATTATCAATAGTAAACGTTTGAACGTTAGATAGCAACTAGATTTTCAATTTTCCATAATACGGCATTCGCATTTTGGAATCGAAAGCACGTTTTTCTGCATAGATTTCCGACTATTATTATTTGTTACTCTCTTCATTTCTTACTGTGTTTATTATTTAAGCGTACAAAGTAGTATCATAATGGTACAGTAATTTGCAAAAAAAAATATCCATACCTGTATCTTCAGAGCTTGTACTTTTGCGGAAAGTTCGTGGTTGCGTGAAAATAATGTAGGCACCCAGTACAATGATCAGTGTCAGTGAAGATACCAAGAGAATTCGTATCTACGTAAAAAGTTATTTATGTATAAAATATCCATAATTTTTCTTTAGGAAAATAGAGTTAAATATAAAATTTTGTTTAAAAAATATGCTATACCTGCGTAAAAAATAGATCGACTGGACACTGACGTATAAGTTACTATAAACGCAGAATATCGAGCGTTTTTTTTTTTTATAAATATAGTATCAACAGCGCGATTAGCAGCCGTTTTAACGTGTATGCGTGTATCCCTTTAAAAAAGATTCGAGTCGTCATATCGATCGAAGGTGAAAAATACGAAGGTGACAACATACACGCGATTAAAGTAATTAGCGCGATCAATAAATTTAATGACACGTTTATCCCGAAAATATTCACAAAGTAGTCTAAAATCCCGTAATCAATGACTAAACCCTGCGATGGTGCCGCTCGTTGCGAATAAAAACACTGATAATTAAATCCGCCCAAAATAACAAGGATATCTAATATTAATGCGCGCTTACAGTTTACTGAAATTAATTCTCCACCTCGATCACCCTCACTCCGTTTTCCGACTATGTCCACATAATAAAATAAAACCATCAGCGATCTCCAATTTGTCGCGCTACATTGTGCCAGCAGCTTACAGAGACACGCGCTATCGGGTCAATACGGCATTATCAGTGGGCGAATAAATTTACGCGCAGCGCGCCAATGCTGCGAGACTCAAAAGTCATCGAGAGCATGCGATACAGTTCCAAGTCAGAATCATCCCCTAAAGACGTCAAAGAGCGGCTACTCCCATATTCCATAGAAAAGCGCGTATACAGTAGCGTGCTGAAGGTCAGCGAGCAACAGGGACTCGTGTCGATCAGAAGTATAGATTGGAAGAGAGAGAGAGAGAGAGAGAGAGAGAGAGAGAGAGAGTGCGTGGGTGTATAGGTGGGCGTTGAGGGACTCACGCTTTTGATTTGCCTGTTCTTTTCCTCGATCGCCTGGACGAATTCGTCGAGCTCGGCGCTCTCGTTCTGGGAGCCGGTGCGGGTGGCTCCGGCCTCGGCATCCTGCTTTTTTCGCTCCTTGAGTCGTAGAAAGTTAAAGCCCAGCCGCCCCATCGCGTGCGGTCTACTCTCTTCTGGTGATGTCGAGGAGGCAGCCCGCGAACGCCCCGAATTGACTGCGAGCGCTCCCGTCCTAGTCCTGCGCCGGCGTGCGGCAGCCCCCCTCTTCTATCGCTCTCTTTCGCGCTCTCTCTCTCTCTCTCTCTCTCTCTCTCTCTCTCTCTCTCTCTCTCTCTCTCTCTCTCTCTCTATTAAAAAAGTCATAAAGAGAATCTCCTATCATTTTCTCGATGGTACGCTTGAACACCGCAGGAATGTCTCGAGAGTCGAAAGGAACCTTGATCATGAAAGTGGGTCGAGACGTTAAAATTTTTTTTTCCTCCCGACTCTGTACTGCAATGTCACGGTCGGTGTATAGCACAAGTAGCGAGTCATTGTGATGCAGTGTACATGCATACGATACATCGATACTATTATTATTGAAANCTGCGTCATCGAAGCTCGCTATACTCGCGCCTTGCGGCGCCCCCGCGAGCTACGATATGGTATTCCCGATACTGTGTATGTGTATACATGTATATAGTGTACACGATGGGGTCGCACACGCGCGGTGGTGCTTCATTCTTAGCTATAGTGTTTACGCTCTCCTTACGCGCGCCTTCGATCGCGAGGTAAATAAACTTTTTGAGCCTGGCATGCGCGCCGGGAAGAAGGCGATGAGGTGGTCAATCGCTTATGTGGTTCACGTACTTTGGCTGATTGATTTTTGGAGTGAAGCGTTGCGTACACTGGATAGAACCGGCCAAAGAAACTGATATGATGCTGTTTTGATTTTCTTGTTCCCGGAGGATGAGGTACAAAAAGGGACTTGAAAAGCCATGTGGATACGCTAATATAAAACTCTTTCGGAAATTCAAACTTGATTCTGATGATGTATTCTTAATAGCGGTGCGTTAGATTATTTGGACGCCACTTGGGATGTAGTGAACATTTCGATTGTGACGAAAATATTTATAATTAAGTATAGAAAGGTGTTAAAACGTATCGATTTTAGGAAAAAAAAGTGTGCACTATTTACTGTGAAATTTGCTTCATTTCTTCCGCCCTCTTCCCTCTTCTTTCTCTCTTCATAAGGTCTCATTATAGGTATGTAAGATATAGGAATAGAGTAGTTATATGGAATGTATAAGCAAAAACAAACTTATGATTTTTCAATAATTTATTTAGCAAGTCAATATTTTACATTCCGAAAAAAAATCATTAAATTATATAAGACACATAAGTGTTCAATTTATTTGTAGTCGCATCATAAGATTAATTTACGGAATACCTAAATTTTATAAAACTTATTTTCTACCTAATTTTCGTCAGAATACGTCTACATATTATCGACACAAATATAATATAACATGAATTTAGGTATATAGTTTTAGCACTTTACAATTCAACATTTTTTGCAGTAAATTCAATATAAATTCAAAATTTCACACAAGATAATAAGTGTACATATTATATAATGAAGCAGATAGAAGTGTTTTTACCATCGTAATGTTTTCAAATTACACACAACTGCAAAACTACGTACTCATTAGTTGCAAACAATTTGCTTTCCCAAAAAGAAAGCTTGAAACATTTTTGATAAAACATTTTCGTTGTTTATTATCATCAAAAAGACTTGTTACAACCTCAGAAGACTAAATAATACACTTAGCCCAAGCAATAAAGCATTTCTTGCTGCCATTGAATTTAACAGGAAACCAACTGTGCGATTATGCCAAGCACAGTTAGTAGATAAAAAATGCACACATTCCAACAACTGAATCATTATTGTGACTTTGTTATTAACAAATCAGTCCAAAAAATCGCACTTATTTTCGATTTTTGCGTATAAAACGAGAACGACTGGATAAATCTTAATAATGCAATGGGACGAATTGTAGAGAACTATTAGTAAATTACGAAGAGAATGAGAGGTCAATTGGACCATTAAAGTTAAGCCGAAAAAACGGAAAATTCGACCGTTTTTTAGAAAATGTATAACTTTACTAATTTTTAATATTATAAGAACTGACACTTTGCACACAGATAGCTATTTACATATATTTTATGTGTGCAACCCCCGGTTTCTGTCGAACGAATAGCTTTTGCACAATCATCGTTTGAATATTTTTTTGTAATTTTTTCGCCGAGGGCTGGATCGATGCTTGGGTAGTCGTCCGATTAAACTTAAAAAAAATTGAAAACTAAACAGGCAACACTACAAAACGTCTAGTTTGGTTTTTTTTTATAAAATGCATTGAAATAGGTGAGCAGCGGCCGTGAACATGAGTAGAATCGGCCGACTATTCTATGCTTAGTACGCTATTTTACAGTTCTTTTTTATAATAGTTATGTAAGAATGTGTGTATATGCATGTTTCTAAGTATATCTGTATGTATGCAAATGAAATTTAGCCAAATTTTTGCACGCATCAACTCTTAATAAACTCTTTATTTCTAAAAAATGTCAACAGTATTCAATTGATTTAGTTCTCGTTATAATTATATAGAGAGACTTAAAAATCTATTTTTTATAGCAAACAATAATTTTTTAAATGCTGACTCAATATATTTACTGAATATTTGTCTAACGTCCGAATACATTCCAGTACGAGAACTTATTTTATTCATAGTATATTTATGAAAAGTAATATTTCTTTGGAACAGCATAATGTCAAATCAATCGGCAGTATTTTTTACTAACCGCAATACACAATTTTTCAAATTAAAGATAATTATTTCAGCAAACAGCAGCAAGATACCTGATATCCAGCTTACACATAAAAAATAATAAAACAACGATAACGTATTTTTTCCAGAACTTTCGTCTATATTTTCATCATAAGGATATTTTTTTCTTTGATAAAATTTTTCCTGATTTCTTATCAAATTGACGAAACCACCTTGGTTTAATCTTAGAAAAATAGATTGAAAAGTGCCAATGATTGGGGAATCAGGTGCAAATTGATATCCAACACTTCTTTCTGTCAAACTTTCTCTCGACACATGAATAACGTTATCTTTAGGAGCAAAATATGTCATATAAGTGCCTTGGCATATACAAGCTATAGAATCATTTTTTGAAAGTAGATCCAAACAATGTGTTGCTAAACAAGTTAATCCGTTGTAACGCTTAATAATTTTATCGTCACCTATCATTGATCTAAGATTTATATAGCCAAAAACTTTTAAATTAGTTTTGATTAAGTATTTAACTGTATCTATGTTTGAAAAAGTATTATCTATATTTATATCACTAAAACTGCTTTGAATAAAAGTTGTTAATACAAACGCCAAGATCATACAAACAATCAATATAATTTTCCCAAGTCAATAAGGTGGTATAGTTAAAACTTGACTATTGGCAAATAATCGTATGAATTCTAGTGTAGCTTCTAACGCCGAAGTCTTTAAGATTTTTTTTAAATTATTGAATTAATTAAAACAGTTGCAAGTAAAAACATAAAAAAGTTCAAAGAAAATGCAGTTGCTAATTTATCTGTAAAGGCCATAGGCCTTTTTCGTGTTATAATTTTTATTGTGTCCGACATAAATGAATGAGTTTCATAAATATGGAAATTTTCAATCAAGACAGATCGTAAAGCAAGATTATCAAAGTAAAAATAATATTATGATTCCAAAACTACTTACTATTTATTCAAGTTATTAATTTTAGTTTTGAGATTTTTTCTTTGCAACAAACATGGTATATTTGAAGAATTTTGCGACAACATGCTGGTAGTAAAACTTTTTAGATTATAATAAAAACTGTTGTAATTTGAATAAATATTATCTAACAGATTCACACCTTAAAAGTAATAATCCGAGTGTTTCATCGATAGACTATAAGACAACGGGACGGCAAGTAAGCATTATAAGAATAATTTTGAAGTACAACTATCTTATTTTTTATAAACTAGTCAACAGATTCTAGCTTACCTGCACTGACAAAAATCATTTCTTACTCCAAGAAGAATTAATTTCTTCTATAAATAAGAGGAACTTGCTTGTTTTTATTATATTTATGATTTTGCTCATTTCTTTGACAATTTCTTTAAGGATTTTATAACTTTTTAGAGGAGGAATTATAATTATAATACTAAGATAGATTCGTTAGGATGGGCACATAATCTATTATATAGAAACGTGTTTGACTCAAGATCTGAACATGCAAATAGATGTCATTCCAATGCTAGCTTAAGATTATTCAAACTTTGGTAAAATTAGGTAGTCTTATTTTTTAACTTGATGAAATACAATAAATAATCATTCAAGGTTCAATATATAAACTGCTGTTTTACCATAAAAATATTTTATTACAAAACTTGTTATTTTATCAAAAAATATTTCGATTTTGTACAAGTATAAATACATAAATTCGATGGTTGCAACAAGTGTTAGAATTTTTCTATAACAAGCTCTTGATTCGAACAAACTTTTTTATATCAGTATCTAGTTTAGTTCTTCAAAGTAGCCAATATATAATGTTATTGTTAATTATGTCAAATCGTCTTTGAAATAAGAATGCAGTAAAGGCGACTGCCTTCTTTTGGCGTTTCCTTAAGGAGAAATGTTGTGGAATGATAAAATTATATCGTTTAATCCTACGAAAACTAGCATGACTCAGATTTCCAACAATGACTAGCACAACTTAAGCTTTTTGCCTTTTTTACTACAAAAAAATGACTTTACTAAAACAAAAAAAGATAAAAAAATTCAAGTTCTGCTAGTCTTTGTTGGAAATCAGAGTTGTGCTAGTTTTCGTAAGGACTGACGATATATTCTGATTATAAAAACATATATATTATCATTTATCTCATTAATTAGTACGGAATATTTCTTCGATCACTGTATCAAAAGAGTACTAAAAATAGTTATAAGAAATTGAAGTTTATTATATAATACGTGGCATTGATCGATTTTCCAGCATTGTAATTGTACATTCTCTTCCTTTCATTATTCGTAGAATTTTACGATCCTATGTTTCCAAATTTTTTAAGAGATGCATACTTTAACAGATTTAAATATATTTTTCCCTATAGTTATGATACGTAAATTATTGGGCTAGTAAATTTACTGACCCAATTCTAATAATCTCTTGATTTTTAATCTGAATTTTTTACTTATAATACTATCGATTTTTAATTTTCTTCACTGGAAAAATACGTCTATTTTATTACTTTTATCGGGCTTTCAAACATTGCAAAAGTTTAAACTTCGAAACGTTTTTGCAAAGCTTAGTAATTCGCTGGCGTCATACGTATTATAATTTATATCTAATTTTGAAGCAAAACTTCCTTTGTTTAAAATCTCTTCGTAATTGACATGAGTTTAATATAATAACTTCGTAAAAGTAAATGTGTCTCGTTTGTCTTTTATGACTGGAAAGCTTCGTCGGTTTTCTTCAAGAACCCACCTAAATTAATCATGGCTGCGCCCTGAAAAATATTAATGTTTGTGAATAAAAGTTATGTAGCAAAAGGTTAAAATAATAAAAAATCGCGTTTTTAAGTAATAAAAGCTAATCTAAAAGAATCTGTTTTTATTTTAAGTTCTATATTCACCGATAAAAGTACAAGAACCATCAAAACTATAGAATGTAACGATTCGATTAATTGATCTTTCTGATAGAAAAATTAACCAATTCTAGTTTAAATAACCTAATTTCAGCTTGATCTTCTACCAGAAAATTGTTTCAATAATTAATTGTGTTATTAATCAAATGTTCGTTACGAAAACTCACATTATTTTGGTACTGAATATTCACATTTTGCTCTTACTTTATTTTGATAAAATTATGTATATGAAAAAACTTTAGTATTATGGGTAACTCAACGCTGCAGTATATATGTTTATTTGGCACTAAAGACATGTACAAATGGCAACTTTCGCATCAAATTCCAACCACGGATTAATCAATTTATTTGTTAGAATACAATTTGTTAGATTTTATAGCAAAATGTCACCATAGACCAAGCAACATACAAGAAATTACTGCTACATATTAGATTTCTCGAAAGTTACACGACCCCCCCAGACGTGCGTGAATAAAAAACAATGCCCATTCTCGTGGCAAATGTAATAAGTACACAATTCAAGCTTACACAGTAGACAAGTCGTTATTGAAAATCTATTATATGGACTTTATTGTTATGATAAAAATTCGAATTACAAAACTCTATCATCTCGAAAAATCAACATAAAAATAATCACTATGTACATGTTTGATAATCTACCATATACTTTCGAAATCTCAACTCCGTCTCAAAACGCATCGGCAATAGCGCTGCCAAAAATGCGACCTACACTCTCGATATCCTTGACGAGGTCGTTGATCTTTTTGAGTCGTTCAGGATCGAAAAGGCTGCGACGGGACGGCGCCGGCGTCGTGGCAGCGAGTTGTCTCTGTCCGGCTACCCTGAGCTTCGTTTGGCTCTCCTCGAGTTTGGCCACTAGTTCAGCGCGTTCGTCCTCAGCTGTCTTCAGCTTCTCCTTGAGGTCGGCCTCCTTGCGACCACAGTGCCTGCTGATGATTTCCGTCTCCCTCTGGAAGTTTTCGAAGCTCGCACGGAGAACATCGTAGCGCGCGCTGGCCTCTTCAATCTTCTTGGAATGCTCAGCGCGCTCCTCGGTCAGCTGTTTCTCGAGCTTGGTCAGGGCGTCGTTCTGGTCGCGCGTGCAGTTGCGCGAGCGTTCCTCTCTCACTGCGTCCAGCACAGCTGATGGAGCGGAATAAGTATCGTGTTATTATTATGGATCGTTTCGGTGGGTGAGTATAGAATAGACGGTTTTAATTTCAAGGACTCTTTTTGTTGCCTTTTTTAAGACTTGAAGCCCGAAACTACAAGTTAAATTTGTATAACTTTGTGTTTGAAAGGGGAACAATCTAAAAACAATTCCGAGTATGAGAGAAGAACAATATTGCACGATCGTTTCGTACACAAAAGTGCAAATATTTGCGAGTTTTTTCACAGCGCAAAAACAGACTGCGTTGTCGGCAATTTTTTATAGGTTGGTTTTGATTTATAACTTTGTGTGTAGAAATAAAATGCCAAACATAATAACTCGGTTGATTTCGTATCTAAGTAGTCGAGTTTTTAGAAATTTTCTGGAAAAGCAACGTTTTTATTTCTACACTGTCAGCTGAATATCATGTTAGCGGAAGCCCGACGAGGGTGTCGAGGCATGTGTGTGCCCTATCATTTTAATCTTCAGCATGACGAAGACGACGATAAGATAAAGCTCTTTTGTTTGTATCCTACATCAGTATTTAAAAAATAAGCAAATGAAATTCAAATCGTCTACCAGCTTCTTCTAAGGACACGTGTGCTTAGTGTCAATTAAAAACTCTAATAACCAATGCAGGTTTTCCTAAAGGGTTTAATCTCAATATTTACCATCATATTGGCCCTGTAGAGCATCGAAGTGTTGAGAGTACGACTCCAGCTTATTGATATTATAAGCAGCTGCAAAATGTATAATTTTGTTATAAGCTTGTTTGGAAATTCAAGTGTATACGAGAAACGTAAGTAAGTTTTTTTTTCTTTACCTGATTGCTCGCTGTGGAAAACTCGGGATTGCATGAGCGCGATGAATCCGCATGCCGCAATTATGACGGTCGTTAAGCTGATCAACATGAGACGCAGCTGTGTATACAAGAAAGAAAAATTACTCTTGTCATTAAAAATCTCAACGTTGTGAGTTTCAGTTTTTCGCAGAAAAAATGCATGCATACTGCGCGTTTTTCTTCAAACGCTCGATCGATTGCATATTACATAAGGAAAAACGCCTGAATTTTATGCCCGACATAAAGCCCGACTGTCTGTGCGGTCAATTTACCGATAGGTAATGATTTTCCTACTTTTATGCAATTCCTCGGAGCGAGGGCCGTTCGAACGTCGAGAACCGATCGCTTCGATTCCCCGAATCGCAATAGGTATGTGTACACGTGTTTTTAGCAGCTATTCGCACGCGAACGGAAAAAAACCAACGTCAAAGAAGATGCACCGACAAGCTGCCGAACCGTTCGGGGAAGAAAAGTGAGCTGAACTTTCGAACGAGGGGAGCCGTTACTTCTCGGACACCCGGTACATTGGAAACAACGCAACCAGAGAGAGAGAGAGAGAGAGAGAGAGAGAGAGAGAGAGAAAAACTCGCTTCAAAACCTCCCGACCGCAACAGAGCGGCGAGAAGAAAATCCGGATTCCACGTCGAACGAAGCGCCCGCATGTGTCCTACTCTGTGCATATATACGCAATACAAATGCAGTGATCCGATCCCACGACGTACGATGCTGTCGTACTATATAGCATAAAACGCAAATCCGTGCGCGACCTCGTGCGCGACCTCGATTTACACGCGGCGAACTAACTACTTCTCGTGCGCAGATCACACATCAGGAACGGCAACGGGAACTGAGGAGGCCAATTTCTCGAGACTCACGGTTCTTATCGTTCTGTTTCTCTGCTCGATGGTGAGCAGCAGCTCGCAGATCTCGACGTTCTCGTTCTTCTCGTTCTGCTCGTTCTGTTGCTCGTCGGGCTCGCCATCCTCGACGCTCTTGTTCTGCTCCTTTGGCCGCATAAAGTTGAAACCGAGGCGGCCCATTTTCTTCGCTCTTTAAAGATACTTGCTGGCACTAGCACGACGACAACAATAACAATAACAACTTGGCACTGGTTACTATAACTCGCGCGGAGAACTGCATGTGATGATGCCGCGTTGACGAGCGCGTCGAGACTACTGGCGTCGCCGCTCTCTCAGCTCTCTCTCAGTCTCTCTCTCTCTCTCTCTCTCTCTCTCTTCTCTGGTAGGTAAAATGTGTGCCCAGCTCATCGCTTGATGGTGGGGACGAAGCGGCTCTGCTACGGCGTGACATTAGACAGGCTCGAAAGTCTCATCTCTCTCGCTCGCTGCTCGCTGCTTTATGGAGGGGCGGGTGCGTACTTACATGTATGTCGTATGTGTCGATACACCGCGTATATCAGCAGATCGCGGACAAATATGTTTTATAAGTATAGATGAACTGAAGAACAGGTGTGAGAAGAGGATGACGAATAATTTGAGCCTGGAAAATGTCATCGGTCAAAAAATCGAATAAGTGACGATTTATTGGTAGCGATAATTATTATTATTATTATTTTTTTTTTAATACAATTTTCTATGTAGTCCTATTTAACTAACAGTTTGGTTGACCTACCTATAATTGTTAAACGACATAACACAATGAATCTTTCTTTTTTAGAAAAGGAATTCTTCCAACTCTAAAAAAGACAATCATTTTATTCGTTCTCTGATTGACTGCGTATTGTTTGAATTCCTAACTTTAACAAGTGGAAATTGAGAAAATATAAAAACAGTGTATTTCATTATATTGTCGTGGGAATCTCGACCTTATTAAATAAAGATTTGAAGCTTTCTTACGCACTAAACATTTTTATTTTAGAAACACCGTTTCGAGTCTAAATTAAACTTACAAGGAGAGCTACCAGGCTCCGGGAAAGGGATTTTCCGCTAAGACTTTCAGAAATGTTTTCTGGTAATTAAAAATGAGAGAAACCAGTTGTAGTTTGATCTCATAGGCCTTTATTCGGGAGTTATACTCAATTTTAGTAAATTTTAACCAAAAAACCTAGTTCATTCAAACGAGTATATATAAACGAGTCTGTGACAGGTGAAGATAGGTGGCGCACAGGCACTTTTCCATTTCCCTCATGACAATGTGCGCGCCGAGTCTAGATCTATAAGTGCTGTGGCACCAATGCTAAAATTACCTCGTTTGGTCTGTTGCTTCGACCGCTCATGCTATAACTGCGTTGTGCAACAAAGCAACTGCTCTTTCGACGAGCTTTGGACGTTCAAGTCCCCTGTGAAGCTTGGAATAGTGTAGTATGGACAATCACGTAAATACCGAAGATAGTCCACTTGCGCGTTATTGATGCATCTTTCGACTAGCTCGTTAGGAGAGTACAGATTTTCACCGCTTGAGAGTAACACTTGAACTTCAAAACGAGCTGATAAACGCAGGCAAACAGCGACTGCGGCACGGTTCACCGAAAGCGTCGGAAAAGCTATTTTTATAGTTGGATTTTTACGCGGCTCCATGGGTCTACAGGAGTAGACGGCCAGCATCGTTATATTATAGGCTCAGCACATGTATGGATCTGCCTCATCACCCTTAGACGGTTTCAGAAGGTACCAACAATGTGTGTATACGTATAACGACTAATAGTACATTATGCAACAAGGGGCGAAAGTAGCAGATTTTTCCCGCGGGTGGATTTATTGCCAGAGCGAGTAGATTTTTCGCGAGGGTGCGTTTACTGCAGTAATCACCCGAGGGAAAAATATTCTCGCGAGGGCAGTAATCGCCCAAGGAAAAATCTACTTTCGCCCCGTGTTGCATATAGTATTTTATTCCACTTTCGGCCGAAAGGCCACTATTTGAGCCTGAAAAGCGGGTTATATACAATTTGTATATTAATTTATTTAGTTGCAAATTTGTTAAATTGTTTGAAATTTTGTAAATTTTGAAAATTTTTAACTTTTTTCCCGCAAAATTTTACCTTTTTCCTGCAAATTTCACTTTTTTCCCGCTAATCTGATTTGCGGGAAAAATGTGCTACTTTTGCCCCGCATTTCAGGGATAAAAAGTGGCCATTTCGGTCGAGTGTGGAATAAAATAATATTCATTTCACACTCGGCCGAAAAGGCCAGTTTTTGCTCCTGAAAAGCGAGCGAAAGTATAATTTTTTACAATTAAAACAAACGCGTCAAATCCGCTATTTAGATTTAAAACGTGCCATTGGCCTCGTAAAATACTATGTGCAATACGACAAAAGTAGATTTATCGGGTGACTACAGCCCTCGCGAAATGGTTTTTCGATCAACCATTAAACGCACCCTCGAGAAAAATATCATCATCCGAGCCGTAAACTTACCCGCGAGAAAAATCTGCTACTTTCGCTCCTGGTTGCATAATATACTGATTTATCATGTATGGATTTAATTTTATTTTACAGGAACGACTATTGCTAAAACAGCTCAAAGCCAACGGCTTACCTTGATAGCCTAATCTGAGCGAGAATCTGAGCACCAGGAGTAATAATAATAAGCGACTGCGGACAATTGATATAAAGGTCAATTTTTAAAAAACAGTTAAAATACTATATACTTGAAAATATTAAAAAAATTGTTTTTTCAGTGGGTCGCCAACAGCTCACCGAGTTCATCAAGATATCCTCGGAGTAAGCTCACCATTTAGTAATGTACATAAGCTCTTAGTTCTTATCTTTGCACAATGATAAAGCTAAAGATGCTCAGCGCGACTAGAATCATCGAACACTATAAGTACAGCCGATTTATGCGTGTGATGATGGCTTTATGGGACTAACGGGACGATCACTCGTGGATGGAAATATTAATCGTGCGTTATTATAGGCTTCCGGGGACGATGCCGTAACGCGCGTGCAACGATTTTTCTTTCTTTTCGATCAATTGCGAACGTTGGGGAAAGGTTCTGCCGAGGAGAAATCGAGCCTAGCGGTGAACTGTTCTAATTAGTTTGGAAAAGTTGTACTATCCTCGACTGTGCAATACGACGCATGTAATTGTTACTATTATTTTTTTTACAATAACTTAGCCATTATAAATCGTAAAATACAGATTTTTTAAAAATCATCGATCGAGTTCACATCGCATCAGAGCAGTGCAAAATCCTCGAGCACGCTATAGCGTAATATATTGTCTCACTTCATCATCATAACTGAAAAAATGAAAGCAATGAAATGAGATCGTGAAAGCCAATGAACTCTTTCTTTATGGAATTTTTACTTTTGAATTGTAAGATTAAATTATTCTCCACTAAATATATTTAACAACTTTTCAAATATTATGAGACATTAAAGTGTGTAAAAGTTAAATTTTGAAAGCGAAACGAAAACACGGCGAAGTGTAAATACACCATACCAACATGTTTTGATGACTAATATGAGTCATGTTTCCAGAAAAAAGTAGGATGTCCCTTACTCTTAATGCAGCTAACACAGAACCTCGCACAGAACATAGGATTTCATGTGAGAACATTTGCATCGCCATCAGTGGTATTTCCCAAGTGTTTATTTGCTGAATTAGCCTTTAGGAGACAGAGGCGAACGCGCGTATTATTGTAGCTCCAGTTGCGAGCACAGCGCATTATGCGTCATGAATGTCTGCGTATATAAACGTTTTCGCGTCCTTCAAATGCTTTGTTTTCGATTCGTTATTATTTTTAGCCTGTATACATATGCGGTCGATATGCATCGGGATAAAGTAGCTTTTTGGATTAGCGTTAAGCTTTGCAACAACCGTTGTTTCAAAGAGGTTTTAGCGCGGCTAAAATAAAATTGAATTATTAAACCCTTTTCGATTAAATTTTTTGCTCAACATTGCAAGTTGTATTCATAAATGATTTATGTTGCGAAAAAAGAAAAAAATTGAAATGATTTTAAACCGGAAGTAGTTTTTGTTAAAACGTTGATTAGGAAGCCAGACTTCTAGTATAAGTCATTTCACGACTTTTTCATGAGTATAGCAGATTAGTCACTATACTGTAAGACGTTTACTGACCGAAGTCAACGCGTTTTTCATTGCTATGTAATTTGGCTGCGCCTGATGTTAGGCATAATTCGTGTTGCTGAAATTATCATGAGTAATTATAGACAACAAAAGTAATTTTCTTTTGGATTGATTGTGAAAAGCAAACTAATGTGTATATATAGAATCAGATTAAGCTGCCCCACTTTGAATCATCAGTTGAAAATCAATATAAGTATATTAAAATTATACTTTACTCCAGATGCGTAACAGATTTAATCAGCTCCATTATATTAATTATATAAAATGAATTAACTGTGTATCACAATCTCACGAAAGTGTCCACTGTATGACGTGCAATGGAATACATTAAATAAACGATAATTCGTCGACTTGGAGGTCACTATGATTACCTGGAAGTCTACGATAAATAAATATAAGTAAACAATAAATAAGCACCGACGAATCCGCTATACCTAATACCTGTATGCTGAATACCTATAGAGAGACCAAGTCGAAGATCGATAACGGAAAATTCGGATATGTAGCATGAGCAGCCGAAGCAACAGGCCAATCAAGGCAGTTTTAGAATTTTGGTGGCACACTGCTATATCTAAATTCGGTGCGGATATGTCTCATAAAAAAAAAAAAAAAAAAAAGTGCCTATGCGCCACCAATCTTCATCTGCGGGAGACACGGAGATTTTAGGCGGTTACGAAAAGGCCAGCGGCCAGTCCAATACTGCCTTGCTTTGATAATTGATATCTAGCAAAGCAGGTATACGTACATACGCATTGAAATTAAGTTTAATTTAGACTCTCAACGGTGTTTTTAAAATAAAAATGTTTTGTACATAAGTAAGTTTCAAATTTCAAGATTCCCGCGACAACATAACGAAATTTTTTATACTTTTTAAGGTTAAGTATAAAGTTTTTTGTGCCACTTGTATCGTAATATACTATATAGATCTGTGTTCATACGCATGAACGATTCATTCATAAGAGTCAGGGGCATACTATCATTTTTGGTATAAAAGTAAAATTTTAGACAGAATTGATTCAAAGAATTTTACTAATCCGTCTAAATGGCAGAACGTATACTAAAATTTGTTACTAACTTTTTCACAAAAATGTGTAAACTATAATGTTTAGCTTGTACTAAAATAATGTAAATTTACGAAATTACAAAATAAAATAAATAATTATTACGTTTTTTATTATGAAAGAAATTTTATGTACATTTGTATCGCAGTCGTTATTCTTAAATACATAAAGTCAATCATAACAAATATCAATATATTTGTAATAAATTCCATATTTTTCAAATGCATTTATATTCATTTCTTCAATCTGTTGGTTTTAACATTGCGCCTAATATAGACATTTTGATTAGCTCGTTAATAAATTAAATATTATGACAAGAAAATCTTAAGTTTGCGTTTACTTAAAATTATTACAATTATAACAGTCTATATTTATTGCTTTAAATTTAATTTTATGATACTTGTAAAAAAAATTGTTTGAAAATTGTACACATTCTTTTCACGCATAGACAGTTCGACCAAATATTTAAAATAAAATACTCCTCAAATGTATGACTAAGAAATTTTTACACAAATAATGTTACCGTCAATCTCAATAAGATTCATGAAATTTTTTGCCAATTTTACATTTTTCATTCAATTTAAACCAGCTTTTTACATAGTACACTCGAAAGCCATAACTATTTTACATTATACAAATAATACTTTTTGGAAATCAAAATTGGGCTTTCGAACGAATTAAGAACAATAACGTAGCACATTGCATTAACTTGCACAATTCACACTAATATCTGTAAGCGATAACGGCAGTCAAGTAGCACGAATATCGCAATTATTTTCAAACACTTGTTAACATTCGTATCACTCTTTGTGATTTGCACTCTCTTATTTTTTCCCTTCGCTATCAATAGAGTTCCAAAAAACATTCTAGATAACGTACTTAAGTATATTATAAGTGCTTAAGAAACCCGAATTAAAGCTTAGCTATTTCGAGTTAATTTTCTTTTAAGTCTAGAAAAATACAGTCTATTATTTCTTTTGTTTCCGTTATCTGGGTTTGAAAACTTCGTTAACATGACTCGAAATTCTCTTCTACCTTCTTTAGTTTATTTGCGGGCGGTGGTGTGATCAAAGTTTTTCGCTCAGAGAAAATAGTCAGTGTTGCATTTTAAGCTGATCGTCGAATCCATTTACTTTTTACATATGTTGGTTACTTTATAAGCACAGTCTTTCTGTCTCCTATTCTGAAAATAACAAAATAAGAATATTCAAAAACAGCACATCTTTGATAGTAGGAAAATAAAAAAGGCTTT
The DNA here is from genome assembly GCA_012977825.3 of Pteromalus puparum. Classification (NCBI taxonomy): domain Eukaryota; kingdom Metazoa; phylum Arthropoda; class Insecta; order Hymenoptera; family Pteromalidae; genus Pteromalus; species Pteromalus puparum. The sequence continues at coordinate 15,310,441 of CM053170.1, read as the reverse complement.
TCACAGAAGACAAATGCAAGCAACGACAGTAAATTAAAAAATTCACCTTGATACTTTTAAATTTCGTGTTATTCGTGCTTGACGGCATTCATGTTCGGCATGTAATCGTCTTCATCTGAAAAAGAAAAAATGTTTGAATATCTCTTGTAAATTAGAAACCGTGTGTACTCATTCCAACTTAAATGGAAGTTTACAAACCTTCGCGTTCATCTTCTCCTTCTTCTAGATGGAGATCACCGTTTTTGTTCTGCGGTTCTTTGTAGTTGTAATCGTCATATTGCTCAACGTCTTCGTTGCCACCTGCATTTTCAAAGCTGAAATAATAAAGAAAATATATCAATAAACGTAATCTACCATAACACATGTTTATTATTTATACAACACGAATAGAAGTATGTTACGAGACACGCTATAGTTTATAAAAGATGAACCATGTAATTCTAGAAGAAAAAAAATATATGTTGTTTTGATAAATTAGTGCAAGTACGATATTGGCGAACTACAAAGCTTTTATTATATCGATCACCCAGAGATACAACTCAGACATTTCAAAGGACTATCTTATCTGTACAAACTTCTAGAAAAGCATCAATCCTAAAAGTTCGACGTGCGACAATAAAAAAATGAATAAACTGAAACTTCGAAATCTTGGAATAAATAATATTGTCACGGCAACTTTCCTATGGATACTTTATAGCTCTCAGATCGGCTCATTATTGATTTCTCTCGGCTCGGCTTGGCTTTTTACGCCGTTCGTAACTTATTGCGCGGTAAAATGGGTCCATTAGCGCTCGCCTCTACACTATACCGCGACGGAAAGCCACAAAGCGCATAATGGCATTTGTCCCGGCAATTTTCTTACTCTACCTTCCTCTCGGCATCGACGACGATGATTTGTACGAGTATAGAAAGTAAAAAGGGCATGTCTCTAAGCTGGAAAGTTTCGCGCTTTACGTCGTGTATCGCTCGTCAAATCTGCGCGTAGTATCCGCAAGCTGTTGTTCGAAAACATCAAAGGGTTTAATGAAAACACAAGTCGCTTTAGGGCATTACACGGTGATCGACCTCTCTTGGCTATAACATTATCGACGTGTGCTATTCTTGGAGAATCTCCTCGATGTTTATTACGAGATGTTATAAGAGGAATTATTCCTATGCAACGTTAGTCGTAAAATATAGCTTTCACGTTTAAATGACTTGAAATAAATAATAACAAATCTGGCCAAACTCGTCCCCTATCCAACTCACCCGTTCTTGTCGATATGATGCGGGTCTCCGACCTCCTGTACGCCAGGCTTGACTTTGTACCAGCTGTCAGCCTCGTGCCTGTCGAGGATCTGTTCGCCCACGTGTCTGGGCTGTACGTTTTGCTGAGGCTGAGCTTCGAGCTCGTCGTTCGCGGCTTCGTCGGCCGATTTTTTCACTTGATCCGACTCGGCAGCGATGACGGGTACCTCAACGGCCGGTTTCAAGGCTGGAGGTGCCTGACCCGCCGATTCCTTTTTCTCCGCTGGCGGCTGGTCCTCCTCCGGTTTTGGCTCGGGTAGACGGGGAATCGGAGGGACACCTTGTGGTAGCTTCACTTTCGTCGGTGTCTTGGCGGTACTCGTGGTCGAGGATGAACTGGACTTGCTCGAACTTTCCGAGGGACTCTGCAATGCTGGAGGTGCTGCGGCCGAGAGCTTTGACGAGGAGATGCCCGTCTGAAATGTAACGAGGGATTATTGATTTACGGAGCTGTTTGCTTTGGGAAAGTTTCGAGAGAGATGGGATGGTATGTAATGAGTAAGGTATGGTATGCTATATACGGCGCGGCGTTTGAAGCACAAAATGTCGTGATTGATTCGTGCTTCAAACTTATCGGTTTATTAGAGATATTTGTATTTACAGTGGAAGCAGTGTCAATTATATTACAAATTAACGAATTTTAGTTAACATTAATCACAGTTTTTTTGAGTTTTTTTTAATTAGGGCAATGGAAAGAACAACGATCACTTATAGCTGATAATGATAACTTATGGCTGATACACTACAGAACAAAATATTTTAAACGGTATTATTTTTTTTCACGCATGCTCGGAAAGTGCCATTTGGTGCACGCATTTGCGTGCGCCAAATAGCGAATATCCCACGCTGTGAAATTACTTCAATTCCGCACGCTTCTCGTATGGCAGAATGTTGTATTGCCATTTTCCGCGCATTTCCACCCTTGCCTCCGGCTCGGGTGTCAAACTCACGCGGAAAATGTCAGTATAACATCCTGCCACGCGAGAGACGTACACATTTGAAGTGATTTCACGGCGAGGGTTATTCGCTCGTTGACCCACGAAAATTCGTACACCCAATAGCATATACCTCGCACTTGTGATAAAAAATAGTATGTGTAACTCGTGCCTAGTTGCCCATAACACACGCAGCCGGCTGGTCTCACTCGCTTCGCTCGTACGCCCAACGCCGCTTGCGTGCGCTATTGGCAACTTTCCGAACTCGTTGCACAATATATGGATGGTGGATATGGATTTTTTTTTAGTTTCTGTATATTCATATCATGGAAAAATGTTGTCGAATCATTCTATACATGGTACTTTTGCCTTTAGACGCATTTATCCTTAACAAATAGATACACCTAAAATATGACATGAATTTTGGGTGAAGAAGAATCTATAGTTAACAATGATAGTATATTTACAAGTATCGAGGATGTTCAGTCGCATAATGTGTACAGTAAGAGAAAAATAATAATACAGGTATAATATACTTACAAGTGTATTACAAAATAATATAACTGTATAATCACTATAAAATCTGCATGTACTTATACATATGCTTATTATTCTGACATGTTAATTTTATAATACCATGATAAACTGCATACAACATTATGATTTATCTATTAGTTGCTTTTTAAGACACGTATTTACATCGTTTATTTATCATGTCCAATGTTTCAAATTTTCTGCGCAGTTTCAAACTATCAAATTCACTCCCATCACCTCCAGGTCTATACTGACTTTTACCGTAATTTGCTCACAAAATGTGTTACGTCTTCAAGAACTTACCTCAAATTATACAAGCCATTATCGCAGCCATAACGAAAAAAAAACAGTACAGTTATAGCTAACAGTTGAATAAAAAATTGCAATCTACAAAATAACAAGAAAAAAAAATCATGCATCCAGATAAATATCACACGCATCTATACACGAAAATATCGAAGAACAATTAGAATTCGAAACACTGAGAATCAGATACTGAAAAAACGCTAAGAGAAAAGCAACGGGAAGTTTTACCCACTGCAGCGTAAGAAAAACAAATTATTTCCAGCACATGCTACATAGATACATTCCTTTGCCCGTATACAGCAGCGGAAGGTGTGTAAATCCATGAAAATATTTAATTCGCACATCGGAACTTTTCTGCAAACTCGATTAATCCTCGCCTCGGCTTCGTCCCGTCCGGCTTCCCCTCGGCTCCCACAGTTCTTCGATCTATCGTCGGTTAAAACTCGAGAAAAGAAAAACGAAGCCACGAGTAAGGGGAAAGAAAAAGAGCAAGAGAGAAAGTCAGAGATAGACGGTAAAAGTGTCGGATTCTCCGAGAGGACGGAAGAAGAAAAAAAAGTCGAACAAGTAAAAATAATAACAATTTATTAATGCATTAAGTAACACAGATTGGAGATACAGGCACACGTTGTATCATTATTTGATATTCAGATATTTATGTTTCCTTCGTTCTGAGATTCATTTATCATGTGACGCGCTTTGTTTTATTACGATTGTCGAGATTTGCAATATATCATTATGCTACATTGTTTTTAGTACGTGTAAATTATGCAGGATAAATAATCTAGTGGTGAGCAGTGTACGCCAAGCAAGTCTTGTAAAAATTGATGGTATAATTATGTAAGTAGTAAAGAATGCGTGACGATTGTTAAAATAAATATTAATGAAGCTTCTATATATTTTAGTATACAAGTTGACAACATTTCACTTTCACAAACTACTAAGCATTCATTGTTAACAACAAAAATCTATATCCATGAAAAATCAAAAGGAAAAACTTGGTAACGAGCATGATACTCACCACTAGACGCTTCATCTCTCCTGACCATTGAATACAATTTATCGATAAGTTTATAATAAAGTTTGTTATATTCTCGGGACGGACCTTACTATCGACTCTTATCAATTGAAAAAACATCAATTGTTAATATATCGTCGCTCCCTACGAAGAGTAGTAGATTTCAGATTTGCCACGAAGAGTAGGAGATTTCAATTCTGGCCACGAAAACTAGTAGATTCCAGATCGTTTCCATATGAATAGTTTCATTATAAAAAAAATAAAACAAATAGTAATTTGGTAGCGACTAATAAAGTTCTAACATCCTTAGAATTACCGAAAAAAATTTTTATTCATAATTTTAACATTTTTTACCGCAAACTCAAAAATTTGAGAAAACTAGAAACGCGCTTCACGCGCAGTTATAGCATGAGCGGCCGCGGAAGAAGCAGACCAAACAACGTAGTTTTAGCATTGGTGACACACTACTATATCTACACTCGACGCGTATATCGTTATGAGGGAAATGAAAAAGTGTCCATGCGCCACTTATTTTCACCTGCCAGAGACACGAAGAATTTAGGCGGTGACCGGTGACGAAAGGACTCGCGAAAAGGTCAGTCCAAAACTGCTTTATTTCATATTTTCTCAATTTTAACTTTTTGAGGTTAAAAATTGAAACATAAAAGTTTTATAGGTTATTATATGTCGTGCACTACCCAAAGTCGTAAAATTCTAAATATCAGAACTGTTTGAATATAATAAGAAACAATCCTAATATCTAATTTTATTACAATATTGTTTTACATATCATTCTTATAAAATTAAAAATACAACTTCGAATTCAAAATCAATCAGCAAACGCGCCTTTTTTTAACTGACCAATCAGATGACAAATAGAACTCCTTCAAGATGAAGCGATCGAAACTTTTAGATAGGATTAAAAAATGTGTTATTTTTAAGGTTGCGGTAAAACATGTTAAAATTATGAAATTTAAAAGAATTTTTCGGTAATTTTAAGGATGTTAGAATTTTATTAGTTGCTACCAAATTACTAATTGTTTTATTTTTTTTATAATGAAACTATTCATATAGAAAAGATCTGGGATCTCTTAGTTTTCGCGGCAAGAATTGAAATGTACTACTCTTCGTGGCAAATCTGAAATCTACTACTCTTCGTAGGGAGCGAAGATATATGGTTGACGCGCATCATATTACGATTTAGTGATTAAAACGACATGCTCTCAAGGTTTCGACGTTTGGGATTTTCGATTCAGCACAAAATACGTAATCACCAAACTGCTGAGAAATCTTTCTACAGAGATCAAAAAGTACGGAAAAATTAAAAAGCACCACTGGTAAGCCCATACAAATGTTCAAAATCATAAAAATACAAAAACCAAAACAAACTAAAATTACAAATACGCACACATAAATGAATATACGCTCTAAATGGCTCATTATGCTAGGAAACGGCTCGCCAGTCACTCGTTCACGTATAAAATTCTGTATATTTACAAAAAAAAAGGTTTTCAATGTTTATTGCACTAGGGTAATGACCGACCAAATAACTGACGAACCATTTCAACTAGCAAACGATTAAGTTTTTTTCTGCTCTCTCGATATAAAATAGAGGGAAGAAGCTTAAAATGACATGAAAAGTCGTATTCAATTGGCAGTTTCAAAGACTGCGCGTAACCTTCATGCTATAAAGTTTAAAAGTCTGCTGTAAATGTTTGATTAACAGTGCCATGCATATAGTTTTCAAAAAACGCTCATTCTTTCGTCTAGTACTTCTGCGAAACGTAACTTTATACCATGACGGCACAGAAGTTTTGATTGTCTCTTACTCTGTAACACTGCAACCGCTATGGGACATTTTCATATACACCGGAAGTTATTAATTCTACGATAAATGCACGAAATCTCTCGTCGGTAAAATAAGGTATGTCCTATGCATCTCTTAATATAATAAAATCATCTAACTCGATGCCCCGCGCTATCTTATCGCTAGTTTCATAATCGCTCAATCGAAATCGTTAGGATCGCCTACTGGCAGCTGCTCGTTGTCGACCTGTCCCGACTGGCCTTGAGCAGCTTGTGGCCTGAGAATCGGCACCATCATGGGTCCCTTAGAAGATAAATCGTTTCGTCCTTCCTTCTTCTCCGACTTTTCGTCGTTCGGCTTTTCCTGAACATTATTCGGCGGCGCCAGGACCTGTTTCGGCTGCTCTGCCTCTTCTTGCTGACTATCCATCAACTTAGCCGGAGCCTGCTGTTGTTGCTCGTTATTCAGTCTCTGCTGCTCTTGGTTCTCGTAAGGTATGGGCAAGGCATACTGGTCCCGAGCGTCGTTGGGCCCGACTGGCACGATATTACCGTTTCGACTCTCAAACCTAACGTCGCTTTTCGGCTCGTTTGGCAGGGAATCGTCGTTTTTGTTATTGATATTATTGGCGCTATCGTCTTTGTTGAGTTTACTGTTGTTGTGGACGGTATTGTCGGTATCGTCGAGGTGCCTGTGATTCTGAGGCGCCTGAAGGGGCTGCGGATTTTGGCCGCCTTGTAATTCGTCGCTGGGTTGACTTACCTGTTGCTGAGACGACGGCCGCACCACTTGCATCTGATTGTTTTCTAAGGCGGCGGCCGACTTGACGTTGTTGTCCGCGACGTTGTTGTCAACGTCTTTCACGTGCCTGGGCATCACTTGCGAGTTTTCGACCGGCAAACCACCAATCGAGAAATGCGGAGATTTCTGTAAAAGAAAATTTTTTGTTGTTTACAACCGCGTGACTGTCTATGGTAGAACAGATAATTTTATATATTATGATTCTGAATATCTTGTTGGTTTGAGTAAGATCTTCAGAATGAACATAGGTGGAATTATGGTACAGTGTTCACATAATTATTTCGAATCTGACACAGGCATAATTTGAATATAACTCTTAAACTGGTGATACGAAATAGCCAATGTCAGATCTAAGAATAAGCTCTACCTAAAACTAAACAATCAAGTAACGTCACGATCACACAACGTACTACTTGGAAAAGAAACCTGTTCCACATTCCACAATCCCAGATCGGCCGTACTGACGATAAAAGGCGCTTCCAATTAAACAAAATAAACATTTTATAATTAAACGCCCGGCGAATCAATCAACAGTACTTTCTACCTTGGTCTCTTCCAGTTCGCGCTGCAGCTGAATGACCTGCTTCTGGAGCCTCTCAACGTCACCGTTGTTCTCTCCCGTGACCTTTTTCAGACTATTGTACTTCTCTTCGATCGTCTCCTTCTCCTGGACGACCTGCTCGTATTTGTTTTTAAGATGCTCCATCGACTTCTCCTTCTCTTCTCCAGCCTTCTTCAGCTGATTCTTGGACTCCTGGAGCTGGCCCCTGACCTCCTGGAGCCTCGACTCCAGAGATTTGATGTTGTTCAGTGCCACGTCCTCCTTCTTCTTGCAGTCCTCCTTGAGGTCCTGGTGTTCGGTCTGCAGCAGTTTGTAGTTCTGCTGCAGCGAGTTGAAGCGCTGCATCGCCTCGAGGCTGTCCTTGTCTCGAAGCGAACGTTCACGAGACGCTTTCTGCTGAAGCTCTTCCTTAGCTGCAGCATTCGAGCTCTTCTCGTTCGACAGCGTCTTCTCCAGCTGCACCTTGTACTCGTACAAAACTGAGGACAATGATGTTGTTAGTAGGTGTGGTTGTGAAAAAACTGTGCTTTTATATTGTTCTGAGGATCATTACGGTAGTCGCGAGCTTTTTTTTACAAGTGCTCAAGTATTCATGAAGATGAACAATCCGAATGAGGTGCGCATACGGTATATTGTGTAACGGATTTAGAGCAAGGATTATTTTTTACAATTTCACGTTTAGCGAGACAGTATTTTCACCTCGAAGGGGCATAGATACTGGCTCTAAGTGGCAAATTGCACCCTACGCCACCACCCCCGCGTAATTGATCGAGCTCAAGGACGATAAGTATGTGCCGCGCGAGAGTTTATTATTAAGTCAAGCCCGAGTATAATGATGCTATATAAAACCCCTGGCTGCAGTTAATATAATTGTGTAATAAAATGTCTGCCTATGAGAAATTAGATACGCACATTATTCTATAAAATATGTTCTTTACACTCATGCAGGTATTTCATAAAAGTGCGTTTGTGGCTTCACGCATTATTTATCAAGCAGGTGCGAATCGAATAACTACTACCACTTAAGAAACTCTGCTAAAAAGCAGTACATAATACTCACGCTTGTACGCGAACATTTTTATTGAAAAACAAACGAATGAAAAATAAGACAAAAGATTCACTAAAAGAGTAAGGCTATATAACCGCAAAGCAAAAAAAAAGTAGAAACCAAAATGAAACTCGATATAGGCTTACCCTGCAGCTGAGCAGCGAGTGCCTCCTGTTGCTGGGCGCACTTGACGTGGAGGTCGCGCAGCCTGGCCATCTCGGCGCTTGTCGAGCGGTAAAGGTAGACGATGAAGACGATGCTGAGGGCGCCGCCGCCAAGCAACGCAAGTCGGCCCACTCGACCCCTGCCGAGCCTGGATCCACTCATCGCTTCGCGCTGGAACAAAAACCCGTAACGACTTGGTTTTAATTGAGCTAATACTATTATCGAAAGGCTGATTGTTTTTTTCTTTGCTCGTTGCCAGGATGAGTTTGGTGTGTACTGTGGCGTTGTACTAGAATTAATCTGTATTAGTGGGGCTTGATTTGACGTTATTTGGACTTTTCTGTAGGGGTGAATGGTGATGTTGACAAGGCGATGATTGGATGACTTCGCTGTTAGGGTTGTAATGATTTTGGTAAGAATTGAAATGTGTGGATTGAGTCAGCTTTTTAATCTACTAATAATGAATACAAACAAGAGGTCAGTTTAGTATTTCATTGAAGTCGTCTTATAGACCATTTTCATTTGTAATGTAAAGTGTAAAAGTTAAAAATAACGACTTTAGACACGCTTTGAGCGCAGTTATAGCATGAGCGGCTGAAGCAGCAGGCCAAACAAAGCAGTTTTAGCATTGGTGGCACAGTACTATATCTAGACTCAGCACACGCGTGCTGTTATAAGGGAAATGAGAAAGTGCCTATGCGCCATCTATATTCACCTGCCAAAGACACGGAGAGTTTATGCAATGACGAAAGGACCAGTCCAAAACTGCTTTGTTTTGGTATTTGATAAGTTGATATCGCTCTAGTGGTCTACACGTTTATGCATGTATATGCATATACATTAAAATTAACTTTAAAATTACAAATGTTTGGTACACAGGTAAACTTCAAATTTTTATTTAAAAAGGTCGAGATTCACGTCCTAATATACGTGGAAATACACCCGTTTTTGACATATTATTTTTTAGAACGAGATACACAAAAGTGCACGAAAATGCAAATGCAAACGGATTGGGTTCGACTCAGTGGCTTAGAACATCTCTTACAATACGAAAGCTCAGCACTTGACACCTTCACTATAGCGTTGCTGACGCTGCATTTAGATCATGCATCAAGTAAGTATAGAAACATTTACGTCGACTGTGAATCTTTGCACACATCGAATAGTGTTTCTGTATGCAATTTCATTCTTTTATCCAGTTGCCAAGTTCTATTTAAAAAAAATATTCTCCGACTTCTCTCGCAGCCGCATATACAAATCAAAACATCGCAGGTTTATTTCAAAACCATATTAATCAAACAGCTCCAACCTGTACACGCGAATGTAAAAGAACCGTACTGACTACGCGTAATTTCCATGAAATTTTCCCGGTAACATAAAACCAAGAGTTCTTTAAAAAAAAAAACGTTGCAATCAAGCTGAAAAACTCGCGAGCGTACATATTCCCAAAGCCCGCGGCGCGGATATGCGTTCGAGCCAAACTGCAGCAGTATTTTTCCGCAGCCCAGTGGGATCGTCCGTATGAAAAGGCCGGGAAGCGAAAGAGAGACTAAAGAAAAAACGAGGCTCGCGAGCCTAAAAAGGGGGTTAGCGCTTGATGCGAGATCCTGTTCGGCTACATCTGGCGCGCCGCGCGCAGGCAGATTTGCGTGTGTATAAGCGTCGTTCTTTTCAATTATACATGATACGAGCAGACTTAATTGACGCAAAGTTCGGTGATATTTTCGCGCGATTAATATCGCTTAGTAATGTAGCAGGATAGGAGATCGTGAGATATGGCGAAGATTGATTGGATTTTTGTCGCGCAGGTAAATGGGAGGGAAATTGCGGCTTGTTGATTTACTGCGAGTTTTATGGGAAATTATTACGATCGAAAATTTAGTACCATCATAACGCGATTTATTTTTCGACGATAGCATCTCCGGTGTTAAAGAGTTTAATTAGAACCTTCCGTAAAAATAACACTTATTATTTCATTCGAAATGCCAGTTGAGCAGCTCTCGACTCTCAAAAACGGATAAAGAAAGAGTCACACACGAGGCTGCACATGCCAGACGAATTAATGCAAATAACAGCTGGGCAAAAAGTCTCTGGCACATGTTCCATCTCGACGCGCGAGCTATCCCACGCAAAGCGCCATCCCATCAGCGACGCTTTGAAAAAAAGACCTCCCGCGCGCGTACGTACGCGAAAGCAAAAAGGCCTCAATTTCCCGTCGCGAACTACACGAGTCGGCTTATTGCCAAAAAAAGCGCGTACATACTCGCGCAATTACACGTTATTTCTCGGCGATGCAGATACGCGCGAATTCAAGCGTATATTATACGCGAGCCTGGCGCGCGATCTAGGGCCGTGAATTATCGCGCTATATTTGAATTATGGACGGTTAAAGGTGTATGTAACGATGATTCAAATTTTAGTTGCGTTTATCAGTGAGCGCGGAAATTAGAGGATAAAAATGTTGAGGTATCGCGGAGAGAATTTTTTTATTATCCTATAGTGGGAACGAGAGCTGCGGCTGTAATTAAAATAAAATTGCAAGCTGCGAAGTTGCTCTGTTGCCACATAGCGCTTGGTATCGATCGGACGAGGAAACAGCGACAAACACATTAATAATACTGCGCTTTCGCTGATGGGCTTAAATTTGTATACGATTCTGTCAGGAAATTCCATTATGCGACACGCGCGATCGCGATTGATTCAAAATGTCATTTCTGCTATTCTCGCTTATTCGTGGATATGTGCGCGAAACTTATTGAATTATATTACGAGCTTGAATTTGAATACGTGCGTATTTAATTTTATACGAGTCGGTATAAAAGCTCAAAGTTATTATACGAGCTGTTTCACGTAGAGCCATAAAAGTAGACTGTAAAATCTAGCTTCACGAGACGAAACAATCGTAAGAGTATCAAATGTTGCAGCAAAATATGTTTCAGTTGATGGGTAATGCTTACAAAAGTCTATAAAATGAGGAACAACTCAAATAAATTCTCGTTTCAATTGCAAGCAGAAAGTAAACAAGCATAACTGTATAAATGAAACCAGTTTCATCGCTTTAAAAAGTTATATAAAAATTAATTTGTTCGATACAAAGTATAGATTAATTTATCATTAAAAAACCGAAAACACAAATACTCTGTATGAAATAAATTCAAATTCCAGCTTCATTCGACTTAAAAAAAAAAACCGAACGGATACAAAATAAGCTTGATGAACCCCAACCCGCACAGTCCATACTATCTCTTCCTCGTTCCAGCTCTGACGATATGATCAAAAACCATACTCCCGAAAAAAAATCAAAGCGCGATAGATTACAAGGCTCCAGCGAAAGCCACGCGAGCAGAGCTTCTCGTTTTATTATAATCCGAGTGCAATGTTCCGCGGAGAGAGGGGCGGCGGGCGTGATTACCTCTCGAGACGATCCCTCGAACGGGTAACTATTGACGTTGACTGCGCCGCAACACACCGATGTAAATAAGCCGGATTCTCGAGGCCGATTGTTTGCCGCGCCACGACGAAGAAACGGCCGAGTATAACGAGGGCTTCTCTCGTCTCTCTTTTTAATTCGTTATTAAGATCGAGAGGGGCGGTTTTGTTCGAGAGAGAGAGAGAGAGAGAGAGAGAGAGAGAGAGAGAGAGAGAGAGAGAGAGAGCGAATGGCTTTTGCTTTGGCTTTTCCAAAAGGGACGCGAATTAAACGGGAATTGCTTCTTTGTGGCGCGCGCGCGGCTGTTTTTTTTTCAGCTGCGGTATACGTTTCGATTCGAACGAAGGTATACATTCGATGCGATCTTGAACGCGCGACGATTGAATTTAATTCCCTGCAAACAGACGTAATGGAATTTGCTCGTCGAGGGAATATAATAATCTAGGGACAGTTAATTTATCGAGAGAGGAAATACTCGTTGTTATTATTATACGCGATGGTAAATCACGATGAAATACCGCGTCCAGTTGTAAAACAGATTGCTTTGGAATTAGCGCAAACATACGCCGATATACACTAGAGGTTAAAATTGGTCGGGCGCCGGCCGGTCGAGTTTAATTGTATTTATGGAATTGTGTCACGCTGCAGAGCGCGCGGGATACATATAATGAAGCCACTTTGATTCGATACGTGCTGCTGGTTTGGAATAAAATTCAATTTGTTATATTATACAAATGCAAAAGTTCACTTGTCCCAGCTTAGTACCTCTATGCATGTCAAACTTAAATACTTTTTGTTCATAATCGCAGTATACTTAACGATCCTTCCGTTTACTCAATTTAACGCTTGCACTTCTCTGAATTTCAGACACTCATCATCACCAGCCCATCACGACCTCATACGCCTCACAGCATACAGCAGCCTGAATCGCGGAAAGAAATCAACGGACCGTGTCGACTTTCAATTACGTGTCTCAAATCTGAAAAACTCTCGGTCTTTACCCCTCGAGTAATAGAGCACAGCTCGCCCCCCACCGCAGAGATAATGAGCGAAAAAGAGCTCTCGAGAGCAGCAAATCCGGAAGAAGAAGAAGAAGAAGAAGAAGAAGAAGAAGAAGAAGAAGAAGAAGAAGAAGACGAGGAGGAGGCAGAATAGAAGCAGGAGTAACAGGCGTACATAAGACCGAGAGCGAGAAGAAGAAGAAGACGACGAAGAAGAAGAAGGAAGGAAACAAGAGCAAAGATCGAGCGAGGCAGATAGCTGCGGCACACACGCGCTGCTGCGCTGCCGGGAGCAGGTTCACTGACACCGTATACCGCAACGCTCCGAGCGCAACTGCAATAGTATACAGCGGCAAGGCAGCGGCGGCAGCTCATCCGAGCGAGTGTACACTATATACATATATGTATGCTGTACAGGGGAGGGAGCAAAGGATGCAAGTTTTCTCTTGACGATGCTGCGGCGCGCAATTGTAATTCTCTAGGACTTTGCGGATGATGGTGCTTCAGTCGTGTGCTAGAGAAGCACAGAGCCGAGCTTTTCTCTGTATCACTCCTTGGCATGGAGAGCGAAGTTGAAATGGAATTGCGAACGAGTTCGTTTCGTTCGTACGGATTGATGGATTGCGATTGAGAGTCGCGAGCTGAACTGATATGGTTGTGACGGATTTCTTTTTATGTTTTTCGGATGTTAATTGATGACTTAATTGTCGAAGGAGTTTATTGTGCAGCCTGCAAATGAGATACGTTCATTTTTCATCGAGTGAAAGAGGGTTTTTTAAGTGTTTACTCTCTTTGGACTCTAGTAGGGTGAAGAATTTTTATACTTTTTGGAAAGTAAATTATTTCATTCAAAGTTTTCAAGTACATAAATGTTTTATGAACTTTTTCTAGGTGCTTATGCTAAACAAAATTTTACTTTATGCCAGTTTATGTATTTAAATTATGATAACTTCATCATGATATTGAATATTGTTAGCGAATTAAACTTTATATTACTGCACGATAATATGTTCAGATTGCAGCAGGGAGGCGTCGCTCGTCGCTTGGACTATTGGCAGAAAATTGTATTGAAGAAGTTATAGAAGTGCCTGAGGCGCGCAAACAGATCAAGCGCTAATTAAACTAATTAAAAGGGGTTACAGGCTTAATTTTAATTTTCAGTCTCGCGGATCTCTTATTAAATAGCAATCAAATTGTTAAAAAATGCTCTGACTGCTCAAACATATTTTTTTTATCGTGATTTGATGATAATGTCAATTATTTATGGATAATGAAAGTTGAAAATGCTTGCATGCGAACAAAATTGCGTGAATGAAAAAAAAATCGAAAAATTCAGAATAACGTGCAACCATAGTCTTTTATGAAAGATTTACCAAGAAATGATTGTAGGTACAAAGCTATGCTCTTTTTGCAGCAATTCAAAGGTCTTTTGACACTGGCTGAGAAATATAGGGTAAGTTGTTCTTAAAATAAAAGAATTGATATTCATCGTCCGGCACATAAGCTAGGTTACAATGCCACGAGGTTATCATTTATTCAGATAATACAGCATAGTACCAATTAGAACGTGTTACGAGCCTTGAACTTTCTTACAAAAGCGCCGATACAACTGTCAGATACACTAAATTATGACATCTCGAGGTTTGAAGTATTCATCGTTTTCCAAAGCGTCTATACATAGCTGTCATCAATTATTCAGAGGTAAAGTGACGCGCTTCTGTACAATGTTGCTCGATTTCACATAATAATAATTTACTCATCGTCGGCACTAGCAAAATAATTCTTTACGGATAATTTTTTCGTAATCAGTAATGTATAAATACGATAAAAAATAGATTGCAACCATATTCCATTGCAGACACACCAGGACAAAATCAACAGGCGCGTACTTATAATAACGCCGTCGAAATATTCATCCCCTCGAGTAATAACTAAGCGCTTAAAATTTTCAGCGCAACAGAAGCGCTTAGCAGCGCATTAAGGAAACAAGCCAAGAGCATAACGACAAGAGCAAGGAAAATACCCTCGTAAAAAGCCGAAATTCTCTGGCAAAGTGGAGCTTCTCAAACGTCCGTCGAAAGCAGCCTCGGAAGAGACCATGCACACGAAAGGAATAAGAGTAGACGCCGACGACGAAGGAAGTAGACCGTGAGAAACTAGGAGACCGAGAAAAGAGTCGTCGTGGTGGCGGAAAGCCATCAGCAGAGCGACGCTTTGCTCGATCGAGCGCCCAAGGGAGAAGGCTTGTCTCTATTTCTTTGCGCCTGACACACAAGCGTCCATCGTCGTCGTCGCTCGACACAATCGGTAGAGCGCTAATCCGTGAGCTTTTGTCGCCACCGCGAAGTGTCTCGTCCAGGGAAGCTAGGGTCGGACGGACGACGTAATATGTACACGTCCGAGCCCGAGAGTATAATAGGCTGCAGAGAGAGAGAGAGAGAGGAGAGCTTGCAATGTGTGTGGGATCCATCGCGCACACGTGGCCCGGCTAACTCGAGGTGTTAAATTCGGCGTGCTTCGTCGGTTGGTCGGCACAATGGAAACTTGCTGGGCAGAGTTACGAGATATTACAGCTATAGGATGACTTGAATGACGTCTCGCTTATGCTGGTATATTATGCGGGGCGGGTTATACTGTCTGGGCTCTGTACATTGCTCAACAAATTTGGTGGGGGAAAAGGAGATGATGTTGCTCACTTTGGTTTTGGTTTGTTTGAGTATGTCTTTGTTTTACGATGACCTTGTTAGAGGTAGAAAATGCATGGGATCAATATTGGTTGGGATTGGAAAAATTATTAATAAATACTTGATTACTTTTTACTTTTTAAATTGCATAAATTATTCATTAAAACATTCATAACATTACGACAAAAAGTACATAAATGAAGTATAATATCATAGGCAGAATCACTATAATAATATCGTACCATGAAAACGAATAGTTCGCAATAAGACAGCTTCACGCCTGTTACGCGCCGCCGCGCGCCGCCGGAGAAATGCGAAGGATCGTAGCAAGTGCGTGTGTCGTTTCAGGAAATTAAATCCACGCGAGAAAGCCAAGTTAACTGCCGGACGCTCGGTCAATCGCGGAGTCCCTCCCGGCGAAGTCGGAGCTGTATTGCAAAAGCAAAACGCTTTTAAAATGATGAAGCCTCAGCTTTCGTAGAATTTTGCCGCTGAGGGTAGTTAATCGATGAAAAGTTATTAGCTGATAGGATTTTATACCGCTGAAAAAAGTTTCGGTATGTAAGATAATGTTTATTTTAAATGCGTAGTTTGTAAGCAATACTGTTCAGTGAACTGCACTGCTCGAATAGAAGGCAAGACGCTACTGAAATGTCTACGCAAGTTTTCGAATGTTTCACGAAGTTTAAATCCAAAGGGACGAAAATGATCGCTAATGTAATGAGTATATTTTAAGAGTTGTATTATTATAGGTAGATATATAATTGAAGTGCGGTTTGCTAATTAGCTCAGAAGAGGAGGATCTAATCTTGACCGTTTATGCGGGTCATGTTATGGAGACCATTTCCACTGTTTCAGCGTTAACGAGCGTGTCATTTATAGTCGTTATAATATGCTTTGGAGATAATTTATATTTTAGTTATTTTGGAACATAAAAATACGTACGAATGAAACTAAACAAATAATATTTTTGAAAATAATAAAAGGAGAAAAAATAGCAAAATTAAAACAAATTGTATAAAAGAATCGCTATTTCTATACAATTAGATTACGTTTGTGCAACGGCAGATCTACCTACATCCCTCCGTTCCGTTGGTTTTACTTATTAAGTTAATTTAAAATAATTGCAGGGCTGCGTTCAAGGACAATTAAAGAAGAAAACGTGCTTACATGCAAGTTTGTGGTTTGAACTGCCGAACTCGCTTTATACGAAGCTATTAAAGTTATTTGCTATTTTAAGGCAGTTTTACTGCATAGTATTGGTTATAAAATGTATTTTTGTATGTAAAAGTCGTAGTGCATCCGAATATAAATATATAAATGTTATTAATATCTTTTATGATCGACATTTTATAGAAAAATGGATTAAATAATATATAATTATTACATACTTTGATTTGTATGCAATATTAATAACAACATTTCTACAATTACGATAGGTAGTATCGTAAGAGTTATAGCGAAGTGAATAGTTATGTATTGAAAAAGTTCTAGTCCATCATTATAACGGATAACATTGAAACTAAATAACAAGCGTAATTCTTGATTGAACAACAAAAGTCAATTAATGTTAGAGAAAGGTCATCGAGTAGCTATACTACACAGGGTTCTGGCATCAAACGACGTACATATATGCGAACACTTGCTAGCACAAAAGATAATGACAGTCTTTGAAACCTTCTCTTATCTCACCTGAACTATAAGGAGAAATTATGAGTAATATACAGCGAGCTAGCTCAATTAGACACTTATTATATTGTAATTAACTTTTGAACATATTTTTAACTATAAAAATTGCATACCCGAGAAAAATTTTAATGAAGTGTATTTACTGTTTAATCAATGTACAAAGCGCAAATTTGATCAAAATGATAATGACTTTCGAAATAAAATAAGTACCTATTAGTCGTTGAGCTAAGGGCTTGATCTTTTGGAATAATACTTTCATCGATGACAATGAATATAAAAATACGAATTATTATCGGCACTGATATTATGCCCACTTACAGATAAGATACTCTTATTCTTGAGAACTTTAAATGCGAGATAAGCCAATACTAAAAAAAAGGAAAGAAACAATCTTCGATACGTTATCACGTAATAAATATACATGGAAGATTTTTAGAGTGAAAACTAGCTTACATATAAAAAGATAATATGCCTTTACAGCTTTAATGTCATTTCCCTTTTGTAAGCTAAACCAAAAGAAGAAGTATTTTAGAAAAATGTTGTATTCTCATCATCAGTGCTCGTTAAAAACGCGTCCTAAAATACTTTGTGCTACATCACAAGAAGCTTTAAAAAATGGTTTTAACACTTCCGAGCCGTGGGTACAACGTGACATTCGCAGCACGTTAAAGCATCCAAAGCGTCCATCTACAAGAGCGCGGACCTAATTGCAACGTGAAAATTTCATCAGACTGTATATGAATACATAAATGCATAAGTAAAATTCGGTTATACTCAGCTCCAACGGTAATATTTTACAAAAATACCGCATTTCAATTATATCCGAGAAAAAATTGAATTTTTCATGTCTAAAAATACCAGCACCTCGTAATGATAAATGCAAAAAAACTAAAAATGAAAAGGAGCCTCTCGACCGGCAAGGTAAACATTCTCCATGCTGAAATACCGCAATAACGAGTCGAGAGGAATATAGCCAGTCTCGTTGGTATTCCTTTGATGGGAGAGCTGCAGAAAGATACTCGTGCGTGCATAAAATCAGCCCGCATTTTAAAAATTGTAAAATTATACTTTAGCTCTATACCCTGTTGAAAAAAGTACAATATATTTCCACCAGCATACTCTAATTAATAATTCAGAAGAGATGCAACTTTTTCCTTGAATAAAACGAGTTTTTCGAAACTTTTTTATACCCTCGAGTCCGCAAGGAACTGTATATTATTATACTTGGCAGTGCCGAGCACGAGCACAACGAAATAGTATCGGCCTACAACTCACGCTTCGCTATAAAAAGTGAATTTCTGATAACACTGGAAGTTTCAAAAGTTATACACCGCGCGTGCAAGGCAACGGTAGTATATAAAAATTTTTAAGGACATAAAACAGCCATGACTTTCCTTCGTTTCCCAGCAGAACTCTAATGCGAAAAACGTGTCGCAGAAGAGGTGGCAAACGACGAGCAGCGTGAGACAGGTGTTTTCTCTCAGCACCTACAGTGTATACTTATAACCCACACGACGCTATACGGTTATACTTATACATCTAGCTGTTGCCCCTTTTCACCCATGAATGATCAAGTACCTATGCTTATAGCACACATGCGTGAATCCCTGCGACGTCAACAACACCAGCAGCACCACATTCTCCAGTGTCTACCCATAATGCTCAGCCTGGCCGAACGAGAACACCGTGAAATGAAAAAAAAAACACGCTCTTATACAGCGAATTAAGCACGTATCACAAACACACAGGGGAAAAAATCCCGTAGTCAAGCAGGTAATATACACACAGCAATGGCAAAAAAGACAGGTCGTGGCTTACCAGGGCTTACCTGGGTGGACGCTCGCGGGTTAGTGAATCCTCTCTCCGAGCTCCTCCTGCTTCTGCTCGATCAGCTTTTCATTCTCTCCTGGAGGACGCGCTTCTCTCCTCTTCGCTCCGAGACACGCAGCAGAGAGAACACACCGACTCTCACTCTAATAGGCTTCCTTTCTCTCTATCTATCCAAGTATATCTGATATCCGTCCCTCTCCGCAGCTTCTCCCTCCGCCACCAGTCGTGCACGACAAAAAAGCGGAAAACACTTCCCGGAAGGTTATCGCCTCCTGGACACCGTCACGGAGTAGTATAGCACTGCACTCGCGGTCGCACCTGTGCTGCAGCCGAGTACCGATGATGCGTCGTCTGCGGCGCTGATGAAAAAGTGAGGTTAGGTACAGAGCAGTTGTCGCTCGTCGCTGCTGCCGCGCGTACACATTTGATGACACGCGATTCGCGGCCGCTCGTCGGTCTCTGATGCGCGATGCTACTCGGCTGGTTCGCTCTCTCTTTCTCTCCTTCTCCCGCTCGTCGCTCTGCTGCGGTAGTAGCTGGTAGTAGGCGCGCGCGCACTGCTCTCTCAGCGGTGTATAGTCTACGCGCTTATCGGGCAGATCTTCCTTGTTGTTGGCTGCGGTATTGTGTCTTCGCTGCTCGTTTTATTGGGCGCCACCGCTGCTGCTGATGCTGCTACCTTTTGCCGGGCTCTTCTTCGGGTAATCATTGTTTACGGGAGGGCAGTTGACGGTCAGAGACGGGTTTCCGGGGGGTCAGCTGTGTTTTGGAGCAGCCCGAGCTTTTGCTCCGAAATGGATTTCGGAGTCTTTTTTAGGGTTGTACCGCGATTTGATGGATTTTCAGACGGGTTGGAGTTTGAACTGTAACAATGAGGTTGTTAATATTTTGAAACGAGATTTTTTCTGTCCTGTAATGCATAATAAATCCACTACAGAGGAATATTTATATAGGAAACACTTGTTGCTCAAAGAATACAAAAAACAAGACAAAAATTATAACTCAAGAAAAAAAGCATAAAATCGTTCTGATAAAATAAAAACAACGCAACCCTTCTTCAACAATCATAACAAAACCGTCAAAAAATCAGAAAAACTTTGCGCACGCCACTTGATTTGCACAGTTCTGCAAAACGTCACCGCGAGCTGTCGCTACATTTACAACCGCGGGGGCGATGAATCCTAGCTAGCGCCTGTCTGCCCCGTCGGTGCGTTGCCTGTCGAGTGAGTCGAGTCACGAGTATACCTATAGTTTTAATAACTTGCGGCCGAATCGACGAGGTGGCGCCACGTCGATTAACCTGAATCGCGCGCGCTCGTTGCCATGGTAAGTGGCGCTGGCCAATCGGGGAAGGGCGGAGACGCCGAGCCGGCCTATCACGATCGCGCAGAATGACCAACCTTGGCCGAGTGTCACTAGAACCGGCATAATGAGGTCGTTTTGAAATTTTTTATTTAGGGGTAGTGATTTTGGCTTTCGTTATTGGGTGGGGGATGTTAGAAATTTAGAGAAAATTTGAGGTTGTGATGGAAGGAGGATGCCTACGGGTTTGTAGTAAGTATAGGGAGACAAAAAAGTATAGTAATGAATTGCAATGGTCGAATTGAATTCATGAAGTGAACATAATAATGATTTTATGATTTTTCTTTGCAGAAAAACTGTCTTGAGGGTCGCTTATCAATGTTCTAGCTATATACTGATACTTATTTATGGGATTATGGGTATTTACTTTTGTTATAGAGCGATGGACTGTATACGGATCGTATAATTTTTTAATGCTTTCTAATTGTGATTGTGAATTATTAAAATTTTGATTTGCTATTTATAACGATTGCTATAATGATTGTTTATTTATTTTTTAATAAGATATTTATATGTATAACTATTATTGTAACCAAACAAACTGTACGACGACTTTATAAAACATTATAATTATTTTAACGTGAATGTTAATTCTTCCTATTTAAATAATTATGAAAGGATATATGGAATGCCGGAAAAAATAATTTAATAATAAGAAGATTCTAGGAGCAAACTTTATATACGAAATTACAAACATTATTTTTGTAATTTCGTCTACAAAGGTTGCTGCTAGAATCTTCTTAATTGAATTACTTACTACATTCTTAATCAAAGTTAATATTATAATTATGATGAAAAGTTTGATAATTATAGTCAGAATCAAATATTCGGAGTACATTATATTTATATCTTATCCACATTAATTATCAAAATTTTGTACAAGCCTTATAACCATCTCTGCTCACCTACATATTCAATTCAAAATTATCTGCATCGCGCGCAGTTTCTCACGATTTACATCTCACGTATAGCCCTTTCACTGTACCAGGCGTTACTTGCCCTCAAATTATCGCAATCATCAGCGGCAATCATCGATCGAGCCACTCGCCGATCTCCTGTACACTCGGCCACTTTATAATATCTTCTTGCGAAGAAATCATCGTCTCTCGCACACGCACAACTCACGTGCACGCGCACGTTGTCTCTTATTTTTCACTCGGCGCGCGCTGTTCCGCATCATGTCTTGACCTTCGGCGATTGCAGCGCGGCTTGCATCGCAAGGTGCCTGTGTACGATAATGCGTAGCTCAGCGCAAGTCGGTCTTACGCTATTTTGCACGTTTGTGAAATAAGACTGGCTTTACACATCGAATTTCAGTGATGTTGGATGTGCGGAGGTCAGTGACCTCGCGGACAGTTTTACTATAGTGAATCGGCATTTTTCATTTTTAATGATTGGTACACGCAGCAAAACTCAAACAACTTTTGAGCCGGCTTGACCTTGTATATATTTATTGGTTTATATGCACGGGATTAAAGTTAATTCCATTTTAGAGTGAATTTGTTTCATTTTATTGTAAAAAGACATCATCATGCATGAAGTGATTTGTTGAAGCTTTTTGATCCATAAATTGTTTGATTGCATACGCCGTTTTATTTGAGTTTATTTAATTTTCATTGGGCTTTTCATCCGAACCGCGCTAACACCATAAAATTCTCAACATTTCTATTTTTCACTAGTTTAACTTTGCAATGTTTCATGCATCGAAATTCAAATTCGACGTAAATATAATTATTTCCAAGTTCAAAACCTATCTCCCTTTTCACCCTTAGTCACATCCATTTCTTACATCACTCAGCCTTCCAACTATATCACCGGTCAAACTTTGCTCCCAAGACCGTCGCCAGCATCACCTCCAAAAGTCAATTATCCCGACCTTTTTTATACCATCAGCAGCCTTCCAAGTATACATCAGCCAACTTCGGCTCAGCCCACCGGAACCCATCGGGTTTCCCGCGCCGGCCTCCTCCCCCTGCTCATCTAGTTCCATTCCTCGGCCAATCCCTAGGACAGTTGGCAGCACTGCTCTCTCGCGGGGCACGGCTCGCCTCGTTGCTGCCGCTCAGTTCGGAAAGTCTGCTGCACCGAGGCACTACGCCGCTGCCGTAGCGAACCGAGTCGTGTGTGCAGCAGCAGCACAGAGTCGCGGCGGCCGCGCTCGTCGCTCTCGGCCCGCATCCTGCGCCCATGCTGCATCGACTTCTCTCAATATATATACGTATATATATATGTGTGTGTGTGTATATATATATATATATATCTCCTATCGGTGTGTGCGCGGGTGTCTGTAGTCGACAGTACAGAGATATATAATAGTAGTAATTATAAGCCTCGTTGTGTCTGTGTGTCCCTCTGCGCATCGCGGCGTCCGACGGCCGCGCCAACGCAGTCAGTGAATATATATAGCTATAGTTATATACGCGAGAAAGCAGCAGCAGTAGCAGAGTTGAGGAAGCGACGGAACTGCAGCGGCTCTGCGCTAGTGTGTAAATAAACAGCAGTGCGGTGCAAAGGAGTCCGGGGCGGCGGCCGTCGCTGGACTTTCCCCCCCGCAGCGGAGGAACGAGTATAATATATCATATATACAGTGCGCGGTTCAGTGTCTCATTTCTATATGTCTGTGTGCTGATTCCTCCGACTGATGGCTGCATAGATAATAGAGTTCTCGAATCAGTGCGCGATGTGAGTGTTCCTGTGCGAAATATAACATAAAAATACCAGCAGCCGACACTCGACACCGAAGAGAGAACGAGAGAGAGAGAGAGAGAGAGAGAGAGGATTCCGGTCGGGGAGAGGAGCGGCCACTGCGCCGCGCTGTACTGCCCTTCGACATGATGCCGTGAGTAGCTATTCTCTCTTTTTTTATGCTGATTGTTGTTTTGGTGGTGGCTTCTAGGTGCACATCGCGTATACCTATATGTATAGGTATCCCTTCGAGGAATCGCGCGGATGCATACCTCCGGTGACTGGAAAAGTCGATCGCAGGCCGCTCGCGGAAACAAAGGTACGGACGTAGGTGACTGGCCGGCGACATATGGAGAATTTTTTCCGGCTACCGGCTTGCTCGATCGGTCGGGATTGACGTTCGGAGGAGGCGAGTGGGTGGGATTTTGAATTTTCGAGTCGGTCTGTGTCACGTTGTTGACCCTTGAAAGACTATATCGTAGGTCCGGAAGTTAATGCTGTTTGCACCGTAGACCGAAGTCCCATTTAAGTGGATCGAAGGAATTTTGATTTTATGACTTCGGATGACGGTCTGCGTGCAATAAAATAGAGCCGTTAAATTGCTTTCCCAAGGATCTTGATTTTCTCATCGGAGGACGAAATTATTCACATCTCTAAACGAAGCATCCCTTCGGCGTCGCATCGAAAATCGAACAATTTACGAGTGACGCGATTTCGCGCGGACTTAAAAATACTACAGACCTGCACGCGCTCTTATATAACGCACCTACGTCCGTCTTCTTTGTTCGCGCGCGCGCGCTGCAGAAAAGAGTCGCTTGTAAATATTGCCGTGCGAATATTAAACGCGCCCATCATCAGCGAAACAACAGCCGCATTCGACGTCATTATTCATTCATCGATTTGGATTTATAGCATTTTCATCGATCGGGCGCCGCTTGATTACCCCGATTATGCACAATAGTCGTATGTTGCCTAAAAAACAAACAACAGCCTCTCTTTCTCGGGCAATGCGAGCGAGCCCGAGGTAACTGAACAGTGAACATGCTATGAGTCTTTGAATGTAAAAAAAGTAGATTGAGTCTAGAAGCCGAGCAAAGGCGTGTCGTTAGCTGATTTCTCTTTCGCGAGCCTTTTTTCTCTATACCCCAAGAGTTTACACACACACACACACTGCAGAGCAAAACGACATTGCCGTAAAGATTTTACCGATTCTTATACGAGCGCTCGTCAATATCGGTACGTCTGTTTCGAACTTTCGATTGTTTTGCAACGGTTTTAATGCCCAAAAATCTTAAGAATTTCAGAGCCATATCGGCTGTGCGCCTGAACTTTCGAAAGTTCGCGACGTGCCACACGAGGCTCGTGACAGCGGTTTTTCGGAATTATTTCAAAGCTCGAGCGACACGCCTTTTTCTCGGTCGGAAATTCTTATAACGTATACTCGATAAGCACTTCATTCATCTCTTCACGAATATTATTGTCGACATCTGCACATCATATTACAACGTGATAATACAATATACTCGTAAATACAAATGTACATCACAAATCGTACACCCTCATATTATCGTCGCCGACACCCTTTTTTATTTTCAGAGGTCCTATCATTTTTTACGCTCGACATACTTTAGTTTGACATCACGCAACATGATTATTATGTTTTGTTTTAGTTTTTGTTGAATTGTGTGTTGAAGGATGAAAGAGCATATTATTATTATTAAACTGAATTACTGATAAATTACAACTCGTATACCCACGATATGATTAATATATGAGAAATGAAGTCCACGAATGGAATTGCCGGTTGATAATACAAACAGCGAGAGTAGTTCATTTATTTTAAATTACAATGCATCAGAGACATAATTTAAACACCGCCTGATTACTGTCACGTTTTCAGTAATTATTTTTATAGATGAAATATCAACGACATCTGACTAAACACTGCACCAATTTTAGCGTCGACTTCGATCTGATTCCAATTCGAATCTTCAGTTTTAAATTGCCATTATCATCCCTCACGTGTGGTTTCACTTTAGTTTCCAAGTTGATAATCCATTATCCTCCTCTGCTCTTAGCTAAAGTAGACCATAATTAAGTACTCGTCAATGCTGAGCACAAAAAATTGACTTTGAAATTCTTCTCTTCTCTACTTTTCCTCTAACGACGCTAACTTACTCTTTCCCATACATATATCCAAAGCGAGAAACGCATCACACTGTAAAAAATTTCGTGTAAAATTACACTGCTGAGCATGGGAAACAATCGGGACCCACGCTCAGCGTTGTAAATGTACCGCTTTGACCGGTAAAATGACAGTATTGTGGTAAATGTACAGGAAAGAATATTGTCCTGCCCTATTACCGAAATACTGTAACTGGAAATTGTATCTATTTCATTGAATAAAAAGGCCTCTATTTGTTAAAAACTATTTACAGTTACTCGAATTTAAGTTTGTCATTATAAATAGTAGCTACATAACCTCTATGTGGTTACTTTTTGTGGAATCAAATTTTCTAACGAAAAATAATAAAACAATAGCTAAATAAATGCACATACATAAAATATTGTACAAGTTTACTACTATAAGATAAAAACAACTTATACCTTGAGCTCGTATTCGCCTAACCTAAAACACGTATTCGCATGATGCATCTCGTAATGGTCTAACTTCCCTTGTGTCCGAGTCTACAGACAGCGCGTGGTAAAGTTACGCCGCTCAGCAGAGGAAAAAAACTGCTGACGGTAGAAGTCCCTCGCTCAGTTAAGTAAAATTACATCAACATTGTGAATACACATGATCGATGTAAATTTACATCGCTCAATGGTGTGATTTCCTTACAGGAAAACGGTAATCTTACACGAAATTTTTGTGCACTTACAAACAGTGCACTCTCAAATGCGGGTCTCAAACGGTGCGCGCGTTTCGCGCAGAAGCATAAAAGAAATGAGCCTTTGTTACGTAACATTAAGCTTCACAAAAAGGGCTCTCTCTCTCTCTCTCTCTCTCTCTCTCTCTCTCTCTCTCTCATCTCACGCTGTTGCCAAGCAACGCCGAGTCGGCGCGCGAAAAGCAAAAAAATCGATCTCAAAAGAAGTGCAAAGACTTGAAAACCACAAAAAAGTCACACGCACTTTTCGTCGACATCGAAGTCGCGTTTATAAAACACGCCTCAAGAAAGTTGTTTACATTTTCGCTGTCAGAAAAGCGCCGCGCGCTGGTATTATGGCCGCTACTCCGTACCTATATACAACAAGTTCTGCTCTCGTCGTCCTCGGCCGTGCATCGGGGGCTTGCTCTTTTCGAGGAATCTCCTTCGAGCTAGTAATAAGGGACACGGGCGCCTCTCTTCTCTCTCTTTCTCTCTTTCTCGGCTGCGAGAGACTGAGAGAGGTATATATGCGAGGCAGAGCGCAAGAGAGAAAGAAAGAAAAGATCGGGCCGCGATCTCCTCCACGGCAAACCTGTTTCGTTTCGGCCCGACGCGTGGCCTTTTTCGCGCTCCTCCAAGAGCAGCGTGTTATGCATAGATGTATATGTGTGTATATGTACAGAGCGGGGGCTTTTCGACGCTCTTCTCTCTCCGCTGCGCTCTATCTAGGAAGAGATAGTGCTATATACGTGCGTGTGTGCGTTGAGCCCAAATGAGACTCTTGGCACTGATCCCTCTTCCGAGCTGCTGCTGCTGTTGCGGCCGCCATACTCTAGCTCTTCTCTTTACGCGTGTGTTGTAGTCGAAGCGAGTTTTTTTGTTTTGTTATCCATTGCGGCTGGTTCAATTATTTACAAGTTTATCATCTGATTCGCCGATAACGGGAGCTTTGGTTTCTGCGTCTTGTCGCGGCGGAGGGTTGTTAATTGGCTTATTAGCTTGTTATGGATACTTTGGTCTGTGCGCGCATATTCTGATCCCGCGCGCGTGAATATTGTGGGATCGGCCGATTCAATTTCCGCGGACGAGAGAGAATATGGACTATTTGGTCGAAAATATGGTCCATTGTGGACGCATCGAGACGACGACGTGGTTTGAATTGTAATCATACGAACGTAATATACGAGGATTAGTAATAATGCATTTGTTGAGAGGGAAATCAAAACATTAACATTGATTTATAAATCCTTGCGGATTACACGTGCGCTTGACGTTTTCATTCAAAGTTTAACGCGCGCTTGCTACATTATACAGCATATTGTACAGTGTAATGGTAATTAATATAACCTCATAACAGTAAATATTATATAGACGAGCTCGTAAAGCTCGCGCGAGTCCACGCCTATACATATAAAAGCTACGTAAATATCTTCATACCTTCGTAAAAAAGAAGACTCTTATTTACAAGGCTCTAAAGTACAAGACAAGGTAGATTTGTCGTTTAATCTTGCGCTATAGCTTTTTCTCTCAGTCTCATTAAAGTATGCAACGTCTTCAGCGTCTCTGTCTCCGTATAATGTGAAATTCATAAGTGTACATACCCACACAGACGGCACAATGGAAATTTCCCATCACACTTATATGTACATTTCGCGTGAACCTGCACTCGCGCGCGTTTCGACATGTCTTTTTTATATAACTCTGTCGAGGGAATATTTTCTCGTTGCAGCAATGAACTCACGCACTCGCGGTAAATGCTGATTTTTCAGTCAAGTACCTATGTATGCATAATCGTACTTGTGAGCGGCGAATCTACAAGTGTTATATGTATATATATCTCAAAGAGCATCGCTGCATTTATTTGGACATCATTAATCGAAAATAGTTCAAAAACAATTTTTCAATTTCGAAACGTGCTCGATGTCGACCAATATAACTCAGCCGTTCGAGTATCTATTTGCCTCTTATCTCTCTCTCTCTCTCTCTCTCTCTCTCTCTCTCTCTCTCTCTCTCTCTCTCTCTCTCTCTCTTTCTCTCGCTCTCTCTCTCTCTCTCTCTCTCTCTCTCTCTCTCTCTCTCTCTCTCTCTCTCTCTCTCTCTCTCTCTCCCTCTGTTCCCCGCAGTGCTACTTATCTTCGTTTTTTCCTCGGACATCGCCGCCACCGCTCTGTTGAAGGGACTCGTCAATATTCTGATTGGCTCCCTAAAGCGACGCGCTCAGCACGCACACACACGCGCACACACACACACACACACACACACACAGCGGACTTTTTCTTCTCTTTCACGTCGCGCGCAGACTTATTTGCTTAGCTACCGGTTTTTAGAATAACTGCCTTCTTCGTTACTTTCCTGGAAATTCCTTTCGCGGACGTTCCACGCGAAATTTTACGGGTGGTTCTGCGTCGATTTTCTAAAAACCATAAGTAGTTTTTATCTTTAATCGAATACTGACCGATTTATGTATTGCCATGTGTGTTATACGTGACGATTCAGAATTCCGATTATACAGGGAAATCATCTATTAAAGCCCAATCCGCGCGGAGCGTTCATGATTCCCCTGGGAATTTCGAAATCCTCTCGATGAGATAATTACAAAGTTGATTCTCCGCGCGCGCTCGCAGCAACGTGTTGACCCATATGTTCTAGCCGCACTTACCAGAACCTTGACGTCGTCGTCGGGGCTGTACACGTGTTACATTAAACGCGGACACGACTGACGCGTTGAAAATTGGATTACCTTTTACACTGTATTATTTACACGGGAAATTTCATTACTTCGTGGTTCAATCTCAAATATAGAAAAAAATCCATCCATTGAACGTAAACAATCTCTAACCAGCATTGTTATAAATATCTTCTTTTTATTGCGCGAACACTTTTTCCCCGACCTCTTCGTTCCACAGCGCGATATTGGCCGATATTCAACAAACGCTTGATTGCATTGCGCTGCAATATCGCATTGAAGATCGAAGCGGCTCGTTTATACTTCGCCCGTTGTTTCATATATCGAATCAAGATTGAGAAAGTATACGAACTTTTTTCGTTTCTTTCCTCGAGTGCGAGAGCTCGACTGTAGACCGGCGGAATTGCTTTCCTATCTGGCTGCTGTATACCGTAAGCATTAGCGGAATATAGAAAGCGAGATGATTTAATATTGCGCAGAGATTCCATCTCGATCCGTCGATAACTGCTGAGAAGCATTATATCGGAGCTTTTCAATTATAACCATACGCTCGCTTAGAGAGTAAACGCAATTATACAATCGCAACGGAATTATAAGACCGCTAAATTCCTCGCGGATGCAAATTCTCCTAACCTCGTGTTTCCGTACAGCAAGAGAGCACTCGTTAATTCCGCGTGCGGTTAGATCGTTAAATGGCGCGCGCGCGCATAGTTATGCGAAAACCCCGCCAAAACCTCCAAGAGAGAGAGAGAGAGAGAGAGAGAGAGAGAGAGAGAGAAGCTTCGCCCGCCTCGTGTATGCAAAGTCTGAGAATCCTTTTGAAGAACGCGCGAAGGTCTTTGATGCTGCAGCAGCGACGAGTAGAAAGGGTTAAGAACAAAGCGCGAGAGATGTTACGGAAGAGGAGAGAAAGATTTTTTTTTTTAAAGCAAGCAAAGATGGATTCAAATTTAAAACGGCTTAAATTCATCAGCGAGCCTTTATCCGTCTTTTCCGCACTTATCTGGCAGTAATAACAAGTACTAATCATTGCAATTACACGGGGGTGATAAATTAAGCCGGCATCCAAAGAAATGGCGTCGGCGTCCAGCGACTAGCAGCAGCAGCAGCAGCAACGACGGGCGTTTTATCCGCGCGCGCTCGAGAAAAGCAAATAGAGACAAAGAGTAGAGCCAGAGCAGCGCGAGAGAGAGAGAGAGATAGAGAGAGACGAGGAAACACGGACCAAGAGAGGGAGAGAACGGAATTTATGTCGCGCGGCGGTTCTGCATATGCATTAGCAGCGGGAGAGCTGGGCTTCCTTTTTCGCCTCTTTTATTTTCTTCTGCGCGCGCCTCTCGGCTCTGCGCGTGCGCAGACGCGAGCACGTTTTTGGCGCTGATGCCGATGCCGAAAAGTCCCGTCGGTAAGTAATCGACGAGATCGTTAGCGCGTAGCAGCCAGGCAGCCGAGAAAGATCGGTTTTTAACTTGCATTATTCAGTGATTGTATGGCGGAGAGCTTGTGTGTTGCGCGCGGACGCGTATAATGTGTGCGCGAGTGTGTTTTTGTGTGAGCTTCTTGGAGGAGAGAAAGAATAGGGGAGAGATAAGAAGGCCTCTTTCGCGCGCGCACTCGTGCGCCAGATAGTACGCGATTCATAATGCATTTGTTTGCGGAGGATCTTTCGCGGCTCTTTTTTTCGTTCTGGTGTTTTCAGATGCTTGATTGCGTATATTTGCGGCGGATGAGAGTTTGGAAGTATGAAGTGAAACTTTTACGGGTGTTACATGTAGCGTTGACCTACTGTCTTAAAGTTGGTTATATAAGGGTTTGTGAGATCCCATTGTCGTCGCGACGAAGCTTTGTGGAAAAGTATGCGAGATAATAGGCATACGCTATGCGTGGGCTCAGCGTGTAACATTAAAATATTTCGCGTATAATTGAAATTCCAAGTCGCTAATCTCGAAAAGTCAACAATTTCCGAAAACCAGTATAGCTCCTCCACTAGCTCATAAATATTCAATCAATTAATCCATAGCCACTACGTCGTTCATTAACAATTCCCCCAACCGAACTACACTGCCAACATCCATATATAATTTCAGTTTGTCAGCGGCGCTTGATTCCCCTCAAACTCCTTCGCGACAGTATATATAACGCATAGTCCGCCTACACAGTCAGAGAAAACTCACAGCAAATACATACGCATACGTGACAGCGTTATCGGTGGCGTTCGTTCGTAATCAGTCGGGTATGCTCGGGCCGTATATAGAAATCGAGCGTCGGTTCTCTCCTCTCTCTCTCTCTCTCTCTCTCTCTCTCTCTCTCTCTCTCTCTCTCTCTTCTCTCGCTTGATAAATCAGACACTCTCTCTCTCTCTCTCTCTCGAGAGAGAGAGAGAGAGAGGCCCTGGCAACGCCGCCAAACTGATCTTTCGTGCGGGAGAGAAATTGCCGCTCGACCTTTTTTTCGCCGGTTCTTTTGGTATTCGCTGTGATCGATGGATTCTTTTTGAGTTTCGCCGGGATGCGGTGAGGTTTATTCATGATTCTGGAGTAGTACATTTTTGGCGAGACGGAAGAAAGAGAGAGAGAAGATACTTTTGACGAGAGAGAGAGAGAGAGAGAGAGAGAGAGAGAGAGAGAGAGAGAGCCGAGAGTAATTGAACGGTTTTACGTGGGCTTCGCTGTGCGAATCTCTAATTGTCGAGGCGTTCGCTGAATAATTTATGAATCGGAGATGAGATAAGAGAAAAGTTAAAGAAGGCCGTTGGCGTGTGTGCCAACTCATTATTGTTGAGGAGGAAAGCGAAAAAATGTAAACAGCGATATGTACGTTTTAATGATTCAAAATATCGAGAGTACACACGAATAACACATACGAGATCGCGTTATCTGAAGAGATAAAGTATGTACAAAGAAAACACCCGAAAATCCATGGAAAGAAGTTCGAGTGTTCAGAGTTTCCACGTGGAAAATTGTGAGAAGAAAAGTAACAGAGGCAAATACGAAAGCTGTGTGCGGATTCAAAACTCTCGAGGATTTAGGAGATTCCACGCTCAGAGTTATGCACGTTCCTTCTCTATATAGCTATACAAACGTATACGCCCGAAAGATTTCACTTCGAACTATTTCTTGCGCTTCGGTCAAGTTCGCCTCTCATCTCTGCGGATTAACAAAGATTTCACCCGCGAATTCCAAATTTTTCCATGCAGTATTTGAACTAAATTCCTCCTTTTTTCTTTCGTTTTGCATTTCCGTTTTCAAAACGAGTATAACAAGCCGACCAAACACGATCCAGGCACGATCCGTCTTTGATTTCACGAACTCGGCGCTGTAGCGATACTCTCAGCAGCAGCAGCATCAGCCGTGGATTTTGGCGCGTCCGTATAGTAGGCGGAAACCGAGTAGGTATCTATCTATCGTATAGCAGTATAGGCACACCGTAGCAGCAGCAGCAGCAGCAGCAGCAGTCGAGCCTCTATGTCCCGCTGCGCTGCCTTGGCTCTCGGCGCAGGCCGAACTATGCGAAGCGAGACGCGAATAGAATCGAGGCTCTCTCTCTCTCTCTCTCTCTCTTGCTTACTTGCTTGCTCCCCCTCACACACACACATACACGCGAGTCTCTCTCTCTCTCTCTCTCTCTGACGTCGTGTGTCCGACGGCCGCCGCCGACTCGAGCCTCTTTTCTGCACGCAGCGCTGCCGCCGCTGCAGTGACGCAGGCAGAATAGAAGTATCAGAGAGCCGCTCGCGCAGAGGCTATTATTCTTCGTTTAAATACTCCTCCAGCGCGTGTAATTCATGCACTTTATATTCTCTCTCTCTCTCTCTCTCTCTTTCTCGATCGCGCCGGTGTTTAGTATGCCGCGCGCGCGAGTTACGTGGCTGCTTTTTTTCGTTAACACTGTAATGGTTCGCGCGATGATTAGGAGAAGCGAGTATATATAGAACAGTCTTCGATTCACCGATGATATGGAAAAATGCTGCTGCCGCGAGATGATTTTTTATCGGTTTGCGATGGAGAGCGGTAAATAAGTGTAACAGCAGCAGCGGCGCGGGAGATTTGATGGAAGAACTTGGAGAACTGGAAGATAAATTACTTCAATTTTCTCTCCAGCTCGCAGATTCTGTAGCGTGACCTCCTATCGTCGCGATTAAAGATTAAATATGCGGGAGAGTGTAATTATTACGCTGAATTTATTTTTTTTTCCGCTAATAGGATTAAGCGGATTTCGCACGTACGAACGTTTTCCGAAATTAACGAACTTATATAGAGGCTAATTTTTTATCTCTCTCTCTCTCCTGGGAGAGAAGAGGAGATTTCGGTATCACCAGGACGGCATACGCTAGCTCGCACGGATAATCCGGGTGTCGGATGATCCGGCGTTGCTGCGCCCGAGTGACATATGGCTCAAATGAACGCGAACCGCCGGACGTCTCTGTGTGTGTATGGAATGCGGTGGTTTTAGCGGGAGTCTGGGTGCTGTACTGCTGCAGAGAATTACTTAACGTGTATGCGATTCTACCTCCGATATGTATTTGGGGGAAAGAATTGGAAGCTCGTCGCTTCTGCGGATGTTCGAAAGGAATGTAATTTTGTACGGGATGATGCTTGCGACTAATAAAGTAATGACTATAGTATGAGTAATGAACATACTTTGATTATTATTTTGAATTGCCATATAATCAAATATGCATCGGCTTACCGTAAGCATGTAACGACAATTATTTCAATTAGAAAAACATACCCGCACGTTGTACTAAATTCAAAATAAACAATGGGCTCGCAAATGTTTCCGCGCACGTTAATAATATGTATTTTCCATCTAAATCATAAGTCCGATTAGCTTCAGCTCAGTAAATACTCGCAGTTTCTCTACTAAAGCGTAATTCGTGCTCCGAATTCCAAATTTACTCGGTGTGCTTCAAACTATAGAATACACAACCATCATTGTTTTAATATTACCCGAATAACTCTCTATCGCGCGTTTACAGTGCAAACCAAACTACATAATATATAACTTTTCATTTGCGCGACGCTTCGCGATCCCAGAGATTCGGCAGCAAAGAGAAAAAAAAATAATACAAGTCCTTTCGGGAAGGCACAATCGCAGAGCGAGCTTCGCGCGTGAATATAAGCAACCGCAAAAGAACAACCAAAAAGCCAACAATGACAGCGATAATGATCGCGAGTTGAGAACCGTTCGCTGCGCGCATCGCTTCTTATTAGGCCGAGAGAGGCAAGAGTAGAGAGAGAGAGAGAGAGAGAGAGAGAGAGAGAGAGAGAGAGAAACGAGAATTCCCGGCGGCAGTGGCGGTGCGACGTGGAAGGAAAGGCGTTTCGAAAGCGCGAGCGACACCTTGGGCGCTGCTGCTGCTGCTGCCGCTGCTGCTTCGTACACTCGAGAGTGTCTCGCCTACTGGGCAAACTTTGTTCGCTCTCTCTCTCTCTCTCTCTCTCTCTCTCTCTCTCTCTCTCTTCTGCACTGTCTTCGTTGTTTCCCCCGACGCGGCAACAGCCAGCGCACGATAAGGAACATTTTCTGCTCCGGAGTAAGATATCGCGAGCTTTTATTTTTAGGAAAAGTTCAGGATTTTCGAATACTGTTGAACTTTTAGCGCTGATCACTTAGTAATTCGAATACAATTTTCCACAATACTTACTATTGCAAGTAACCCATAGATCTCGGATCTGAATTAAGTGTCCATAAATGCGTACAAACTACGGATATATCGAGTTGATTCTCATCCAGCCAAATCAGGGTGTTAGTTAGATAACCAAATCAGTTCTCTCTTCAATAACATAATCCACGCGTATTCGCACGGCTCTTGGCATCATCCTCGGCATCATCAAACCCACTGGTTCTTCCCAACTAAGGCCGCTCGCGTGCAAGCAATCACAATGCAAGGAGAACTGAGCTCCTGTCGTGATAAACATGAGAAATTAAGCGTCTACTTGATGGCAATGTTGTCGTAGAAACGCGTGGAGAAAATTTCTTCTTATTGAAAAAGGGAGATTCCGAGAAGAGAGGACACGCTTAGAAAACGCGACGATATGTGATGAAATGCGTTGTATTCCGTGTCCTTCGTGTCTTCGGTATAGCGTGCTATTAGAAAATTTTCTGCAGTTATCATAAAAATACTCGGTTATGTGTGCGCCGTGTTATAACCTTGTGTATTGCGAGTTTAAAAAAAACAAAGTATTAATAGTATCGCGAGGTATATACTTACTATTAACAAAACTGCACTGGTTGAATGAAAACGCGATTAAACGAAAAATCTGAGATATCATATTATAGGCAAGAGTTATAAAACAAAGAAGAAGAAAGGATTAAAAACCCGATATTTTCTATTAATCAGCTTAAGGATTAAAAGCACAAAGGAGTAGAGAAGAGAAAAAGATCCGGAATATGCTCTTCCAGCTTTCATAAGCGCTTATTAACCCCAACGCGATAATCCGCGTTCTTTGCCTGGCTCCTGTGCACGACTTGGAAAAGCGCAGCTATTCTCGAAAAAAGCCACGACTATAAAATTTATTCTTCCCACTTTCCAACGCAGATAACGCGCTGCGTTCAGAACAAATCCGCATCAGTTGTCTCTTCGAGGAAGAGAGAGAGAGAGAGAGAGAGAGAGAGAGAGAGAGAGAGACGACGGTTATATATTTAATGCAATGTTCGTTCGTGTGTCGCTGCTGAGCTTGTACTTTGTGCGGCCGGCGTCGCGTATAAATACATGCAAATTCTCCCCTCGGCTTCTGCATCTCTCACGGAGAGATAACACTTGCGAAATCTTATAATACATCGGTCTCACTCTGCGCAGAATAAGCTATTTGATTGCTTAGAAGAACGAGAAAATCGCGCGTCTCCAGGCTTAATCGCTCGTGAATTATATGAATGATGAAGTCCTGATTTCGGATTCATTCAACGAAAGATTTTTCTCCGAAAAGCTTTTTTTCCTTTATTTAATAGAACCATCACCAATATAGTGTAAAAGTATAACCGAAGTACGCGCGTGAGATCGGCTCTTATCGATTCGATTTCGTAACGCGCGACGGCAGCGATGGCGGCGGAAGCATCACTGATGCGAAGAGTGAAAGAGAGAGAGACAGAGAGAGAGAGAGAGAGAGAGAGAGAGAGAGATATTGCCGAGAGCCATATGTCGAGGAGAGTCGAACGAACGGACTCGTCGCGCTGGAATCGTCGACGGGCTGTTGATATCAATTGCATCGCTCGCGCGCGACGAGTTTCAAAGTTAAACACGTGCCACGCACGGATTCGATTTTGTATTATATACACATGTCCTTCCTTTTCTCGATCTGGTTATCCGATTATATCTCGCGCACACCGACGCGGCGATGAATTACGAGATTAAGCGCCGTCTATTATTTAAACCATCGACTACAGCATATCTGCAAAATCGATATATCAATCGATAGTTAATAACAAGCCAACATATCAGCGGCGTCAAAGAGCCACAGCAGCAGCAGCAGCAGCAGCGCCGGTGGATAGCGAAAAAGGCCACTGAAACTCGCTTCACTTTCGCAATCGATTCTGCCCCCGCCCCATCCACGCACACACAACACATACACGTATACCTATACGCTCTTCTATCCCCACCATAGCGGCTGCGCCACACAGCCGATGTGTATATACGTGCACACGCAGCAGAAGCGAGTCGGTAAAGCGAGACGCGTCTCCGGTTTTGCAAGGGCTCCCCGCTGCGAGAACCGCAAGTGAAAAAGGCCGCCGCTGCGAGCGAAAAAAATTCTCCGCGACGAACTTTGTCGATTAATTTTGTTTTTTTCGGAGAATGAGATATATCTCAACTTTTGATTATGATCGATGCAGTTGAATATGTATGCTCGTATGTATGTATGTGGTGGTGGTGGAGTTGCTGCCGCGTTATTCGCAAAAGTGTGTTGAAGCGCTGAGAACATAATAGGTGCGCGTGGAGAAGCGCTAATTGATCTTTCTAAGTAACTTTAATGAAGGCAAATATCTCTTATCTCTTTTTCGCAGTTAAAGCGCTCTCTCCCGGCTGTCCGAGAGATTTTCACCGATGGCTAAAAATAGAGAGAGTTCTGTATATGCCAGCCTCGCGGCGACCTCCGCGCATTTTCAGGAAGCGGCAATTATCCGACGAAACGAACGCTGCTGCTGGGCTAAAATCCGATAAACGCCGATTCGTTATTCATGTACTAATTGTGTTACGTATTAACGATTGCTGCATCGTACAATTATGTACGGCTACTGAATAAAATATACGATACCGCTGCGCTATCTATCTATATGCGACCTTTTTCATCTCGTATTTATACGTGCACTGGAGAAAAAAATTATCTTTCAAAGTAAATACGTTTGTGGTTTCTCGGAAGAATAGCCTAAGCCCAGTTTTAGGGTAAAACTGGTTTTTACTGCTCATGCATTTTGGGAAGAATTGAAGTTAAAGAAAATAAAAACTAGACGTAAATCACATATCCTGATCATTATAAATGATCAAGTTCCGCGACTATAATATGCTTGACATGCTTTTGAATAGTTTATTGAACTGCTAAATTATCGCAACTCCTATTCCTTAACAGTTAAGAAATCTCTGCACTCGTATCTTTGAAAAGAGATATTCAGCAAGTTGAGGTTAGATAAGGTTAACCATCACACAAAATCCTTTACTGATGTTAATAATAATATTGCATCCATCCGTATATATAAAATCACATTTTTCAATTACAGTTAAGGAACTGTATTCGATATGAGTCAACTCTTTTCTCAGTTCCCGGACTGTAGAATCTTGTTAGCGAAGTTCAAGTGACAGCATTGAATTATTACTCGAGTAATCTAAAAAACGCAGCGTTCATCCACTCGAGCGTAATAAAGTCGTTTCTCGGAATCCAAACTTTTTCTCCTGCACACCCGCATACAGGAAAAAAACACGCGCCTAAAACGCTCCCTTTTCCCCCTCGCTCGTGCCTGCGAGGTCGTTAGAGTAACGCGCACTTATCGCAACCAAAGTGCACACGCTGCGTTGAATAAACGAGCGCGGAGTCGTTAAATTTTTCGTAAAACCGAGTTTAACAGATTTTTCCTCGTCTATTGTCAATACACGCGCGAGAGAAAACGCTGTATAAACTGTCATTTTCCGCGTGCTTAATTAACGTATATATACTAGACGAGCGGTATACATTTCGTGGGTTTTAGCTAAGTTTTCATAGAGAAGCGAATGTTTAATAATGTCTAATTGCGGTGTGTATACTCTTGAAAAAAACGCGCGGCCGTATATACAGTTTTTCTGGCCGAGAAGAAATGTCTCGCGAAGAGAGTATAAATATATACAGGCGAGAAACCGTAAAATAACTCACAACAGCAAAATCCAACGTTTAATTAAGCGAAGCCCTTGAACTCCTCCCTTTAAAACTCTTTCCCTCTCTTGCCATGGCCTTTACCCCCCTAAATCATCGAAGACCATATACTCTTAAACTCGTCTTTACGCAGTAAAAGCAATCAGTCGTCGACGTAACTAACGTAGCAGCAACAGCAACGGCAATTCGAGTCCTTGCAGGATAGTATATAAGCGCGGTATATAACGTTTCCTTTCGCGCTTGGCGCTGAAAATTTCGCGCGCGACTGCAGCAGCAGCGCTGGTAAGTGGGTCACTGCCTGCAGCCTCTCTGCTGCTGCTGCTGCTGCTGCTGCTGCTGCTACGCTAAGGTCGAGCTCGCGCCATTAAGATTTTTCTCTCTTATACTTGAGAGCCGTTCTCGAGAGCATGACTTTTTTTCGCTGTGCTGAGCCAGGTGAGGGAATTCGCTGCGAGGATTGTCGAAAATTCAACCGGAATTTGCTGCCAGAGAATTACTCTCTTTGTGTAGATGTATGTGTTGGGGGATAAATTTTCGGCGCGTTACTCTCTCTCTCTCTCTCTCTCTCTCTCTAGTGGGAAATTTAATAGAGTTTGAGTTTCGATATTTTTGAAACACGCGGATTTCTCGCGGAGTATACCATGGGAATTGGAGTTTTTTGCTCATTTGCGCCGAGTATATCACACGCACGCGTTACGTAACTCAATCGCACGCGCGCATTATTTGGACTCTCTAGTGCGTTATCTAACGGCGGAGGTGACACGGATATATTAGTACCTGATGATGCTCGATGAGTTCGAGGGTTCATTATTTTCGCATTGCCGGCTTAGCTGTGATGATGCAGCTTTGGTACTAGAAAATTCGGATTTTCCAGCGGCGATCAGTGCAGAAATCTTTGCCAGGAACAGAATGTACCTACTGTTAGAGAAAAAGTAGATTAGTACAATTTCAATTTCTCGAGTGAGGCACATGGTTTTTCAGCTAACGCTCGATGGTTTTACTTTGCGAAGTCGGTTTAACAACCAGTGGTTATACCGAGAGAGCGAGAAATCGTTACATAACGCGCTTGATCTATTCACCTTGAACAGAACCTGCTGCGCATGGAGAGTGAGAAAAAAAGCGTTATACATGATTCTATTAAAATATCGCGCGCGTTTTGTAATCGAATATCTCATGTGTGTACTTATCTCGCGTGTTATCGATTAGAGTGTCTAATTTATTCAAACACATGGCTAAACAACGATGATAATGCTGTGACACTCAAGCTCATACCGTTATGCAGTCGGTGATAAGCGCGAAACTAAGCTATTTATATTTTTCTATTGTGTATAAGGTCTTATACACATCAGGACTAACGCCATTAATATTTACTCGCAGCATCTCTCCTCGCGCCTCTGCTCAATTTCACAGCAGATCATAAGACAATATACCATCCTTACGCTCCCTCGGGAGCTTGAATCGCCTATTCTACGGATCTTCTCTTTTTCGCAGCCAAGAAAACGAGTCATTCCCTCCTCCGTACAGCACGAAGTAGACGCGAGCGTCGGTGCATCAGAACCACAGCTATTCCGCCGCTTCTCCCGAGGCTTCTCCGGCGCAAAAGCGTGACGCGGTCAAAAGCCTCCCACAGTATACAACCGGGCCTGCCCCGGAAAACAGAGGCTTCTCTTCGAGATCTATTATACACTCGGGGATGAGCAAAAATCGACGCGACGAATGGGAGAGATGTTTTTTCCTCCATCCCTCGGACTGAGCGCTATTTTCGTGAGAACTGCGCGATCAAACTGAATGAAAAATCACACCCGCCGCAGAGAAACACAGCACACCGGGCGCGTCGCCATTAATTATCGACAATTTACAGCCGCGCGTAAAATCGAAAAACTCCGCAGCCATACTAAGCTCTTAATACACAGCTTTTAAGAGCGTACAGCCACGCACACACACACATACACGAGAGGAAACGCACAGGCGGATCCGGGCGTGCGCGCAGGTAACGGCGGGCGAGAAAAAAAGAAAGAGCGCCAACTCTCGCTTGGGAAAGACGCAGCGGCGATAAAAAAAAAAGAAGGAACCCAACTCGCGCAAAATTTTTACGAGTCCTCGTATTCCTCGATACACGCGCCAACGGTTCTCTTGTCGTTCGTAAACACTTCGCGCGCGCGGCCTCTTATCTGCTGCCTCGCGCGACGAGCTCCGTTCTCTCTTCGTCCGTTTAGTTTGCTCGCGTGTGTACGCCGTCTCTCTCTTGATGTATCTATATATATACGTTACGGATGAGTTATGCGCGTTTTGAAAAACGTTTCGGAGCTGAGAGAGGGAGGGAGAGAGCCGATGATCTTTTATTTCGAGGGATCGCGCGCCGCTGCTTCGCATTTTACAGCCGTCGATCTCGTTTTATCGTGTCATTGTTCCACTGCTGCTGCCGCTGTGTGTGACTGGCGTGTTTCGCGAGTAGCTGTTACAGTTCCAGGAGTTTCCAACGCGTGATTAGTTTTCTTCTTTACTCCGCCGTCGACGCGATTACTGCTCTGAATATCTCTTCTTGTATCGGCAAGATATTACAGTATGAAATTATAATTGGACTCGAGTATTACGTCACCGCAAGATATAATCTAGTTAATATACATCGAAAAGCAAGGATTCATTAGAATAGCAAAAAAAAATCGAGAAAAAAATAGTACTCTCTTTCGAGTCGGGCGAGAAAATGACTCGCTGCGGATGAATGACCATAATGCTCGCGTCCGACGGCTTCTTGTTGTTTGCCGGCGCTATAATGTATCGTATAATACTGAGCGCGCGGAGGCATTACGAAACACACGGCTCTCTCGATAAAGTGTATCATTGAAAAGTCGCGCTGCTGCTGCTGCTACCGCCGTTGAGTACGGCTTTTATTAATTCACGCCGAGATAAAGCCTTTTATTAATGCTATTTTTACGTCGTATGCCAGAAGAGGCTTCAAGAATAGACGCGATAAAAGATTTTGAAAAAAAAAAAATAGAGTAGATGCTATATTGTGTTAATAGTTGACACTATCTTTTTCAAATCTTTTCACAATCTTTTATCGCGTCTATTTAACAAGAATCACGAAAGTA
Organism: Pteromalus puparum; assembly: GCA_012977825.3. Lineage (NCBI taxonomy): Eukaryota > Metazoa > Arthropoda > Insecta > Hymenoptera > Pteromalidae > Pteromalus > Pteromalus puparum. The sequence continues at coordinate 15,269,308 of CM053170.1, read as the reverse complement.
AAAGTGGTTTTTAAAGCCAATCCTAAGATACGACGTTCTTGAAGCCTCTTCTAGAATACGACGTTCTTGAAGCCTCTTCTGGCATACGACGATCTTGAAGCCTCCGCTGAGATACGGTGTTATTCCACTCAGCCGTCGATATACTTTAATATTCTATACGTTACTGTACTTACGGTGTAAATTAAGTTTAAATGCGAGATATTAATATACAAAGCTTTTCTGAAAAAGCGGCTAATCAACGGTCTTCTTCCAAAAAATCAACACAATAATCCGCATCCGTTCTCCATCGCGAAAAGCTACTCTCGACACACACGCGCACATATAGCTCACGTCTCTCTCGATCTACTCTCGGCGCACAAAGGGGGTGCGATTTCCGCGTGATATAAATACCGCTTCTGCTCTCTCTCTCTCTCTCTCTCTCTCTCTCTCTCTCTCTCTCTCTCTCTCGCGACGAATGTAGGCCGCTTCGCAAAGTGCCTGCACCTGAACGAGCTCGATTCCGCTCCGCCAAATGCCTCTCTCTCTCTCTCTCTCTCTCTCTCCCCCTACTCTCGAGCTCGTCGGGGAAATATATAAGATACACACAGCGCGTGGATACTGGATCTAGGCGCTGCTGATCTTGCGATCCCTTTTAAGGCGATCTCGCGTATGTGGAGTAGTCGCTGCTGCTGTTGCTGCTGCTGCTGCTGCTGCTGCTGCTGCTTCTGTTGGATGAATGACTGGTCTGTATGGGTAAATTCGCTTTCTTTTCCGAGAGAGATTTTATTGAGGGATAATGGCTTGAGAAGTGGGTGCGTGTGATTGAATTCTGTCTTCAAAGCGGCTTATGATGTATAGAACGCATTGGTTTTCAGGATAATGACATGTTATATATGTAATTGGGAAGATGTGATTCACCGGGTAATTGCGGCTCCGAGATACGTATCTCTAAATCATCGAATCGTTTCGATTACGCTTATATACTAACGAGCCGCGAGTAATTGCCGTTTACCAATAATTGCGTCGAATCGCTGATAAAATCTGGTAGATTTTTTTTCGAAACTTCAAAGTCAAGTAGTCCGGAGAGAACACGCGCGTGAAAATTTAAATCCGCTTTTACGGTATACACTCGGACGAATTAAACCTGTAATGTTAATCGTTGCGAAAAATTCATGAGACTCCCCTCCGCTCGAGGCTTGAGGCACAAATCCAGACAAAGTGTTGCGAAATTTATTATTCACTTCTAGCACTTTACGACCGCTTTTCTCTTCTTGCTGCTGCCGCTGTTAATTTCGTAACGCGGTTCCTACGTCCATTCTTTTTTTTCTTTTTTTCTTTCCAAAGCGCTTTTGTATATCGTTTCGAATATAGTATACACGAAAGTTCGCTTTTCTCGTATATACAGTTTTCATTGCACACAGTCGGACAGGAATATTATATATAACAACAGTAGTTTCGAAGTTTCATACCGCCGAAAACTTCTGCGTCGTATAACACAAACAAACGCGGAGTATATCACTTTCACGAAGCTTAATTAGCTTAATGACTTTTTTTATGCTCCTTTCCCTTACTCGCCACGAAGTAATCTCTTTATCGCGATAACAATATTGTCCCCTCTCCGCATACATCCTTCGTGTCCTCCTTGTATTTTCCAAGCTACTCGTGACTCCGCGTTTTTATCGATTTTCCGCGACTACAAAGCATATTCGTCGTCAGGCTTTTTTCACTCACAATATAATCCAGCCTTTTCTCAATCTTACAATAAAATTCACGGAAAAATTCAAACCCTCCGATTTTCCCAGAAATTGCGCTACAAGGATCCCCTTTTTTTCGCGCTTCCCATGAAAAATCCTTCGCATCCGTATATCAGCGCATCTCTCGCGGCACTTCTCTACCTTCGGCGGCGGCTACCTGGACGTATATGTGCAAATCCGCGGCCGACTGGAAACAACTCGGCGGTGGAAGTCAGAAATTTTAAATTGAGGGCACACCTACCAGAACGATTTTTTCCGGTTCTATAGGTCGTCCGGAGTGTATCGATGATGCCCGCGTCGATCGCTTGCCATACTTTTTTGCCGGACACTTTAAATTCTCTTATGGGAATTTAACATGGGGAAAATGAACGAAAACCAGCCAAAGTTCGACTTTATGTCAGAAGCCGCGTAAAAAATCGTGATTTTCATGATTTTTCGTTATATTCAAGCCTAGACAACTTTTTTCTAGGCCACCATTTTTAACCCACCGGGGCTCAAATTAAATCTTTTTTCGGATACTTTGAACGAAATACACATAAGAGAATTTAAAGTGTCCGGCAAAAAAAGTATGGCAAGCGATCGGGCGTGCACGCGGGCTTTCTTACACTCCGGACGACCTATAGAACCGGAAATAATCGGTCTGGTAGGTGTGCCCTCAATTTTAAATTTCTGACTTCCACCGCCGAGTTGTTTCCAGTCGGCCGCGGATTGGCACATATATAGCGCGCAAGCTCAAAAGCTCGCGAGGATGAATGCAGCCTCGAGGGGCGAACGTCGCTCCCTCGTATTATACGTTATGTCGCCGGCGCTGCGAAGAGCAAAGTGTCTCCTCTGGTATACCTCCTGGAGGGCGACGTGTATATACATGCGCTGGCTGCAGTTTATGCCGTAATCCATATAGACGTCCGTAGCACAGACACACTATTGTATATGCGAATATTAGCGCGATTTTGTAGATCGCATATGTTTGAGATTTTTATTTTTTCACGCGATCGATGTACCTATATACCGGTTTCATCCGAAACGATCTTAAAACTTGGCTGCCGTCCGAGAGCGAGAGAGAAAAAAGAAGGAGCGAACCCGAGAGCTTGGAAAGTTCTTGCGCTCGCGTGCTCAACAATTTATGCGGCGCGCAGCGAATTCCTACAAAGCAGTAGGAGAAGGAGGAGAATGAGTATATATAGTATATATATAGTCGAGTCTTCGGCTCGAGTTCAGGCAAGTCGGGCCGAGTTTTCCGCACTTGGTGGCGAGGCACATGTCAGCCGCGGCTGCTGCCGGCGAAGTTGAAGTTAGTTGAAGCTCTCGCTAGAAGGGAAGCCGACCGGTATTCATTCTATTCAGCATCTACACGCTCTCTCTCACTCGCGAAGTCCTCTCCCTAGTAAGTAGTGCAGGTGGTGGTGGTGGTAGTCTCTGCGTGTTCTTGTGTACGTCGTCACGCTATGCGCTCCGAAGCACTTTGTCGACTGTCTCTTTCTCTCGCGAGCTTTTTTCGAGTATTTATGCACTCCCGGCTTCGCTCGTCTTTATGCTTTGTTCGCTTCTTCGCGTTTTTTCCCTTCCCGCGCGCGCGTAATTGCGCTCCGCTTCTTTCTTTCTTTCTTTCGCTACCCCGGACGACGACTTTCGCTTTTCGTTTTAGAGCGACGACGATCGTGTGTATAGTTTCTTGCCTTTTGGACGATGACGATCGAATTAGCGTTTTAATTAATTATAGTGTGCAAAAATCGGAGTCTGGAGTTGAAGTCGCCCACGAAATGCGAAGCTCGGCCTCTGATACTGTTATGATTCTGAAAGTTTTCGAGATAAGAGAGAGAGCTCAGACGCGAAATTTACCCTAGCTTGTCCCTCTTTCTTCTCCGCTCGCGAGAGAGAGAGAGAGAGAGAGAGAGAGAGAGAGAGAGAGAGAGAGAGAGAGAGAGAGAGAGAGAGCGAGTTGTTTGCTCCCGGGCGCGGTTCAACAAGTTGCGTGATTGATCCAAACCCGTTTTTCGAAAAAGAAGAGGCTTCGCGTATGAACTTTGCGTTTGAGCTTTCTCGAAATATTCTATACATCTTGTTACGAGTTTAAAGAGCCGCGGCCACGGGGACGATGAAACGTAATTAGCTGAACTGGATTTTAAGAAGACCGCGTGATTAAGAGTTATGCGGTTGATTTATATTATCGTTACACACGTTGCAACGGGGGGTTGCAGAAGAAAACGCGTGATGATTTATGAATTACGCGACGCCGTTATCGTAATGCACTTTTCCGTTGCGGGTAACGTACGTTGCTTATTTATCAGCGTTATAATTTATAATCCTCGCGTTTTCAGACGGAGAACATTTTTAATCCGTATATAAATTGTCATGCGACACTCGTCGCGAGTCGAATCATCGAAAAAACACGATAACAAGATTACCCCCACTTATCAGAATCGCATCGGAAAACAGCCAGCTACTGCTGACAAGATAGTAACCGCGTAAAACGTCAGTCACGGCAAAATCCAAAGATTTACATGGAAAAGCGCCGGGGAGGCGTCGGCCGCAAGAGCTCGACGATAATACGATAATCTCCCGATTCTCAACAGGCAATTTATCGGCGGTCATTGTACCGGGCGCTTGCTTCGACCGCCTGATGGAGCGAATATGTAGCGCGCGAACGCGCCTGTATAGAGTTTCGTGTAGCGCGCGATGTGTGTGTGTGTGTATATATATATTGTGTAGAGCAGCCACCGCAGGCCGCGATACCATCGTTTTGTTCCTCGAGCGAGCAGCCGCGCGCCACCGCATCTCGGGCGCCGTTGAGCTTGCTCTATTTTAGTCGTGCGCGCACGCGACGAAAAAATTTGTAGCTCGCGAGAGAGCTACAAGATTGTTAAATAAAGTTTGATGCCTGTTTCGGGGCCGATGGTGTGTGTATGTGAGCTTTTATATAGGGAAGATGTAAAGTTCGAAAATTATAAATTTTTACAAAAGTACATTTTCATTTGACATTTCTGAAGTGACAAAGAATCCTATCAAGTACTCGGGCACTATTAATGAATATAACGTGCAATTTTAGCATGCGGGCTGAAAAAGTAAGAAAATTATAAAAAAAAATATATCTTTTCGTCAGCAGCAGAACTGCAAGAATCCCTGAAAAAATAAAGAACGGAGGTCGAGCCAGCAAAGCACACACATCTCGTCGCAGCAAGCGCATGCGCGCCCAACGCGCTCGTACGCTCTTTTGTCATATATTCCTCCTTTTTATCTCATTTTTCCCTCGTCTTTTATCTACCCGGTATCCGTCAGTGGAGTGTGTCTCTAGCTGCTCTGCTCTCCCCTTTATGAGGAACATAACCTCAAACACGATAAAACTCACTGTATAATACCGGGTATACAGTCCTCTCTTTCTAACTCTTCGTTTCCTTTTCTATTTTACCGTTGACGCGGCGCTCATTGTCTGCGTCGACGTGAAAAACAAGATTTTTTTCGCCTACGCTCCATCAAACAAGCAGCTTCACTTCACCTCTGCGGAAAGTTGTTGTTTCTTTTCAAGTCAGATAGCAAGCTGATGCGGAAGCAGAATACTCCCCGACAAGGAAGCTATGCAAAAGCTTCTTCTCTTTCATAGAATCATCGAAACCATACGAAAATCAAGTACACTATACTTAATCGATTCACAAGCACTACGCCTCAATCCTGCTCCACACCGCACCAAGCCAAACACAACCGCCGCTGCAGCATCGTTGAAATAACCTCCTTAAATTCCACAACCTTGCCTGGCTGCACTAGAGCACACATCATTACGATTTCACCGCCATCACTTTTCCGCGCACAAACAGCACTCCAGGCGAGCTCCTCTCTCTCTCTCTCCCTCTTCTTTCCATCTCTATACGCGAGCGCACTTCCATTTCGGCAACCGCTGCTGCTACCGCGCGCCCGCCACTTTTCAAGCGGCAGCTTCGAAAGATTTACCTCTTGCCGCGGCACGTACCTCCGATAAGGATTTCGTGCCGCGTTGGATTCCAGCGGTGTACACCAGATAGTAGTCCGAAGAGACTCACTCGATAAAGATGGTCGTCCCCCCCCCCCCTCTCTCTCTCTCGCGCGCGTTCCGTTGGAAGCAGAGACGAGAGAGAAAGAGAAGCAGATGGGAAGGGACTCGATTCCTCTTATACATATACATGGATAGCAGGGAGAATGGTAATGACGAGGATTTAATTAAACTTACCGAGGAATCCACCGAACGAGTCCCGCTGCTACTGCTGCGCGTGGTGGAAACTGCTGCCGGTTGCGAAACTCGTCTAGCGTACGGATGAATTTTAAATTCAGATTTTTATGATGCTCCTTCTGAATTTTGATGATTTGCGCGCGGCAATTGAAAGTTCCGAGAGGCCTGCTGGCTCCCCGGTTCGGATGTGCGTGTGTGTGTGGAGGTATGCTTTTTTATGAGGCTCGTTGGAAAGAGGTTACCGGAATATGGATTCGAGATTTTTCTCTCCTGCTGTTTTGAATGCGTTTGCCACTTGTTTAGATATATTTCGTCCACGAAATGTCGGTTGATCGGTCACATTTTAGCGAGAGGACCATAAAAAACCTTTGCAGTTAATGCGATTCAACGAACACGGAAATCCTGTTAAGAATACTTCCCCGCGATAATGCAGTCTTTTTGGGGAAATAAAGCGGTGAGGACGATGAAATCGATAAACCGTTCTGACGATTTAATGATGAATGCATTAAAGAATGTACCTATACGTGTATGTATAACCGAAAGGCATAATGTGTGAGAGATGTCCTGAACTGCGGGAGGTGTACATAATATAGCAATAGTTTCTGAACGAACAAGCGACTAAATTACTGTATAGAAGGGAAAGGAAAGAGTGAGGGAGACAGAGAGCGTTTAATGCATCCCTTAGTCCGCTAAATCCCCTATCCTTATTTCCGTTTCTTATATCTCTGTCACTCGCTTAATGCTGCGCACTTAGCCGCTTTAGTATCGGGGGACAGCCGTATAGTCGCGTGGATTTAGGGAATTATTTTTGGCGTGTACTAATATATGGTAATTTTGTGACATTATTAAGTTGTTGCTTCGGGCTTTGATAGTAATCATGGATCGATTAAATTTTCCAAAGTAAACATAGCGTTATTGATATTAGCAATATGAGAGCATCATTAAATTTTCGAGTTAGCATTTGATGATCATTTCGATGTCATAAATGATTATTTAATAAATACAGTCAATTACGCTTAATCAGCAAAATATCATCAGAGTCCGAGCATAAAAGTAGAACCGTCATAACGTCGATCATGTGAATAGCAGTATTCCAGTCAAAACTTTTGAAAAATCTCGGCAAAACCCTTCACCATCAGCATAATCCAGCACTCAATCTCAGCAGCAGCAGCAGCAGCAGCTCATTTTTCAAAAAATCTCTATACGTCCGACAACTCCTCATTGAAATTAATACATTACTGCACACATACACAGCTGCTTTGGCGTAGGGGTGAGCTAACACTTACGCAGATGCATCATATTATACACCAGCGATTACAATGCGCCACAGCAGCAGCTGAACAGATTCTGCTGCCTCGTCTCTCGCTGCAACTCGCGCTGCAGTGTCGAAAGGCCAGACGGGCTATGCACACGCGAAAAGCGCAATAAAAGCCAGTCTGCAGTACACACCCCTCTTTCGGACAAACGGACGTGAAGCGCGCGCGAGAGAGAGAGAGAGAGAGAGAGAGAGAGAGAGAGAGAGAGAGAGAGAGTGCAGCGAACCGTCGGCCTCGAGTCACGGAAAGTTCTGGGCGTTTGTGTTGCAGCGGGACCAACACCGAACCAGCTCTCTCTCTCTCTCTCCTTCTCGTCCTCTCTCTCTCTCTCTCTCTGCTGCGCTCGTCTCCCTGATAATGAAGTTCGGCGCCGTTGGCTGCTCTAATGATGATGATGATGACGAATCGTGTATGTGTGTGTGTGTGTGGACTCGGCATGAATTCGTAATGCTCCATATTGAATTTTCGATTCGGCTGGTTTGGGCGTCAGCCCGCGCGCGAGTATTGTCGATCACGCGACCGCTGCCGCTGCTGCTGTTGCTGTGCGATGATGAAGCGGGGATATCTGATAAGTAAGTTATAGCGGAAAAATTGACGACGAGTGAATGTTACATTACAAGGGATCATTGATTTAATTTCGTTGGTGGAAATTGCTGAACTAGAAGGTTTCGCGTATGTGGTATATACTTATCGAGCAAATTAAGAATTTAAACGTGAAAAAGACGCGCCGTTGAATATTTCTGCTTTTTACTATGATACTTATATACAGCACGTAAGCAGCGTTTTTTTAATGGCCGTTTCATTAGCAAAGCGAGTTAAAAAATTCATTCTACCCGAAGGTGCAGTGTTTTGCATCCTCTATTACCCTATTAATAGGAAAGTAGAGCGAACAACCGGTTCTAACTCAGTTATATGCCACTTGGCCTATATCTATTTCTTTTTCGCTTGAAAATGTACATAATCGTGCGCTAAAAACAATATTAATACTAAGCAAGCTATGAAGCGGCATATAAATCGATTTATCTAAAAGGTCGTTGTGCGCGAATAAAAAACGGAATTAACATTAAAAGCGTCGGGGGTAAATGGGACGTCGGTATGGATTCGTAAAGTAGCTCAACAGTCAATTACACCCGTATCAAAGAATATACGCTAAGAGTAATTTATAAGATAGTCCATTTCAAGCCACAAAACCCTCTCGGTTTTTCAATACCCAAAATAAATATTTTCCCCGTGAAACTCAGGCAGCCGAAAAATTGCAAGTCTATAACTCTCGCTCGAATGCACAAAAATTACACAGGTCGTCGTGCCGTCGCATCAAGCGCGTGTCTTATATACTCCCACACACATGTAATGCATACGCATTACACTTGCTGCTTGGTAGTCCGAAGGGGAATTTCGTAAAAGTGCGCTTGAGTATTGCCCTATATACAGAGCAAAGGAACGAGTGCATTACTCTGCCTACGGAGGCATGACCGTTGTGCGCGTATAGAAAGGAAATCAGTCCGTAGGTGTGCTTCTATACACACATGCCTGCTCATCAGCCAATTCAACTATGCACACTCGCGTCGTCGTATAGTCGTCGTCGTCGTGTCTCTGCTGCAGCGCCGCCGTTGCGTACGTGCTGTGGATCCAATGAGGAATGGAGAGAGAGAGAGAGAGAGAGAGAGAGAGAGAGAGAGAGAGAGAGAGAGAGACGCGGTGCCAGAGGGAAATGGTGGCCTGCAGCGCTCGGCAGTCGACGAACGGCTGCAAAAAGGAAAGAGCGAAAATGGATGGACGCATAGATTTTCCGAGGATGCAACAATTTTTTTTTCACTTTCCGATGGTATACGCAGCAGTGTGCTGCAAATATTTTTCCGGAAAATTGCTTTTACCAGGCGCTGCGGTGACGTGGAATTGAAAATGGAAAATTTTTAGCTTCTGTCGCGTAGTGCGGCTTTCGAATTTTTCGACGCATGCATATACGGAAACATCGGTTCGAGATTGATACGCACGTAATTTTTTTTTTTATTTTTGTAAGGGAGTCTGGTTTTAACGCCACTTTTCGCAGATTGAACGCGAGAAAAGCTTCCTCTGATCTTTTCGAAAAAACAGAGTGTTATAAGAGCAATAGAGAGAAAAGCGCTAAGGAAATTAAAGAGCTGCGGTCTGCGGAGGACAAAAATTCAAAGAAACGAGGCTGCGCACATCAGCAGCAACGGAGTAGAATGAACCCGCAGCGAGCTCGCGCAGAAAGAGACACTAAAGGAGAGAATTACAGAGATAATGAGAGAAAGAAGGAGAGAGAGAGAGAGAGAGAGAGAGAGAGCGAGTAAGCTAGCCGGTCCGGCTAAAATAGTAGAGAGAAAGAGAGAGAGAGAGCCTCGAAAAAAGTAGAGACAGAGAGAGCAAGCGAAAGAAATAAAAGAGAAAGACAAAGCATACAGCAGCGAGCTCTGTGGGGGTCTGTCGCCGGCGCGCCGGAATAATTTCGTGCGTACAAATGCGCGCGCACACACATACACATACACATAGATACGTCGACGTCCACCATCGGAGGGGTCGCTCTCGCACGTATATGATGGGGGAGCAGAAGCCCGACGAGTATAACGCACAGCTGTGTGCACAGACTCGCTCGCCCGCGCATACTCTGCTGGGCCTGTACGCTATATATATATATATATATATATATATATATATAGGCAGAGACCGCAGAGAGCGAGAGGGAGAGAGAGAAATACGCGAGCGCAACCCCGACGACGCGTATTACGTGTGTACAGCCGAGAGAGAACGGGATGGAGATATATGGGCGGAGGAGGGCCCGTTGTTGTTGTGTAGTTTCGAGAGCGAGGTGTGTGTACACTACGCGCGCGCTAACGAACCAGCTTCGGGGGCTTGTTTTTGAGTATGATGATTCTGATCTCGGAGAGCACTGTGTGCTGGATAGGATTTCTGGTTTTCTTGCGAGTGGCGAGTTTTGAGGAATAACAAGACGACGAAGCGGTTTGCCAAGTGTGACGAATTCACTTGCTTCAAAACCATGCAAGTGTTATATCTCTCATTGCGATTCTTACAATGCAATTGCAAAATTAATCAACGCCCAAAAACAAGCCTGCATCAATTTTGCAAACCATCAGCAGCAGTACATAGACAGCTATAATAAGTTTTATGCTGACGTCAGACCTTGTTATAACTTACACACACGCCGTTATATGACTTCATCTCTTCGTTTAGAGCCACTGCCGTATACATATTTCAACGAATATACGAGGGACGCAAAGTTAGCGGCGAGCAATTAGTTATCGAAAGGCAAAGGTTATATCCGTATATACACCGCGAGCTCCTGAATAAACAAAAGCCATCAGTTCGAAGTTCAACTGCGCAATTAGAATTACGCAAACGGTTAACGGCCGATCGAGTGAATTTGCTTCAATTGTTGTTTTCGGAACAGTACCAATAGCTGTACAATACTGTATTATGTATACGCTTAAAACAAAGGATATAGTTGGCTGTTTCCACGTTCTCTCCTTTTCTTCAGCTCGACCACTTTGTTTCCTGATATCGAAGACTATCTACGTACACTTTATCAACGAAAATTCGAGCGTTATATTCACCAAGAAAATCAATAACGAGCCCAACAATACCAGCCACTGTTCCGCGTCATCTACAAAGCCACCTCTTCATCCCAACTGACGTCGTTATTGCATATTTATTTCCCGCAGTATATAGTCGATAGCTCGAATCTTAATCCTGAATTTTCCTCTCGTGGACAGTCCTGACACTGGCAAGTCCGTGAGCTTTGTGCTTTCTATATCTCTGTTTTGTTCCGACGGAAGAGAGAGCGAAACCCCCTTCGGTTGGACTCTCTGGTCTTGTCAGGATGACAATCAGTTGTATACCCGGGCTATACGGACCAGCTTATTTCGGATCCTCTCGAAGATTAATTCCTAACTAACCCTTTTGTTGCTTATAACTCGTGTGCTGCCGCTGCTGCTCTGACAATAGCTCGACAACTTCGGTATGATTCGATCGATGCCAGGCTCTCACGTAAAATATTGTCTTAAACATTAATCTCGAGAGAGTTTTTGTTATTTATGTATATTGAAAAAATTGTCATTCCGAAAGCAAATACACTTGAAATTCAAGCAGCGTTGTATAATATTCTCCAACTTCCACGATAAATACACTGTATATCGACATAAACTTTCCATCGCGAAGACGAAGGCGACGCGAGAGATGAGCGAAAAGGAAGAAAGAAGAAGAAGAAGAAAAAGAAATCGAACGACCCAATTCGCAGGGCAGCAGCAGCAGCAGCAGCAGCGAAGAATAGGAATTCCTTGGCTATTCTTCAGCTGAGCTTGTCCGCAGCTAACAGAAATTTCGTTTATCCGTGCGCACATACAGCTTGCTATCGATTTTCCCATGGACATACGGGAGAGAACATCGCTCGCGTTTTGCTTTTCTCTTTATTCCGTATCGCGCGCACATGCTCTACTATATGTATATATACGAGTCTCGATCAGCACTAGATCTTTTTCTATCTATGGTTCCTCTCTCTCTCTCTCTCTCTCTCTCTCTCTCTCTCTCTCTCTCTCTCTCTCTCTCTCTCTCTCTGGCGAATACAATGCAAAGCTGCGACGACGACGCGCAATTTGCTCCCGCCGAGTCGAAAGGGGAGAACGGATATTTGGTCTTCTATTCAGAGGCCACGTTGGCTTTATACATGTGAAACTTTCAGGGCGGGGCTCCTTGGAGACGTTTCTTTGCGGAAGCTCTCTCCGCGAATTCATTAGGAAGTGCGTCGAATGGCCATACTTTTGGGTGTGTGTGTGTGTGTGTGTGTGTGTGTGTGTGTGGATGTGTAGTATAAGCTTCGGTGCGTGTTGCGCAACCCGAAGAAGAAAAATATGATAAGGGAAGAGCGTGGTATAAAGTAAATAAGAGTGCGAGCTTTTATCTGGCGGAGCGTATATCTGGAATGCCCAATAAGTAATGATACAATAATTTCTAACGCGCACGGCTCTATCGGTTGTGAGCGCGCTACTGTGCGTAATATATTTAGGTGCTTCGCTGGCAGGAATCTCGACCGCGATCTTCTATATACCACACACATTTATACTTATATATTATAGAAGAAAGACACAAGTAGAAAGGAAAGCTCCTCTCTTTCTTTTTTCGATTACCTTCTCCGGATTTTCCCGGGAAACATTGGCATTCATCATCGAGTTTATCTTCAACGTTCGCCTTTTCATTTATCCCATCAGTCGAATCCGAGGAAAAACAGTAGCCGTTAGCTCGCGCAGAGAAATAAACGTTGCAAAAAGAAAAAAGATTACACCGCGCCCCGGGAGAGATATGTGTGTAAAAGCCGAGAGAGAAAGAGAAAAAGGGGAGCAAGTGGAGCGCCGCCGCCAGAGCAGATTAAAGATTCCTTCCGTTACATTAATATGCGCTTCGTTATTCCAGAGCGCGCGTTTACGTGCGCGCATGTACACATACGAGAGCCTCTCTCTCTCTCTCTCTCTCTCTCTCTCTCTCTCCCCGCCGGCTTTGATTTCCTGCTCGAGAGATTCGCGTTTCTGTCTGTATGTGTGAGCTGGTCCGAAAAGAAGCAAATTGCTGTTATCGTTTATAAGCTGCTTTCTTTTCACGCATACCTATATGTACGTTTCTCGCTTTTCACGCTTGTCCGATCGATGCTTTTTAAGAACACGCGAGATCCGAAGAGTCTTTAATTGAACTCAAGAGCATCGCGGATCCCAGGAATTAAAAGTCCTTTAGTCTTGATTTATGCGATGATTTTTCAGTAACTCGGAGAAACAGCTTTTAAATTGAATCTCCCGCGCGCGCGAACACAGTGTAATTTGCATTCAGCGCCCCGCGAGATTCGCTGGTCTGATGTGAAAAAGTTTATAATATCTTCAAGTTTCTTTGATTTGAAAGCTTCCTTGAAACTTTTGCGCACTGATGTAGCTGCGCGTGTTTATGTCTTGATGAGACTTTGAGCGGAGTTTTAAATTAACGCGCGGTGAGCTTGTATGTATATAAAATGAACAATATTCGCGGCCTGCAATTTTTCGAAAGCATTCAACAACTCATGCGTATATATTATATATTATACTCGTACGAAGCTTCACATCGTGCGCTAATAAACAATGAAAAGTATAGTCACTCGCACTGCGTCGACTATAATTACCTCGTCGTTAAATTTTTATAGAACACAGCGCATCGAAAGGAAAAATTCAGCGGTTGGCGCTGCTTTATATTATCAGCAACAACGGCTGTAGCGAGTCGCAAAAGTTGGAAAATACATTAGGTATACATTATACATTATCATACATTCGCAGTTGGAGAGTAAACGATTGCGTATAACGCGCGCGCGATAAACAAAGCAGTCCTGGAACTGTTTTGTGCTCATCTCTCAGATTTTTACACAATCAATTAATTCATCGACTTGTTATAGCTAATCACTTTATCGATTCTAGATATAATAGGTATACAGACTAACACCGCTGCGAATTAATCAGCAACCATCAAATCAAGTATCTTTCACCTCGGTTTGCATATATACCCAACGTATATGAATCCCTTTAATCGCGTTCAACCAAGCCCGAATAATCACAAGCCTCATTAACACACATACGTGCACGCCAAGCGAAAAGAATCGAGAGTAGCAGCAACGGCGGCGGCGGCCGCCATTAAAGCAAACACCCCAGAAGCAGCAGCAGAGCAGTAGCATATATATATCAGAGAAGCGCTCCCGAATTAGCAAGCTCGGAGAACCGCCTCGAGCGAGCGAACGCGCGATTTCCACAGAGTCCCTGCCACTGCACTGCACACACATCGATCGCGCGCAGCAGCAGCAGCAGCAGCAGCAGCAGCAGCAGCAGCAGAGAGAGAGAGAGAGAGAGAGAGAGAGAGAGGGACCGACCGGCTCGATAAGCTGCGTATGCAGCGGCGGAGGGAGAAGCTCGCTCGCTGCGTGCGAGCGTTATGTACGTGCAGCGCTGGAATCCGATGCATTAGAAAACGAGCGGACCGTCCAACCCTCGTTACGCTGCAGCTCTCCGTGCACAGCCTGCGCTCTCTGCATACGGAAAATTCGTGCGGTCGCTCGGCTTTTCGGGAATGAAATTCGATACGGTTTTCATTCGCTCTTATAATATTATTTCTTCTCTTTTTTTTCGAGGAGGGAATTCGATAGAGTTTTTTTAGGTGGGAAGGATGCATTGTCGCGCGGAAAATTCTTCGATGATCTGCATACAGGAGATTGGGAAGTGGTGTGGAGGAACATTAACATTTTCGTAGCTGCTTTGCATAAGGAGGATGTATACGTCGCGAGATGGCTGCAGGGAAAAGTTATGGCGCTGGAAAGTTGGTGAATCGTGCCGGGCCATGAGAAGATAATGAAAACTGATGTGGGGGGCCGTGCACGGCTTATAGATTCGTGCGGGGAAGAGGAAGATGTGTAATTCTTGTTTTTAGGCTACTTTTATATTTTTATGCATCGTGTCTTCTATGCGTTTGTCGAAACTTTTTCCGAGTTAAGCAAACTTTTGTTTTTCTCGACTTGAATTTCTGATGCGTAAGTTTGTTCGAAAACGAACGTTTCGCTTCAATACTTCCGATAGAGCCATAGAGCTGCGTGAATAAACTATACTGGCTTCGATTTTAAGGTCACTATCGATTTTTCCACTTGTATTATTTTATAAAATTTAATCTCACTTTCGTCGCAAACGAAAACGCATAAATTTGCAATAAAACGATTTGACCTATCGACGTTATAAAAACAAACACAACTAATAGCTCGCACCGACGCCAACGAGATCGCTTTTGTCAATCAAGCCTATACATATATTCACACTGCGCGCGTAATTCAACTATACATGCGTGGGCGGTGCAAAAACGAGCCGATTCCCTCGGCGAACCAAAACAATTAGATTAAATTATCGCAAACAAAGCAGTGCAGCACGGCGCGTCGAAATTGCTCGCGGCGAGTTTCGAAAACTCTTGATCGATTTCCCGTTACGCGTGTCCACAACGAATAATATTGCAAAATCAGCACAATTTGCACCTATATCGAAAGGTCAATCGCCATCGCGTGGAAAATACCCGAAATTATGTCACAATTACGCAATGTCCCCAGCAGTGTGCGCGTTCACTCGTCTCTGGCCGTTTATACATTTTGCGTGTGTTTGTGTGTGTTCCTGCAGCGTCACGAATTTCGAATGTGACGACGAGAATTTTACGTGGAACTCTGCGATTAGCTATATCGGGGAAAATCTGGTCGTGACGAGGCGGCGGTGGAGATATAGGAAGGGAAGAGATAGGCGATAAAAAAGAAGCGTGGACTGGGCGGGGATATGGCTATATCGGTGTTAGATATAAAAGAAAGAAAGTGACGGGCAGGTTCGCCGAGAGATAAAGGTCGACGCGGTGAGGAAAGATTATTTTTGGCATATAAAGAGTACGCGATATGACGCTTTTGACGGGTATGTATATTTCTGGGCTTTGGTTTTGAGCTTGTCGTATTGACGTCTGGGAAGTGGCTCTGGACGAGAGTCCTCGAAATAGAGCGTTATAATCGGCGATTAATTGCAGGCACTTGGATATTACAATCAAGCCAGTCGCATTGATCCTCTTGAATGAGGTGCGACTGTGTATAATATATACTCGGAACAGAAACTAATTGCGGTATATCATCAGCTGATGCCAGTATTGACTGCTCGCGGTTGACTCCGCAGTTATATTCGCACACGCAAATTTCAATCCCGAATATAGAAAATCGTCGATTCAACACTTGTCACAAAAGTGTCATATCGCACACGACGATGAACAACATACCGTCACGTGTAAAAGGTGACGTAATACCGTCGCCATGTCGGCCACTGCACAGCAGTAGCAGCAGTAGAGAATTTCGCGCTAACACATTCCGCTAATGCGTCCGTAAAGAGGTTAGTGATGTGTCGGTGCAAGCGAGAGCCGGGGTATGCATGGCGCATTACTTACACACCGTCCCGGCGTATAACGCGCTCTTGCTCTCTCTCTCTCCAGAGCCACTGGACAACAATCCAACTGCGAAGATTTATGCCATTGTGTGTATGCGCCGCTGCATTTCGCGTAATTTAAACGGGTGTATGTGCGCGCGCGCACTCGCGTTGTTGGCCTGTATCTGGAGCGTGTATATAGGTATATACTGCTATGTTGATCGTTGAGTTGGCGAGAATAAGGGCTTTGACTCGGCTGTGTCAGGTTGTTGAGTTGCTGATTTAACGGACGGTCTGATAAATCTGTTTGTAGTGTGTAAGTCTGCGGGTAACTGCTCTGCTGCAGCTGATTGTGAAGATTGTGAAGTTTAGGAAAATGTCAATGCCAATATAGTGATGTCAGTTTTGTTGATAAAAGAAATGACTTTGGTATAGGTACTTTATTTTGTTTGTAATGAATTGAAATCAATATAGCTTATAGAAGATTATTTTTGTGACCGACGCACTTTTAAGCAAAGAAATATTCACAAAGGTCATACCTAAAAAAAGACTGGTAATTATTATATTCGTTCTCTAATTGACTGTTCGTTTTACGATGTATTCTGTCATATATTCTCGCGGGAAACTCGACCTTTTTAAATAACAATTTGAAGCTTACTTGTGTACCAAACATTTTTATTGTAAACACGCTGTTGCGAGTCTATTAAATTAAACTTAATTTCAATGTACACGCTTACGTGTGGTTCGCTAGAGCGATATCAATTATGAAATCAAAACAGTTTTGGACTGGCCAAAACTCTCCGTGTCTAACTCTGGCAGGTGAAATAAGGTTGCGCATATAGGCACTTTTCCAATCTCTGTATAACAATATGCGCCTCGAGTCTAGATATAGTGGTGCATGTGCCACCAATGTTAAAACTGATTTGTTTAGCCTGCTGATTCGGCCGCTCATGCTATATAACTGCGCGCGGACCGCGTCTAAAGTCACGTCAGATGGATGGCACATAACTTATGAAATATAACCAATAAAATATTTACGTGCCAGCAAACCCGCTCTCTTTGCAGCGCCGAAATCAATAAACACACATATGCTCATAACGGAAAAGGTGACGAGCTCTCGTGATCTGAAAACGCGCGGACGTTCTCGTAAATGGCTTCTACTCTCAACGGCGACGACGGTGCGGAAGACTATTTCGCGCTGTATAACGGCATATTTGCGCGCGCGAACGTTATCGAACGACGCGCGTTCGCTTTCGAATTCGAGGTTTTCTATTTGCCGACGAATTCTGTTTGTCGTCGTCGACGGCGACGGCTTGTCAAGCTATATTGCGTCGACGTGCGAATTATCATGTCATCGTGTGCGATATGCGGTCATTGTTCGAATGTGAAGCCGATGCTCGGGTGATATGACTGTTTTTCGCGGACACTTTTTCGCACTCGGTCATGGGATGCATACAATATAGACACATTTTCCGAGTGACACGTACATTGATATCTTTTATGCACATCGAGATCGCGCCTGGATTCGTTGTAAAGTCGACTCGTAAAAGTATGAATCAATTATTTACGGCACATTCTCTCCTGCATTACCCAGAAGCTTCTCAAAGTTTCAAACCCTTCTAGTCCAAACCAAAAATTACAAGAACACGCGCGTAACGAATTCAAGGGAAAGAAAAAGAAAAGCCGCAGATATCATCAGACTTGATCGTTAAATTTAGATGACAATCTGGCTAGCGCGTAACCCAAATGTCAGAGAGCCAGCACGAGAGAGTATAGCAGTAAAAAGAGCGAGAAAAAGAGCTCCTCTCCGCACACCACAGCATCGAGCATCGATTGGATCGGAAGTGCGGCAACCTCGAAACACTCGCCACAGCAGCAGCAGCAGCCATCGAGGGCCAGTTTCGCCTCTATCTACATATACCTATATACACATGTACACACAGCCGCAGCAACGCTATACCGTCAAGAGGAGAGAGAGGCGAGAGAGGAAATGATGGGGAGAATACGAGAGGAGAGAGAGAGAGAGAGAGAGAGAGAGAGAGAGCGAGAGAGCAATATCCTATACACACCGGAGCTTTCCGCTCGAGGACGTCGACGACGGCTGCACTCGCGGTTACCGTGTTAAAGGCCAGTTTACAGTCTCGTCGGCGTCCCGATCTCATACATAAGGATTACCTCCGTGCGCATTGTTTGTCGCGCGCGCTGTGTAGATCTGCGGTCGGCGTGCGAAGCTGATCTGTATCGATTTTGTGCGTCGATGAGATTATTCTTAGTGCGAATGAATTTTTCAATGTTTCCGTCGAGAGAGCTCAAATCGAATATGTGTGTGTGTGTGTGTGTGTGTGTGTATATATATATATATATATATATATATATCGATGTATGTACGAGCTTTCCTCTCGCAAAAGGCCGTTCTTCCGCCGAAAGAAGTCGAGGAGAACAAGAATATAGTATAAGAACAGCAGCAGCAGTGGTAGAGACTGTAGCTCGAAAAAAAGCGCGTAGGCAGGACGCATTGTTGTGCGGAGCGCCGGAGAGCCGCGCGCGCGCGGCGAATTCGTCTAGCTTCCTCCGCTTTTTACGCTTCTCTCTCTCCCTCTCTCTCGTTCTGAGCCTCTTTCATTCTAAACGCGAAACGAGAGCGAGCCGAGAGTATAACAGTATGTATACCGGCGCTGGAGGCGCTTCGCACGCGATCTGCCATGTATGTAGGCTCGGATGTACCAGCGGTGCTCAACTAGGTTTAAACGTGGTCAAAGCTTTTAATCTCTTTCTCTCTCTCTCTCTCTCTCTCCCGCGCAGCCGCTCTGTGGAATTCTTGATATATTTTTCCTCCGCCAGAACTGCTCGGCGAACGATTCGAATCATCAGTACAGAGCGTGTTTGTGCGAAAGAAAACTTACTGTATGGACATATTATTATATTCGACTTTGAAAAATCTGGAGTTTTAGGGTATATAATGCGCTGGACGCAATTAGGCCGTAATTACACTTGTACAAAGAAAGTAATTACACCCAATTGCAGCTCAACTGCTCCATCCGCTGATGCGAAGCTCGAGTGTAATAATACAGTTCTGAAAAATCGTGCACAAGCCAACTTTTACTCCTGCAGCTCGTGCCTGTATTCAAATTCTTGGGCGAGAGAGAGAGAGAGAGAGGGGGGGGGGGCAACGGTACATTTTTTCTCCGCCAAATAATTTACGATTCTCGATGATTGCGGTAAACAGGAAAAGTTGGAATGTGCGATACATACCCGAAGTGCTCAGCTGCAGCAGCGGCAGAGCGATTATTTATTTCAGAGCCGGATTGATGAAGGTTGTTGCACCGGATACGGGTCAGCACTGAAACCCTTCATCCTGGCAAGCGCGTCCAACTTGTTTCTCGAGTAAAAACGTCTTGAGAAACGCGTTGAGCTGTATCGATTTTCCGTCTGATGAGTGTTTGTGTGTGTATAGAGAGTGAGTCGAAGGAAGAAAGATTTTCCTCGACACTTTCAACCCGATGATTTAATTTTGTCTGATTTTGAATCGTTATCTTTGGTTGTTTTCACCAGCACACGTCACTCTCACATCTCACGTTTTCTCGTTACACGTGTTCTTCAAAATCACCAATCCATGTCGCACCAATAATTCATACACACACGCCGCAAAAAGCTCCACCACATCCGCTCACTCGAATTTCTCGACCTTGCTCGAAGCATCTTTCTCCCCGGCAGCGAAAAAGGCCGCGAAAAAGGCCGGCGAACAAAGCGACGCGCGCAAAAAAGAGGGTCTTGACGAAAAAAAAAGAGAAAACGAGAGAGAAACGGGGTCTGCAGAGCATAGATGTGCACACGATGGAGTGCACGGGATAATGATGAAAAAAAAAGAGAAGGAAACAGTCGTCGCCTTGGTCGTTGGTCCCTCGTCATTATTTGGTGAATGACGCTTTTACACACGTGGAATGTATAGTGTTCAGGGTCTGACTGATCATTAGCTGTATTTCGTTTCTTTTCTACGGAGAAGATTCGCAGAAAATTGACTTTGCCGAATTCGCCGTGATTCTATATACATATACTACTTGATGCGTAAAAATAGAAGCCAGATCAGCTTGTGTGTGTGTGTGTGTGTGTGTGTGTGTGTGTGTGCGTGCGTGTGTGTGTAAAAGAGCAATTCACGTAATTAACTGGGATTGACTATCATCGGAGAAGCTTCAATTTACTCTCATTCATTAGCGCGACCCTAAATTTACATAGCTCTCTATTTGCACTATTTCATTAGCTGGCATTCGGTCCCTCGACTAACATATTCGTCGAAGCAAAAAGCTGAAAAAATTTTTTTCCGATTAAAATGGGATTAAAAATAGAGCGTCTTCTTTTAAAATCACGCGGCAAATTTAAATCAGCCAGAGTAGCTCTGACATCAGCTTTAATGAAACGTGCAAAGGAGCTAGTGTATACCACCGAACTAACTTGAAAAAAAAAACGAGGCGTGAAAAATAAAAAAACAACCATATATACAAGCGCAGCACAGATCGCACATGCATACATAAAAATCACTATCGCAACGAATGAGGAGTGATCACACAGTGTATGTTTTTTTTCTGTGCTTTTTCTCCGCAGAGTCCCGCGGCACTGCCGTACGCGCAAGGCCAAGGGGCGGCTGCTCTGAGGGGTCCCTAGGAAAGCATGAGGGAACGAACCCCCTCTGCGGACGACACCCCGAAGAGGGCCCCGCCAGCCCCACCTGGAGGTGAGTCTCCTGTCTCTCTATCTCTCTCTCTCTCTGTCTCTATCTCTCTTTCTTCTTTCCTTCTGTGTTGCTCACGCTCGCACACACCGCACGCACGTTATATTATAATACACACACACAACAGCGATGTCTTTAACTCGCCCTGCTCTATACCCCCCAAGCCTGCGCTGTATATACATGTCTAGCTCTCCTTTCTCTCTCTTCTGGCCGATCGAACGAACCCCCGGCTGAACTGGAACGGGAGCTTTAACCCCTTTACAGCCGGGCGCACGCGGAGCTCGTGTCTTTGTGCTCTGCTCCGCTGTCTCTTTCCGACGTGAAATTCTGACTTGGTGACGACGAGGCGCCGCTTGAAAAGAGTGTATACGTGTATTGCTAATCGTGACTGTGGGGCGCGATTCGACACCTGCGCATAGTCGATGTTCAGTTCGGAAATTTATTCATTGGAAAATTTACGTAAAACCGAAGTTCGATCACTGCCCGCTTGATGTACCCGCAGTGATATAGATACGCACTTTGCTGTGATTACTGTGACCGGTTTTATTCGCGAGATTATGTCTTCGCTCCCTACGAAGAGTAGCACTGTTCAGATTTCCCGTGAAGACTATCACTACTCAGTTTTATTTTATTTAAAAAGATTCATTATTTTTTAAAGAAAGACAAACATTATTAAGACAAAGCTAATAACATTGAAATAATCTTCTAATTGCCAAACAATTTTTAAAAATTTCAAAATTTTAAACAATTTTATCCTAAGTGTGATTTTTAATTAATTTTCATTTTTAAAGTTTCGATAAAATTGTTTAAAATTTTGAAATTTTTCAAAATTGATCGGCAATCAGAAGAATATTTCAATTTTATTAGCTTTGTCTTTCTTTAAAAAATAATAATGAATCTTTTAAAATAAAATGAACCTGAGTAGTGCTAGTCTTCGCGGGAAATCTGAACAGTGCTACTCTTCGCTGATGGAAAATGTGAACAGTGCAAGTCTTCGTAGGGAGCGACGATATATGGGCTGATGGAATTAGCATTCGATTAGATTGCGCGTGGTTATATATATCTTTCGAACGCTGTTGTGATAATACAATACTTTTGTCGATCGGTGATATGCATGATGCACTTGATTCGAATATTATGTAATGATGTGCAAGGGATAAATTTGTCGACAGCGTTGTTGAAATGTAGCGTTATGAACTTTGTTGGATAATGTGGAAGCACATGTAAATTTTCGAGTGATTGGTAGTTTGCGATACTACTGCATACGTAATTTCGATTACAGTTTTGTTGCTGATGCGATACGTGCTTGTCTAGAGCATTGTAGTGAACGAATACGGTAGACACAAATATACCCTGTAAATAATAGATGCACTGTTATAATTATAGTTGATAGTATGATTTTCGCAAATATCCGTATATTGCTTGAGCCGAGAGATTACAAAATTTTGATAATCTATATTAATGACCAACACTGTAGATAACATATCCTACATGTTTGATTCAGATAATTGTGCGTATACTGATGATTATATCGATAGAAATATTGGTTCTATCAAAGATAACACTTTTCCCCATTCGACACACTACTGAAAAAAATTATCTGATCCGGTTAGGAAAACAGATGTCGATGTTCTCGACGTTCAAAATATGAAACAATCTTTGACTCTTCGCATGTGGGCTACATAACATAAACTTGCATGTGCGATGCAACAACAACAACAACAACGTAGGTCGTGAAGATGTGAGAATCTATAAAGTGTTTTACGCGCTCGACATATCGATTCTATATTGACACAGGAATTTCAATTTAACAGCATACTGCAGGGTGCTAAATCCTATTGCATACGATATTCATAGTGTGCGTAAATACATTTATGGAATACTATCGAATGTTTAATGCTTGTAATCTGCATACATCTATTATATGTATACGTACCTAAGCTTCCTATATGTACAGTGTATACGCAAATCAGAACGTCACTATCGAACAAAAGATAAATTTTCAAAGATCTCAAGCAGAAACAATCATAGCACCAGCTCGACTGCGCATCAAGTAACACGTCGTATAGCAGTATAGACACACGGTGTCTCCCGCGAGAGTCGTTCGCTAGTCGCATCCATTATACGCTCGCGCGTCCGATGGACAAAACAGCCTTGCGCTCGCACGTATATATACGAGCTCGATCGCTTTCAAGGCCTCTCGCGTGTCTGTGTATATACATATACACACACACACACACACACACACACACACACACACACACACACACAAACGTATATGTATAGATGCCGCGCCGCAGCTTTATCGCGCGCATATATCTGAATATCGAGACCTATAGCGTGTATAGCCGCTCGCGCCGCGGAGGTACCGTTTTTGCGGAAAAGCCGCTGATGTGTTTTTCTGTATAGTTATAGCTGTTGAAATACTTTGTGAGTGAGGGGAGAGGTTGTGATTGACGATGGTATAATATGCATGATGACGCTGAGTATACGAATACGATTTTATTGTTGTTGCTTACTGAGATACAGCTTCTCTCGCGATATTATGCAGATAATTTTTACATCGCGCGTCAAAATGAACTCTCCCGTTTATTCATATACAAAAACAAGCTTCCGTCTTTGTTTGGATATCGCGAAAATCTGTACACGCATATCGACAAAAAAAGTTGCTTTTAATTGCTCTCTCGAACGAATGAAAGGCACACCCTGCCATATCTCTATTCCATTTACGAATATGAGCACCAAAAAAAAAGTACAGGCGGGTATTTCAATCACCAGCAAAATCCAAAAGAGAGCAGCAGCCCGGGAAAGGGTTATTAACCAAGAGAACTGCTGCCCACACTTGTCTATACCCGCGCATTAACCCTACTTCTATATAGGTATACCTTTGCCGCACTTATTCCTAGACTGCATCGTCGACAACCCTCGCTCTTGTTTACACCCTCGCACGACTCTACCAGGGGGCAGCTCGTCGTCGTCGTCGCACACGCCGGTCGATCGTAATCGTCGACTGACCCACGCGTTGCTGCAGCAGCTGCGCGCAGTCATTTTACGCTTCTTCGCTTTCGTTGCGCCGCTTTTCGCTTGCGGGGTACCTATATGGTATAGTAGAGAGAGAGAGAGAGTTTATCCGACGTGTGCTGCTGCTGCAGCAGCGTCGGCTTCGCCCTCGAGGCTTTCAATAATGCGCTTATATGTGCGCGGAGATCGCTCCGGAGAATTACGAGCTCTTGGATATTTTATGGAATTTCGGGGGGCACGCCGCCGTGCTGGGAATTCCGATTCGATTTTGGTATAGGCGAGCTTGATGATTTTTTTAGTTACTCGATGTGTTGATCGTGTAGTTTGCTCATTGTTACTATAATCTTCCGTGAAAATTAAAATCAATCCACACACCCGCAGATGCTGCACCAATTAAATCACCCAAACGCCGAATTCACTTTTCTCAATTTATCGTCGCTCTCTCTCTCTCTCTCTCTCTCTCTCTATTAACGATTTCGCGCTTTCCCTCCTAAATTTAAAAGCCGCAGCAGCATAATAATCACTCGAGAGAAGTTCGCTGCAACAATAACCGAATCAAAAAAGAATCGCAGCTTTATTTTCCTCGTCGAGGCTCGCCATCGCTATACGCCGCGTGTAATGAGAAAATGAAAATTTCCATTTTTATGCGCGCACACGTGTACCTACACATGCGTACTCGCTTGCGCTCACGCGCGCAAAGCTAAATTTCCAGCTGAAATTGATCATGAATAAAACAAGCGCGGAATCGCCTCGCTCGCGTTGCACGACCCGAAAAAATCGCCGTCTCTCGCGCTCATCAGACGTACATATATAGGTGGAGCTTTCGGTTCTGTACACAAACGCGCGCGCGTGCGCGCGCATGTATTTTAAAATCGGAATTCCATAAAAACTCGCGCTCGATTTCCGATATTCAACGCGCGACCGCTCGTCGTTTGCATGAACGTAAATATTATAGATACGGGAGGTTTCTTCCCTCTCCGGGGTATGTGAAATGCAATATTTTTAAATGTTATGCCGAAAATTTCGCGCGGTTTGGTATGACTTGAATTTTGGTGTAATTGACACAGCACCTGTTTAAGTTTCATTTTGAGTGTATTATACTCTCTGTTGATTGATTAATTTTTTTTAATTTCTAGTCGAAACGTATATCGATGTTTGTACAATCACTTCCGATCCATATGATGACAATATATTTACACACACCGGAAGTATCCAATCAAATTAATTGTATGCATAAACAACTATTTTTGAAAACAAAACCATTCTGTCGATTTAAACAACGGCCCCTGCAAAATCGCAAATAAGCCGCCGTACGGTAATTTTCACGGCTCGTGTACGCATTCAAAAGTCTCTGCGATTCATTCATATTCCATTCCATAGCCGCATAACACAAAATTCGTCGACCTTATAATCATGACACTGTACATGCGCACACGAGAGGGTAATACACAATATACGCGGTGTATATAATACACAGTGTCGAAACATCTCTCGCAGAGGAAACGCACACCCGCAGCAGCAGCAGCAGCGCGAGATATCGCATGCAGTCTGGGACCTCGACAAGTACAGAAAGAGCCGTCGCTGTCGCTGCAGCTCGCCTCATTTCACAATAACAGGAGCACGCGCTAGGCATATATATGTATGTCTCTCTCTCTCTCTCTCTCTCTCTCTCTCTCTCTCTCTCTCTCTCTCTCTCTCTCTCTCCCCGACACNTCTCTCTCTCTCTCTCTCTCTCTCTCGCTGCCAGACAAGCCTGTTTATCGAGTGAAGACCTGCTTTTCCTTCTAGTGAATGAGGCGCGCGATGCGACCTGCTCCGTTGCGCTTCCTTCCTATCTTGGGCTCTTTCTTTCTCTTGGTTTTTAGACGTCGAGTTATTTTTTTCTCTCCCCCTCTCGCTCTTTCGGGTCGTCGTGTGTAGGCAAGAGATCGCCGAGTTCTGTGTCGGTGATTCCGAGGACGGATGAGAAGGGACACGTGCGGAGGAAAATTTTCTGGGTTGGGATGAAGTTTTTCGCTCCTAGTCGGACCTTTTTCGAGAGAGAGAGGGAGATGTCGGCTTGGGTTATGGATCAGGAGGCTGTGGATGACGGGTTGCTTCGACGTTAGTTTTCTGGGAATCTGACGTCGGTTGCGTAACTGTCTGCTTGTCTGAGGGAAATAAGAGCGTAACTATAAGACCGCGTGTGTGTTTTGTAGATTTAGCCGAGGATTTAGCCTCCTAGTGGCGATATCGATGCTCTCTATACACACGCGTTGATAGATAAACGCGTTATCTCGCGCTAGTGTCAGACCAGGGAAAGGTTATGATATATCTTCAATGCATATTAGACGAACTCGTCTGCAGTTGTACGCCGTTATACGATGTTCTGAAATCATTAGCTCGTGCTGTTAAATAACACTGAAAAAGAAATTAAATTAGAAACATATACTATAGGAAGCTTGTTGGCTGGTGGAAGACCTGCTCGCTTAACATCGTCTTTCACATAACACACGCACGCACAAAGACATCAGTCACACCTTTCGCGTCCTGCGCGGCAACTTGTCCCTCGCACGTTTTCTTCCCCGCCGCGGGTTTCGAGGATCAAATTTCTGCCTTGGGAAGGCCGCCGCTCTATTATATACACCGAAGAAGCCCTACTCAGCCAAGCATTCTCTCTCTCTCTCTCTCTCTCTCTTTCTCTCTCTGTTATTTCGAAAATTCAACGGGAGGATTCTGCCTGGTGCTACTTCAGGAGCTTCTTTCCGAGATCCTCTCGCGATGAAATTTTTCAAAACTTTTCCGCCGTTATTAAGAAAGTTCCGAGAGATGTACTCTGTGCTCTCTTGTTCTCATCGTCGATCGATCGTTTATTTATCTCCAATTAAAAGGAGAAAAAGCAGTAGCGCGCATCAGACGAGAATTTTTTTTTACCAACTTATATTTCGCTGTAATGCTTGTTTTTGTAGACGTATTTTATTTTCTTTCCCGCAAGTTCTAGAAGTAGAGAGAGAGAGAGAGAGAGAGAGAGAGAGAGAGAGAGAGAGAGAGAGAGAGAGAGAGAGAGTCCCCCCGCACAGCTGTCAGAAGCAACGGTGTTTTTTAATTGCCTTTGTAATTAAGGACTTTTATGCCACGACTGGGAGCGTTTTCTGTATGTGTATACTTATATGCGTGTGTTTTGTTATTACGCCTTTCCGAGTTTTAGAACTCTAAATTACTTGAAATTTCAGCCCCCATTGTATGCATATTTATATACATATACGATTAATTTAATTTGCTTGCCCTTTTGGCTAAACTAGCGTTATATTAGCTAATTAACTTTCCATCGCATTATACTCGTGTTATAATTTATGGCAAAATTAATTTAGCTACGCAATACGCAAATATATCGATGAATAATATTCAAAAACTGGAATTGGCGCTAATTAGATGTTGCAAATAGTTGTATGCAGTTTTTACTAATCGCACGGCGATGTATAGAACTATATTCATTATGTATTACAATTTACAAATTATATCTAAAATGTCATGCAGTCCGTTAGATGCATCGCTAGTTGCATAATCGTTTACATATTCATATTCATATATTTATAGTTTATAAACTCATGCATTTACATATCTCGCACGTTCGAGCATACATCTAAATATAATTTTTCTTTCTGTTTCAGGTGAGTTCTTGCGCAATGGTCACATTACAGTCCCGTAGTCACGTGAGTTTGAAAGACTCTGCAGAAATCCGACTCGCGAACCGAATTTTACGAAGACTTCACCTCTGGCTAAAAATAAAACTTTGTGAAAGTATAATAGACGTTGACTTCGCCCCACGGCGCGATCGAAGTTTTTGACTTGCAAAGTTTTCGCCAACTCGTCATTTTCCAAATATCGGAGAAAAAGGATTAAAAGTAGACATATATATAGCCGCAGGCGACGAAGATGTCCCTCTTCATATTGCGCGTCCGGACAGCTGTCGGAGTTTCTCTCTTTCGCTTCTTTTTACCCTCCTCGCGGCGGCAAGCGCTTTTTTCTCTTTTTATTTTCTTTCTGCGCGCACGCACGACCGTATAGGCCATCGTAGTGCTTTGACCCTCTTGCTTAATTTTTGTATCGCTCAATACAGCGGGTCTAACCACCCTCGGCTCTCTCTTTCAGACTGTACCTTTGATTGCTCCCTTTTGTTCGGTTAATCAAGGGCTTCAGGTCTAGTGGCTGCTTGTTCCCTCTATATGTGTTATATACCTGCAAACAACGGAACAAGTACTGTGCGTTTTGGGAATCGTAGGCGAGTCAATTTTTTATTTGACGAGAATTTCGGGTTGAATAAATATAGAACAGAAACAACTTGAACTAATGCACAGCTTATAATTTAAAAAAAAAGCAAAGCCAGTATCCCCCGAGCATCAGTCGCATCATCTATTCTGAATTCCTCGGTGTCAAAAGCAAGATATGCTTTTTATTCGCCTCTTGAGCCATAAGTCATTCTATACATCTACATATAGTAGGCGATTCGCTTTCGTGCCTGCTCGATAGCAGACGAAAACCTTCGTGCCCGAAACGATTATTTTCGATCCGTCTATTTCCTATGTCTCTTCTCTCTCTCTCTCTCTCTCTCTCTCTCTCTCTCTCTCTCTCTCTCTCTCTCTCTCTCTCTCTCTCTC